>OY292275.1:20000000-21200000 GCA_958496175.1 Sisyra terminalis | reverse complement strand
GAAATCATTACATGAAAATCATAATAGTGGTTTTATTTATTTTTTTTTGCCTCTGATATTTACTTTTCTCGAGAATCATTCAACTGATTTTGATGAATTTTATAGTATTTAATGAGTTTTTGGTTCTAATGGAGAGAAAGTTACCAAAATTTGCAGATTAAAAACTGGAAAGAACATGTTTCAAAAACCAATGTTGAAAAGTAGTTGGTTTGGAAATTTTTTTGATTTAATGCGCGCTTTTTCCGCGTTCTTCAATATATTTTAAAAATCAAAAGAATGGTTTCCGAGAAAAGATGGTATCCTTTTGGATCTTGCTTTTTAATGGTGTGGAATGGGTCATTATAAAAGAAACCCATAAAGAATAAATATTAATAATATATAAATAAATAAATAAATAATATATAAATAAATAATAAATAAATAGATGAAAACCGTGCCGTTTAAATATTCAATACTAGTTAATTTCGACAAAAAGTACGGTAATAAATTTCGAAGAATATTGATCTGGTTATTAACATCACCAAACAAAATTATATTGAACACCAAATAATGAAAAATATCTGTAAACCGTATCGCTGCATAATTGATCATATTAATGTAGGTACTTATATAAAAACATAATATAGGTTTCAAAAGTGATTCCTTAAATATATCTACCCTTTTTCTTAAACATGTCTTTAACATTTCTTTTTCATTTATTTTATTTACACATAATATGGAAATAAAAGTCAATTTTTTTTTATCAAAGTTACAAAAACTTTGATTTGCCGTATAAAAATCTTCTTGAAATTGCAAAAACCAAAGAAAGAAGAAACCTTGTCACAGATTTGCTTGTATTAAGTCAACTATAATGGGTTTGTTGACTGGTAGAGTTCATTATTGGTATTAAGTACATATATTTCAAGAGTACTTTTAAAAGTTCTATTAATTTTATGTGTCTATATTTTTTAAAAGAGTATATTGCGCTATAAATTTCATCAAAAGAATAAATAATATGTTTCTGTATTTCTGGTGGAATTTGTTTCTATTTCTTTAAAAAACTATGTACTTATTTTTGTCTTTTTTTTTGTCAAAACCAGATCAAGTGATCTTGATATTTGTGATTAAGAAAGATGTACCTATATCTATCACGTACAATGTACATATTACATATCTTCTTATTTTCCAATTGAAGAACCACATAAGTATAATACATTTTCTTTTTTTTCTGTTGCAACCAATTTAAAAAAATGAAATGAATGATTAAGTTTTTGAAGAGATTACGAAAATTTTGAAATTAATAAATGTGGAAAACGTGTTTTAAAAAGATACTATAAAAATATATCATATAAACTTGATGTTTCTCCACGTGTTTAAAAATTGTTTTGACTTTATGGAATATCATTACACATATTCAACCAAAATTTGCATACACTACATAAACCTAAAAGATATAATGATTTAAAGATGTTCAAGTTAATAAAATAATATCTTTCATAATGAAACCATTGTAAAGCCATAAAAAAAAACATTTAAAATAATCACTCTGTACATTTTTAAGATAACTGATTTATTTTCATTGAAGGTAAAAAAAAAACTATTTTTAATTTTAAATTAAAAAATAAAAAATTGCAATTTGCAATGTGAATAATCTATCAATAATAATATCGTTAATAGAGAAGCTGATTGCTCATAATATTTCTGCAACTAGAGATAATTTCATACTTTTCGAAATGACGAATAGCAATTTTAAGTACTTATGCTATATTCATGCTAATATTATGAAAACATAATTTTCATGATAAGAGAAAATTAACTTCAAAAGAAATAAAATACAACAAAAATGTTTGGCTTAAAAGAATATCCTTTAAAATGAAACTAAACAAAAGATAGATTTAATATTATCTCTTTATTTGTGCTAAATAAATTATTAAAAAAAAAAAATTATAAAGATAGATGCTAAACTTGATCAAATTCGCTTAATATATTTCAAGAAGGTTGTATCGTTAATTGTAATGCAAGATGCGTTTACATGTATAACATTTATTTGGAATATATTATAGAAATATTTATTCGATAATTACGTAAATTTAAATCTTTATTGATTCTAACAAACAATTCAAATAAATGGCGAAACCTACATATAAAGTTTGCGTATATTGGTATGAAGATAAAGTTATTGTTAAATGCTAATTTGGTCGGATAAAAATTATATCATGAAATTAGTAACATTATCTGTATGCAGTTAATTCTTGAAACTATTGATTTTGAAGTTATAAATCTGTACTACAATTCGCTGTTGTATCAAATAGTGAGGTTGATTTATTTCAAAAATTTATATTTTCTTGTCGAAGTTTTTCACTCAGAATTCGAAATATTTTTAAATTTTAAAAACTACCCAAAAACCAAGAAGATTGAATTTACATTTTTGCTAACATAATCTAAAAGGAAGATAATTTAAATAATAATATATTTTTGGTGAAAACTTGTTCAAGTTATTTATATATCTCAAACCTAAAACATGGAATAGATATACTAGAAGCAATAAAATTTGATTCATCATTATACTTTTAATCCAAATTAATGCAACTTTAAGAATAAATCATTCGCTAAATAAAAACACTAAGGTTTTAGTGTAATAGATAGAAAATACATCAGTTTAAAGAAAACTACAATTTCTGGATCGGTTTTACTCCACTCCCCCATAATACAAATAAAAAAACGTAAGAAATAGTTAAAATGGGATAACCAAAATATTTTTTAAAGACACATATATTTTGATATCGATTTAATTTAAATGTGATGCAAATTATTTGAAGTATTGGAAGTATTAATTAAATCATCAAATTGTTTTGTCTACTAAAAATGAAGAAAATCAAATGGACTAATTTAGTGACTAAAATCCCAAACGTAGAAGGAAAGAGAAAAGAGTGATCATTGATGTGATAAAAAGAAAAGTCAAATTGAAACATTGTCATATCGGATGTACTAAAAAGTATATGAGAGAAACACTAGAAGAACTAAGCAAAAAGAAAGAATTGTTATTCTTGATTAGCTGAAGAAAACAAATGGACTACATCAATTTGAAAAAGTATGCCGGAAACAGTCGGTGTTAAATCACTGAGTATAATTACATTAAAATTGAATTTGCCACAAGAGTTTAAGAAGTTAATACTAATAATGATTTTTTACAAAAGGAAAATATATTTCAAGATTTGAATTATAACAAAAGACTTTTAAAACCCATTTTCACAATTCATTCTTTTTATATTTCGCCATACGGTAAGACTCCCCCTCTCTATCGTTAAAAAATAATAATGTAGGTAATAAAGGCTTAAAATAATTCGAGGCAATTTTAACTAAACTAATATCGAAAAAATTTTTTTTTTAAATTTACATTTTTTAATAATAATTTTCTTTCGAAATGGTGACAGCAAAGTATCTTCATCAACAAAATGATTTAACTCGTGCTTATTTCCCTACTCTCATATAGTATCGTGTAATTTTATTCTTAAGATACACATTTAGTCTTTATTGTTAGATATCTATGTGGGTGTTCAAAATTTTTGAAATTTTAACCATGCGGGTTTATTTTTTACGTAGGTAATCGATATTATGTAAAAAAAGGAAGTTGCAAACTTTAGTTGTATGGACGGATGAAAGTTGATCTACATTATGGATTAATGTTAAGTCTACTCAATTTTACGTATAATCAATTTTAATAGACACATTTTACAAACTGCTAGTAGAAAAACATTGAGAAAAGTGTAAATTTTATTTACACATTAAATTAATGAAGAATATTTGTGTGAATATACCTACTTACAGTCCTTGGCCATATTATTAGACACACTTAAGGTTTTATACGAAATGTACATATTCTACTAAATTAAATTCAATATTGTTTAATTGTTACATTGTAAAAAGTTGTAATGGTTTTTAAAAAATATATTTTCTGGATAAGGGTAAAACATTGTTAATTATCTCTATTACCCTACTTTAAGATAATAGCCTTGATTTGAAACCCATTGAAAATATGTGGAAGTTGCTGAAGAAAAAAGTAGCTAAAGAGGTGGTCACAACAAAAAAATAGCCCTTAGAAAAAATATTCACGTATGAAATCATCATTCACAAATATAGCAGACGGTATTGCTCTACATAGACAGCATATTGCGCAGAATGAGACCTTAAATATCAATAAAAGGGCTTTCAATTAATTATTTAACAATTCAGCTCGCCATAATTAAGAAGATGTTTAATTGATTGGAAAAATGTATTTTTAAAAAAAAAAAAAATTTTTGGTCACGCTAGTTGGTAAAGAGCGTAATGAATAAAATTTGTACAGGAAAGTTAAGCCTAATCAAAAATATGGATCCAAAATAAAATAGCTCTTATTTCAGGTATCATACAAAACCTATAGCGCGTCTATTAATATGACCAGGGACTGTATATGCTGAGACGATTAAAAAAAACAATTGCGTTTATTGTTGAAGACTTGTCTTAACGATTTTAATTGTCGGAGTTAGGTTTAACAAGTACCGAGAAAAAATTTATGTCGTGCTAATGCGGAAGTATAGAAATTCTTGATTAAATTAAAATGAATCATATCACGGACACATCTGAATTAGAGCTCTAAATTATTTCTAATAAATAACGTGTATTTGAGTTGTGAGTTAGGGGGTAACATGTTTCAAAATTGAAATGAAGTAATTAATTTTGGCAAATTTCGTGCCAATAATTAATTGCCAAGTAACCGAAGGAGAAACAGAAACATGAAAGTATCTTGAAGTGATAGCAAATAGAGGGCGAAGTACGGGTGGGGGTCATCGTTCCACTTGTTCTATGGTAACTCAAAAGAATTACTTTGGTATCATCGGGCTGCAGTTTTCTTCGACTAGTGTTGGCAGTCGTAAGTTCTTTACTTTCAAGAATAGTCCACTTGGAGCATATTGAACATAACTGACCAGTGGTCGCGTGTTACTTCGGTATTTGTTGCTTCTGACCGAGATTGGCTTGGCGATTTTTCTTCCGGGACATCGAATTGGAGTTGCCAAAACGGTGTTACTGTTATTGTACCGATACCAATATGGTCAAATAAATTTCAATGTGCATTAATGAAATTTTTCATCGGTATTTGCACTGATTATTACCATCTTACGTAGTCGTTATGATTTGATAAAATCGATGGTGCATGGATTGTGAAAGTTGAATTGACCGTTAACCGGTGTTGTAATCCTTTAAACACTACTATAACTTTACTTAAAAATAGTTATATTTCGAAACTGTACGTTATTTTAATTAATTACACACATAGCTACGGACGGCAATTAAGAACTCAAATGGGAAATAAAAAAATTGATTAAAAGTGTCACGATAAAGTGTCGCGGATCAATAGTTCAATTCTTGCAAATTTCTAATAGGTTTGTTGACACACATTTTAATTGCGTGTACTTGTTTCCAGTGATAAATAATAATAGTAATATTTTTAAGAAGAAAAGTTTTGCTGTTTAAGTTTGTGGAAGAAGGATACATTGTTGTGATTCCATATCGTTCCAAGAAGTTTACACACGGATTCAAGGTATGCGAAATATTTCATTTCACTTCAATTATTTGTTAAATATTTGTTTAGCCGACACCTGCTCTCACTATTCAATAGAGATGCATCTTTCATCTTATAGACAGATATTTTTTTTTTTTCGAGACCGGTATCGTTTACCGCTATTTTCTTTTGTATTTCTCGTTTTATCTGTATGCTTTGTTAAAACTTGTCTCCGGAACTAAAGCGATCACACTTGACATCTTTAGGTAGATTCTGTAATCCCTCCATGGGGTGGTCTTATCTTTAGTTTAGGTGGGTCAATCTTTGTCTTTAAATTAAAACACAGAGAATTATTTTGTTCAAAGGTTTCAACAAAAAAAAAAAGAAGATTTTTGTTATATTATATCTGCTACAGTTAAAGCCTAAACATCGTTACAGTATAAACTAAAAAGGTAGTGTTATTTTTGGAGATTCTATTATAAACGGTTATGCATGAATTTCCGATTGTTTTGAACTAGTTAATTGAATTTTTATCTTACAACCAGGAAGGTAATTATATCATTTAAAAACTGATATTTCCGTCGATATCTTCAAACAAAATTTATTTGCGATATTCCTTGAACAAAAACGTTAAAGACTCTTCAAGTATATACATAATACGCTAATATAAAACTTAATAAAATTTGGAAAAATAATATTTTATCAAACATTTAAATAAATTATCATTTAGTTTCTTTTACAAAGTAGTATTAAAGTGTGACAAAAAACCAAGAATTTTAGAACGGAAATTCAAAAAAACTATTCTCCGCCACAATATACCCTCAATATGATTACCTACTTAAGTTCCATTCAAAAATTTAGCTTCCGAAAAGAAAGTTTGCGCAATAGTTTTTATGGAAATAATCAAAATTTTTAAGCATTTTTCTTGCTTTGCTCAAGTAGTTAAGTACTAAATTTTTGCGCCAAAAGTATGCAACGTGCAAATGCATTAGTTAAAAGTTTCGAGGAAAAAACATACTTGAAAAAATAAATAAATAAAAATTCATAAGTAACGCCCAGGTTCTATGTAGGTTTTAATGTTTTTATATTTGGTGTGAGAAAGTTTGTTCCACATTCTGTGTCATCAATGGCAATAAACCAACGAAAGAGGATTTTCTTTTTATCTACTTACTTAACTATTGTTCACATAACCTTAATATTAATTCAAAATTTAAATTCATATTTCACGTTCATATAGCATAATCAAATTAGAATATTAACATAGTTTACATTAAGTATCAAATAGCTACTAGTTCATAAGAAAAACAGATAAAACAAAATATGATTTATGCTTGAAATCAACCTAACCGGTGTACTAAGTAAATAATTAAACTTTGATTTAATTACAGAATAAAAACAATTAGACATAATATATGGAAAAGGAACAATTACAAAAGCAAGTTTAAATATACAAAGTTGTTTTAAGACATTTCTTTTAATATTTTTTAATTGAAGTTTAATGGCTTATGCTTGGTTTGTTTTACGACTTATTTAATTTATTTTCAATTAATGTCACATTTAGTTACAAAATTGGGTTTTATATTGAAATTTTTCCTTCAATGAATGATGAAAACACATTGAGACATCAACCAGGTGTAGTAAATGCAAAATAATTTGGGTAAAAATACGAATTCAATCATTGATCGCAAAATCAAGGTTACTTTTTTGTATTGTTTGTGAACTTAAATTATATATATTTTATTTTCTTAAATATGATATAATATTTTTTTAAATTATTAAACAACGCTACATGTAGGTACAATATTTTATAAAATTATAGAGTTTACCTTAAAAATACTACCTATACTACCTAAGATAAATATCGGTAACAATTACTAATTGAGACGTATTCTCAATGATCATTTTAATATTGAACTCTGTTTATTGCTTGAAAATGTAAATTATTGAATGAATTTTATTTTATAATAATAAACAATTATGATTCACTCAAAATAGTGAAAGATTTTATTTGCTTGATAGTTTCATAATTTCAAGTTGCCAAAATTAATATCTATGAAAATTTATATATCGAAGGAGTATAACAATATAAGTTATTAGTTATAAAATAATTTTAATAGTTGAGTTTACTAGTAAATTCGTGGATTTTGGATTGGATATTGTTTATTTGAACATTTTACGATTTCATAAGGTTTTCTGTTTTTATCAAGTGAATGTTTGCAGCATTTTATATTAACAAAATATATAGACATTTCAAATTTAGTTATAAACCAAAAAAAATAAAAAAATAATGTAAATACGCTTTGATTTTGATAAAAATCCTAGATATATTAAAAACCGATAGCCAAAAAGTGAGATGGCAATTTCATAACATTAGATAGGAGAAACAGGTGAGAATTGTACGAAAAAATAAATGCATGTATAAAAAAAATGATTTGATTGGTGATGTTTTATGCAAATAAGGGTATTTTTTTTCAATTTATTGAAAACAAATGTATGTCAAGTATTGAAACTTTTTTTGTTAATTTTTTTTAGTTTCAAAAATTCATGAATTTAAAAAAAAAAGAATAAAAAGAGCCATGAAACTCATATAGGTAACTTAGTAACTAGTTGATGGAAACTTTACTGGAATCCAAATAAAGTGCTGTACAATTGATCTTAGGCCATTGATCTAAAATTAATTTTAAATGTTTTAAATATGTTCTATACTAATATCAAAACATATCAAGCTGTTAATTTTTTACTTTATTTGCTAAAATCTAATAAATGTTCATTTTAAAATTAAAAAAAAAAATCGTTAATTTCAAAATGCCTAAACGATTTTTTATTGACTCGGCTTCTAATGGCCGTTTGAGCTTCAACATCCCTGGTCATTTGGTAGTTGTTTTTAGATATTATTTATATCAGATATTCATATATTCAGATATTTTAGGAATTCGGGTCACTGTTTTCACTTGCACATGGGTTACAATTACAATTTGTAGTTGTTGTCAATCGTTGTTTAACAACTCCTGAGATTTTTTTCGATTCGAGGGATAATAAATATCCGAAAATCAAAAAATATTGAACATTTGTTCGATACGAGGATCGAACCCAACACCAAGCAATTTTGGAATGGCCACCTTGACCAATCAGAAGCCATCAGAAAACTAAACTAGTTCGGAAGAAAAAAAACCATGGCCTAATTTGTTAAATGGTTAGTTCCTTGAGCACATGAATCTTCTACTAGCATTTAAAAATATTTATTGTCATTAATTCTTAAACATAGATTTGGAGTGTTGCACGTTTGTATTAATTTTTTCATATTCTACTAATGAAATTAGTTTATCTTGGTATGGATTATATTTAGAGCCGGTATTTTCCCATATAGATAGTTAAGTTTATCTTCCAGATACAATTTTATTTGGAGGATAGAGAAAATATGCGTTTTTTCATTTTAAAATAGTCATATGCGTAAAATTATTCTAACTGATAATTTATCCATATTCTATTTCATAGCTATCTTCGGGATGGCGAACAGACATTTGCCCACCAGAAAAATGTTCCCACAAAAGTTACCCATATAGAAATTTACGCACAATGATATATCCTCACCTAGAAATTAACCCCCAAGATAAAATATTTATTTTATTAAATATTTAATTTACTATTAGTATTGTAATAGTGTTGTTAACATAACGATATTTTACAATATTAAAATTAAACTAATAAAAAGTCTCGAATTAAATTAAAGACAAAGTAGAAATTGAAACGTTACCAGATATTGACGTCACCGAAAGGGACATGAGCCCTTATTTTTTTTTTAATTTATGATTTTTTTAAACAATAAGATATTTTTTTCAAATAAGTAAGTATTATTACAAAATGCTTACTAACAATTACTTAAATAATAATTTATTTTTTATGGGTTAGTTTCCATGTGAGGATATATCATTGTGCGGTAATTTCTACGTGGGTAACTTTATTGTTAGCAACAATGGTAGTGCGCAACTTTTTGTGGACAATTTTCGTGTAAGGAATTTTCTAGTGGGCAACTATCATAGAACCTTTCGGGATAGGGTTCATCTATCCGTAAGTGAAAATATCGGGGCCCTTAGTCTTAATGAACAATTTAACTATTCCTTGTAAAACTAAGAATGAATCTCAATTGAAATATTTCACAAGCGTTTTTTCTCCAGTTGTATTTTTTTTTCAAAAGGAAGGTCTTAGTTAAAATTGCATAAAAACAGTCATTCCATAAGCCCATTAAAGAGACAGTGGTCACTGTTAGGCAATAAGTGAGTACTGAGTTCAAATTCTGCAATAGTTTATTTCTCTTCTTACCATAGTTTTAAAAATTCTATAGTCACTTGATTATTTAAAACTTGATAGGAAAAAAATGAATACTAAAGGGTAGCACATAGTGCTGTAAATAAAATAAGAGTACATCCAAGCAAAAAGAATAAGATTCTACTCAACCTTCTGTCAAAATACTCTTCAGATTTTTTATTTAATTTGTGATGAAAATTTTAAATAATAAAAGAAGGGTCAAATTATTTCAATATGCCCTAGATAAATTTATGACACTTATAAGCCAATGTTAAGGACAACGTTTTACAATGCTTAATTATTTTTCAACAATAAAATTTTCAAAAAAAAAAAAGAAAAATATTTTGTCGTTAACTTTGTTTCAAAAGTTCTGGAGTTAAGCCTTTCCAATAAATCAATTCAATTACTCCAAAGTACTTACGTTAAAAACTACGTTTATAAATAAATTCGAATAGTTAAAAAATTTCAAAAAAAGTCATGATTTTTATATCGAAACATTTAATTATAATTTGGTTGGTAAAAATTATGTTTTCGTGGGAGAGTTTGATCAAATATTCTTAAAATCCATGGAAAAATTATTTAACTATTTAAAACTACGAGTTGTTAACCATAAAGATGACATTTATTTTTCATTCAGTATTTCAAAATATAAAACTTTAAAAATGTAGCTTCCTACCACTATATACGCACTAATTTAATTTACCTACCTGGGTTAAACAATGTACAAATGAATGCAAAAATCAAATGTTTAGCTTTACTAATGTATAATTCGTAGGTACCTACACCAAAACGACAACATCAAAGTATTACATGCACTCAAACAGCATTTATTTCTTAATGTTTTGTAATATTAATTAAGTTTTTAATCTCATAGAAATATAAATCGTTTGAAAATGACAATTTGTCATGTTACGAAATTGTAATTTATTCAAGTTTAAGAATCTCAGCATCTCTATGAAGCGGATTCTCATTTCACAATTTGAATTATCTTTCGTAACGCAGGGTCATTATTTGTGTTATTAATAGCCTCAAGTTCATTGTTATAAACCATTTATTTTCGAAAAATCGGAAAAAAAGATAATATCTTTATAATTCAATTTGCACAAAAAGCAAGCGTAGAATTTAGAAATCAAAATAATGTGGAGAAAGTATCGGATTTTCTAAATTCTTGGTTTTGCATTTTCGATATCTTGGTTGGTTAAAATTAAATTTTGATGTACCTATCTTAATACTCGTAAACACAACACCATAATTGTCAGAAGAGTATTTATGTACATTATACATATATCCTCTTATATAACTTCCACTTCCTCATCTTACGCAACAGATTTTTTTCTCTAACGTTTCTTATGGAAGACATTCGTTAAAGTAAATTGTTAAGAATTAATCATTTTAATATCGCCAATCAAATATTTCTTTATAACCAATTCAGATCTGAAAACTGGTTTTTCTTTATGAGAGAAATTTGAATAAAACCATCTATTAAGATAATGTTTAGTTATCGCTGTTATTGTTTCATTTTAATATCCGTGATTATATAACGCTTACTTTTTTTTAAACTTTCTTTTAACCTTTCATGAGACATTATTACGGAGAATTAACAGAATCAAAAACTTTATTAAACATTCTTCTTTATCTTTTATATTGCTGCTCAATTAATAAATCTATATATAAGACGTATAGGAAGAAAAAAAAGTTCTGGTTCATTTACTTTAAATTAGAAATTCATTAGTTCGGCTATTATTCAAAAATTCATCAGTCTAGTTCTAGAAAGTTATAAAAATTACAATTAATTATTTTTGACTCAATAGAAGCCTGTTATATAGACAAGAAAAGAGTAAGTATTAAAACTTTAGTTTAAAACAATGATTAGGCTTTTCATATTTTTTAAACGTTTAACAATAATAATAATGATAATGTGTGCTGGATATAAGATTCTTATCACATAGAATGGCTGATGGCTAAATTATTATCATCATTATTATTGTGTCGTTTAATTGAAACGTAACAATGCAAGGCCGTCTTTCGATTTTGCGGGGATCGGAGATATGTAGGCTTTAATAATTTTCTATTTTACGGTTAGAAGTCACGTATTAGCTAAACGAATAGGTTAAAGAACTAAAGCTATGTACAAATTCCAATTCGCTTGTCTTATGATTAATGAGTAACGCTATGCTTGGAAAATAAAAATATTTTCTTTATTTCAAAGATTGAAACGACAAATATTTTATTATTCTTTTTACATTACCCATGAAGATGTATAATTTTTTAACTATCCAATGATAACATCTTAAATGTCTTATAGTTTGTTTTATAATGTTATTTCCGCGTTTTTGATACAATATTTATTTAACTTTTAATAAAGAACGTATATAAAATTATAATTGACTGATAAAGCTATCGAAATTAATGTTTGTTTAATAATAATTATTTGTATTATATTTAAATAACTAGGTTAGTTAAATAAGCTCAAGCGTAACATATATATCTACTTATTATTTCAAATTATATAAACAATAAAACTTTTCTCTTTTTTAGAATTAAATATATGTAGGTACTACAAAGAAGTAAAGTGCAATTGAAAAATCGAAAAATCAAAATTTACACTAAAAAAAAGGTTTTAGAATTCGGAAATATCTTTGTAGAATATAAAGCAATTGTAATTTAGATTATCTTAACTTGTTATAACTGTACAATATTTAGTGTTTCAATCATACTTTGCTCAATCGCGTTTATTTTTAATTGGTTTTTTCCATACTAAGCAAAAAAGGAGAAATCTCAATAGATAAAACCTCAAGAAAAACAGAGCACCTACATTAAATGCGGTGCTGAATTCAACAAATAATTTTAGAACTGTTCAGTTTGTGTAGAAAAAAACATTAAAAAAACACGGATTTAATTGATCTGCTTATTTTGCAGATAAATAATTTTACTTTTCAGTGGAATTAATTTCTAAGTTAATTTATCTTTCGATTATGTTTAGATTAATTTGATTACTTCAATCAATTTAAACAATGTTTGCTAAATTTAGATTTTTGTTTTTATAAAGAGCCACCCATAAATTATGTCACATCAATTTTACGATTTTACACCCCCTCCCCCCATCTTTGTCACAAGAGGCCACATTTTTAAAACCATCTTCCGCTTGATGTGACGTTATATATTTTTTTAGTTTTGTAATTAGAAATAATTAAAATAAAGAAATCAATGATTTCAAATTTTGCGTTTTAATATTTTAAGTTTTGGCCTGTGACGTTACGAAGCCCTTAACCACCGTTCGCTATTGTTAAACGATGACACATATTGATTTCCTCCTTTTGTAAATGTGTGACGTAATTTATGGATGGCCCCTTACTTAATTCTTAGGCATTCTTCATTTTTATGAACACTATTAGGAAGTTTGGAATTTTTAAATAATATAAAATATGTAATGAAAATTAAAATTTTATATATAATGTTTCTGTACTGGAAGTTTAATAGGGGAACCGGAAAGTAAAGTCGTTTTTTTAACATAAAATTAAAACATAAAATTTTGAAACAACTCTACATCATCAACCTTTTGACGTCTAGTGAGCAAATTAATGCTATATTATTGTCTAGTTATTTTAAAGTTTTTATTTCTATTTCAGTATAGAATATTAATGATTTGACGAGATATTTTTATGTTCGCATTTTAGTGTAAAAAAATGAATGCCGCTTTCCACAGTCCACTTTGATCAAGTGGATTCCTTATAAAAAGAATCGACTGTGCAATTGTCGTCTTCTACATTCCCATCAGGATGCTGTCTTCATTCAAAATCATTAAAAAATTAATTGATTACTAAGCATATCGCAAAATCCTTTTTTAATCTTATTTAAGTTTTCGATTTTAGCCACTTAAATGTGGCGAAAATGTAGCGATTGAAATAAAATGGAAATTTGGATAGTTAAGTTTTCTCTTTTGACAACTCTTCGGCTGTCTGGCATAGCTTGTTACCATTACCTCCCGTAACATCTTATTATTTGAAGTTCTTATCATTCTTGGTTGGTACGTAATACATAATTTTCAAATAAGAATATCCAAATTTTGTTCATTTTTTTCATTGAAATATTGGTAGATTTATTTTTGTAGTCTATTCTATTTTGAATTCATTAATTTTGGAAATTTGTCTAAAATCAAATTTACTACAATAGAAGTTGTTAAATTAGAACTTTTGTATATCAGAGCTTATACAACGGAATTACAATTGAGAAATATTAGGAATGAATGATTTAAATCTTAAATTTCTAGAAAGGTATTTTGAATAAATTTCACTCTTATTACAATAAAAATTTAAAATTTTAGTCAAGACATGTAGGTATTTGCAAAAAGTAATTATTAAGTTTAATAAGCGACGTTATAGTTAGCTTATAGCAGAAAGCTACAGAGAAGCAACTGGAGGCAACACTTTCGGACCCTCGGCTTTACGTACCCCTTTTGGATACCGTGTATATTAGCGGGGTTTTGAAATTAAAGAAACATTTTTGTGTTTTTTTTTTCGTCAAATGATCGCTACTGAGGATAAAGAAGCAAGTCAATTAAACACGAAGACTAATTGATTTTGTGACTGGAAAATCTAGGCGAAAAATTATTTAAACATATCTATGTTTCATTTAATATATCTATTTCAGTTTTACTTTTAACTTAAGAATAATTTTCCTTTATATAAATTGTTGAAAAAAATTTTTAGAATAGTAGGGGTCAAGTAGTTTGAATTAACTTAAGGGCGTAAAAAATCTAGTTACACCACTAGCTATATAGGTAGATAGCTTTTTTTACTTTAGGCAAGAATTTTGTTTAGTACTGTCTCCCCCTATCAAGATCCATTAGGTTACGGCAATCCATTCCTTACTTACATCATTCCAGGATTTTCTCTAACTCTAACAATCAAATGAATATTAGAGAAGAAAAGAATCAATAAAATTTTTAGAAAGATAACTTTTGAATGCTTCTATTTAATTTCCGATATACTAATAAATAAAAAATGAGATCAAAATTTCAATTTGTAAACATGAATTTTTAATTTTTAAAAAAATTATTTCTTGTATTATAATGTTTTTATTTTGATAAAATAGCACTGTTTCATTCTGATAAGATAAGTCTGGTTCGTAGGAAGTTATAATGATCTATCTATGTTGTTTGACCTAATTTACTAATGAACTAATTTGGTTTCATATTATATTTCTTGATTTCTAAGCTATAAGCACAATAGTCAAACTACACGAACCAAAAATTGGATTCTATTGATAACATAAACATTGTATGAGCAGGTATAATGTTTTTCTATCTAAATTATTTAGTTCTTTTTGCAACATTACAGTTTTTAATATGAATATTCAGGGCATATGAAAAATAGTTATGGTAACGAGTAACATGCTGATCACTATTCAGAATTACGGCTTCATTTTTTTATTAAACTTGGATCAAAATAATTTGGAGATTTAGAAAAAAGCAAATTTTTCAAAATTAAAATTATTATATTTTAAGCCATTTTTGAGGTGACAAATGTCTAATAATCTTAAATGTAATAAGGGCCTAAATTATAGTAGTAAATGAAGGCAAATTTTGGAATAAAAAACTTTCTTTTGCCGTTAACAGTTTTAAACCGCAGAAGTTTTTGCCTAATGTATTTAAATAGTTGATTACAAATGCTTGTTTTGGAAAAACTAGTTTATTAGGTGTAAAAAGAGAAGTTTTTCAATCATTTTAAATCAATTTTGATTAAGATCTATAAAAACGAGGCTGTAATTTTACATAGCGAATAAGTTAGTTTTAACCTTTTTGGTGGACAAGTGGTTACGGTGACCGCTCCAAAGCTGGTAGGTGCGCTGGATTCGATGTTTCTCGATTTACGATTTGTATTAACTCTAGAGTCGCTAAAATTCTTGGTTGTTATAAAATTACGATAAATAAAAACACCAAAAAAAAAAACCTTTTTAAATGGATTTAAGTTTTTGTTTTCAGCGTATTGTTTTCAATAAAAAATATCATTTTGAAAGTTAAATTAAGACATTTCAAATTTAACAATTAAAGGTAATTTCTAAAGATTGTTTTGTTATCCGGATAATATCACTTTATTTATAAATTGTGTAAATGAGAGTCAAAAGTGAATTGAGAGAAAGTAGATTTATCTAAAATACAAAACATTTTATTTTGATTGTAATATATGAATGTATAGCTATGCTTAATGATATATACAATCCTATAACTTGTGGTTAATTTCTCTATTTAATTTCAAGCAATTGTTGACTATCATTTTACAATTAAAACATATGTTATTATGTTCTGGGATTAATTATATAAAATTAATTTATAACATCAGGCTCAAAACATTGTGCTCACATTACTGAAATAATAATGTTTTCAAAAATTTCAATGCTATATAAATTTCAGTTGTGTATTTATACACAGCTTTCGCAAAATTGATTTTGACTGAGATGATTCAATTTATGCGTCTTTCAATTCTTGAGTTTCTATTATGCATACAAATTTATGCAAATCAATGAATCATTCATATTTTTACATTGAATAATGCAAATATTTTTTTTTTCAAATTACAATTAATAAAAAAAGTGTTTTAATATTTTTAATCTTTTATATATCAAGAACAATAGATGTGAATCACTATAAGCCTAAAAAAAAACAAAATAAAATATGTCTCATGAAAATTGTGCGGTTTTCACTTAAACTGCGAAGAAATGTTAATTTTAATTTTAATTGTTGTAATTCATACAAAGAAATTAGTGTTTTGTAGCTTTGTTTGATTTTATTGTATTTATTACCTTCAATAGGTTTATTACTCATTTTCCGCAAAATGGAGTTACTTTTTGCGAATGCAAATTCAAGATTGACGCAAGTATATATTTTTGCGGTTAATATTAACATTTCTCACATTGTGTCTATGTAAAATCGCATAAAATCTAAGTTATGCATAAAGTTAGCCAACAATTTAAATGATAATTACAGGAAAGCTTGAAAAAATATAATACTCATTCAAAAAAAATTTTTATCACTTCATTTTGGTGAAGATGATTCGTTCAGAGTTTGATATTTAATTTTATGTTGTTCTTCAGAATTTCACAAGTTCATCAACGTGAGTTTGAAAAAAAGATTTTTTTTCAATGAGAAACAGGTTTTTGCGGATGAATTTTTATCAATGACTATTAGCTATTGATTTTTTTTATATTGAGAATTTTAATTTAACCATGCGTAATTTTATAATAAGTTCAAATTATTAATTATTTTATAATAAAAAATCAAAATCTCATACAACATCAAAATAACAGTGATATTTAAAACAACAAACTCATTATGCTTTTCTGAAATTTATCTTCTAGATATCTATATTTCCTGAATTTGATTTTGTATGTCAATAATTTGTTACACACAAACATAATAATACTATCTAGGCATAATACTTCTTATTTTATTTTTTATTTGAGACTTCCAGGATAAGGTTAATTGTGCCTCAACACCGCAGCTTCCAGGCTTATTGTGTTTCCTCAGTTCCTATTTCACCTAGTTAAGACCAAGTAGCTAGACGAACCTATATCAACCGACGTATTATGTGGTTTTGAACTATTTTGATTTTAGGATTTGCTATTTCTAGGTTCTTATGTCTCGATTCATTCAGAACCCCGCATTTCCATTGAAAGTGAGAAGTCATTTTGTCCTTTGTATGACCAAATCTGTATGAAGGATCAACCACTAGTGTATGCAGGTGTTTTTGTGGTTGAGGTCCACAGTGTCCGACTATTAAATTCATTACCACCCTGATTTGTTTCATTGTATGATAAAGTATTTTAGTGGCTGCAATAGCCTACTTAGGATGTTGTGCGGAGGGAATCTTAGGTAAGGCCCCCAGAACAATAATAAACAAAAGTATTTCAGTAGACAGGTAGACAGTTCAGTAAGACAAGGGATGGTTTTCCTATCATCCTTTTACTGTGTTTTTGTCCTATGATGTTCTTCCGTATTGTGCAGTAATTTTTATAAGTCCATTCTTTGATGGTATATTTTACTGCCGATTTTGTGACACCAAATACTGACTGCGGGTCTATGAAGACGTCCCGTATCCTTGATGGTCAAGGGTATCGGCTCTTTTATTACCCTTAGTATCTTTGTAATTTGACACTCATCCCAAGTTGACCTTAGTGACCTTAGTTGACCAAGCTGATTATTTGATACCATCGATTTTTGGCTAATACCTATATAGTAGACTAACAAAACCCGGCAACGTTGTCCTTCCATTCTATATTATAATGGCTGTAAATAAATAACGTGAGTTTAAAAATATGTTCTTGTAACATTAAAAGTCTTTCCATTAGCAACCCATGCTATTTTACATGCACAGCAAAAACGTTAACCAATAATAAGGTGTCCAATGACGATTACGTTTATTAGATTATAAAAATATTTGTATTTCATCAAGACACTACGTTGTTGATAGACAAATTTTGTCATCACCTTTTTCACTTATATGGTCCAATTATAAATCTAAACCATCCAAGATCCCACTCAAATACCCACAGAAAATTTCAACAGAATAGAATCCCAGTGATTTAGGAGGAGTTCAGCCCTGTACACACGTACAGAAGTTTATATATATAAAGATAAATCTTTATAAATTCATACATGATAATCATATTTATTCTGCAAATAAAACATTATTTTCTTTTTCTGAGAACTTTTTCTTTGCGAGATTTTTTATTTTTTATCGTTGCATGCACAAAGAACCTTAGCATCTTATATCAAAATAATATTATTTTGTTTTATTTCTAAATTTTAAAGTACAGAAATTACCAAAAGTATAACTTAAGCAAAAAATACCAATTTTCCTAAAATTTACCTCAAAAAATATAATTTAATTTTTGACATAATCATAATAAGTATAAGTGAAAAGAAGATACTTAAAATGTAATTAAAATAAATCAATTTTCTATTGCTACTATTTATTTAAATGTTAGTTTTCAAAAATGTATTAATACTAACAAAAATCTTTGTAAAAGTAAAAATGTTTGCGATATGTTGAATACTTAGGCGATCTATTTTACTTACGAAGTCGGCACTCGTTGATCAATGATAAGGTTAATAGTAAATTATATTTATCACAGAAAAACAATTACGTATTAGTATTCTGATACTAAGAAAAAAACGTGACAACGCATATTTGAAAAAAATGCTAAATTTAAATTTTCATGAATAATTGTGTTATCTCTTTAAACTGCATTTTCGTTAAGAGTATTTTACTTTAAAATATATGTAGGTGGATTCATTACAAGAAGAATTTAAATTGCATAAAAATAATTGAGTAAGTTTAATTAATTAAAGTAAATGCATAGTGCCCCTTAAGATAAATACTATATACTGTACTGCTGTAAGACATGGAAGTCTGGACTCAGCACAAAACCACAATTGACAAGATAAAGCAGCGATCAATAGACAAATTTTGAAAATAACCTGAGTAAAAATTTTGAACGACTTCAAAAATTGGGCTAGGAAAAGGACGGGAAAGGAGGAAAGGAAAGGAGGAGGATCATACAGACGCTTATGTTTCATGCATAACAATAAACACCAGATACTTGAAAATTCCAAATCATCATGCAAAGCATGAGAAGAACATAAAGAAGCGAAAAGGAGCATTAAACAGAGAAATTCCGAGCTTTAATTTTTATTTATTTTTTATTATTAAATTACGAAAATAGCTCAATTGCAATTTAATTGTTACAAGTTTCCAACATCTATCTCTATTCTATCGTATTAGTTATTGTATAACAAACAAAATAAGTAGGAACCAAAAAAAAAATTGATCTTAAATTTTATTATAATTTAGGGATTAATAATCCATTTTTAAGAAAAAAGTAATAAATAAGGATATAGTTTATGGAATCTATAAAAAAAAATATTTTTTTAACCATGAAACACTTTCGGTACCACTTTTGAAATATTTTTTTCAAAAAGCAATAGCGTCATTCGGGTTCTATTGATATATGAATTTATAACTAAAGGATTTGATTTAAAAATTCTTTATAATAGACAGCGAAAACTTAAAACTAAGTTTGTATAATTGGAAAAACCACTTTCTTAAAATTGAAGGTAAATGAAATAACTAACTAAGAATATTATTACAATTATTTAAGATTAATAATATAATGAACATTGTAAAAAACGCAATTTAATGAGTTTTGTATTTGGCGAATAAAAATAAAATCAAATTCTTTCCTAATTGTTTTTTTTTTCATTGCAAAAAGAACAGTATGAAATGAATATGCATACAGTTAAATTAATTTTCTGACATTAAGCGCGAAAGTGGTTCTTGTATTTTTCACTTCATAGTGCCTACTCTTTTAAACAATTTGAAAAAAAATCAACATTATGTTGAAAATATATTCAACTTAAAAAATATTTTTAAATCGTACCTCAATTGTTTCAAAGTTAAATCTTTTTTTTTTTGATAAAAATGTTTTTCTACGGCATTTATTAAGCTATATACTTGTAGTTGTTAATGATTTATAAAAATAGCGTTATCAACCCCTAAACCATATTAAAATTTAAGCTCAATCGGTTAAGTACACTGTTAGAAAAATATATTTTTTGTTTCTCACTTATAATTTTTTTTTTCGCAAAAACAAACTATGATAAACATCTGAAATTTTTAGGTTGTTAGTAATTTATTGTTGGTACCTACACATCTCTTAAGTATCATAAAATATTTTTTTCGAGGCCGAAACGCTCAATCGTCTTGTATTCCGTGTTGTAAATTTTTGAATTGGCAGGATAAATTTAAACTGACTTTTAAGTATTTAATCAAACTTTCATTTTTCTTAATAAATTATTAGCAAGAAACAAAGAAATGTTTACTATTGCTTGGATAACTTAACCATCGTTTGTTAACGATCACATACACTGAATGCTGATCAAGCAAAGCCCTGTATAGTGTAGATATCTTATTACTTTTCTAAAAGAAATTTGAGATTAACATAAAATTTCGGCATTGATATTTAGAAATGTATATTAATTTATTTCTCATTTTTCTGAACTTTTTAATATCTTTACACAATATACGATGTCCCAACGATACAAAAAAAAAAAATCAAGACGAAATGATACTATCTGTGTGAAGTGGAATTTTAATTAACTAAGCATTTAGTAGAAAAATTATTCCTCCTTTTTTGAAATTTTAATTCTGATTACAAAATTCAAACGCTTTTAATTTCTAAATTCCAATATGGCGCTTTGTTATGTAATTGTTAGTTATTTTATGGAAGTAACATTTTTGACGCTTATTATAAACGACAGTTTGAAATTAATTTATACAACCAAGTATACGCTTCAATTAGATTCAATACAAACGTGACAAATCAGATTATCACGTTAATGCTGATTAAAGAAACATTCATTTATGTTAGTCACAAAGTCATATTTATTCATTTTATCTTGTTTAGAAACTCAACTGAGTTTTTCTCAATTTTTTTAATCGTTAAACTTTCAAGACACTTCCAGTTTTGGTTCATTTATGGCAAAGTATATACTTGTTGATGTATAATAATTGTACCATTTTTATTATATTTTTAAAATTTGGCACTATCTTTGGTGTTTTGTATGGTAATTAAACATTGAAACTCATTCGATTTTTGTGTGAGCTATTTGAAAGATTCGTGCATTGTAATCATTACAACGGTTTACAGATGTACAGTATAACAGTATAATTATACGCAACTTATGGTACAAACTTCATTTTTTATTTGTCTCTAAGCAAATAGCAAACAAATTTAATTGATTGACATTGATAATTCCATAAAAGATTTTGCTTTGAGAAAACCCCAAGAGTACATTTTAAAATAATTAAGGAATTTAAAGGTCAATTGACTTTGTACCAATTTTCTTGACAAGTAATGAAAATAGGAGGCGGCAAATTTTCGGACGGTGAAAATATACCGTTAAATTAGGAACAAAAATTTCCAAACTGTTTTTGCTTAGAACACTGTAACTAATCTATAAATATCACAATATTATTGGAGCAGAACTAAGTTTATTTGGGGTAGAGTGTAAGAAAACGCAAGACCAAAAACCCAAAATGTAATTGTGCTATTATCTTACAAACTATAATTAATAGAAATGTATCAGAAAAAAAAACAAAACTAAATATTATATGTAGTTGTATAAAAAGATACTACTAATACAAAGTTTTTACATAATTTTAAGAAAATTTTCACACTTTTGTTAATACTATAGGTAAGCTTTTTTTAAACTAACTGTAACAATTTAAACTTAATTGTAACGCAAGCTTGTAAAATGCATTTTTATAATAATAATTGTTTTTACCAAAACCATTTTTACTTATAAATGCAATCAATATTATGGTTTTTTTCGTCTGAAAAAAGTTTTCAATTTCTTTACCCCAAACATTCTCCGAATAATAAATTATTTTGACGAAAATTTTTTGCATAAATGGTACTTAATTTTATCTGTACTTGAAGTTGTGTTATTAAACACAGTCTTTCGTTAATATTTTCTCAAAAAAGGTTTCTTAAACATTGTTAGGTGAATATACTCGATCGATTTAAAGCATTGTTTCTTAACCTTTTGAATCGGGGATAATAGGTCTCCACACCCCATCAAAAATGAATGTTTTTTAGTCTAGAAAAATACATTTTTTGCGAAATTAATTATCAACAATTTCACAATTTATAATGTTAGGGGCTTCTTTCATACTTCAATACTTTCAATACTTTTTTTTTCAATACTTTCCCGCATCCCCAGGGGTAAGGGTACCCCAATTTTAAGAAACAGTGACCTACAATGGGTCAAAATAGATGCAATTTATGTGTATAACACCTAAAAATTAACTTCATTCTTAGCTCGATAATATCGACATTATTGATCGATAATCTTTTGTTTGTCATACAATAGATTGTATTCATTTCGGTCATTTGAATCGATCGTTTAATTTTAGATATTTTATTTGGGTATATAGAAGAACTGAACCCAGATAAGTGTTTCGTATCAAAGATAGTTTTAATAATTGTTTTTACCGACGTTTTGCTAACTACTATGGTCTTAAACAACTCTACGGTTAATAATATTTGCAAATCGAGAAATATCGAAAATTCGCTAGATACGAGATTCAAACCCAACACTTAGTAGTTTTGGAGCGGCCACCTTAGCCACGCGGTCACTAATAAGCTTTCAAATGTATTTATCAAGTATAGTATATTCAGAAGTACATAAATTGTCATTAATCAATTGTCATCACACAAAAAAATTCAAAGTAATAGATTTTTTTAAATAAAAATTCTTAATTTATATTTTATTAGAAGGTATGTTTGCTCGAAAAAAACATATTATTATGATTAATAGGTTTTGTAAAAATTACAATAAAGTAATTGAAATTTAATTAGTGGATACATTGTGAATGAGAAATATGAATTAATTTAAATAACTCTATGCTTTTAAAACAAATTTTCCTGACTAGTTTTCGCTTAAAATGCGGAAATTGAACAAAGTTTTCGGTAACATTGGAATTATGCTTATTGTAAAGAAAAATTAATTCATAAATTTAAATCGACAAGTTTTCCATAGCAAATATCACTACTCTAAATAATATCTGTTCTACATTTATCCTTCAAATATTGGCTTACAAAACAACATCATGTACTATATCGAAATGTAATGATAATATTACTCTTCAAATTTCACTATAATGTACGTTTTTATATAGGTCAAAATAACTTTAAATCCAATTATATGAAGTAAAACGGTTACACAAGTCATGATTTTAAAATTTTGAAAAGTCTAAAATGCCTAAACCCAATTATAATCAAGGTTGATATTTTTGACTTCCAAAATATTAAAATATTTCTCTACGCTAATATGAAATTATTAAATGAAACCGTAAAATTACATGCTATTATTAATTCTGAATGTTATACTTTCAAATAATTTAATCGTTCAAATGTAATTATATCAACGTATGAAGTTACAGTAAGAATACCTGGTGCCATATGCTTGGTGCATAAGACGCTGACTATAATGCAATAATATAGCGTATGTATGTACAATAAATCAGCAGCTACCCATTAATTTTTTAATGTAGTATAAGCGAGGTACTTTCAAAAATATAAATAATTAATTTTGGATTAATTAAGCAAAAAAATTAAAGAATATTGCACTTATTGTCATTATTTGACATAACATGATCGTGTGCATTACAATTCCACATGACTGGTTTGCCTTGTTTATTCTGTTCGCGTATTACTTGTTGGGTCAACTGACCGTTCTAAATAGCGTTTAATTTTGCATTTAATTAACCTCATTAAAAGAACGTTTACATCTTTGTTCATAAAAAAATAATCATATTACAGTTTGGATTCTTGCAGTTTTTTAATTATTTTTAATTTATTATAATCAATAAATATGTACATTTATTATTAGCCTTATAGTAAAATAAAATTACATGCCTAGTTAATTTTATTTCAGATTAATACAGTATGTTATATTTTTATTCGTTCATTCATTTCATCAACTAATTTGCTGTTTATCCTATAAAAAATGAAATTCTAAATTAGAAATACACCTAATTTTTGATTAGTCGTTGACTTTAATATATTCCATATTTTTTGTCTTTGAGGCTTAATTGGTCAAAAATTAAATAAAAAATATATTATCATTTCTCAGAATTGAATATTTAGAAATCAAATTTTCCACGTCTTTTTATTAACAGTTGGGATATTATTTTTTATGTACAAAAATATAAAAAAACCATGCTTGATCCGGCTTTTTAAACTTAGGTAGGTATTTATATGAAAAAATAATATGTCATGATTTAAATAATTAACTGTTAAGTAATAAGGTAAAAAATATGGCCATTTAAAAGCAATAGTTATACAGTAAATACTTAGAAATATTTCTTCATGTTAATTTGTTTTCCACATAATGAAATTAAAGTTTATTGTACTTACATAAACTAGGATTAAATGTTGCAGATAATTCTGGATAATTTCAAGAAATCATTATCTCATTTTGATTCCTAAAAATATAGCATTGGTTTTCGGCATTTTAAGAAGTTACTCACTAATTAACATAATTTTATTTCGTTTGTCTATTTGAGAAAATTTTATTAAATATCTTTGTTCATGACCTTTCAACTACTAAATCATTAATCACATTTTCGAAACAATACAGGAAGTTTAAAATTTTTTTAAAATATCATCATATGGCTTTAATTTTTCTTTCTTCTTATGCATATGGATAGTTTAAAAAATTGTTATTTTTGCTAACCGATTGAAAATTTTAAACAGGATATTTTAATTTGTTAATTTATTTTTTAAATATTTCACTATCTTACAATTTCTAATAAATTTAAATTGTTTACTTCATAAATTTTAATCAAACACTACTTCTTTTTGTTGTAATTATTCTCTTTTGAGCATTTTGCAAGGACAAAAATGTTTTTATTAAATTATTATTTTAAGAGCAATTTCATTGGTGCTTAAATTATGCGGTAAACATATACGTAAAACAATAAATTTAAAATTGAACAATTGCAATGTTAAACAACTCCATAAATTTGATTTTAGTTTATTAATTATTCATACTCCTTGACACAATTTCAAAGTTTTTCGCCAAAAATGAGTCAAACAATATGCGATTGCAGTGCATGAAACGATTTTTTCAAATATTACTGCAGTTATTTTACTAGTCCCATGATCTTCATAGTATTATTCTTTTTTTAAACATTAGTACCAAATTGATCCTTATATGGATCATTATGTATTCAAATTAACTTCCCTAGCAAAAATAAAAGATGAAGTATTTAACCGAACCACTTACCAAACTACAAAAGTTTTGAACCAATTTTTACTTTCGTTTTTCTAGGATGAATACCATGTTTTTCTGTATATAATCCACAGATTATGTTTTGAAAAAAAATTAAATTTCCTTATACGTACAGAAAAATTATACGTCGACGCTGATAATCTAATAAAACAGTTTCTCTGTAGCCAAAGTTTTTTTTTCTGAAGCTATACTTCCTTAGGTACGTCATGAGAAGGGCAATAGTTGCCGTTTCAATTATTGTAACGAAAGTTGGATATTCTATGTAGTTTTCAGTTACCTAGTAGCGAATAAACTTTAAACTTTTCGTTTAAAATATAAGTGAGTAAAAATAAAAATAAAAAACTTGAAATAATAAAATTCATACACTAATACTGGCAAGAACGGTTTAAACTTATTCCCTCAAAGAAACTGTACTTTTATAAGAAAGTACAAGTTCTTATATGTGTCCATAAGTATACACTATACATACAATTTTTATATTTATTTTTAAAGTGTGTTTTTTTAATTCAGCTTGGAATTTCTAGCCTCTTCTTTTTAATTGCTATTTACCGTCGCTTTATAATTACCAAGGTCTTTAGCGACTCTAGGGTTAATAAAATTCCGTGAATCGAGAAAAATCGTAAATTTGCTTGATACGAAAATCGAACTCAATACCTACCAATTTTGGAGTGGCCACTTTCATTAGTAATTTCTAAGCTTTACTTTAATGACATTTTTTAAGTTATCTAACATTTGCAATGCCTTACTTTTATGGATAGTGTTAAATATATTGAACAAATAAAATTTCAAAACCCACCATTGTTGTATTTGCCATAAAAATTGCCGCGGGTCATACGCCGTTATGGAATATATAATGTTTGTTTTTTCTTTACTCGAAAAAAAGATTTTGGGGATAATAAACTGTGTTGTCTCGGATTATAAGCAGGAATATATGATAGTATTATACTTTTCTGTCAATCTAGAATTCATTCGTTCTTAGATTATTTTTTTCATTTGACAGTTTTTGCTGATCAATATAAGTACTGTTACACACATTATGTGGAAAAATTTAAAATAAGTACTAACTTTGGATGGGAAAAATATTATGGTCCCATGTTTGAAAGAGTAAATATTATTGAAAAGTGATCTGAGTTTATTTCAAAAAAAAAAATATTCTGTTATTCTTCTATATTATGTAACTAAGCATATTGTAATGATATTGAAACTATTAAATGCGCACAAATTATTGTTTCAATACAATTTTTTGTTAGAAAACTGTAATAACTTCTTTAACATTAAATTTATGTTCTCAAAGTTGAAAACAAGATAGTTTTATAAGCCGTTCCTGAAATGGACTTAGACTACTTTCAAAATATGGGGCTCACTTATACTATACAAACATTCCTAACTTATGTGAATTTTTATGATTTTAGTGATTTCCAAGATTTTCAATTACCGGAACAAAGGCTTATATTTGAAAGCATAATTTATACTTTCTAAATCTTACCTACTTACATGAATATTTTAACTGAAAAATGAATTCTTATGTTTGAATATTGTATTTTTTGCAAATTTGATAACTTTAAAAATAGTAAAATCTTTAAAATTATCTGATAGTAAGTTAATGCATACTAATATAATAAATACAAAAGCAACTCAGTCTTTTTGTTATATTACTAAACCGATTTTGATAAAATTTTATATGAAGATTGCTTTAACCCTGATATAGAATATGACGCACTTAACTTTCGCCTCCCTAATTTTTTTAACGCTTCTTCTATCAAAAATTGGTGCTCGTTATAACAATCTGTATCTTGGAGGTAATCACATGAGATGGCCGAACGAATATTGTATTTTCCGCATTACCATACAAGATTTTTTATTTAAAATGTTCTCCTTCGTTGAAGTTTCATTTTTGTCCTGTTTGATATATCATTACATGATAATTTGTACAATTTATAATTCCTCTATTAGTATAAAGGAATCCATGATTTTTAAATATTTTTAATTTTTTTGACCAAGGAAAAAACTTTATCAGTAGAATACTTCTATACTTTTATGTCTCCAAACTTCTGCTATATTTCATAAAGAACCGATTGTCCATTTCCTTTTTTTGATAAAAAAATATATTTGCTTCTTCATAATGATAACCATGATCTTTATTTCTTTATCATTGATGTTAGTATGACGATTTTTATTATGCAGCTTCATTGATTCTATCCAACAGTAATTGGACTCTTCTAATAATGATGTTATAATCTTATACGTACTTTTAGTTAATTCAAAAGTATAATTAAAGAATTTAAAAAAAATAATTCTAAAATGATTTACAATAAATTTATTCAATCTTTAAAAAAAAATCGTACCTCCATACATATTTTGATCATACTATTTCAGTGAGCTGATATATCTTATAAATGAATGAAAATGGACATAATAATTATTATTTTTATTATAATAAATAACATAATAATTATTATAGTAACATAGTATCATATTATAATAGATAGTATTGTGGTATAATAAATATTATTATATAAAATCTATTATAATATATAAGAAAAGACACTTATTTTTATTTAGTTTTTCTCAATTTTTAAACTCACGTTTTCATCAATGTAGACACTGATAAAGACATAAATGCTACATTGATAAATTTTTCAAATAAATAATTTGCTTATTTTTTTTTTATTTAGCTCTATAATTCAATTCAGCTTTAGTAGAGTAAAAACAGAAAATCATGTTTCCATGCATTTATTTCAGCAATGCTCTATGCTTTTTATTAGTAATGCTTTAATAAATATTTGTATCATAGTCATTAGAATGGAAACACGCAGTAGTTTTTATTATTCATTTCACCTACTATTTCTTCTCTTTTTTTTTAAACTATTTAATTTGGTATAGCCGCATTTCAACCGATTATGAAGATAATTTAGGTTTTAATTTTGACAAAAAAAAGTGTGTTTCCGATATTTTTAGGAACACTTTAAAAGCAAATCATTAAAATTTAGAAAATTGGTTTATTAATGTATGTAAAATTTCAAATTAAAATAAAAACTTAAAAAAAATTATCGAAAGTAAAAAATTGTGTAATTTGCTTTATCATTGGTTTGACGTTAAAATATAATTTTCTCTGTACACATTTCCTGATTTCCATTCATTTAGTACAATTACACACGGACAGAAAATTTTAATTGTAATTTGAATTTATTAAAATTATCTAAATAATAACACGAAATAATATATGGATATTAATTTAAGAAACGCACTATTTATTTGCTGCAGAGTTATTCAGAAAATTTCATTACCGTTGTAGGCAATAAAATGTATGACTAGAAATGAAGGTATTTATTTGAAATTATACATGTATGCTGTTTATACTTTTGAGTAAATCCATTTTTCTTTTACATTATTTCAATATGTATATCTTAAATAGAACGAATCTTGCAGTTGCATTTACATTAAAAAGAAAGGTATCATAGTAAAAGCGGAGTTTTAAGAAGAATTTTGCATTAAAATTACTAGCAATTTAGTTCCTCAGTAACTTTTTTCATACATAAATAAACAGAAACGGTTTATGTTTGAAAATCCATTAGAAACATTGAATACATAAATTAAAACTAATCCAATCTTAAAATTAATCGTTGATTTAAATGGAAAGTTTAAATTTCTTGTTATGAAATTTGAATATATTAAACATTTGATGATATTTTTTTATTTGAAGATATAGAAAGGAATATCTTCAATTCAATTTTCGATCTAAAAGTACTGTTGAAAAGCTTTTGATTTGGTAATGTCCTCAAATGTGATATCTTTGACCAGGCGATTCTCCATACAAAAACACAACTTCACATATTCTTTCAAAAGGATATTTTACTTAACCCAAGTGTATTACTTGAAACTTAATGCAAACTTTTTTACTTTATCAACTGGGTATTTCTCGGGAATTTGGATGCGGAATAATTTGATGTTACGTTTTTAAATTTTGTAACATTTCATTGACATATTTTTCAACTTCTTCAGGCAATACCTATGGTTAACATCGTCGTTGGAACATTCTGGTTCATTACTTTGTCAGTTGATGAAGAACAGAATATTTGTTAATTAAGTTACATCTTATATATTAAGTAATATATTAAGTCTTATATATTAAGATAATTAAGTTACATTTGTTATCAAAATGCCGCCATCAAAAAGGAGAATAAGGGTTGAGGACAAGATATGACAAAAAGAGGTGGATATTAAAACTTGGAAAAATTATAGCCAAATATTTTGAGGTCCCTTGAATTTATCAAGACATGTCTTTTGGAATTATGTATATATGTATGTTTTCATAGAATTATCTCTTTTATTTACGAAAATCAGATAAAAACGTCATTAAGTAACACTCTATGAATGCTGATTTATGTTTTTTTTTTCAAATTTAGCCTTAATACATTGCTTCTTGAATTGTATATGTATTCATGGGCTAAGGTATAGATAAAAAGATAACCTGCAGTTCACCATTTTCCCGAAAATAAGATCTTTATTACAGAATATGGTGTAAGCAAATAAAGGAAAAAAATAAGCAAAATCATTAAATTGTCAGTTTTTAAGGATACATATTATTGATTTTTCTTGCCTGTTCTCTCTTGGCTACGTTCATGAGTGGATATATTGACATTTTTTCAATTTACTTCTTTTTTTTTCATATAATCATTAGAATTGATATTTAAGTCACGAGAGCTAATATTTTCAATTTTCACTGAAACCTAATAGTTCTTGAATAACCATTTAACCATTGTAATTTTATAAATGATCGGTGAATACTGAACAGTACAATTTGGAACACCACTGTAAATTAACGATAGTTAATATCTCCAGCTATTATAAATGACTTAAGATTAAGAAATATGATAACAATGAAGTAGCTCATTTATTATAAAACCAGTAGTTTGTAAATTATGAATGCATTTTTTGCATCAGACTGTTTGAAATATGGATATCCTTTAAAATTATCACTAAAACAATTTTGGAGCGCAAATTCAAAAACCGCTTCATGCAGATAAGTTACAACAGTAGTTAACGTTTAGATTTTTATTTTTTTACTATGTTACATAAGTCATAACACTTGTATGTGTCTTTGTTAAAATTCTTTTACCAGAAATTTTTGGAAGTTGAATAAATTTAATGACCTTAGGGTCTAGACCCATAAAGATAGAATGTCTCATTTAAAAAAGAATTTAAAAATCTTGTCTTATCATTTTTCTTTAAATGTTTCAAATAATATACCTCCGAAACTATAAGTGCTTTGTAACAATAGAATTTCCAGGTAATGAGACACACAATTTATTATGTCCTTTAATAATTGTAGGTATAAGTTTTATCGCATAGTGTTTTCGATAAACAAATGGGATATAATCAAGGTGTATTTCAAGTAAAAACATTGAAATTTCAAACTAAATTAAATTTGTATGATCAATTTGTAAAGGGAAAAAAACCATTTTCTATTCTTATGTAACGTGCTTTAAATGTCTACCACGTCGTCTAAAATTTGCACAGTGGAAGTTGTACCTCTAATGAATTTGTATTCCAAAATAGTTTTTCATTAGCTCACCTTCATTTTTTACGAAATCTAGGCCATATGACATAATTGTTTATTGTAGACTTTTATGAATCGAGATTCATTGTATCAAATCATTTATTAAAATGCACGAAGGAGCCTCGTAAATCAAATTCACAAAGGATTCCTCACAAAGACCTAACTAAAAGATTTTATAGTTTCAAATATTATATAATAATCAATTATTATGCTACATTATAACATTAGTTATGTTACAATAACTAAATGAGACCATGTAAGATTTTTTGTGAAATTTTATATTGTACTTCCTTGAAACTTGCATACATTATAAATTTCATAGTCATTGGTACATAAAAATTGTACGATACAAAGTCTATTGGTTAACAAAAGCAACCAGCATACTATCATACAAGTATTAAAAGACTGAAAAAAATTATATAAAATAAAATGGTTCGAAGAGTATGAAAATTATTTGTGTAAATATTTCTTTATCATAGAATAAAAGTTTTTGTCAGAAATATACCGATATAACGACAAATATCGAATAAACAAATTATTTTAATTTAATTCAAAATTATCGACAAAGTATATTTTTTTTTCATCATTATTTTAAAATAAGTAATAATGGGAAATTCAAAGTTTAACGATATTATAGTAATTTTAGAAACCAATTTTTTATGTTAAACAATTTTTAAAAGCAAGGAAAGTTATAATAAGATTACTATTTATTTATTTTTTCCTATGTACAAAATAATGAAGAAAATTGATTCCCAAACGCACCACGGTCACCTATTGTATAGTCAACTCTAGTCGTCATTGATTAAAAAATAATTAAGAATAAAACTAATTAAGAATAAAGTTAAATTTGAGAACAATGAAAGCAAAAATATAGTTTGTAAAATACATTAGGTATGAAGGTATACTTGAGGAAATATAAAGGTTGTACTATATTTGTTGGTTGGTGAAATAATTATGTTTCTAATCCTATAGAAGAAAATACATATTTAAGGATTCTTAAATTGTCTTTGACCTTGTATAATGACAAACTTCAGTGAGTTTTAGTGGCAATTGTTATTTTAATATTGATATATAATTAAAACGATAATAAAAAAGCATCTAGAGTTAGAGTTAGATGTTAGAGAGTTGCTTAAAACCGTTATAAAGCGAAGATAAATAACCATAATAAAAGCTTATATAACGTTTATATGTAAATTCTTTTAAGTAAATTTCGGTGATCTTAGAACAAATAGATATTAATAAAAACTACCGTAGTACCTTGAACTAGGGTAGAGCATCTCTTATAAATAATAGCAATTTAAGCAAGTTTAAGTGGTTAGCTATTTAAAATTACCAACATCGCATAATGAAATAAAAAAATTTAAATACACAATCCCACCCGACTGTAAAAACAAATAAAATTGAAAGTTTTAGTTAAATATAAGTGTGATTGGTTTCATTTGGTAATTTTTATTAACTGTATTTTAGTAAATTTATTTCAGTTAAAACTAATTATTGGCTGTTAAAAATACTACGTTGTAAAACTGTAATACGCTACGACTTATGGCTAATCCAAAAACATTAACCACAATGCACGCATCGGAAAAACACTAATCATATCACAAAAACAAATATAGCGACTCTAAACTGTATTAAGTACAAAAAAAGCAAATTATTATTACTATTACCAATATTATAGATATAGCTTTATGTCACGCAGGTAAAGTTATTGATATCAGTTAGAAGTTCCTCTAAGATAGTGTTTAAAAATTTTCTAAAAGTTTTTAGAATTTAGTTTGATTCAGTAGTTTCTGATAATTTTTTAACCGGCATCCATATATACTAGCAAACGTGACATACATATATAGTGTCATAAACTTTTGTGCACTTTTGCAAAAGCTCCAGTAAGCTAACATATGAGGGAGTTAAAGTCAGAGTGGTGTAAGTCGATTGTTCTTCATTTTGATGAACACAAGGTTATTCTAGAATTATTCTGATAATTTTTTTACAACCCGTTTTGTGCAGAGGATCAACTAGAGGTGAAATATTAAGATTGTGACTAAGATCACATTCTCTTTCAACAGTTTAGTTTTTCTAAATTATATTCCAGACTTAAGTCTGTGACTTGCATTACTTTGACTAACTTTAACTTTAAGCTCTTTCTATATGAATATCTTATAATGGGATAGATTTATCTGCCAGAACTAGGTAAACTAAAGACAAAAAAGGTTTTTAAAACGCCAATAAAATATTTAGAATTACCCCCAATGTTTTATGTGACAAAAAAAAATTATCGTACGACAAAAGTGTAGGTATTCAATGACAAGGAAACATTTTCCTCGAGAAAAATTTGTATTGTTGAAACAAAAAATCTTTAGAACTACAACATATAACATAAATGACAGGAAAATATATATATTAACGACATTTGGTATTAACTTTGAGCAAAGCATAATATTTCTTGAAAATGTATTATTTTTTTTCAATCTTGTATACATAATAACTTAGTAGTAATATTGCACCAATTTATGTGTAATACAGAGCTACCGTACATAAAAATGTAATTAATGATAATAAAAAACCAACACAAAAACAACATAAAAATAAGAATAAGAATAAGACAAAGGTTTTTTATTGTAGAATCAACGCTTTTTTTGATTTAACTGGACGTCCACGCTTACACTTTTGAACTAACGATATTAATTTTGCCGCATTAGATATATCAACCAACTTAAGTCGTATCATTATCCCCAAGACATGTTTACCTACATTGTAGATGTCCTCATATTTCTTACATCTTAATTGTTTCTATTACGTAGCTAGTTTCGTTTTTTGAGGTTCCATAATACTTTTCTATGCGTAACAACAAATATCACTTACTCCAACTTATCATTCAGGATCGGATTGAAAGAAAAAGAGCTCTGGAAAAAAGAAAGGCATCCTGGCTAGCCAACCTTCGTGAGTGGTTCGGAAAAAGCACTATAAGACTCTTCCGCGCTGCTGTATTAAAAATCAAAATTGCCAAGATAATCGCCAATATTCACCATTGAAAGGGCACCCAAAGAAAAGGAATACTTTTCTGCCCCTTGACGGCCAATAGGGGCATTTGATTTTGTACAATATGATCTTGTACGCAAACCTGTCGTGCATTCGCCTTTTCTGGCGTTCTAGAGCCTTTTTTTTCTTTTTTCTTTTTTATCGCTGGCTTAAATGTTTTTGTCGTTTAAATATTGACGTTAATAAAGTTAAAGTTGACGTGAGTTTATATTTATTAAATGTGTGATTTTTTATCTTACAAAAAACCTATTCGTGCCAATATATATTCTCCCTATTTATTTCAACAACACCATGTAAAAATATAACATTCTACATTTGGAATTGCAAGCTTTTAGTTATATGGTTTTAGTGTAAAAGACGACGAATATTATTTTTACCCAGGAACTCCTGAATTAGTATACCTAAAGCTCTTAGTAGAATTATATAATTTTTAAATATTTTTCCCAATAAGTAAAATAATAAATGTCGATATGAATTCATTTACTAAAATTATGTAATGATTTGCTTACTCATTTATAAAACATTAACTTATATTTTTTTTAATTGTGTCAATAATTTTTTTTTTTTGTTAAATAGAAAGTTCTAGCTAAAAATATTTTGCATCATCACACACAGACATAATAACTCTTCGTTAATTCCGTTTAAATTGGAATTAGTTGTTAATTAATTGGTTTCAAAATTATAAAACTTGTCCAATTCACTTCACTGCGTTGTAATTAAGGTCAGCAATGTTTCAGCTATATATTGGCATTAGCATATTATATAGAACAGTGTCTTTTAATAGATAATCACACTAAATGTGATTGCAAAAGTTTCAAACCTACTCGATATTTCGATTCGAAGAAAACAAAATTGAGTATTCAACACATACACATACTCGTGGATGAATCGTTGAAATCAATTCATTAATAAAACAACGGTTGTTACCCTAATAAAAGTGGAAGATTGAACAATTTAATAGAATAATTTAAACGATAAAATTATTATTAACATTATCTAGTAATCGTGACAAACAAAGCGCTTTAACGTTCCAACGATCTAAAACGGCGGCCCCTCTACGTTGATCAAGTTGATAATAATTTGTGACATCACATCCGCAAGCCCCGACGATTTCATACAACTCTGTCATAGTTTTTCATTCATTCAGCACCAAACTATTTCAATACTTATTAAACATGTCCACTTTCTATTTTGCGTATTTTCATTTTATATAATTAAATGCTTTTTCAGTGCCTATACGTCTATTCACGGTGCACGTGACTTCACCGATTTGCTCAAATCTGAGAAAAGCAACAATTTATGGTATTATATAAATAAGTGCTATTTTCTTTTATCTTTAATTTTAAAATTAGTTGCATCTTAATCACGAGTCTATTCACTTTCTCAAAATGCATAACAGAATTACGACAAATGTTTACTTAGTCAAGGTCGATTTACTTATTCTTCCTATATAATAAAATCAAAACTGGTTTGACAAATATAAAATTAATTTTAATAGTCCTTTCACAGATCAAATTTTATTAAAAATTATAAATTTAAATAACCATTTCACTTAACTTTTACTTGTAAAATGAATAGATTATCACTTAAAGTTTTTAACCATTATGCTATGCTGTTAAATGCACCGATGCAACGATAATATATATATATATATATGACTTAGTTGGATAAAAACCTGGTGATAAAGAGTCACCAAAACAATTGTTTTATAATCAATTTCTTTAATCAATATTATATTTATTTTGCTTCAAATAAGCATAATTTAACAGGAAAAAAGATTAGCATATCTAACGGTATATTCAAATTAAAGTGCCTCAACGACGAATTATTTCAATTTGACTTTGGACTATTTCACACTTATTTGAATTTATCTAGGGTTACTAACTCGAAATTTCAAAAATCTAGAAATTACTCCGCCCAGGAGTACCTATTAAATAAATACCTAGATTGAATTAAATAAAAAAAGATTTTCTTTTCTGTTCTGAATAGCTAAAAAGGTAAAACAAATTAGTTAAACAATTAAATGAATAATTCATTTATCTCAAAATAACTGTATACTCTACTAAATTGCTCTAAATTGTAGGTAAAATATTATAAATATAGTTTAGTACATTTTGTTGCATCCATAAAATCAATCATTATTGCGAAAGAAAATTAAAATTTTTGTTTTTACACAAAAATAAAAAACGAAGATTATTTATTTTATTTTTGTAAACTGGAGTCCGGAGAGTACATAGTTTTCTGGAGCCTCCGGATTTAAATTGGAGAGTTGGTTACTCTAGATTTATCTGTTCAATATGCATTATGTATATATTGAAGTTTGAATGATACATTTGGTGCAAATAAAAAAAGCTAATATGGTATAAATCAAACAGAAACCTAATTACCATCGAATATGAAATTAATTTTTATGGCAGGGTTGTCAAACTCGCGGCCCGGGATGAACATTTTTGCGGTCCAGTCAATATATCCAACTCATAGTAAAAATAAAATAGAAATGTGAATTAGAAACGAAACCAGCATAAAAAATTATAACATACTTTATTAATAAACTATACGGATCATTTTAAGTAGTAGGCGTAAAAATTAAAATTCTTTATATGTTTGAAAGTAGTTTCGATTAATAAAATTCTTCCCGAAATTGGAAAGTTGGATAGTAGCAGTTCGACATAGGATAACAAAGAAGAGATGTTAAGTATCAGGACGTAAACATTATTGTTAAGTTATTTAAGTTCATTATATTGTACTATACAAAGTAAAAATATTTATAGATTCTTCCCTCATGACGAAGATTAATATCCAACACAGTCAAAAAGGTTTATAGTCAATCTTTTGTTATGCATACATTTAAGACTATTTAACAATGTGAAACGTATTGTTATAATTATTTGCATCTGTATAAATTATACCCTTAGTAAATAGTGATTAATAGAGAGGAATCGAAAGGTGGAATTAAAATTAGCGGGAAACATTTTTCCAACCTTCATTTCACAGACGATACAACCTTAATTGTGAACAGTTAGAGATAGCTGCTGGAACTTATTCGAAGGTGTAAAGTCGTGAGTATAGATTTTGATCTAAAAATTAACACAATTAAGATCAAAATAACTTTCGTCGACGTCACTAACGAACATCAAAATCAGCCGGAAAGAATAAGCTCCGTCGTAGTTGTGGATAGACTAGTTTATCTAGGCTCGATATAACTTAAATCCGGTTCATGCAAACACGAAATTAGACGACGTATCGAAATTGTTCGGTCTACCATGACACAACGATTTATGAAAAAATCGCAACAAAACTAAAACCACGAAAATCAGATTGTTTAAAACCCTGGTTTTTCCTATTTTTTCCTATGCTTCGAAAAGTTGTACTTTTAATTGATTTGACCGCCGACGATTTGGTGCCTTCGAAATGTGGATTTGAAGGAGAATGTTGCAGAACCCATTTGGACGTCTAGAAGAATAAATGTTTCTATCTTAAACGAAGGCAAGCCAGTTCAAACATTCTCTTCACCAATATATGGACGAATTTTCAGGTTTTTTGGACATATCGCGTGTCACGATAACATGGAAAAATTAATGGTACAAGGACGACCTAAAGAGAAAAGGAATCGCGGACGATCACTGACCTCTTGGATTGAAGTGGTGGAAGAGCTCGCGAATTCGGTGCATAATCGCTTTAGAAGAATCGTCCAGCAGATCCTGAGAAATTAAGAATACTCCGAGTTAAAAAACCATATTATTCACCAAACATCAGCAACGATGTTTGGATTAAGAAGAAGAAGAAGTGATAAACAAATGCTTTATTAACTTAAAAACGAAAAAAGCAGAAACTTAAGTTTTGAGTTAGCTTTTCTTGATCAAACACAGGATTAGTTGAATTAGTGACGACGTCATATTTCATTGTTGATTGTTTTCAAAGCAATTCAGGAACCAGTAATTTTATATAGAAACAGGTTATTCAACTAATTATGAGGGAATATCAAGTCTCTATTGGTCGATCGATCATTTCTGTTTTAGACATTACTTCGTATGTCGTAGTAGTAGGTATTTTTAATTCTTTGGTCAACATTGAGTAAGCCATGCTATCCTTTTAATTATTTAATGCTTTGTTCATATAAATATGATATGAGAAAACAACCATAAAACTAGCTGAAACCGGAACACTGGATAGAGAATGAATCTTATCAATTAGCTGTGTGTTGGATTTCATACATGTTGTTTTGATATTGGTAAGATTTTTCTCGGGAACTTAGATAAAAAAACGATTTGATGTCATTTTTATAATTTGTATAGCGCTTTGTTAGTACATTATTTAACTTCTTTAGGCAATGCTTGAAGTTAACATCATCGCTGGAACATTTTGGTTCTTGTAGTTGATAGATAACACAGGATCGTATCATTGAATTACATGTAAGATATAAGTTAGTGCCATAAAAAATTTCGACTAATATTTAGTCAACCTCAAAGAAAACAGATACAAAATTCCTTACTATAAGTACGAGCTGTCTTCTTTTTTTTAATGCTGACACATTTTCTCTATGTTCTCAGCCTCTATTATTATTTTATAATTTCCTTGTCCTAATCCTCATGTTACATGTCTACGGTAACATTGAAGATGACGTTTGGTATCAGTAAAGTGTGATGAAATTGAACCTATACTACATGATGACCACTGCGGAAGATCTTGGCAATCGAAATAAGTATCTGGACAATTTGCCAATAATACATATGTTTAAACTTTTATTCAAATTTATGTTTATAGTTTACTTTACTTAATTATATTAGATAAATAAAAACACAATATATTTTTATATTGTATAAACAGTATAACTGTTTAATGTCAGCGAAAAAGTTTAATTTGATTTCAATCTGTTATATTCTCAATATGAACTTAAATTTATTAAGACTTAAAATAAAAATAAAAAATCTAGTTGTAATAAAGTGTGCAATTTTGAAAACAGGAAATCAAAATGTATAAAAATGGTCAATGGTTCAAAATTTTAATGACAATTTACACCACATCTACATACCAATGTATATGATGTATACCCAATAAATTGGTCAAATATAATAACATGTTTTTCTAGTCAAATTACTTTTTATGACGTTGAAGTAGTATTAATTATCTTACGGTATAAGAAGCGAGAAAAAATCTCAGGCAACTGTAGTACATTTATATGAAGTTGTACAATATTAACGTATTATATGTAATGTTTGATGTAATTAGTTACATCCCTTATAATACAAGAAAGACGGAGAAAGTTAAAAGTATAATGTTAAGAAATAATTTTACTATTTATAAGAATTATATTATTTATCGCCTATTACTTACAATTATAGAAAGTTTATATTTATTTAATAGTATAATAACTCTAACATTTAGAACTTTAGACGCTTCTAATTGGACCTATAGCAAAGAGTTATAATAACAAATGCAAATGCATCAGATCTAAAGGCCTTTCTATAAAAATCATATGTCTATGTTCTTTGTGTACCAATATACAATTTTTTGCTTATAATTGGCAAATATGACTTCTTTCAAACCAGAAAAATCTAAATCTACTAAAGTTTTTCAAATTCAATAAAATTAGTCAACTTTTGACTTTATAACACTAACATATATAATTAAAGAATTTAAAGTTGTCCACCTTGAGACAAATAGCCACTGTAAAATATTACCGCATTTTTCGTTGCATTATATACTTTTTTTGCTTTGAATTTTCATGAAAAAATGAACAGTAGGTTTTTACGAATTTGGATTTCTGTAAACGAGATTAAAATGATGTCATTTGATTATGTTAATCGCTTTCATTTTCTTGATTAGCTCAAGCGATAAATTTCGATAAGTTTCGTAATGAATTGATTTCCGTTCTTATTTCATTTCTACATCATTGAATGTGTTTTAATTTAACTAGATATTTTCAAAAAAATATTTTTTTATTGCTCATTGATTTTTTATTTATTTTTCTTTCACTTAAAACGGCTTACAAATTCACATAATCGACATAAAAATAATTGAGTTTAATTTAGATAATCGAAACAATTTTTGGATAATCTTTGTTCGAAAATCTTCACGTCTTATTTAAAACATTCTTTTTAAATTAACATTCGATAAAATATTTAGAAATAATTGTAAAACTTACAAATAATTCGAAATTGAATTTCGATTGGAAATATAGCTTTTTATTACAAATACGTTAAATAATCGGGGAATTTATTTTTATGTCTTCTAAAAGCTAAAAAATTATTAACATTGATTCTTGTATACATATTGATAATTGATTCTTGTAAATGTTCCAATATAACCACTACAATAAATTTGATTTCCACTTCATTTTAACAATTAAAATTTGAAACATTTACCTAAGTATTTCGGAAAATTTTGTAGCCGCTGGAGTAAAAATAATTTATCAATAATAACACCATAATATAATATCATGGTCTACTCGCATATTCTATTAATTATAGTAAATAAAATAACTTTAAATTATAATAATTATATAACGGTAAATCCGTATAAGGTATCCGTATAAGGAAACCCTGCCAAATAAAACATAAAAAACCCAAATAAAGTAAAATAACAAATACCAAACTACTTTTTAAAAATGATTGGCCAATGTAATATTATAAAAAAAAATAAGAAAAATTAATGGGGGGCAGAATTATTAACTAGATTTTTTTCATTAATTATTCATTCAAATTTTAATCACACATTCAAATTTAAATGTTACAAATTATAATTTGATAATTCTGGGAATTGGGTAGGTAAGAAAATTTCACACACAAAGCTCTGTATTAACGACATTTTCGTTACTTTCATACTAATGGTTATAAAAATTAGAGCTAGAAACCTAAGTTTGAATATACCAAACATAAGCAATGGCGGCTCCGAGAGCCGCATGTGCCTCCTCAGTGAGTCAAGTGCGGTTTCCATCAAAGTTTTACAAGATCCGTGAATTATTTATGACACAATTGTATAGTTTTCCTTAACTTTATAGGGATTTTTCTTAGATTTTAATACCAGTTATAGTTTTCTGATATAGATTTCTTCACAGTCTTAATAGTTATATTTTTAGGTTTATTTGTTATGATTATATTTATTTTTTTTTTTTGGGACTTCTGAGAATATGGAATTATAATAAATAAAAAAAAGTATTTGTGTCTGGCTCTTTATACAATATTAAAGACTGGATTGCGACTCCCTTAGCTTCATAAGTGGCCACCCTTGGTGTGTACCTACAAGTTTCATGGGATGACAATAACTAAGAAGCCAAATTTTCCTCTCGAAATTTTTCCGTTCAATACCCATTTATCTTAAAATTTTAATTGTCATTGTGGGTAAATTATACCACTTGATAAATTCTTTGATAAGGTGCATCATGCATGCAATTATTGAACTGTACAGTTCTAAGCCAAGGTTTGGATGTAGATTCTAAGTAATTTAAACATAAGTACCCTACTCTTTAGAATGTTAATTATACAAATATTTCTCTTTTCTCTTTAATAAATCAGCAAAATTTATTTTCTTTTTTATTATTTATGTTAATTTTTCGACTAATTCCATAAAATATTTTTTTAAAAAGTAATCTTATTTTAAAAAATTTTGGTAATTTATTTAACTAAACGTTCTAACATTATCAATATTAAGAAGAATAAATATTATTTTAAACTTTTTATAGTTTCTGTTTCTTTTTGTTTTTTTGTTTTGTTTTTCTTTTTCTTCCTCTAAGTGGCCTACTTTAATATGTTATATTGAATAAACAGAAAATATTATTTCAAGTATTAATTGATTTCCATATCTTTACCTGTGAGGCATAATAATTTTTTCATCTAATAGTTTTAACCTGCGGTTTTAAAGGCAGAGATAACGAAATATTGTTGGTCAGAGAACATTTATTATACATGCAAAAGCAATATATTAAAGAAAATGGTTACTTAGAATTGCTTAAAATACATACATCAAATTAATTGCTCTTCATAAAAATAATCTTGTGGTAAAGGAAAAAATGCCAGTTTTTTTAAATCTTCAAACCATTGCAAGTTAAACCTATTACCAAGATACATAACATGTGATTATGTCCCTTCTATCCAATACAAATTGTTTCCGTTGTTCGCTGCTTAATCCATTTGTAACGATTTATTATTTCTTGATTTGACGTACTACCATTACTTCTTGTTACTGTTTTACGTTTCTTATCGTAGCCAAATATATTCTAAAAAAAAGAAGCACAATTAATGAACAGCGTAAAAAAATAATAATATTTATCAGACTACCAGTAATTGACTCATTACTAAACAAACAGAAAGACGTTGGGTTCTATATATATATATATATGGTGAAAAGATGATTCAACTCCTAATTTAATTCAAACAACGTAAAGACGGATTAACGGATGACACTTGTGTAACTGTTTTTTTTTTAGTTTTGATCATTAGGATTACAAAATTTAATATTTTAAAAAGAATAAAGGATTGAGTTGGTAACACATAACTAGTTTTGTCTACACTTTTAATTGGTTTTATTGTCAATTTGATTTTATTGTCAATATCTGATCAGTAACGTATCGAGGAAGGGGGAGGGAAAATGTGATCCCGAGTGGTATATTAAAAAGGGCGGCGTATTTACACTAATAATTGTATCAAAGATTTTGCTTTAAGAAAAACACGAAGAGTACATTTCTAAATAATTAAAGAAATTAAAGGTATTTGACTTTTTAACAATTTTCTTAACTATTGATGAAAATAGGGGGCGAATCATTTTTGGTCAGCTCCGGGCGGCGAAAACCCACACTACACCACTGTACCTGATTCATTTAATAAAATTTATAATTATATATTTTCAATTCTATATTTTAATAATGAGGATAATATTCTTTGACAAAAATGTATGCTTTATATAAGAACCAGATATCTTAATACAGGAATATTTTAAAATTACTCACTTTAATAATATATTTATAGAAATTTAGTCATTTGCCCGTTTAAAAAATACAATAAACTATTGGAATGGATGCCAATTTTTCACCTTCCTTTTTGGTTCAAATTTAAATGCCTGCTTATCATCTTATATATAGAAATTTATTAAATTTCATTATTTCTCAGTTAAATAATGAAGATAAAAAGTACAAGTTCTTAAAGTTTCTAAGCGTAATGGTTCTAAAAACTATCTTTTGTTATTTAATTTCAATTAGTCTTCATATGTATTCGGATGCTTTTAGCAATGTTCCAAAAACGTATTATTTCCTTATTAAGATATACATAGATGAAAGTGAAAATCGTTAAATTGGTTTTATAGCTTTTTCAATAATGTAGGTACCTATGTATAAATGAAAAATCAATATTTTATTTCCAAGTTCGTTTTTTTATTACTATTGATAAGTTTGTTGCCTTCAAAAGATTTTAATTATATACAAATTCATTGATTCAGGAAACGAGATTATGAAAGTTATTAATAATTGGATGGCAGAAAATTTGTTCTTTATTAGGTTTAGGTTAAACTTATCATTAATGCCAAGGAAACACTAAGTCATTATTTGAGATTTAAATCGCATATGTCGGCAGTTTTTGTAATTCTGTGGAGCATAGACCACCATAGACAAATCCTAAGGGTTAATTTATAATGACACTAATGACATTGATATACTAATTTTAATTAATCATTTTCATAAATTTATACTTAGTTATTTTTTACATTTACATATTACTTACTTATACATTGAAATGTCAAAATTGGGATTGTTGAAATAAATTATTGGACAATTCAAAAGTGTAGTATTCACAATGTTAAATTTATTGACAAAATATGAAATGATAAAGTATTAGATTCTAAAACATATTTCAAACATTCACACGTATGGTATGAAATTTTGTCATGGTGTAAAAAAATTTCAAAGAATATATTATCATATGTCTATGTTATTTATAAACATAATTATGCTTATTGAAACCATAGAATATTATGTGTAATTGTAATTGCAAGAAAACGTACTTATTAATTATTTATTATACTTGTCATCATAACAAAGAGGAACTAAGCCTCAAAACATAACCACTGATTCAAAAATGAATAATTTGCATAGAAATTGCTGAATAAGGCCAACGCAAAGGTCAACGTCTTATAAAAGATATTGGTTTAGAATATCTACGATAATCCTTGCAAGTATCAGACCTCGATAATCAATCTTCATTTCAAAGTTTTATACTCTATATACTCGTAGGTTGCTCCAAAATAAATATCCAATCTGTTTTCATTGAAAATCGATATCGAATAAAAAAGACAATCTCTTTAAAACTTAGTATGTTTAAAATTTAGATTTTTTAATACGGTTTTTGGAAGCAAGTAAGAAGTGCTATAAAAATACATTTCAATAAGTATATATTTAGTGTTCCATTTTACAATGCATTTTTAAGATATATTATTTGTAATGAGCTATAATTACAGTTACCAAACTATTAAAAATGTCTTAAAAAGCTTAACAGTATTAAACACCGTTAAGTCAAAAAATATCAATTTTCTATTCATTTTATTTTACCTTGCTCTAATTTTTATAAGTCACTGACCAGTTCAAGTAGTGATTTTAACATTTCTCTTGAGAAAACGCCTTAAAGCATACACAAATAAATGTAAAAATTAAAAAATAACCAAACACAAATTTTCGCAATTGAAATTAATGAAATTTTTTAAATGATTTTAAATGATGCAATAATATACGAATGGGTTTTTTTTATTGTATTGATTGAAAAACTGCCAATAAATTAAAAGAAATGAAATGAGGCTAATTAAAAGTCGTTTGTTTAAATATATTATCAAATTTAGAAAAATTGCACTTAATCGTATATTGAAATTGAAAAAAAAATGTTTATATGATCTAGTTTCAATGTTCATATTTTTCTCTAATAATCCAGTTATATCAGAATTTAAATCAAGATCAACTTGTTAAGTGTAAAAATTTGCAAATTGATAATTCGGATAAGATTTCTACTTTCACAGAGTGCGTAATACCTCATCACCTTGCACAATAAAATTTTCGGAACTAACAAAATTACACAAAAGCCACAATGAATTGCAATACCAATGTATGATAACTTGTATAGTAAAGAATAAATACATGCAAATTGAATGTACCATTATACAGGTATCTTTAGTCTAGAAAATATTAAAAATATTTACGATTGAAAATCTTAAAAAAAGTAAAAAAAAAGAAACAGTTAGCACAAATAAAATAATATTATATATAGTTGTATATTTTGGAGATTAAAAAACACTTGGATAACGGTTTTTACTTTTGAATCTTCAGCGATCTGCCGAGACACCTTACACATTCCGACCCACTTATTCCTCGGAAATCGTGTCTGAGTAGGTTAACCCACACAAGAATTGAATTATCTTGTCACACGAGGTATTAAGCGAATATAATAAAAAAAAGGATGTCTATAAATATTAAATTACCTTGTAAATACGTATGTTGAAACTATTTTTCAAGCAGTTTTTTTCAATCATAATAATATTTAAATTATCCTTACATTATTGATTTCTACAATAAAGTATTTTATTTATTGCCATTTTGTAACTTCTAAGGCCTTAAATCACTCTAACGTTAATAAAAATCCGTAAATCGAGAAACATTGAAAATTTGCTCGATACGAAGATCGAACCTAAAATCTATAGGTTTTAGAGCGATTACCTAAAACACTCAGCCACCAGTACAGGCTATTTATTCATTAATTGTTAGTTAAATTTGTATTAAGTTGTTAAAAATATCTTAATACTTACCGAGCTCCAATTCTGGATAAAGGTCTCTGAACCTCTTTTCATTTCTCTCCATTCCTCCCGATCTTGGGAGGCTTGGACCCAGGTCTCGGCCATATTGTAATGAATAGTAATAATTAAAAATAATAATTATATTCTGCAAATATGACCTTAATTTTCTTCAATTCGCTAATTAGCTATTGCCTAATTCTTCCCTTCTTTCTCTTCATATTTGTGTTCGTTACCTACTGCAACAGGGTTCATAATATACTTTTCAAAACATATAACACATTTCGTTATAGCTCATAAAAGATAATTTAAATCCTTAAAACATATCAATCTGTTTTATGTAGAGATGCAACATTGCTCATAAAAACATCGATATTCGAAGATCCTTAATTTTCAAATTGAAACATCGATGTTAAAACATCGAAGTTTAAGAACGATATATCGATTTTTTTCGATACTTTTGCCACCATTTAAATATATTTTATAAACAATGCTTTTTAAATCATAAAATCCGATACCGTAAAATTTTAAACTGCATCAGAATTAACATCATTAGATTACAATTTAACTCAACTCAACCTACCATTGGTTTATAATCTCACGCGTTATATTATCTAACGAAGTTCACAAATCTGCACTTGTAACTGAGACAGATATCTGTTTATGTATGGAGCTGTTGGTCATGAATGGGATGGAAATATCGTTCATAATGCATCACTTATGAAGATGATCATCGATGTTTTGAGTTTCAACATCGATGTTTATGAACGATATATCGATATTTAAAAAAAACGATGACCACTTTTGTGTTATATTTACAGTTTACTATAAATATGTTATGGTCCATGAAGAGAAAGAAAATTCGAAATGCATCCCGGAGAAGAAAATGGTTGAGTAAGCTGGTATAGATATTTTAGTTCAGTTGAGATATATGCGTCATTAACAACAGTTATAGTTCATTGTTTATTTATCTGAATATATGAACAAATTATTTTATAATTAACAGTAATTAAGTTTCATTATCAAAATAAATCCACTGTCGTCAAAATTGAGGTTCCATTGATTATCCCAGTCAATCTGATCATGATTATGGTAATAATGGTATAATCATATTTTTACTCATACAAATAAGTTTATAGTTTTGGTATTTGGTGGTTTTAAATAGGTATGTATATTATCTAGGTATATCATCTATAGGTTTTTCATAAAGTCAATGTTTTAGTTTTTTTAAAGTGAGATATACCGATGAATTAAATAAAAAGACAAAACAATCATTGATTTTCCTTTTGTTTAGACAGTTTAGAACATTGTATAACATAAAAATCCGGGGGCCATCTTTAATCTATTGGAGCCCCTGGGCACATAATAATAATGAGATCCCTATGACTTTGACTTTTTATTATACCAACATACATTCTACTTTGCCTAATCTAGCATAGCTGTATGTAAAAATTAAAATAAAAACGAATAAGAAATGTAGCATTGGAATGATATAAGTTTACTGATGAATTTTCTTCGAAACAGTGTAGGTACAAATGAAATTAAGTACAATTCAAATATATTTTAACATAAAAGGTTGATTTATGGGTAAAAAGTAAGTATTGTTTGATTTTCTCAACATGTATGTATCATATAGTTATCGTTAATGAATATCGGTTTTCGGGTGGTAATATGGCTAGAGTCAGGGAGCCTCCATCGATCCCACTTGCCCAGAATGTACAGTGGGCAAGAGGGGCCTGACAAAAAGAAAAATGAAAAGTATATTGTGAAAATATTTTCTCCCCATTTTGCTTCACCATCTACTGAGCAAAACGGCTTTGATTAAATGCAGACCAAAAAATTCATTACGAAATACTAATTGATCATTGTGGTTGTCAAAATGAACACACATGCCATATGTGCTTATTGGAAATGTGCACTAGACGAGGAAAAATCTCGACCTCGTCTCTAGATAAAACCAAAACGAGATTGAAAATTTCGAAATAATATAGTAACCGAATTTGATCTTAGTCTCGAATATGAAACAAGGTGAAACATTCAACATTTGTCTGCATCAAATCGATCATTTCTATTCAAATACCGTAAATTATGATATTTCATATGACATTTCTTCTACTCATTGTCTTGACTCTTTTCCTTATTACATTAACGCAATGCATACAAATGATATAAGTTCAAGACTAATTTATTTTAACACTTTCATTGCAGACATAAAAACCTATAATTTTAATGTAAATATTTCTTTTATTTATCTTAAGCGACAAAAACTATAAAGAATAAGTAATTTAAAGAAAACTGAAAGGTAGAAAAAAGGCAAGAGAAAGAATTGAATTCAAATAACTTACAACTTCAGCATAGAATGATATACATATTTCTTTTATTCATATTTATTCTAATTAAGACATTTTTTATGAATCGTTTTAGTCTAAACGAGAAATTAATTAATTTCTGCTGTGAAATATAATTGTTATGAAATATTCAAAACTAATCGTCGTTTGATTAGCTAATTACAAAACGGTTACCTAAAGATTGTTGCTTCATTGGTATCATGTGGTTTTTGATCTTTATTTTTGGTTCAGTTAATATTCATTTTTATGTATTTCAATCAAAGTTGCTCTAATTAATAATATGAATTATGTAAATGTTAATTACAATCAATGAAATCAAATCATTATATTTATATTCAAAAATTTGTGGCTAGTTACATTAAAAAGGACGTAGAAAAAATCCTCCTAATAGTTGGAAGTAAATAGATTTACTTATGCATGCATTATATTTTTAACAGTACATAACTAATAAGAAAACATAAAATCAGTATTTCAATTATAAATTAGTATAAGCACTTCTGTATAAAACTGAAATTATATCTTTTTTCAGAAAACAACAGTTAATAGCTTAATATCTATTTATATCTAATAAAAACTCAATATTGTTGACAAATGAATAGTAACGACCATTGATGAACTAAATACTAAACAAGATATATTACTTTCTTTCTTCCTATTTGCGAAATCTATAGTGCAATAAAATTGTTGCTCTAAAAAACAGCTTTCTTATAATTATATTTCTTATTTGAGAATGAGTGAAAGATTATATACTCTTCAATTTGAAGTACTGAATGTATGATAACAATTTTTAAAAAACAATGTTTTATAGCTACGAAAAATGTAATTTGTCATTCAAAATATTTACTACAAATGGTTTTAATAAATTGTTTATTAATGTTTAAAAGCCTTATTTAAAAATTTGTGTGCTATTTATTAATTTTGTTGCGTTATAGTTATTGTATTTATATATTAACACTATTAACAGACTCTTAAGATTGTTTAGAAGAAAACTACTAGTAATGAGAAAAAATTGACATTCATATACTGTAGTTAGGCGAGTATTTGAACCATGTCTCTGTAAAATTTCAAGTCGATTGGAAGTTTATTAACGGAGTTAAAAATCGTAAATTTGAGTAATTTTGAACAGCTTAATCTACAGTGTAAATTGGTGAAATACGTGTAGTCGCAATCAGTTCGCAATAGCTCTTTTTGTCACATTGAACTTCTTTTGAAAAAAATGCCTCGCAAACTTTGAAATATTTAACTTTAATCAATACCAAAATCATCAACATTTGGGGATTTCTGTGCAAAATATTTCAACGTAAAAATTGAAAATCGCGTCAAAATTCACTCCAAGTGAATATGTGCCTGATAAACGTGGCAACAAATTTTTTATATTATTCAAATCAATCATTTAAAATTAATCAAGCGTAAAGAATGATTATAACATCGATAAAGATTTCGTCTCATACAAATTTCAATCATATTTATCGAATAAAAAAAAATAAAAATATCTACGACGCCCAATGTATAAGTATAGGGAAATCCCCTTCACTAACAGCACTCTCAACTGCTCTTATTAACATTCTTAAGCAAATTTCCTAAGGTTTTAAACCCACTTGATTACAATAAGATTTTTGATCCATTTTGTTTTATTTTGATCCATTTTTCTAATTCTTCTCTGCAAATTTTAACATGGCACTTGGCCTTTTATGGTACCAATCTGTCCTTCCGTCTGCCGACATTTGTTTGTCTGTATCATTTATTGAGTATCTTGTAATTTCAAGGCTACTTTGAGTACAACAAGGAATACCAAATTTTACGCAAGTGCTGGTTATTTTTATTAGTTTTTATATAGGATCAGGTTTTCTGTTGTGATTGTCTTCCTTGGCCGAATAATCCGGTTTTAAGGAGCCGAAAACTATCTTTTTACCCGCTCCCGTTAGCTACACACCTATTGTACCTAATCCTGCATTGACCAGAGGTTAAGTGGCTCCTTCCTTCGTCGACGTGGAAATCGGACTAAAAGAAATTATCGTTTTTTTTGTGGTATTTCTCAAGATTTTGTAATGTGCTTCATAAGTTAATTTTAAAAAAGGGTATATTTTTAAATTTCATTCTTCATTACACACATTATTATTGTTTTAAGCTGCTACTGAAATTCTTACATTTCTCATACTAACTTCAAACTTAACTTACTGAATTATCAATTAGAGATTAATAGTTACTGTTATTTTTTAAATTCAACCAACGAAATAGTTTTTTCTAATTTCAAACTTCATTTTTTTTTTAATTTATGGAATACTGCTTTTTTGATGTAATGCTTTCTTAATGTAATTTATATGGTTGAATGCCTGATAGTATATCGCATCATTCGATCTTATAGTTTGTAAAAAACAAAATTCTATTTTCAAAAGATAATTGTAAGCAAACTTTCAGTGAACTTAAGAATAAAGTTCAAAGATTGATAACAAATCAATTTTAAAATTTAATTGATTTTCACAACATTTTTCCTTTTTTACATAGAAAAAACCCTCTTACATTGGCTTTTCTTCTTTTACGTTCCTTTGCTTGGACCTTAGAACATTGAAAATTTAGAACATCATTACAATTAAAAGATAATAAGTCAAACTTAGTTTAGTTTGGAAAAAATATTTATTCGAATATTTTCGTCAAGCTGTTATTACCTTTGTTATTTTAAATTATATAAACTACTTTCATATTTAGAAAAAAAATTTGAAATTATTTTATTTTAAACTAAAACATTTAATATATATTGATTGTAAATTATATTGATTTTAAATATTACAAAATGTATAAAGTAATTATCATTTATACGAAATATAAAGCTATAAAAATATAAATTAATTTTTATAGAAAGTAATTTTAAATTCAACTGAACACTTTGTGAAACAATTGATTTGATTAAACTATATCTAAAAATAATTTTTGACTTTAGTAACTACAGATATTCAAGATTGTGACTAAAATATTTATGTGGAGAAGATGAATTTACGCCCCACAGCTACGGGTCATATACTTGCACCTATCATACCTGTTTCAGTGTAAATATGTAATCATACCGTTATTTTCTTAAAATGAGGTTACCAATTTAGCTTGTTTGTGAATAATTATTAAATTTTATTTAGTCGTATAAAATTTATATTATACGTTTGGATTAAGGAAAAAAATTGACCAAATATGTATACATATTAGTTGTTCGCACACATACCATTCTCGAAAATTTTAAATAAAAAAAAAAAAAACGAAAATAATAATTTATAACTATGCACAATGTAACAGTTCTTTTCTGAGCTAAAAATTATCAACTTCTTTCACTTATCACTGCAGAATTAATTCGGAATTGTACCTATTTTCCCTACTATTTTTGAAGACTTAATTTGTGTGATGGAGGATTTTTTTTATTATTAACTTTCATAATTTAGAAGTAATAAAATAACATAAAATAACACCTTTGGTTTCTTATATTTTTTTCCAACTTTTGAACTGCAGAAAAACATAGCAAATATCTTTTAATAGTGACTTACCGTTGCTTTATATTTACACAGATCTTTGACGGCTCTAAAGTTAATAAAAAACCGTAAATTTAAAAACAAATGCATTGGTAAAAATATTTTTAAATAAATTTTATCTTTTTTTATTAATTTTATATAAAATATATAGTCGTTCTGTCTATCTGTTTAAGTTTCGGTCAATTGCAATCTAATGATCTGATTTTAGCTATTCTTTTTTAGTTAGTAAAATAAATGTATGCACTTGGTTTTAGTATACCTTAATTGACGATAACAAACACAAACGGTTAGCAATAACAATTTTTAGCGACAAGGGTCCAAACTTTTCTAACAAAAGGGACAAATATTTACTTCTTTTAGCCAAAATGATCAAGCTGGAATGATGGCTTTTGCAAACCATACATAAGTACGCGATCCCTAACTAAATATTAGTGTATTTTTTTTAATTTTAAACCATATGGGTTGAAACAAAGAGTGGAAATGTGTCTTCCAAACTTCCGCTTATTAACTCATAACTTGAGAAAATTTTAACTTCACATTTGTTCAAAAGAAATTAAGAATTGATTTTGATAGTTCCTTCATCTTTAATTCAATAATTTAATGATGGTACATAATGTATAGACGATTTATAAGTATCTATATACGTTTCAATAATGGTATCGATGAATATTTGTCTTTAATACTCTAAAGTCTAAATGATTTATAGTACGTTTATGTTAACATCATTCATTATTTTGTACTGGAGAACATTATTACTAAGACCGGTATTTTCACTTATGGATGGATAGACTAATTCCTTAAGATAGCTATTTAATAGCCGAAATGTATTTGTTAGATTGATCTCTATCACTGTTCTTTGAGGAAAATACGCATGTTATATTTATCCTTCGAATAAAATTTTATCTAGAAAATAAATGTATTTATCAAGATGTGAAAATACCGACCTTTAGTCGTATATAATAAATATAATAATAATATAATAAATATAATAAATATAATAATAATCATTATATTCTTTTTGTTATAATATTCGGTTCAACTAATCCGAAGACATTGAACATATTCATATTTTATACGTTTATATAAGTACGCTTTTAAAGATCTTAAATTTACATTCTTTAGGTGTGAATTATAATATGATTTCAAAATGAAAATTTGAAACTGGTGGTTACTTTGCAATAGTAAGTAGAATTAATCATTAATATTGTCGACGTTTTCAATGTCACGTTGACGAATGAGCGGGTATTAGCTAGTGATTTATAGAAGACATTGTAAACTGTATAAAATACTACAATATGTATTATGGTATTCATATTCTTAAAGTAGGTACTTACATTGTGGTAATGTATATCGACGTTCTAATTAGCCAATAGTCTAACTCCTTTTCATATTTTTTTTAGGAATAACAAAAAACCTATACTTTTAACTTTAAAAACCTTTACTTATTTGTGAAAAGCTAGATATATACATATCAGTGGAAACATTAACTGTAATGAAATTGTATTTGGTATTATTTATTCTTTGATATTCAACTAAATAAGATTATTAATTTTTTGTAATATGCAATATGATTTTTGTTATCTTGGAAAAGTGTGGAAAATCTTACTACACATATTCGGTATATTCGATTTAGATGATTCTGAATCTTCAAAAAGACGAAATGTTAATATACATATTTATGTTCAAGAATTTATCGCAGAAAAAAATTATTTTCACAAACGATGAAAATATATCCGGTTAAAAAGCGTGTTCGATGTTATATTTTTCTAAATTTTCCTGTATTTTTGTCTTTATATATCACTTAAAACTTTATTTTCTTAAAATATTGTCACAAACGAAACAGGTACTTCCACAAACATCTAACAAACGATTTCTCATTAATTGGCGAAAGAAAATTTTGGAAAATTTAAAATTTTGTTGGCTAATCGGTATAGGATGAAAGTTTAAGTTATTAATATTTTGAGTCTATCACAATAGATCCCGAGTAGTTGTTGAAAAGATAAACATGATTTTATTTTATTTTTCTTTGAGGCAGTCAAGTTCATTCATCCTAAAAAATTAGTTCGTAAATATCACCTTCAGGTGTATATTTTACTACTTTAATATTAAGTTACAACTGGCTCACCTATTTTGTTTCCCGAGCATATTGAAGAATAAAATTTTATTTTATTTTATTTATAAAAAAAGCTAGTACGTAACCATCTATTAACTAACAGTGCTTGGCAAATTTTACTAGAGTTAGGTGGTTTTCTTATTGTAATGATTTGAGCGCCATAATTAGATAATTTTTATGTGGCAACTTTTGAACTAAAAAAATTGAATTACGTACCTAACAAGTTCAGGGCATAAGAACAATTATAGTTCTCAACAGAATATTCAAAAATGTAATCAAAAATAAAAAAAAATGAGTTTTCTACTTGCACAGTTTTCTACTGAGAGCATCGATATATTTATTATCGACATCTTATCGATAATAAAGTTTTATCCTACAAAGATGAAACAAAATATAAATTTTAACGTTATGCTATCATTTTCGAAGTTTTAATTTATAAGACGCAAACTTAATGAATATTTACATGATAACGGAAGTTCTATCTAAGTGTCAATAATATGCTAGTTCATTGGCCTGGCCCCTGTCAGGATTGTTTTATATTTTGCCTCCAAGAATGACTCATTGTAAGTTTAATGAATTATTCTGAATATTTATTGAAAAATTGCATTTAAAATAGACAAAATCTAAATATTTTCATTCTTTTTCAATTTTCTAAAATTATTTTTTTCTTAATACCAAGGTTGCACGTTGGTTTAAATAAACTAATAAGCTATTTTCCAATTTAAAAAACTAACATACGTACACACAAATGAAGGACAAAAAGCATCGTAACTGATTTATGTGGAAATTTTTACATTTCCATCCGCATTAAATCAATTTTCAATTGTATCTACAAAGCAATAAAACTCTAAAAAGAAATAAAAACTATCGCAAGTAAAACTCAAATTGTATTTGGTTTGAGGCTATTGGAAAATGTTTGTAAACACATTTATTTTTCCCATAAAAATTAAAATAAAATTGAAAAATTTTCTCTTTTATTTGTGTACAATACTTGTAGAACAAAAAATAAATAATTTTTAAGATACTGATTTGATATTTTGAATAACTTTCTTCATCAATCATAAGTGAATGAAACATAATTTTTCTATTGTAATGTCAATATAAAATTGTATAGCAATTAATTAACCATTTATCAAATATTGTCGTGGTTTACTTAGAAATTATTTAATATAAATAAATTATTAATTATAGTTTTACCTAATTTTCCCTCGAAGAACATATTTTGGAGTTTTATTGCGAATCATAACAGAGAAAATTTTGATTTACCAACTTTTGTTTGTATACCAAATGTAAAATTACATGCAGCAATTTCCATTTAAAGTGGATAAGCTTTACGAATGTTTATATTGCAAAATATAAATTGTCATGATATTTATTTAAATCAGTGAACAGAAAATTAATGTAAAGCGACAGTATATTAAGTTAATCATATTTCATTTACCAGTCACATAATCACATACTGATAAATTAAAGCCCTTCCGATAGTTGTAAGAAAATGACGTCAATAGTAATCAAAGAGACAACTTTCCTTATGCTACCTACTTGTATACATTTTCCAATATTGAATTAATTTTCAACTTGCGTGTATTTATCGTTTGAATTTTATAAAATAAATGTAGTTCCTTACTGTTCATTTATTATTGGAAATCTGCTATTTTTTATCAATTGATATTTAGTTTGAAGAAAAATAACTTTCTCTACTAATTTAATACTTTTCAGCAAAAACAAATAATGTTACAGAATCACTTCAAAAATATAATTTGCATATGATTTCGTAAAACAAAAATGAGTAGATACATTTATATAAACGGAAAACAAATGTTTTCCGTTCATTTTTGTCGTTAAATATTTACTTTAAATTTACACAATTTGTGAAGCAATATTAGCTTAACATATTCGCAAAGAAAAAAATCGCAGATTTTTTTACTTTTCAATTTAATGTTAATATTTGTCTTTCTTTTTGTTTCAGATGACTTGTGGTATTACATTTGTGGACGATGCACTGAATCGATCATTTTACAAACTAGGACATGCTGTTGGTCGACATCCTGGCTATTTTATTATAATCCCTTTGTTATTAACAGTGATATGCATAACAGGATACCAACGAATGCATTATCAAATAGACCCAGAATTTTTATTTTCACCAGTTCGAGGCGAAGGAAAAACGGAACGAGCGATTGTAGAAGAATTTTTTAAAGTTAATTATACGAGTCGATTTAATGTAGCGCGAATTACACGTGCTGGTAAGTCTAATTACTATATCTAATGTTACATGCATAGTATTATTTAATCGAAATAAAGATATTTAATTAATACCATCTTCATACATTAATAATTCTATACTTACACTAATATAAAATTAACAATATCCAGAAATTAATGAAAATCAAAGAAACAATTCGTTTGATTTGATAAGTGGTAAATCGTACACTTTCTTCGCTAAGTTTCGAACTAAAATTTAACGCCCCCCCCCCATTGTTTTCATCATTAGTAAAGAAAATTGGTAAAAATTCAAATATCGTTAATTTCTTTAGTTATTTAAAAATGTACTCTTTATATTTTTCTCTAAGCAAAATATTTTATGCAATTGCCAATATCAATATGCCGCTCCTTGTTCATGTACCACCTGGGGTCATGCTTACTCCCTTTGGCTTCGCTACAGGGTTTAAAATCATTAATTCTTGTCAGTGGTATCAATAGTTTTGATATGTTAAATACAAGTTAATCATTCATAACTATTGATTTCAGGGCTTGAATCCATATACAAACAAAAAAAATATAAATCATTATATTTGGGTATATTAATTATTTTAACGAGAGAAAAATAAAGGTTTTAGATTTGCGACCCCGACGTATAAAAATGTATTCTGAAAATTTATTTATTTATTTCATTAAAATAATCAGATGACGAACGCTCAGATTCGGGATAAGTTTATAATCAAAATTACATAATATATATGTATGAACTAAAGTTTTTAATTTTTTATTATCTGGAGCGCTTTCGTTGGAAAGCGCAATTGTCGGTAACGCTTACGTTGGGACGCTTTTATCGGGACACTCTTTGAGATATAGTTAATAAGGATTTCAGAATTGCTGCGTTATTTAGCCATAATCTGAAAATTAGGAGATGGATTAATTTTTGTATTTCCAATTGTAAGTACATTTTGAATCCATTTAATGTTTTAAGCAATTCTATCGCCAAACTAACGTTAAACTGTAGCATATTTAGGCTAAAACATTAATTAATTTAAAATAATTGATCGTTAGATTGCTTTTTAAATTATTGATTTTTAAGATTATTTTTTTACACATTAAGTATTAGAATTTCCAGGCACCAGAAAATTTTTTCTTCGTAATTTTTAATTTTTGTAACCACCACCAGAAAGCGCCAGAGTAGAATCCTGGACCATTAATTATCTCTTACTACCTAAAAATAATCTAGAGACTGGATAGCTCGAAACAAAAATATCAATATATTTTGGAAAATATAACAAATGTTCATTAGTATTTTGGTATAAATACCATTTACTATGTATAAATCACTAGCTGGCAATGTCTTAGTCTCTTATTTTGTTTTTATTTAAATTCGCTAATAAATCAGCTGTAATAAAAATAAAAAAGAATTAAATTAAAAAAGCAAAATAGAGAATGAGATATTACCAGATAGAGGTTTTTGGTAAAATAAAGGAACTTAAAATCAATTATTTTAATAAATTTAGTTAAAAGCTCTACAATAGTGAAACTTTTACAACATACAGGTATTTTTAATACAATCATTTTCCATACATAAAAATAAAAAAGATTTAATTTGAAAAAGGTAAACTTATTAAAACCATAGCTATATGGTATGGCGGCTGGCAATTATAAAACAAGAATAACACGATTGGAAGAAATAAGAGAAAAGTGAACAAATTATTAAAAGAAAAGTGTAATTAATTTCTTAATATAGTACTTGTAATTGGAAAATATTATTTTCTAAGAAAAGAAAATGAATAAAGTTAATATTTATTATTAAAAATTTCTGTTAGTAAAAAAAGTTTTTAAATCATTCTTATATTCTTTATAGATAGAACCGTAACTTTACGAGCAACATAATAATATTAAGAAATTATTAATCAATAAAAGTTATGTTATTAACAGACAAAAAACAATTCTGATTAAAGAAAATTGCATTTGTTATAAAAAAAATTTCCATGAAATAAAGCAATTTAAATCAATTCATTACTAACAGATACTTTGTTCAAAGTTGTCAAATCACTGATCTTGAATATTCATTTTTCGACGTTAAATAATGATTTTGATTTTAAATAAAATATTTAAATAAAATATAGAAACCTACATAAAATTGTATCAGCTTTAAAATTACCTATTTTCCTTTTTCTATAAATTTGAGGGCCATAAACCAGTGTACTTTATTTTCTTTTAAGAATACAAACAAGTAATATAAGTAATTGCAGATTGTTGATTATGTTTTTTTAAAAAAATAAAAGTTGCAAAATCTATCTCTTTTTTTGTTAGAGAACAACCAAAATAAAAAAATCCATCTTCAACTACAATTCATGAAGTATCCACGGGTATTCGACGGGATTCGATTGTAATTATGTATCTAAAAGATTTTTTCCTTTCAAACAGTTAATGTTGAGATAACTTTAATTGTGCCATCGAAAGTTTAATGAAAGTTGTTGAGCATTGCAGAATTTCTCTAGCTTTAAATAAATTTTTCTAATTGCTATTGAATATTAGTAATCGACAATATTGTCATCTGCTTTTTGTTTAGACTTTGCAATCAGTAACGTTTTACAATTAATAAAGTAATATTTTAAAAAAAATCTTTGTTAGTAGATACACAATATACATATTTAAATAACTTAAAAATCATCATTTATTGATAATATTAGTATGGTTTAGCATTAAAAAATATTCGTAACTAATGATCTATTAGATATCGATTAATTATTCTTATAAAATCTGTATTTATCTTTACAAGCTTTTACAGTTTAGCAACTGTTTTAATTTATAGTCTAAAAAATAAACTTTATACATTTTCCTCTCCAATTTTTAAAATAACCATTGCTCAAGTAAGTATGATAGTCCCTCGTATACGAAATTTAAAAAAAATGTTTATACCAATAACAATAATTATTGTAAGTTAATATTGCCTAACAATGTTTTAAACTGAAATAAAACAAATTAGTATTATTAAATTTTATGTTTAAGTATATAAAACAATCAGCGTTCTCAGACTTTTGGTTATGAAGGGCATCTTAGATGTATTCAATAATACACAATCTGATATAATTAGATTACAATTTTGATTGATTGATTAATGACCAATTTGATTATAAATTTGGCCATGGTAAATATAGCATGCATTTCAATGTAGTGTTGCAGACTGAAATACTAATAAGAGTAAGTTAAGGAATTGTATTTCAAAAACAAAAAAATAGAAATTTTAAAAAAAGGTTATAAAATATTTGTTTTTATTAATTTGATATTTTAATAGCTTAAGGACTTATGGACGTTGTATACTCAGCTGATTGCAAGCTATGTGTATACAATGCCCTTTGGCAAATGCATCTTATGCCATCTTAACAGCCAAATCAATCGGTTATTTCTTTAAATCTTTCGGTTATTTATTTATTCTATAGTCTTTTCAGAAGAGAGAAAATATTTAGTAATGTTATATACAAAGCACTTTAAAATTTAACTATCGATTACAATATTTTTATCCCCTCTATGACTGCAGTTGCACGATAACGGTGGCTTATAAAAATCATAATTCAAGATAAAAAAAAAATGCGACTGTTTTAATATCAAATGCTCAATAAAGATTTAAGAAGTGGCTTATTATTAATTTTCAAAAGTTATTTTTTTTTTCAATAACTTCCCTATAAAAAGGCATTTTAAATTTAAATGTTTTTAAATGCCTTTAATAACTTTTTTGAATATTTTTAACAATAAGTTGCATTCTAACAAGGTTGATAGAAAAATAAGTGATAGAAAAGCTGATATGCATGTAACAAAAAAGAACAAAGACATAAATATGGTCAGTGATCAGATATGCTACAAAACGCTACGCATCAGTTGTATATTTTTTACTATTGACTTTTATACGTTCCACTTAATCTATAATATTTTACGTCGAATTGTCTTAGTATTAAGCCTTTGTTATTTTGCTACATCAATAATATATCTTGGAACATATCTGTATAATAAAAGATAAATAAAATTAATGATAAATAATTAAGAGTATCAAAACAATTAAAAATTGAGAATATAAACACTTATCATTTTTTAAGATTTAATAATCCGCGTTTAATAGCACAGCTGATTTCATGACTTCTCCTTGTAATAGATTCTATTATGTTTTTTTCAAAAATCACCAGTTGGCGATAATAACTTCGCACCATCAATTTATTTAGTTTTTAGCAAATGCCTTTAATCAAAGCTAATCGAATAACTTCGATTAGCTTTAGAATTAAATTATTTTAAAATATTTTATATAATTTTTACCCCAGGACGTGTCTACTTAGTGAATTTTAAATTTATATAAAGGATGTTCAATTTGCATTTTGTCGCCATTAATAACTTCACCCAGTTCCACCTTTCAGAAGCAAATTGTCAACTCATGACAGATAATAACAAAAATCAAGGATAAATATTATACCTCTATCTCATGATTTCTTAGCGTTCAATCAATATTTCAGTTGCATTTCCGCCATTTTGATGGGGTTGAAGGAAGGGCGAAGGGGAAGGGGTTGAAGAAAGGCATTTTAAATATTTTAAATGTTATGATTTCAAAATGCCTTTTTAACAGGGTTCTTACTATTGATTTTTATTAGAATACATTATTCTTAACTAATAGTCCTCACAACTGAAAGTTCTTAAACTTTTAAGAAAAAAGTCATTAAATATTTCTGTACTAGTCTCATACCGGTATAGATTATAAAATGAATGTTCTCAAATAATTAACAGCAATAACTCTTTAGTTAGGTATTAAGTTTTATACTTTGAATATCAAAACGCATTTTTCTTTTCTTGCTGCAATTGGAATATTAAAATTCCAAATTGTGGTATGTCTTTTAAGAAAAATAGAATTATATGATCTTTTATGAATTTAGTTCTTAATTATTTTTTTTAAATTTTAGGTCGATTTGGACGAGTAATTGTAGAAGCCAAAAACCATAGTGAAAATATGTTAACGGCTGACGTATTTCGAGAATTAAGACTATTAGACGATATTATTCGAAATACAACTGTTTTATATGAAGAAGAATATTTTACATATAATGATATTTGCGCTAGATGGAATGGCGAATGTTTTACGAATGATATTTTAAATTTAGATTATATTATAAATGATGTGAGTTAAAAAAAACGCGAATACTATTTATCATTTGTTAACGTGTTTGAATTTATAGGTGGAATCAGGGGAGTTAAACTTAACGTGGCCTATTATGTTCAATCCAGAAACATGGGATGCTCACGTATTTCCTGTGTACTTCGGAGGAACTGAAGTGAAAGATGATCAAATCGTTAGTGTACCAGCAATACAATTAGTATATTTCGTCAATGCAGACACAAAAAGACAAGATGCAAGGTATTGGAAAATTATTAACGAACAAAAAACTTCTTAACCTTTGGTCACACCTAACAATGCATAAATGCAATCACTTCTTTTTATCTGTTTAAACATTTTTTACTCAGTTTTGATTTCGTAAATATGAAATTATTGTGAAGGCCAAACTTTTAGTCAAGCAAAACATAAATTAATTTAAACATACAATGTAATTATTTTTTATGGTTTCAGGGGTTCTGCTTGGGAAGACGAATTTCTTGAAGCTGTTGGAAAAGCTGATGATGAGGGTCTATTCAAGTACATTTCAGTGGCACGATTCGCATCGAGAACTTTAGATCATGAACTTGAGAAAAATACGAGAACTGTCGTCCCGTATTTTGCGACATCGTTTATAATAATGTCTCTCTTTTCCATTTTCACTTGTATGATGCTTGATTGGGTTCGTTCTAAACCTTGGTTAGGGCTTCTTGGAATCCTTTCGGCGTCAATGGCTACCGTAGCTGCCTTTGGAGCCGTTATCTATTTGGGAATCGATTTTATTGGAATCAATTTGGCAGCTCCGTTTCTTATGATTGGTAAATAATAATATTTAAAATGTGTTTACACTATAATGGTAAGGATAGGCGTAGCTAGAGGCCATGAATATGTAATGCATTTTTCATTTTACCCCCCCCCCTCCCTGTCGCACACTTTTCAAAAGTGGATCTACTTGCGTAGACTTGAATACATAACTTGTAGGCCTAACATTTTAATTATTACTACATTTTACGATGGTTTTTCCCATCTCAAGTCTATCCGATTCAAATAAAAAAAATTAAGGATTTTTTTTGTCAATTTCATGTACATACTCTAGCCATCCTACCCATAGTTACAGCTATAACGATTTGTTCTATTAGTTATTTTTTGTACTCAAATAGACCGTATTACATTATGCTATGTAGCATTTATACCTAAAAAAGGGAAGAATTATGTGATTTTCTTTAAGGAAAACTGTGTAGGTTTACATGTGGGAAATTTCGATTGCCACATGATTTTCATTCAAATAACTTTCTCTGACCTGATCTCAAAATAACAAGCTAAACTAGTGTGAGATAACTTATCATGAAATAAACTTGCGATAATTATTTTATTGAAATCATACATTTATTGCATTCGCAATTAAATTAATTTTTTCAACTTTAATTTCTATATTATGTATATCTTTGATCAAAAATAATATTAAAATAAATGTTATTATTGGTCAATGAAATATACTTAAATGAAATCAAATTTAATTCCAAATTATTGCATTTTTTTATAAAATTTTGATGATTATATTAAACCTCTTTGAAAAACTGGAATAATATTTATTATTTATATATCTAAATTTTATTTTATTTTGTTCCTTAGACTCAATATAATTATTAATTAAATATTTTTCAAGGTAAAACTTTAAAATCTATTTTCTACATCTATTTTATGAAGAAGTAAAAGTTCATTTTTTTCAGTGCTTCATTTGGTGATTTTTTTCACTAAATCTAGTTCATAAAAATGTAATAAAAATGTTAATTGTTATATAAGAATGAGACATATGCTTTTTGACTTATATAACTTGAAACTTTCCAATGACAATGAGAACAACAAGTGTCCAACTAAACTGCAATAAAAATAGCATCCGTGATTGAAAGTTAGTAATTAAAATGAAAAAATATTTTAGATTAACTTTGATAATTTAAGATGTTTGAGTTTCGTAACTTTAATCTTTGAAATAGTAATCTAGTTCTAATAAACTTCGTAATTTAAGAAAAAAATGTACCATGAATGTTAACTGTAGTGCCAATTTTAAAAATAATGAGACTACTAAACGAACAGGTAATTTAAATTGCGGAAATTTGATTTAATAATTTCATTTAATCAATATAACTTTTTTTTAAAAAAATAAAAACATACTGCACTGGGAAGTTTCATTTTTCTAGCTTTTTAAAAATTTTCCTGACAAAAGAACATTATATTTAAAAACTTCATGTCTCGGAAGTGAAATTTTGTCCATTCATTCCAATTTATTTTACAACCGGAAATTATTAAAATCATTACATTTTCAATTCACAAAAACGTCGATTTGCAGACAATTAAAAAAAATGCAAAACATTATTTGAACGACAGCACCTACCAATTTATCCGAGAAGCAATGTACTATATCGTTTGCAAATCTTTCCAAAAAGTTAAAATACTGTTTATTTTTATAAACAGTTCAAATATAAAGTATTTTGCTTGAAAATATAAACTTGTGCATATTTTTAATTTTTTTCAAAAATGGTATGCACCGCAACTGACCGGACATGATTCGAAACTCAATATCCTCAAAATTCCTATTAAGAAATCATTTTCTTTAAATGGAAACTATGAGCATTTCAGGGCCATGTAACATATTATTATAATTTAGTATAATAATAATTAAGACGTGTAATTATATAGATAATTTCAAATTACAAATTTATTTTTATCTATTCAAACTGAATGAATGTCTGATTTATCTCTTTTGTTCTTAATTTTAATTTCTTTATTTCAAATTGATTTGATTATTTAAGAACATTGGATACGATTAAAAATAAAAGTAGAAAGTAAAAATTATTAAAATTATTCATAAAGGACATATAAAACAAACAGATGTATGATAAAACCCCGTCAATCGTCTTGCTGGATTACAACTTCATTTTTTGATAATCTTAACGAATCTTGATTAAAAACTCTAAAGACCCCTAAGCCTTTTTTTAAAATAGTATTTTTCAAATTTATTTTTGAACTCATACTGTAAAAAATAATATAAAACTGCTTCAATCCATCGCATAATTACAGCAAACAATGACGATGTCACAAACTTTTAGTTTTACAGTGTAATTAAATTAATTTTAATTTCTTAGGGCCGGTATTTCCACTCATGGATATATAGAGTATATCCTTAGGATAGCCATTTAATATATAAGAATTTATCTGTTTGATAAATCCCTCTTTTTTCGCCTACACATATTCGTAGGTGAAAATACGCATGTTTTCTCTATCCTCCGGACATGGTTTAATCTGGAAGATAAATCTCACTATCTAGATATGAAAATACCGGTCCTCAATGTATATATATTTAATTGAATCTATTAGCTGTGCCTGGTTGAATTTTTCTAATTACACTAGTTATAAAACTTTAAACCTTTCCAAATTTCAAGATAAATTATAATGTCTTTTAAATTTCAGGTGTTGGAATTGATGATACATTTGTGATGCTAGCGGCTTGGAGACGGACTAGTATCAAAAAGGATGTCCCAACGCGAATGGGAGAAATGCTTTCGGAAGCTGCTGTTTCAATTACAATTACTTCTGTAACAGACATTGTTAGTTTTTGGATTGGTATTTTAAGTCCTTTTCCTTCAGTGCAAATCTTTTGCATATATTCTGGTAAGTAAACTTTCACTTTTTACTGTCATATTATAAAATCAACTTGCATCATTTCAATTAATTACAGTTTTATTACCGACATTTTTTATTTTTTCTTTTATTTCTCATAATTTTAATTTGATCATAAGTCACGCAGAAATTTGCATAAGTTTAATAAGAATGAAGCAATATATTTCAACGTACGTTATTGTCTGCGTATGATATCAAAAGACATTTTTTATTTAAATATCAATTAATATTTTTTCATTTCAATTGTTTATAGATAACTTTCATTATATTTTATATTTCTCAATTGCAATTTTTATTATCAAGACGTATGACAAAAATTTAACTAATTTAAATAATGGATTTACAATATGAAAATTTAATATATTCAATAGAAAAATGCCCTTGTACAGCCCCAAATTTAGACGTGGATCTAGTAAGCCCGCATGCATCCCCCCCAATAAAAAGCTCCAAAGCTGGGAAAAATCTAAAAAATTATTCTGAAATACCACTAAATTTTAAAACGAGTTTATTAAACTTAAATTAAGAATAAAATTGAACCAGATGTAAGAATATTTTAATGAATTACTTCATCGGAAATCAATGAAACTAATAGAGACGATTTAAGAAATTTGTTATTGAAACAAAGTTCATATAAATTATTACAAATGTGATTATATGCTTCAAAAATAATATTTTTAGGGTACAAAAAAAATCAATGAAGAAACTTTATTCGAAATATGACTGCTTTTTTCATCCAATTTTCAGTTTAAAATTATTTTTTTCAATATGAATAACACTTCACATATCAACGTATTACTTTTGCTTTTATATTTATTATATTAGTTTTTAGAAATTATATTTAGTCGCACTCGTATAACAAAGAAATAAGGAAATATAAAGCATATTATTACTTCTATTTTAATTTATAATTATTAAAAGGAAACCAAGTGTAACAGTTTGATATGTGTGACAAATTTGTGACTACTACTTAATTCTTGATATTTAATTATTACTTTTTTTTAATTATTTACATACACTTTGTGCAGTGACGTATTCTCAAAATTTTACCAGAGATGCATTTGCAGTAAATATTTTCTAGCATTTTTTTAAAATTAATATTCTCATTGGAATATTATTTACTAGAGAAGCACACAAGGTATCAGAAAAAAAACAATTTATCGTTCATATTCACTTTTATTTTGTTTATTAATTGGAAAAGATACAAAACCGTTTACATAAATTAGAATCCTGAAATTTCATATAATATTACATATTAATTATTATAGGCGAATCATAAAACACGAAACTATTATTTTTGCTTGCACAATTTGGAGGTTTGCACGAACCGTAGCGATTCACGACAAAGGGTTCGAGCGAACCCTCAAGAAAGCATTCTCGATTTTGTGTAAATAAACTTATAGTTATTAGTTAAGAAGTAAAAATTTTTAAGGTAATTGGTAAACTTCGTCGTTATACACAATGTACACATACATCAACATACTCTAGAACAGGGATGTCCAACATGATTTTGTGGAGTGTCAGATTTATGATTTTTATTTTCACAACGGATCAAAAATGTCCAATAGTAAAGCAATAGCAGTAACGATACATAAATAACTAAAAATTTAATAAGTTAACTGGCCTGGGTATGTTGGCCGGGCCTGCTTTAGGGATATTAATTTTTGTGTAGTAATTAAAAATCAAAAATGATTATATAATATTTTACAACAATTATTCACTTCGCAATTGTTAAACTTATTCACTTTTTAATTTTTCACAGGTTTTGCAGTAACTTTTCTGTTTGTTTGGCACTTAACATTCTTCGCTGGTTGTATGGCAGTTTCTGGATACAGTGAACAAAAAAATTTACACGCTGTTACATGTACAAAAATTCAACCAAAATCGAAAGCAGGTAATTATAATTATAGTTTTAAGGTAATTATAATTTTATTTTTTATTTTCAAGCTCATTATAGACCTGTAATTATGGAGCTTTAAAATTTCGTAAGAATATATACCAAAAAATTAAATAATTATAAATTTCAAAAGAAAGAAAAACTACCTAGAAAAAATAATTAATAGGAATCGAAATAGGATTGAAATAAACCAAGTTACATGAACAAAGCTAGCACTTCAGAGATTTTGTTGTTTGGGATCTATTTATTTCCCTCTTAAGAGTAATATACTTTTTGGCTATAACTATTATATATGAATTAAGAATGAATATTACATATATTTGTAGCAACAATAAAGTTAATATTTTTAAAGAGGCAGCCCTATTAAAAAAGGCATATAAGGCACTTTTAATTGTTTAAAAAATCATTAGAAGTCATCAGAAATCATTTAAATTTATTAAAGGCATTTTAAATGTAATGATTTCAAACTGCCTCTAACTGCCATTTTTTAACAGGGAAAACTATTAAACTACTCCTGAAACGTAATATTACGCCAAAGTGCCGCTTTTAATTATCATTTCTTTATATTATTGCAATTTATTCTGTGTGTAGTTAATGCAAAATACAATTTCAGCAGCTTACCTTTTTTGTATTGCAAAGTTTAAATTGCTTTTCTTCTTTTTAGGTCATCGATCATGGTGGTATAGAATGTTTTGTACTGGAGGAATCGATCCAACAGATCCAGATAATCCCATTGATAACAAAGAGCATACATTGATGGTATTCTTTCGAGATTATATGGCCCCATGCATTTGCAAACCGACAGTTAAATGCACCATAATATTTATTTTCGCAATTTATTTATTTGGCGCATGTTATGGACTTACACAAATCAAAGAAGGTTTAGAACGACGAAAAGTCGCCCGAGCTGATTCATATTCCATTGAATTTTTCGATCGCGAAGATGAATATTTTCGTGAATTCCCGTATAGAATTCAAGTAAGTGATAAAAAATATATCAATTTTTACAAATCGATTATCATGCATTGTTTTTTCAGGTCATCATTCCTGGAGAACATAATTATTCAGATCCAAAGATTCAGGATCAAATAGAAAATTTCATGCAGACTTTAGAAAACACTTCTTACATTTCATCGTCTATTTATTCAGAGTCTTGGCTCCGTTCCTTTACTCAATATATGGAAAGAAATCAAGACTATTTGAACATGTCGATTGCTACTGAGCCTGAATTTATTGCAGCTTTAAAAGAAGTAAGTTTTGATAAAGCGATATTCATAGAGGTGTAGTGTAGAGTGCTCATATTTCATGTTTTTTTTTTATTTGGCCCTGTTTTTCCGACTTTTGGCCACATTTATTTCATGTATTCATGTAGATTGCTTACCAAAACGGTGGTCATTGTATCTTTCTCAACCTTTTTACGTAATTAGTACAAATAAAAAGAACACAAATTTATTTTATTTGATACTACTGTAAAAGCATGGTTAGTATACAGCATGAGCACTCTACGTTACATCTCAACGCAAACATTAATAACGCTTGATTGTTTTGAACTTTTTTGAAACAAACTTTTGAATGCCTATTTTTTTAAAATTAATTAGTATTTTGCAACAGTTATAAGAATTATAGTAATGAAAGAATTTGACTGTATACTAGTAATATATACGAAATACCATTTATAATGGAATGACTAAAAACGAACTTAAAATATATGCATCTGAGTTACTTACATAAAATTCCATATAACACTGTACGAATCTCCACTGTAATCGCAGTTAATTAACGAAAATTTTAAATTAAATTTTCGCAAATTAAGAAAGCAATGAGAACAATTCCCTTTTAATAGAAAAAATAGAATGATAAATAGATTAGAGGATTTTGAATTTAAATTACAAAAGAAAAAATTTACCGTTTCAAAATGTATAAAAATATACAGATCTGCAATGATTTTTTGAACTACCAAAATATTAACATATTTTTTTTTCAGTTGTGGTTGTTTCCTGCTAATCCATTTTCTTTGGATGTTAAATTTGATGAAACAGGAACTAAAATAGTAGCATCTCGATTTCTGATTCAGGCCGTAAATATAAATGATACCAATCACGAAAAAGAAATGGTTCGCGCTCTTCGAAATATATGCTATGAAGCACCATTTAATGTTACTGTGTTTCATCCATACTTCGTATTTTTTGATCAGGTAACAACAAACTTATTTATATAATGAACAATATGATATTCATTTACTTTTATATTTTTAGTTTGAATTGGTGCGGCCTACATCTATTCAAGCAATGATTGTTGGTGCGGTTATCATGATGTTGATTTCATTCATATTTATCCCAAATTTATTGTGTGGTGTTTGGGTAGCCTTTAGTATAGTGTCTATTGAATTAGGGGTAGCTGGTTATATGGCTTTATGGAATGTGAATTTAGATTCAATATCAATGATTAATCTAATAATGTGTATAGGATTTTCTGTCGATTTTACCGCTCATATTTGTTACGTGTATATGTCATCGAAGTCAGTTTCATCTCGAGATCGAATTAGAGAATGTTTTTATGCTTTAGGTATGCCAATTTTGCAAGGCTCTTTAAGCACAATTATTGGAGTATCAGCTTTAATTTTGGCAGATAGTTATATATTTTTAGTTTTCTTTAAAATGATATTCCTTGTTATATTTTTCGGAGCGTTGCACGGTCTTTTCTTATTACCCGTATTGCTTTCATTATTTGGACCTACATCTTGCAACGATAAAAAAGATGAAGTGAAAATGTCAAGTGTTCAGAAAGCCTTACCTCATCCATATTGTATACCGCATCCAACATTAGCTGTTAATGGAAGTGTGTTTACAGCTAAACCAATAAATAAAAATGCTATTCCCTATAAAGGATATGGAGACTTAGATAAAGATTTAGGCATTGGAACTTCTGGTGAAGATTCAAGCGAATCAAGTTCTAGTAAATCACAACGTAAACAAGCCTTGGAGGATGCTAATACACGTAGACGTTATGAGGAAGGATGGAAAAGATCATCACATGCACTTCAGTCAAGTGCTAGTCAATTTCAAGCGCCTCAAATAATGGATGTATATGGCCATGATGCTGAAAGAGCTTGGTATAGACAAAGAAGTGAAGGACATCGTCCCCGAAGGTATACTCCACCTGGTGATCTGAGATATCATGGTCCCAACAGGATCCCTCCACAACGTTCCTTATCACATCACAACGTGAGCCATCCACGTTACATAGCTGAAATGAGATTTCCTTAGATTTTAAAGAAAATGTTTGAATTTTGTAAATATTTTTTATTAAAATTGAAAAAAAAAATGTAACTTAAAACTAGTTTTATAATGTTAAATAAGTTACCACCTTAATAAAAACCAATGTTACTCGATCGAGAAAGAAACAAAATTAAATTTATATCTTTTACCGCTGGGTAATACATTTGAATAACATTGGAAATCATATTACAACTTTTTTTACATTTACTGTTATATTTTAAAAACTACGCTAATTACTTTGTTATAACATTTTATATTTAATACTCTAAAAATATACTGCTGTTTTAACAGTTTCAATTTTGGATATCTTCAAAAATATTACTGAAAATTTGATTACAAATTTCCTCTAAAACTGTATTTACATGTTTAAGTATACGATTATAGAAAACACTATTTTTAGAAAAAATTAAATGAATAATAAATTAATTATTTGCGTTTGCTCAAAACAAAAATCAGAACTTTAAGTTTGAAATATTGGTTTGTAAAATAAGAAAGACCTTGCCAATAATTTATTTAAATTCTTAGTTTTTTAATTATAACAAAGTAGCCATTTTATAAAAAAGAAAAATAATTTTCATTAAAATCGAGAAACTTATTTGTAGTGTATGCTTGTGACACAGTGCACGCATGCTACCCAAATATGTACTTTCACAGTACTGACACAAATATGAAGAATGTAAAAAGGGATTTGAAATTATATATCACTTAAAATACATGAATAGGCTGAAGAATGCCCCTTTTGGTAGATGTCACTGTTAAGACTCGAACCATTCTTACATATTATATACAAATTACTTATACTCGATAAGTTATAACGTATAAAATGATTATAAGCTTATCTCTATAGCTTATTTTTCTATCTTACAAATTAGACGATAACATAGTAAATTACACAGAGTAAGTTAAAACGGTTTGAGAATCACTGGTGACATCTAAAAAATTGTTTTTGGTTCCATGCATTCTCATGGTATTACAATTTATACATGGTATAAATTGGACTACTAATTTCTATTTTACTATGTACTTGATATATGTAGTTTTCACATAAACCATACATTACAAGAACTACTCAAAGATCACACAAAGGATCAATGATAATGACGTAATTTAGTGATAATATTCAATATTGTCAGCTGCTGCTGCACAATTAAATGCAATCGACATCGATGTATATCGATATGTTATTTATGGTCACCAAGACTCCAATGACTTTTATGCCTTTTAACAGTTCATATACTGATATAAGAGTTTTCAATATAAAATATGTCATTCTAATCAATTTCAAAAAATAAAAACTTTCAACAAAAAACTTTGATTAGAATGGCATAGGGCTGCTTTAATTTGATAATTAAAAAGAATATTGATTATTTTGATAATGGCAAATGTTACTGAATAATATAACGTTGTGATATATACCATACTTTTGAAATAGTTTTATAATAAAATAAAATATATGTAAAAAATTATTAGCAATAATGGTGAAGAAATATTATTACAATTTTAATTTATTTACAATGTTCTTCCATGTATATACCAATGTATGTTTCATTTAAGTCAATTTTCTCCTTAAGTTACTTTTATCTGTAAAAATGTGTTAGTCAATTTACTTAGATTATATATAATATATATACATGTTATATTTTTATATAAAGACCTAAAAACATTTTAAGCATGTTTAGGAATAAAGTAGTTTTAAATATAATTTTTTTTTAAAAAAAAATAAATTTATTGATTTAATTCTTATTGAAAATACAAAAATAAGCGAAAAATAGATTAATATTAACAGTAAATATTTTTAAAAATCAATCTTAACAGGCCATTTTTTATTTGTTTTTCATTTGTGCTACATTAGCAATAATTTCTAATATTTCTTCCTTTGAAAATTCAGCTAATGTTTTTGTCAATTTGTCTTTATTTAAGTTAGTTGTATTATGTTGGTTTTCTAACATTTTATTACTTTCTAATTGTAAAGTATTTATGGTAGCAATTGCTTTAGGAAACTTTTCCAATTGATTTAATATTTGCTTAGCCGTTCGTTCCTCTCCTACAGTGCTAATAGCATAATTTAAATAACTTTCTGTACTGTTTGTAAATCCTACAAATTTCATAGCTTCCAATAAACGAGCAGTGCCCGATTTTTCATAAACTAAATGTCGAAATTCTAATTTATCGTTCAAAATTTTAAACGCTACATCAATTCCGATTAGTTCAACATAATCGCGCAATACATCCGCCTTTTCATTGTCATTTTTACACTGTTGAATAATCATATCTGCCCATGAAGTGTGAGACTGATTTAATTGTATGGTAGACCTACAATTAGATATTTCGATTTCTTTTGTAGGTGATTTAAAAGAATTAGATATTTCAGTTTCTTTCGAAGGAGAAGTAAAACTTCTGCTCGCTAAATTATTTGAATTTTCTTTAGAATACAATAATTGTTTAACGTCATCAACGTATTTTTCAACGAAATTATCTTTCGATACCAATTTAGATGTTTTATTAGCTATTTCAGCATTATTGTTTTCATTTGGTACTTTATCAATATTTTTAATAGGTGTCAAATTACAAGGCATCTGTTCAATACTCACTAATTGATCTTCTGTGTGCATCAAATGTTCACAATCAACTGCATTACTATTGAACGTACTATTTGATGCCATTTCAGAAGATTTATTTTTTTCGATAAATTTGTCAATCTTTTTTAAGTTCTTTATTATTTTGGTAGTTTTTTCCAATTTGTTATTACTATCTTCATTATCATCTTCCAGTGAATTATTTATAGCGTTATTATCAGATTCAGTTGATAAATCTTCCTCAAACATCCGTTTCTTTTTCGATGTTCTTTTTGGAACATTTTCAGGTAAATAAAGCTTTTCGCAAGACACAGGTGGATCCAAAAAGCTAACTCTTTTACGTTTTGCCACTGGGCTTTCATGCTCTTCATTTTTGTCGGTATGTTTTCTTTTGGTAGATTTAATGATACTAGAACTTGGTGTCGCCGTTGGAGACGGTAACTCTTTTTCAAACACCAGTATTTCTAACTTTTTTTTCCTTTTCTCTTCAATTTCAATGATTCCACTTGTTTCGATTGTATTGTCTAGAGATTTAGCTAAGATTTGTTCACTACGAGAAGATCCAACACCCTTCATTTTTCTTGGCCGACCCACCTTTGTTTTTTTATCTGTTGTATTTATAAACGAAGAAACAGATTTAGCACCAGGAACTAATTTTAATAACTTTGCAGACCGACTAAAACTTTGAAAAGATTTAGGTTTCAAATTGTTCGAAGGCTTAGATTTGTCTGTCAAATTTTGCACGTTATCAGTTTCTTCTTTAATATTTTCCTCGGTTAATAACTCAGGAGGTCGATTAGAAACGTACGTTATCTTTTTTTGAATATTAGGTGATATTTCCAATGGATCTACTATGTTAACATTTGATACTTGTGAATTGGTTGTTATTGGGTCTGATTTTATTGGTGAAATATCAGAAGTATTATTCAAAAATTCAGTCATTAGTTCTTGTCCATTATTATTTCCAAGAGGTGAATTCATCATACTTGTTGTCAGCACAGAATCATTAAAAGTTTTACTGTCATTTTTTAAAGTTTCTACATTATCTATTTCATTAGAATTTAATAAGCTATCGGATACTGGTTGTGTGTCTTGTAAAGAATTTGTACTATCATTTTTAGTTGTCGATACATTTTGCAAATCTAAACTGTTTGGTCTAATACTAACCGGAGCAATAGCTGTAGAAGCTAAATCAACTAACATCATTTCTTCATCGGTAGGAATTTTTTTTGGGTGATGTAATTCAGTTTTCGGTGAAGAAATATCAGGATCGGGAAAATTATTAGAATCTATAGTTGTGTTATGGGATGTATTATCAGAAATACAATTTGATTTCGTTAATAAATTATTATCAACTTCGAGATTTTTACTGACGGAAATTTTCTGTATTACTTTTGGTGGGGAAATTATTTTTTTTGAACTTTCTTTGTTTATGCAATCGTTTGACGTATCATCAATATTTTCTTTACTGGAAATTGTATCAAGAACATCGCTTCTTTCAAAAGATCTATCTTTTCTTCGTGATAATTTCAAAACTAATCTTGGCAATGTTGGATCCGAGTTTTCCACGGCGTTTTCATTAGTTTTTGAAGTATCTTCCGACACTATTTCTTTTGGAGATTCATTTTTGTTAACTTTAGTTTTTTCTTTGGATACTTTTGTATTTGTTTCGTTATTTTCAATTTTGTCTTTTTTTCTTTTCACCTGTCTTGCTGGAGAACTGTATGTTATTACTGATTTTGGACGAAGAGTAGGTTGGTTTTCATTAAAATTGATTAATTTTGGTGTTGCACTGTATTCTTTATTGTTAGGAATTATAATTCTCTTAAGCTCTCTTTTTGCTTTTTCCGATAGATTCATCTTTGGATACAAGTTTGTTGAATCTTTTCTCTTATAGACACGTTTAGTACTTTGTGTCCCAACACTTTCGTTAGTGACTGATTGACTAATTTTATTTTTTTCATCTTTAGACGGCGATATTTCAATAATTTCTGGTATAGAAATATCATTTGAACTTATTTTAACATTTCCACTCTTACTCGTATTTAGAGTGACAGTATGTTTCCATGAATTATTGATATTACTGATTATTTTTTGTGCATTAAACATGTCTTCAGAGTTTGATTGAGTTGCATCTTCATAGAGTGCAGGAATATCTTTGCCTCTATTTTTTATTTTATCCTTTTGGTCTTCTGTTAATAATTCTGGCTTAAATACCCATTCTGATTCAATAGTAACATAGTCACACTTTTCTGATTGAACGGTAGTTGAATTTAAAAAAGACAAATTTGGGTCAGAAAGAACAATCTTTAAATCACTGTTGCAATTACCCATTAATTTCTCAACTGCATCGTTAAAAGTATTGATGCAATTTAGTATAAATTCATTTCGGTTTAATTTTGATACTACAGTATTGTATCTTAAAGAATTTATCCATCCTTCTAATATAGTTTTAACAATCGAAAGATCATTTAAAGAAAAACTTACATGAACTATTTGAGTAAATAATTTTGAAAACTCTTTTTTCTGTTGCTGTAAAATCAATGAAACTTTTATCGTTGACAAGGTTTTTACAAAATCTTGATCTTGCAAGCAAAAGAGCATAAAATCATTAGACAATCTTTGAAACAATATAATAACAAAGGTAAAATGGTTTTCTTGCTTCAGAAAGTACATAACAAGTAGTTTTACATTTGATAAGTTTTCTTTACTCAAACGTTTTTCATCAAGATTAGTTAAAAAAATGTTACAAATGTTTTCAATTGCAACAGTCAATCTATCTTGATATCTTCTTATGTTTAATTTTGATGAAGTCAATAAAAAATCCAAAATAAACGTATAATTCAACAGCTTTTGTAAAAAGCTCTCTATTGTTGGGAAAAATGTCTCGAAAAATCCGTCATTCTCTAATAACGGTAACGACATGGGGGAAGTTTCGAACGATTTTAAAGGTTTCATAATAAAAGAATATGCATATTGTGGATTATTGAACCAATCTGATGGCGAGATATTTTCTAATATTAAAGGCCATACTCGAATATGAAAATGTGTCTCTTGAAGATCTAAATCGAAACTTTGTATTAAACTAATTTTGCTACTAGTGGACTTGTCACTGAATAGAAAATTGAATATTTTTTTATTGGCCTGTTTTTTTATATTGTTTTGTTTCAAAAATAGAGTACTTTTTGTCCAAGAGTTGTAAAAAAGCTTTAAATTAGAAATGTCTCGTAAATAAGTATGATCTTTTAGTTCAGCAAGTATAATTGTAACTCCATCTATTAAGTCGCAATCGTTTAATTGGGAGAATAAATGACATACAGATGAAAATAGGTCTTCTTTTTCAAGATTTTGCTCTTTGCATTTCTTCTCTAAAGCAAAAAAAATAAAGGCTTGATACCATAAACAACGGACAGAATCCAATTCTTTTGAAGTGATGAAAGTTTTACTAACATGGACAATTGATTCCAAAACTTTTGCACCACCATATGAAAAAATCGTATCATTTAATTTGATTTTATAGGAACTTTCCGGACAACTGCAAATACTTTTATGGCCGACTAATTGTAATAGAGCATTTGCTGAACATTTTTTTATATGCTCAACATGCCGACAACCACATTGTGCATATTTTGACATTGTGGAGTTTGTTTCCGTTGCATTAGAAAGAAACGGACCAAAATACAAATTTAAAAAAGGATGTAAAACCTGCTCATAAAATATATCCATTTTAGATACTATTTTCGATAATAGAAGCCACCACGCTTCAAATTTGGCGACAGCAATTTCTTTAGTTTTACATATTAATTTCGCTCCTAATGGAATTAACAACAGCTTCAGTCTTTTTGGAGAACATAGCTCGTTGATATCCAGTGAAAAGTTCCAAATCAGCTCCTGTAATGAATTCATATTTAGAAATGTCTTAATACTTTCGTTTTTCTACTTACTGTCCAGCAAAGGAATGCAATTTGTCGATTCATATTAGAAGAACATTTGAAGGCTTTTTGTACAATCCCTAATAATTGGTTTACAAGACTTAGAGGACTGGTGTGAAGTTTTGTTCCAAATAATCGAATAATACAACACCAAAATAAACACCATTCATCGTTTTCGTTTTTGATCGCTTCATCAAATTTTTCAAATATTCGACTGAAATATTTTATGAATCATAAGTTAGTTATGCAATTGAATCACTTACTTTATTTTTTCAACTTACAAATTTTCTTGTAATTGTTTTTTCAAAGCATCTACATGGTTTCCTCGTAAGCCATAGTCACGATAAGGAGATGTAGTAAGTTGGATAAATTTAATAGCAAACAAACGGTACTTATTACTATCAGAAAATAAAATTGGAACAATATCCTCCAAAATTATATATATACCGGCATTTATTTTGTCAATACTGTTAAAGTTATTTTCAATTTTCACTTTTAACTTATATATTACCTCATCCTTGTTTGAAAAATCTTCAAACAATTTGAGTATTTTTTCCATTGTAATTTCACTTTCTTCACCATGCAGTTTAAATACTTATAAAAAATTAAATATTAAAACATATAAATCTTATAATATAATTGAAAATAGAATCAAACGAAATATTAATTTTTAACTCGATTAATTCTCAGCGTCAATTTGTACAAAAAATACATGTCTGTTTAGGTCGGTAAGACAGTCCTCTGCAATGAAGTCAATTGCCGCCAAAAGTCAAGTAAGGCAACATAACATACAATAAGTACAATAACATCAAAAGTAAATTCAAACCAATTAAAATCAAACAAAACGTTTATATTCATTAACTTTTTTTCACAGACCCTTTTTCGTGATTTATATATTTATCTTTTTTCTTAACGATATTAGAATTGAATTAACAAAAAAAACAAAAAAACCGCGAAATAAATTAAAACAAAATAGAAAAAGCTCATGGGGCTCAATACGCATGCACCCTAAATACTACATGCATATACTATTTTTGAAAGAAATCGGCAAAGGGCAATTGCTTTCATCGATAGCGAAAATACGTTACCATTGTAAATTTTAATAAAATAGATCAAATCAAACCAAATTATAATAAAATAGGTCAATTTCATGTTAAATATATTCCAATTTTAATTAGAAAAAATTTGGGGAAATTTAGTGCTTCATTTTTATTTGCTAAAATGAAGTTCAAAACAAATTATTTTGGTTTGGAATCATGTGATATAGATAATATTTACTGTAAAATTATATTTCAATGTAACATATACAATTATAGTTTTCTGTTAAGGCTTAGGACATTAGAGACATCTGAATCATTTTCTGGAACGCTTGGGGATAAGGATGCAATACTAAAGTACTCTAAAAAAATAAGCCTTCAGAAAAAAAATTAGAGTTGTCTCTTACAACATAATATTTTATATTACAATTTTGGGTTAGGAGAAGGGGCATTGTTAATTTGTACGAAAAAAGGAATGTTTTTGTGATCTTTTTGTGACGACACAGTTAAAACCTCTTTATTAATACCAATAGTACATTAAAGTATGATATTCAAAGAATATTGTATACAATTTTCACTAAGAAATATTAAAAAATACGGCAATGACAGCAATTATTCGGACGAGTTTCGAAAAAAGGAATTGCGCTATCTCTCCTAACTTAATACTGGATCATCTGAAATCAAAAATCAAAGTTCATTCGTTAGGTAATAGTTTTCCTCAGGTAACGCTGGGAGGGTTTTTCGAAATTTCAATTTTTCACTTTTTGGGAACACTTTGAATGGAAAAACGTGATTTTTTACGAATAAAATCGACTAATTTGTTACCAGAGTTACCTAGAAAATTTTGTACAGAAATAGTGTTCAAAGTTTCTAAAGGATCGGGTACAATAGTTTTGAAGTTATGAGAGGCACCGACTTTGAAAACGTAAGTTGTGGGGAAAACGCTTTGAAGTTGAACCTTTTGAAAACACTAAAAAATTTGATATACCTTACACTGAATCATCAATACCAAATCCATAAAGGATGCAAAAATAGTACCGAGATAACCACGAAATGATTAACTACTAAATCAAAGTTGCATATTAAACCTCCATAAGTAAATGAACTTAACGTGTTAAAAAATAAAGTTAACAAAAAATATAATAGTAATATGTTTTATAGAAATATATAAAGATCATGAAAAAGTTTTATTATATTTTGAAAAAATTTCTAGATGAGTAAAAGAATTCTGTTCATTTCAGGAAAAAAAACATACTTTATGTCCTTATTTTGCAGTTGAAAATTATCCTTTTTGAAGCTTTGCAATAAAATTGTGGCTGTCCTTTTACACACCACACAATTATTTTCATATTGATCTCTAAAAAGGGTAAATAATGTGTTAAAATCCGTTGTGAAAATTAGCGTTTATTAAGAAATAGCGACCCCTCTAAATGCCCGTTAATTATTTTCAAATGCTGTGTTTAGGCAACCAGTGATGCATGAATTACATTCTATCCCTGTTAAAAAAAGTATTTTAAACGTTCAAAAAACCCATTAGAAGTCGTTTGAAAGTATCAAGGGATTTTAGATATAATGTTTTCAAAATGTCTCTTAATGCCTTCTTTAACAGGGTTATTTAAAGTATTTACTCGGTATCACTGATAACACTTAATATGTTAATTTACGTTCCCGAAGTTATAAACCTCTTTGAAATTTTCGATAAATCACTATTTTCTGGTTCTTCATTAAATATTCAAAGTTTATCTTTGATTTTTGATTACAATGAAGAGAAATGGCTTTGGTCTCTTACTTAAGAGTCAAAAATTTTATAAATTTTGTAAGCCATTAATAACTATAAAAGAGAATTTTAAATTTCGATAAAAATGGGAAAGAACATTACAAAGTTACCAAGTTTACGACCACTTTTCCGGATGCAGCTATGGTTTGGAAAATTCCATTTATTATGATCGAAAAAAAATAAGTTTAGAAATCTCATTAGAATTGTTTATATATAAGTTTTAAGGACATTTACATATTTTATCTTCTTGTGACCGAGTGGATATATGCAGCACTGTTGGTACCGAGGTCTAGTGTTCGAATCCCGAATCCGATTGGGACATGATTTTTTGTAACTTCTAATAATTGATTTCTACGGCTCAAGCCTATTATATCAAGTTATAATGTTAATCTGTTTGCAGATTTTCATTGGTCGAAATATATGATCGATAAGTTATATTTTTCATTTTATTTTTGCTCGTTTGTTTTGTAAGGTCTCTTAATGGAATGGGTTAATTACGCAGAGGAAAAAAAAACCAAAAATGCTCAGAGCTGTTTTTTTTTAATAATAATTGAATTAATATATTTCAACAAGAGACCCTACAAAAAAAACGTCGGTGTTTTTGCGTCATCTGTATGATATAAAATCGTTTATCTCAACTGATTGATGAAATTTAGAGGGTTAATATCTTATAAGATGACGACATTTGATAAGAAAGGATTTTAAAAATCCCCAAAAGAGTGAAAAATTGTGACTAAGTTTGTATAGGATAACATGTGGTCTAATAAACAATCGAAATTTTAAATTTAATGAACCAAGTGTCGTTAAACATGAAATATAATTACCATTGAATATAAAACAAAGTTGATTCACATTTATTTAAAAACAAAAATGAAGTCTCTGTTTTGGTTACCTATATCAAAATATGACATCCAAATATGGTTTCATTATACAGTTGAAATTCAGATATAAATAAAAATATAGTTATTCAATTGTTAAATATATTGCTCAAATCGAAATCATTCGTATAATATGAGATTAAGACTGTGATTATGGAGGAATTGCTTTTCGTACAGTTGTTCAAATTTCAAACTCGTGGCTGTGTTGGTTAATGTAGGAGGGTAATGGTTTTGGGAGAAATGTTCATTTGGGAATCGAGACAGTGGCTGAGATTCCTACTTATATAAAAAAATTTGGCTCTGTACTTTGAAGTTTTGAATCAATTTCATATAGGAATATCCATTGCAAGATAACATACCTATTTATTTAAAACGTGGTTTTTTATCTGCTTATTGGTTTTAAGCCATATTTCAAATTAAGACCAACTTTATAGATCTTGATGATGGTTTTTTATTTATGCATAGCTGATTGATTTGCGGATGATTTGATCTACCGTAGGTATCTATACACTACACGTATTAGGGATAAGGAACATCAATATTTTATATTCTGTAGAATACCAATGGATATTATTTAAAAATAAATTGGACATTACTAAGGACGTATGTATTTAAAGTAACAGTTTATTGGATGTGTATGTTTAAAGGCGTTAAGTTTATGTTTTTCGTAAAAGGAATATAAGAAATAAGAATTTCCATTTACCACAAATAGCAAATCTAAGAAAAATATATATTATCAAAGCCTAAATCAGAGATATTAGCTAGTTATAATATTATACTTAAATTACTGTTAAGATTTCATGATTAGGTGTGAGAAAATATAACTCTGAACTGAAAAAATTACTTTACTGCTATTTTTTTAAACTATAATAAGTAGTAGATTCGTTCGAAATCTAACGCGTATATAATAGAAGCTTTTTCAAAACATGGCTGTTTCAGGACACTTCATCCATATATATTTTGTTTAAAAATGTACGAAATTTTATTTTAATATATGAATTAAATATGAAACTTTGTAAAACATAGAAAAACGTTTTTTTTCAAATTCAAGAAAACTATTGATAATATTGAATATTGTAAATTGGAAATTTTCCAGGTTCAAAAATGGTCTACAAGCTATGAAGACGAAGACAGTGTGTAAGCTCATGAAATAGCCAGCGACTTCGACTATTTATTATGGGAAATATATTTATCATGTGCGATGTATCGTGGGAATACGTATGTCATCCTTTGAAGGAACATAAAACATGACTGTGTATCGTCTCCCAATCGACAACTGCTCCATTTCAATGAATAATGTAAAATTTGAGATTTATATGTAGCGGAATCGGTGCAGAAGAGATTCAACGGTATCGTCCTTTGGGACGTAAAGGTTCTGTTAATATTTCATATCATCTTTCATATATCCAGTCATCATAAGCATTATTTGTATACGATCTTTGTATATTTATTAAGGAAATATAAGAAATGTACATACTTTCATATAATTATTTCTAATTTAACATTCCGTTAGGGAATCATATTTTCCAGACATTGTTCAACAGGATAAATCAGAATGTTCTGAATATTTTATTTTCAACAAAAAAGAAATAAATATGATACGTACGAATAAGAATTTTATAGGTAAAAATAATAAGCGATTATCTTATTTTAAAATAAATAATTTAAAAGTTATAAATAAGTTAAAGAGGAATGTTCATCCATTCATCATTAAAACAAAACAAGCGTAATACAGTTTTTGTGATTTCCGTTCCATTTTTTTTTTCAAATATATTGTTTTTTTCTAGATAAAGAATTGCGTCGGTAATAGTGTTGTGCAAATTGAATCCTATTTATCCAAAACCCTATGGACTAGTCGAGTTTTCCATAAAATTCTAAAACGTGTGCTAAATAAGTCTTTTTCAGTCGGTATTTTCTTGAGTAGAAGAACCACTTACGAAATCGATCTAAAAAATCCCAAAGGTCCATAATAAAAGTGTAAAATTTTACATGTTTTTCACGTAAAAGGTTTGAACAACATTATTACGTAGAATGAAATTTTCCAATTTTATTTTACATTCGTTAGTTCACGGTGAAGAAAATTTTTCTCTATTCCCTATTGAAAACAAATTAATTATTTACTGCCCAATGTACAATATGTACAATTCATGTTGAAGTTTTCATTTACTTTTTTCTCGTAAATGTACATACAACAAAAATATATTCATATGTGTATATCTATGTTATGTAGAATGTGTAATTTTAGGTTTCACTTAAAGCATGTAAAATTACAGTTAGAAAGGGCACGGTACAAACACTCGTAAGTGAAATAAAGAAATGCGCCGGCATTGCAAAAGAATTCCGCAATTTAAAACGGAGCTCGAATATCTCCCGAGAGGACTCTTTTATGTGATGCACAAGAAGGAACAAGCCAAGACCTTATCGCTATCAACCATACAGGGTCGTCTCAGAAATTTCTCTTCTATTATGATTAATCATACTCACAACACACGTAACCGTTATTTAAAATAAAAAAAAAATAACTTTTCTAAAATTGAAACACTAAATCAATTTGCAAATATCATATTAGTAATGCAAGTTTAAAATTCTGCATATACCTAACATATATAGTAAGTATAAAAAAGACAAAATGGAAATAAATTTTAACCTTTGTATATTTTAGACGTTTTTATTTCTCTCTACCTCCTATAAATACAAAAAATAATTGCTGCAATAACGAACATTTTCGATTTTGAAATTTGAACACAGCTGTCCATTCTAAGAATCTTTGGATTCGTTTATATACTTGTTAGTCTAATGTACATTTCTAGATGTAGCATTGATATTTTTAGGCTCAATAGTAGCATCCAGTAGTTCACTTCGTATTTTGATTGAAATATAGGTACTAAAGTAAAACTTTTAAATAACCGGATGATGAACTTATATCATAGGACTTTTTGAGTAGATATATTTGATGACTTTGAACTATAATGTTTAAATTATAATATTGAATTATAATGTTAAAACTATATACAAAATATAGTATAGTCTAAGTATAAATATAGTCTAGTATGATTCACAAAAGTAAACTAAACATAACATTGAACAAAAGTTCAAACAAAATTTACTTATAATGTTTTACCCAGATACGTATTTCGATTACCAAGCAAATTTTATCATGATCATGAAGCAGTATTGGATCGCAGCACAACTGCTACGGAATGAGTTTTAGGAATGAGTCATAGGAGTTTTGATTGTACCAGAAATTCCTTGTTAAACCTTCTTCAGTGGTAAAACTTTAGTAAGCGATACTTTTTCCGTTGGTTTCAAAGTTCTAGTCAAATAAAATTTTATTAATTCAATGATTAACATTAATAATATTTGTGTATTATATTGTTCTAAATGATGAAACGAATAGTGAGAATATGAAATCTGCGTAAAAAAATCTTCCTTATACTCTTATACGACATTTCATTATAGAAATTGAAGAATAAATAATTTGATGAGGAGAAACGTTTCTAATTGCAATTAGTGTTCCAGTTGTCTTATCAATAGCTTAAAAGCACTGTCATTACAGAAGAAAGTATGTTTCGTTTTTAGTATCAATCATGGCACATCAATGGCATATCCTCGTAAAATATGACAATTTCAAAACTTATGAGGAATTAATCGGGTAGATAATGGATTAAATATTCTTAGTTGAAAAGAAACATCAAAAGTGAAATATTACCAAATAAAATAACTTAATTTTATTTGAACAAAAAATTATAGTTCATTGAGAGTGCCAAATAGTTTAGTTTATATATGAAACATGATCATAACTATGATTTTTTAAAAGAATTTCATCCAGGATAGGATCATCCGTAAGATTACAATGATTTAAGACGGAGACCCTTTAAGTTTTCGACCTTCGATGATGACTAGTAAATTTCAACAAGTCCCTATTTAATTGCCTAGTTAATTTATTTTTTTTCATTAAATCAAACATTTTTATTTCAAACAGTTTTCCAGGGGAAATATCATTTTTGATTTTAAAGAGTTAATAGTGTAACGACCGAATATAGATATTATTAAAGAATCCAATGCTTTATGTCGTGTAATATGAAATGAAGTCGTTAGAAGTTTGAATTTTAGTGCCATTATTTACAAATAAGTAGATAAATATTAAAAAAAAATATGTAAAAATATAAAGGATTTTTATTTTGTAAAATTCTTAAATTTACTTATTAACTGAAAAAATTGTTTTTGGGTTTACTTAACCTTCCCGGTCCGAAGCGGGGTTTTTACGTACCCCAGGCACCCCATGGATCACTTTAAAATCTTCAACTTTCTAAAAATTATTTTAATGATTATATGTTTCACTCTACTACGGCACAAAGAAGAGAGACAGTTTTATTGAGTTTCTTCTGTGATTATTTCATAATTCTCAAAATGCAAATTGCAAAGTGTAAACCGAAAGTGATAATTGTAAAATGCATTGTTTTCTTTCTCAAACGTTTAGTTGTGTATTCATTCTTGAACGTGCAACATCTTATCGATCTTACCTGCTTATTTCTAAACCAGTGTTTCTAAATTTCTTTACATCAATTCCTTTAGCGAACAATTTTTTTTAAATGATGTGACTCTCACCGGAACAATCAGGAGAAACAAAAGAGAAATATTTATCAATCAAAAATCAAGCGGTGACTATTATCCACAGAAGTCAAAAATATTGAAGTAGAAGATGGTCCGCGAAAAAGGCCAAATATTATTATTCATTATAATAAAACCAAAGGAGCTGTCGATACTGGAGACAAAATGACCCAACAGTATAGTCTTGTTAGGACTACTAGAAGGTGGCCGTTCAGAATAGTCATGGAAATAATAGATATGGCTGCATTAAATGCTTACATTATTTGGGTACAAAATAAACCAGATTGGCGAAAAGGAAACCGTAGCCGAAGACAAGCATTTCTTCGAGAATTGGCTACGGAATTGCTAAAAGAAAATGTTTTAAAACGGAAAAACAACAATGTAAATTACCACAAGCACATTCAACTCGGCTTTGAGTTATTTGACCAAGTTATCAATAATGGAAATAGCACTCCAACGAAGAACCTTCAATTGGCAGTAGAGCAAGACCAGCAGGATATACCAAAAACTACGAGTTGTAGTTTTTGCCCAAGAAGTGAAGACAGAAAATTTAAAATTCGATGTGACTTATTAATAATATGATGTAACTTATTCACCGCTATCAAATTAAAACAATTTCTTGTCCAAATTGTAAACATTAATTTATAGTCTGTAAAAATGTATTATAGTAATCTAAATATATCTAACAAATCTAAATATATAGTTTTATTATAAGTAAATTAGTTTTGTAATATTTTAGCTATATAAACTATATGAACTATTTCTTTTATACCTAAGTTCTTTTGTAAATAATTTTTATTTTTTATGGTTTTTAAGTTGTAATTATATTATTTTTTTTTAATTTTGATTACCATTTAAAAAAAATATGCACATATTATGTACTTTAGAATTTTTTTGAAAAAATTAAAATATTTGTAATACTCAAAAAAAATTTTCATTTAAAAACCTATTTCACTTTGTTTGAGAAGCACTGGATTTGGTCTGGGGTATGTCGGATACCCCGCTTCGGACCATTTGAAATTTTTCAACCCTCCGTGTCGGAAAGGTTAAGAATATGTTTTATTGTATGGCTCTCTTTGGTACAATAGCTTTGGTTCTGAAAATCTTTAATCCGGTCCTAAGTGTAGCCAAATATGCACTTGATTACAAAGAACTCATGTGGTTTCCATATCTACAATTTTTTTATTCATAATATAATTATTGGTAGATATCAGTGAGTAGAAAGTTATTTTATTTCTATACAAAAATTCAGAACTGTATTTCTTTTTTTATCTTTTTTATTTTGTACGCGTGTGAGGAATATAACAGCGAGTACATTCCTATTTGAGGAGATCCGACAATGTACAAAAGCTATTTTTCGGTAAAGTAGTCGTAATAGTGAATTGTTTCCGGCGAACATAAAGCAACATGTTTTATGTTCTCAATTCTAGCCGCCAGTTGCCCGGCTTGAACCGAGTGCTTCCTTCTCGGTAATAAGCCTATATTTACATTCATCCTGGAATTCCCATTTTAAAGTGTATTGCAGGTATAAGTGTGGATGAAATTTCCATATATGTCGTTTAAAAGGGAATATACATTTAAATTGAATTTTTTCCTCTGAAAATTACAATCTCGAGAAAATTGTTATAGCTGGATTTAATTATGAATTAGATTGAAAAAAATATATTTTCTATTTTAGAGGAAAAGTAGATGGGCAGTTAACGTAAAATATGTATTATATATCTTTGTTTTATATACGGTGGATATTTTAATTTAGAATTTTCAATTTTAGAAAATTGGTTATGCCTGAATGTAAGGGTGGTAAGGAGTTTCCAAGTAGTTGATGGGAGAAGATGCTTGTGTACAATAAGAAGGTCTGAAGGAAGTATAGTAGATAGTAGCGGGTGTGCACGTATTGCTCAGCCAGTGATAATAAATAATGCCGCGGGATGGTACTGTTTGATTGCTCCTATAAAATAGAATATTCATGATTTCTTACGGGGTACTATTCTTTTATTTCGTTATTGAAGAAATGGCTTTGTTATTTGTGAAAGTGTATTCAATTGGAAAATTATGAAACAAGCGTTTCTAACCGTTCCTATCAGCTTTGATATACTTTTGGGACGCGTTCAATGAAAATTGAATATAAAATTGAATAAAAAAGAAACATTTTCATTGAATTACTTTCTGTATGAAATAAAAAATTATTCAAAATAAATCCTTAACAAGTTAGCATTAAAACTTGATTTGAAAATAGATATATACAAATATGTTAATAATTAAAATCCAGGAATACATTGGTTCACATATTAATTTTAAAAACAATAATAAATAAGAAAAAATGTTAACTTTGAATAAAAATGTTTATTGTCATAAAATAAAAAAATACAGTTGTACCTACTCATTGTTCTCTAAAAATAAATTTGTTTTGGGGACAAATATATACATATTTGTAATTATATTTTTGTAATATCCACTCGATGGAAACTTTGTTGAATTCACAATTGATGCTTATATTAGTTAGGGTTCGATCCTCGTATCGAGCAAATTTTAAATATTTCTACTTTGTTGAACTTCCAATTGATGCTTATATTAATTTTTAATCAAAATAAACTTGAATGAAATATTTAACCCTAAAAACATAAGAAACTGCTTCATAAGATATTGTTTTTTGAAATTATAAAGTTGTTTCTGTGTTGTTCATAAAAAGGTTCGACAATGCAAAATAAATTAATAAAAATATTAATACTAATTGCAAAATATGGATTTTTAAAAGATTTATTTAAACAAGTTAACTTTGTAATAACTACAATCGTTTTATTTTTTGAAATTCTTTGGGTGATTATCTTTAAAAAATAGACAAAATTTGGAATATTGGCAACAACTCATATTCTTTAACTTTTTATATATAATAGGCATTGATTAATGCCTTTTTTAGATCTATTGTTGCAACTGCTCGGGCACTCAAGCTTTTAATTTTTGCAAATAATAAATTGTACTGTTAATGGACCAATAAAGAATTTTATATATAAGATCTATTTTGTTTTTTATTTATTTCGTGAATAAATCGGCCCATAATGAAAATTTAGAACACAAAAGGGACAATTACGCCGTATTAAAGTTGAATTAAAATAAAAATCGTGAATAAAATAAAAACAAAGTAGAAAATGTAACGTCACCAGCTTTTGATCGACCTAAACGGAACATGGGCCATAATATTTGTTAAAGATTCACTAAAATTCTAGTGCAATCATAAGAGAGGTGATCCAGCTAATACTATTAGTGGCGTATCGTACGATTTCGCCGCTCGGGGCCGACTGAAAATTCGCTGCTCCTTATTTTCATCATTATTCAAGAAAATTGGTAAAAAAATAAACAACTTAAATTCTTTAATTGTCATAAATGTACCCTTCGTAAGTTATAATTTTAAAAATGTCGCATTATTTTCATGTGCCGCCCAGGACCATATCACCATCCACGACGCTACGCTACTGAAACCAGTTTTAAAAATAAATGCATAATTAATTTAAAAGAAAATCAAAAAGATAAGTGAGTTTTAAACTTTATACGATTCGTTAGATTTATGCTATTTGTGTACATAAAATATAATTTAATTTATTTTTTTAATTTGTTGTTCTTTCATAAAGTGGCTCACGAACATTTGGGTATAGGTAGGTATATGGTGCATCTACATTAACTAAGTATACTTAAATCTCCAGTAGTCAAAAATGATTTTTTTTCTATTTATTTCTTTGTCTTCCACTTGTTTTATTTCTACTCAGAAACAACGATTAATTATGTATCAAAAATTAGACCCACCGAAAAAATACTAAAAAGCAGAAAAAAAAATTTTATTCTTCCGAACAAAGCTTCTATACTAATGTAGATAACTAATTTTGTATCGGTGTCAAACAAATAAAATCAAAAAGCCTACTGGTGATCGAGTGGTCTAAGTCAGTCTAAGTGACACTCCAAATTGGTACGTATTGGATTGAATTCTCGAATTAAGCAAATTTTCGATATTTCTCTGTTACAGATTAGTATTATTTCTAAAGTCGCTTTTATGAACTCTTTTCTTCTACATCTCTGTCTTCTTTTCGCATACAAAATTACCTTTTCCCTCTCGCTATTTGTTGATTTTTATGTTAATTGTAGTGTAATTGTCTTCTAGAACATTGAGTTTGTCAGTCTTGAATTTCAAATCTTTTAGTGTAATCTGTAACATCTTCGGGTCTTCCTTGAGTTCTATGATACGTTCATCAAGTTAGCACTACACTTTTGGAATTTGGAAAAAAATATTACGGAATATTTTGGCGTTTTTTGTCATTCGAGAGTTCCGAAAAAAAAATAATTAACGCATTTTTGTGTCTTATTCAATTTCTTAAAAGACGACATTGTTATCGAATAAATCAACACTCTTAAGACTAAAATTTTACGTCAATTTCTATATTAGCTCATTCAAGTATTATTTTCACTGGTTAATTTTTCGGTCCGAATATCTTTGTCATACCCATATATCGTGATTATTTTTACTGGAAAATAAAGAGAACTTTTGTTTATCTGAAAGTATGCTTTCGATATGGTATGCAAGTATATTTTGGAGTGAGTTATTTTATGTAAATATAAGCGGGCTAAAGGCAATAAACGACCGACATGCTGATAGGGAGCCAATCACGGGCATAACTGGCAAAGTACACAACCAGGGGCGGCGGCCTCGTGGGTCCGGGCGGCTGACAGGGGCGCTGATTAAGATTGTAGCCGCTGGCTGTTTATGCTCGCGCGATCATAGAATGAATTAGCACAGCTACCGCTACATGTGTAATCATTTTGTCAGGGTTGTACAACCAAATTTAAACTGTAGCACAGATCCAGGCAATACATATTTCCAAGGCATGGTAGGTATATACAATACATATATAGTATGAAGGTATACTCACATACTAGCGCTGTACTGCTAAAAAAGCTTATTGCTTTATCTACCCTAAATCGCGACACATTTGATGATAGCCTAAATCCTGTCAACCTGTTTCATAAAAGCATTTACAGTATCTATTCAGGTTAGCAAATGAACACGAAAACCATTTGATTATATTCTCAGAGAACTTATTTGAGGGATTGTACAACCCTAAATGCGTATGATTGAATACACGCTGCTAACCAAATGTTAACTGTTTGCTAATCACAGATGTTGTATACTGAATTTCTGTTGATTTGGGAAACTCACGTAATTGATATCAGTTTATGAGTTGGTAATTACGAAAACGCGCTTCGAAATATATATAAAGTAGCTGTGTCTCGTTTTCCAGATCTATTTTGTAAAATAGACGCCAAATAACAAACGTTTGATTTGAACATATCGCAACCACCCTTTACGATCATATTAACATTGTAATATTCTATTCACCCACTTAAAACTTTCTTTACATATCACACAGTCTTAGAGAATGCCTTTTAGCGACTAGAACCAACCGAAATATCAAATAACTTAATAAACATTATGTTATAATTACGAGTGATAAGTAAATTATCCAAGTCTTATTCCTTTGATGCAAATTGAAAATTAAGAACACTGTTTATATAACTATCATAAAACTAATATAAATTTTAATTTACAGACACAAAGTGTAGACTAAAAACCTTCATTAAACTTAACGTTTTTGATTAATCTTATCTAAGATTCTATATTTTTTTTTCTATTTTTTTATTTAAATATATTAAACTTTTTAAATATATTTTTAAACAAAACTTTTTAAATAATATCGTTTTAAATATATTTTCATTTGGATGGATATATGATATGTTCAAATACCTATATGATTTCAATAATACTATACGAATCCTATTTTCCTTCAATTAAATTAAATAATACAAATTTTCAATAAATACACAATTTTCAATATCAAATTCATAAACTTATCAAATGCACTCATAACTACCCGATGGTTAATTTTAAAAGAAGTTTAAAGCTATAGCATACGCTGAATCAATCTAAATTGATGAATTAAAAGTAGTATTTTTTAAATTAAATGCAACGGTTCCTAGTTACCAGGGGATACCTGCAATAAACTAAATTGTCTTTAAGAGTATTAAGCATTCTTGCATTCTTATAAAAGTACGTTTTAAAAAAAATTATAGATAAAAAAGGTTTAAATAATAAGAAATTAAATAAATTAATTCCTTAGTCAAAAATCATTATTTTATACATAGATACTATTAAACAATGATAGGTAACTTATTTCAGCCTGTAAGAATTTTTGTCGTATTTCCATGACCGAGGCCGTAAAATTTGAGCTATACTATTTCAAAAAAAAAACTGGGTTTTCGAATTACTTCATTAATTTCGTAAAAATTTTATCGTTACCTTGCTTGTGTTCAAGCTTAAGCGCAGAGATGAGTACAACAGTTTAAAAAATGAATTTGAATACAAAATGCAAATACTTTTTATATTTTCTATTTCAAATACAAAATAGTCTTTGTTTTATATTTAAAACACTAAATGCAAAATACGTATTTTCAAAATACTGTCTTAAAATAAAACACTTTTTGTTTTATTATTCGTTATTTTATAAAATTTTCAATTAAACAAAGGATCAATTATCATAACTGTTAATCTCACTTCCATCATCCTTTTTTGTGGTATATCTTTAAAACTAAAACAATGCTTTAATATCATTTAGGCGGGAAAATCACAGGCATACTATCCATACTATCAAGGGCGGACTTAATAGCGACACGGGAGAACGTGCACCCGTCTTAAAAGGTATTTCAAATAAAATATAGTATGCTTTCCTAAAAAAAGGATTTAAATATAAAATGAAAATAAGTATTTTGTATTTTGCACTTCAAATACTACTGTTTTGATAATGTCTTATTTCAGCTTAAGCGATCATTTAGACCAGAGGTGGGCAACCTTTTGTATAAAATGCGCCAATTTTTGTACAGACAAGTTCAGATGCGCCATACAGTATGCAATTTGTAAAGTAATGCAAGGAAAGTCGATTGATACATTATATTGCAATATGCTTTTATATTTAAATCAAAAATCAGTTTCAATACATAAATATAATTGGGTAATAAAATTAAAAATGACTATCGTATTAATTTATTTTTACTCCGTCGCTATTTGTACATGCTGTAATTACACGCAATTGACTATTAAGACAAACTGTATATGTATACTTACAATTGACTTTTTATTCATATCTATACATAATAGTTTATGACTAAAATTTACTTCTATATGGTAAATGTTTTCGATAGCTATTTTTCAAACAAGTAGCCTATACTGTATAGACAAACAGTTAATTCATATATGTATGTAAGATACAACTTTGTTTAAGTAGTCAATTGAGTATAATATTGTGAAATACTATACAGTATGAATAAATAGCCAATTTGGCTCGTGTCTTTCTTAGTGACATCAATATCTGACAACGTTGGATTTCGTACTTTTTTTTAATTGATTCCCAAGTAAATCAGGTCATAATAAAAATTTATCAACAAAAGAGCGAATTAAATGATAATAAAATTGAATTAACAAACAAATCGCGAATTAAATCAAAAATAAAGTAGAAAATGCAACGTCGCTAGATATTAACGTCACTCAAAGAGACATGAGTCACAAGTTTCATCTATTATTAGAAAACTAATAACTTTCTGGGAAATATTCACAATCCATCTCTGACAAAACTGACAAATGGCAAAAATTAACAGTTGAATGAAAACGAAATGACAGTTGAAACCAATGACAACAATCAGTTAGTTCAAAATTGTGACAATACCTAATAGACCTAATAATTATTATATCTGTATTACACTCACAAGTATTGCTCTCTGGCTTTGCTGCCATACACACATTTGCCTATTATATTGAAATTAAAAGTAAATATTGTGTTTATAATTATGTCATATTTTAGTTATAACAAGCTTCTAATAATTGATGTAGGTACCATTTCAGGCACTACCGGAATATGTTATGATAATGAATTAAAAACATCTTTTTAATTACAACAAATAAGTATTACTTTTTAAGCGTGTACATTAGTACACACACCGTTTTTTTAAAATTTTATTGAGAAACTATGCTTTTACATAAAGATAAAATATTCGTTAAATTTATATCATTTGAAAATATCTAACACCTTTATTTATGTATTAAGTTGAAATTCTTTGGCAAATTAATATGTTAATGTTACGCAAGAATAACACATGAACGTTGTTACATTTTTAAAGGACAAATTAAAAATTGAGGCACTAATTGTAGGATTGAAAATTGCGTTATATTCGTATCCAACATGATGTTAATATTGCAATAGTTGCTTACGGAGAATTTATCTCATTGCTTATTAAAAGTTTGTTACTCTAATAACTGTAATGAGAGACAAAGGATAAAGAATGGTTGGAGCTTAAGGGTCACGTATTGGTCGTATGAATTACAATTTTACAGTGGAATAAAGGGGAAAATAACGTAAATGTGTAATTACATTTGGAAGATGGAAGCGAATAGAAATGGTTTATAAGTAGAACAACAAGCAGAATATTATTATGCTGATCCTGAATCTTGTAGAACGTGGGTGCGGGTGTTAGTAGAATAGATCCATTAAAAATAAATAAGTTCACTCGTCGAGTGTTTAAGGTCGTTACATATAATATTAGTGAGGAGTGAAGAAGCATTCGTTAAGCGGCCGTTTGGCCCACTTGAGGCTGGTGAATAAAAGAACACTGTGCTGACTGTGCTGACTGTGCTGAAAGCCGCGCTTGGTTCAATTATTCAGAGGCGGTAGTCTCTCTTGACCCAGCGAGTAACCGAGGTGTGAACTCTATTACATATTTAATTGTTGCGCGCAAAAGTGCAAACCAATTTGTTATGCGCCCCGATTACACATTTATGTTTATCGTCCGTTGAGATTTTGTCCGATTCAAATTAACGATGTGGCTCTCAATATATTGTGGATACATAACACAACTATAGATACACAAAGTATGCAACGAAAGATATTTATGTGGTCACAATGGTCACTCATACGGTCTCAGTGTCCCAGCGATCGACACCACTGCCAATTTACATTATGAATAAGTTTCAAGTCTGCACACTCTTTGATTGATCAACGTCCAATCATCACGAAAATCAAACTTATTCGATCTAAATATTTCAAACTCATTAGTCTGTGTTTGGCTAGTAACTCTTTACTAATTTAAACACTGAATATTTCTTAAACACTGAATTTGCATTAAATCATTTTCCATCAAACTACAGCTATGGCAATTTTCAATGTTATTTCTAATGCAAGTGTAAATAATTTACAATGATTTAGGTTTCAATCAGTTTGATCGTTTTATAAAAACGCCCAAGAGATCAATCAAAATGATTTTCCCTAATATTTAAACTTTTATCAATATCCAATTTTCTTAATACAATATCTGTCATATAGTTTACGCATATACATATTTCAAATAAAATCAACCATAAGTTTTATAATTAATTTTTTTTCGAACGTTCTTTAAGTCTGAATTCCCGATTGATCATTTCCATGTAAAACTTTTCTCTAAAATTTTTACGAAGCCTACTGCCAGCCGAGTGGTCTAGGTGGTCGCTCCAAAATTGGTAGCCTAGTATGGCCTAGTACCAGAGCCAACCAGAGCACATTATTTACCGGAGGAATTTAAACATAAATTACCAAATCAAACTTTGAAAATATTCCACACTTTAAATACCATAATTTATAAACTGAAATCCAAATAAGAAAGAATATCCTAATGAAACAAATAAGACTGCTAGATAAAACAACTGAGACTTATAGGTTCAAGTTACTTAAATAGGTTTTTATTCTTAATTTCCTATAACAGACCTAAAAGCTAGGAGATGATATCATACATGCAAAATTATAAAAATCATATGTACTACCTAATTAAGTATTATTGAAAATATCAGCAACATAGGTTAATCTGTCCAAGATGGAACTACGAATTTATGCATCAAAGGAAAAAAAGACTAATTATGAATATTTTTTTAATGTATATATAATGTTAATATTATTGATACGAATAAATGATTTTGAAATGCAAAAAAAAACAGTAGATATTGGGTTCAAATTTCGTATCAAGCAAATTTTCCATATTTCTGGGAACACAAATTTTTATCTAGAATCGCTTAAGACTAAGTAGTTATAAAGCAACGGTATATAACAATTTAAAAAAGATTTTTTTGGAGTAACCCCGAGTTTCTCACTTTAATTCACTGGGATAACTAAATCCTGCTCCTCTCAATATGGAATAATATACTCAAAAATGGTAAATAACATTCATCATTCTGGAGCCCTCTCCTTAAAGTTTCCCTGTACTGCATCCTAGTGCAATTTTTACTTACTATTAGGTTTGATGTTTGATCTAGACTGAGATTTGATATAATTAAAGTTTGATACTGAAATAAAGCTCAGTAGGCAGTCGAATATCTTATTCTAGAACCGGGTAGTCAAATAGTATGTGAAAGGAAGTTTCTTGCATGTACTTGGCTCAGTATTTATCTCTAAAGTTTGGAGATGTTTTTTCAAGTTATAGTATCTTATAAACAGGCTTTATGGCATTTTGTTAATTTCTCTCCTCGGTTTAGAAGTTTTTGTCGTGTTTTCCCAAAGGTTTATTTATAATAACCTTTAAGGATTTGCCTTCTGAGATTTGCCAAGTTTATAAAAAATAATAAATCATCACAATAACGGGAAAGTTTTATGTTTAGTTGATACCAGCTTTAAAAATTTGCTAGATAGGTATGTTATTTTTTAATCCAATTCAGTCACTGATTTTCAAACTTTCATTGCCTTATTGATGTCGATTCGTTAAATTTTTTCATTTTTAATTGTTAGTAAAGTATAAGGAAGTATGGGATGGGACAACTATTATTAATATAAATATGAGTTGCTAATCAGAAACTTATAATATTTTACCAGTTTTAATTATTCTTCTTCTTCTTCTTCTTCTTCTTCATTGTACTAGGAGCCTCTCCTAAGAGTTCTTTTGCACTGCGTCGTAAAAGAACTATTACTCCCAGATTTGCTTCTAGCTCCCACTAGTCAGGTCTGGTTCTGAGATAAATCTCAATTTTCTAGTACTATAAACGTTTATTTTTGAACACATATTTAACAAATGCGTCTTTGTAAACATCTAAACTTACCCCAAAAATTAAATATTTTTGGTACTTGACAAACGAAAGTCGAAAACGGATTTATCATTAATTATTCTGTATTATTAGAAGATACCACCATAATAAACTAAATTTTAAGCTTTTTATCTTCTTGTAATTCAAAAATGCTTAACAAATTAGAAGAAAAAAAAGTTGTAATAGAAAAGGAAGAGGGTAGAACGAGTCAAAAAGTAAATTATTGTAGCAGATCCAAGATGAAAGTTTTTATTAAAAATAGAATGCTAAGTTTAGTTCTGAAAATTTGAACATTGTAAATATTAAATGATAATAATAATAGGTAATAGTATATCGTATGTATGCATGTATCTTGACAAAGCAGAGAACAAAGAATGTAATCACATGCATGTGAGTGAAAAACAATCATTTTTTTTCAAATTTGAAATGAATATTATTATGGATTCAACTGTAATTTTGATTTCATTTAATTGCCAATTTTTACCATTTGCTAGTTGTGTCAGTGTTGGACTGTGAATATCTCACAGGAAGTTACTAGTTGTATATTAATTGTAGCAAATAAAGTTTAATCAAATATAAAAGAGACAATCTTTACGGGAACTCATATGAGTAAAAATAGATAGTTGCAGCATAGAATAACAAAATTTCTTATAGTATTGTTTAATAGTTATTTATGCTACATGTGGGATAAGTAGCAAATAATTTGACAGTCGTGCTTTGCGACATGAGCGTAAGGTTTATGGGGCATTCGTATGAAGACGAGTGTGGCAGATGTCGCAACGAGCCGTTAGGCGAGTTGCGATAGTCACACGAGTCTTCATACGAATGCCCCATAAACCTGACAGCGAATGTCGTAATCACGACTGTCATATTTGCTACTTATCCCACCAGTAGCATACAATAATTTTTACAACTACTGCTCTGGAAGTTCAATTTGAGAGAAATGGGATAATTTTAAAAATTATTTTTTCTATTATTTCAAATTTTAATTTTATCGCATAAAAAAACGACAAAAAGTAAGTTATTGTCGTGGCATCAAATAGCGTTTCAGCAGTCTAATAAAGTGAGAAAGATAGAGCGAGTCAAGTACAGACTGTGTTCGTAAGGTTATATTTCTATAGTCGTATAGTTTAGGCGAAATCTATGCAGTTATGTCATATTTAACCGAACATGTGCGTTTATGAAACACATATAATCAAGTATGCGATTATTGTGTATTTTGAAGGTGACATACAACGCTCGAAAAGTCAACTTCCAGAGCAGGCGTTGTAAAAAAATAATTTAATGTATAAAATAAAAATTGGAAACAGTTATGTTTTTATATTTAAAGTCAATCCATGGTGTTTAAGTTCTTGTCTTTTTAAATATAATAATTAAATTGTGGGCAATAAGGACGAAGCTTCTTGTGGAATATTATTTATTTTATCGCCACAAGAATATTCCACAAGAAGCTTCGTACAATTTTACAATTTTCAGAATTTGTTATAAATATTTTTTTTTGTTTTCTAACCGGGAAACTCTAAAAACAGAAGAGGTTCTCAATCCATCCTTGTTATTTATGCTCAGCCATGTGCATCAGCAAAAAAATTTCCAGGAAAAATATACTTTTCATAGACTTGTTTTTTAATCAATCTTTGACTTTAAATATAATGATTAAATTGTGGGCAATAAGGACGAAGCTTCTTGTGGAATATTCTTGTGGCGATAAAATAAATAATATTCCACAAGAAGCTTCGTCCTTATTGCCCACAATTTAATCATTATATTTAAAGTCAAAGATTGATTAAAAAACAAGTCTATGAAAAGTATATTTTTCCTGGAAATTTTTTTGCTGATGCACATGGCTGAGCATAAATAACAAGGATGGATTGAGAACCTCTTCTGTTTTTAGAGTTTCCCGGTTAGAAAACAAAAAAAAATATTTATAACAAATTCTGAAAATTGTAAACTAGAAAAATTTGAATTAAAAATCCAATTTTTGTTGTAGTATTATTTAAAAAAAGAAACCTTTTACTGACTTATGTATAAGTGTATAAGCTATTCCTCTTTACAATATTTTTAATACAGTTTAAAAAAAATGTTCAAAAATAAATAAGAACAGGATCCTTAATTGAATTTCTTAAAATAAATTAATATATTTCTTGTTACATTCACATTTAAGCTTGTTTTAGGATAAGAAGGAAAAAATGCAACCCTCTTATAAATAAGTTTAGTGTATCCCCTTTTCTCAACACACGGGAATGCAATCTCCCTTACCTTCTATTGGATCGCGACGGCAACTATAAGATTAGTTGTGTATCATCTGTCATCCTAAATGTGGATTTATTTTCACTGTATTAGATTACATAAGCCCAGAGCTGCGGAGGTTTTCCGGAGCCAATAAATATATTAATGTTACACAAAAACGGTCGGATTCGCACTTGAACGTAAGAATATAGTTTTATCTTCTTTTTTTTATATTCTAAAATAACTCAAGATTTTATTTTTTTTTCCTCGAAATTTTCTTGTTCGTTTTATTTTTATGAAAGAAAAATGTCACTAATTAATGGTTTGTAATTTGTAACAAAGTGAGAAAAGAAAATTTTCATCAAAATGCGTGATTAATATTTAAATTCAAATTGTAAGCATTTAATAGTTTGTGATAGTTTATTAAACATTTCAAATAATCAATTATTAAAACATGCACTTAAAACGTCGGCCGTATGTAGTAGTTGATGAACAAACCATTGTAACATTATCAATTTCTAATTCGCAACCGCACTATTTGCCGGTGATGCGAATGTATTGCAAAGTTGAAGTCTAACTGGATTGTCTGGTGGGCTGTAAAAGCAGTTACAAGAGTTAAATCCCAAAAGTAGTGTGATGTTTCAGTACTGCCCCAACGTCCCTATAGCACTTTACTCAATCTGAACGATACCTACAAGAACGGCATTATATTATCTTTCTAATAAAATATGTTTTAGATAAATTATGACTGAGTTTTATGTTATTGGTAAAAATTACTTAAGAAATGAATCCAGAAAACTTATTTTATTATTGAAAATAAAATAAATGTCAAGCAAAAAAAAATAAAAATTTTATAAAAAAAGTGAGATAAACAAACAGTGTTTTTGGATTATGAAATATTGCTTAAAACCTAAAAATGCTATTGTAATTTGGAATTCGATTTGTAAGCATTGTAATTAACGCAATAAGATAAATATAAAGTAAAAAAAGCATTAGGTAGCTAGTATAAAAGCTTAGGTCTATGTAAGATTTGGTTTGTACTAGCCAGTAAATGTCTAAAACAAAAAATAATATTAATTTAAGATATTTTTATATCGTTGCGATAATGAATTGTTTTTATTGGATCAACCTCAATTGTGGTTTTCGTGACAAATCGGAACTTAATTTGAAAGCTATTTCCGTTATCTTAAAGCTCTACCCATGAAGTATAAATGACAGGAGAACGAACTTCGTATTGCCAATTCGTCCACGAAATAAGGACACAGTGCAAAGATCTCTAGTACCATTAGTGTACCAAGTATGAATAAACGCGCTAAATATTTTCATATAATTCACAAAGGATTAAAAATTTCAATGGAAAATTATTTTCTAAACAAAAGTAGAATTAAATAATAATGAATTTATGTTAAATTAAAAGAAAAAAAGCACATGTAGAGCATGAATGTAATATATAGACCGCTTTGACTTCAGTTTTAATAATGTTAAGAAAAGCCAACAACCCAATGCAATTCAGAACACCAAACTTTTAGTGACCAATGCGCGACTAGTGGTCGAAAAAACAACTAAGCCTTGTCTAAATTTTTGAGGCCACGAGAACTTACAAGCTACCTAGCTCGTTCGTTCTCCTGTTATTTATTTTTCGTAGTTCTATAACTCAAAATATACATGCATGAACTTAAGATGTATTCTGTTATTTCTAAAATCTACATCTCATAATTTTACTTTGATTTGATTTTGATAACTATACTAGATTTTACAATATAAACAATTGTTTTTTTATTGTTAAATGTATATGAAATCTATTTCCTTAAAGTTACCAGATTATTATTGAAATGATTCAAAATCAAAAGTTGTAAAATGAAACTTAAAAATTAATACTTAAAATCAGAATTATTAGATATGAAACGCTTTTGAGACTTGAAGAGATTCTAGTATAATTTACAAAACTAAACTTTAAACATAAATTTGACCAAAAGTTCAAACAAATTTATTACTAACGTATGTACATATTTCGATTGCCAAGCAATCTAAGCGATCTGGCGATCTAATACTAATTGATGACCACAGAGGAATATTGCTTGGTAATCGAAATGCATGCCTGAGCAATAAGTCAGCAATACATTTGTTTGAACTTTAGTACAATTTTTTGTTTATAATTTACTTTTGTAAATTATATTACATAAATAAGGCCACAATATATTTTACATATTGTATAAACAGTATAACTGTTCAAAGTCAGCGAAAAAATCAAATATGATTTTCCTTTAGAAAAAAAATAGTTACTTAATTAGTTCTATTTACCTGATTTTTTTAATGAATCATATAGAAAACTAAATCGGTAATAAACAACATTTAATAAGTGTTTTAAGATTGTCTCGTTATTGACATATTAATTATTAATTGATGAAAATTTTATTTCATTCAAGTCGTTCATTTGTACACCGGGGATAGAGTTAACATACAGGGACTTATAACTTATAACTAACACCAATGCTTACTATTTAAGTAACGTTGTAGTCTCTCTTTCTCAGCCAAGATCACTTTCTGGCATCTTGCTGCATTCCTCACATCGCTTTTACTCTTTTTGTTTTTTTTTTTATCCTCTTTGTCTCATTTTTTGTATCGAAGTTTCACTTCTTTCTCTCTTCCTTTTTCATTGCAGAAGAAGGAAGAGAGAATTATCTTAATGCCTAGTATGCCTTATGCTGAATTACAGGATCACTCACATAGTTATAGTGTTTTCGATTAATTGATCGTTTGGTATTGTCTTCAATTGGTACATAAATACGAAAAAGCTTTAGGTTGATGAATAAACAATTATAGCTCATTGCAGTATTACACTTATATTCTCTAAATTAATGTTTTTCTTAATTGGCTCAAAAGAAGAATATGTTTAAATTGCTTGAAGAATTAAAGATTTTCATTACTTCAGACACTAGTTTGATTTTTTTTATTCAGTGGTAGAAGTGGTTATGGGCACAAAAGTAGAAAAAGTTATTACTTGCACCCAAAACTATATCTATATCTACCTACTACGTTTGTGCCCCTATACCGATTATCATTAATGCTTTATTATGGTTTAAGAATCAAGCAAACACAATGGTGTCCATATTATTTTTATCAGTAATTTGATTTTAATCTCTTTTTATTTATCATTACAATAGATCCCATTAAAAATGCGAAGTTAAAACATTATATTTATTAGTTATTTATATAATAATTTATAATCATTATAGTTATATACTTTTCTAATCTAATAATAAACTCTTGGTATCTTTTGGCTAGTACAAATTTTTTTTATTCTGCCTTAAATGATTTTTATTGTTTCTGTGTCAACCGTTGTAAATTTTTCTTAGAATTAAATTTCGTTTCTTGAATTTTGTCAAGATATTAAGAGGGATTTTATTCGATATGCTCGTATAATAAAACCTTAAATATTTTGAAAGAAATGTGAGAAATAAAAATAAAATTCAGCATAGAGACATTAATTATACCTTCCGAACGATTCAATTGTACCTCAGAAGAAGAAACCACAGGTAAAGAAATGGAGTGATTACATAGAGAAACATCAATCTCATGTCTTCGATTTTTAATAGTTGATTGAAAACGAAGAATAACTTGGACACAATTTAGTTCCAGAAATGAAAAATTTTCAAAGGTTGATACAAAAACAACGAAACTCATATGAACAAAAAATTTTTTTTTTTTAATTTTTAGTAGGATAGTGGACATGAAAGGATGTAGATCCATGTACTAATTATTAATTTAGCGACACGTTTCGATCATTATTAGACCTTCATCAGGCTTCTAAAATCATACAAATACATGTATTACAGAATCCTTCAAAACATTACTAATTGTTAAATTACCTTAATATGAAGTACACAATGTGGATTTACAACGGAAATACACATGGATCTACATCCTTTTATGTCCACTATCCTACTAAAAGAAAAAAAAATATTTAAAATATGGACACAACTAATTTATCGAAAAAATTAAAATTTTTACAAGCAAAAATATACCAAGAGCTCAAAGATTGGTAAAGAAGTTCACCGAATTTACTTTACCTTCATATCTTCTCACTTATTAAGGGTTACCAGAACTGGAAAAGGAAGAATAATCTGTTATTGTTAGTATTGTTCATACTTTTATCAATTACTTTAACTACTTTGATTTAATCAAGAAAAATAAACTTTCTTCAAAACTTAAAAATCAATATCAGCTTTATTCTATTACGCAGAATTGGACAAAAGAAAGAAATTCACACATTACGCAGTATATTATCATTATAATATTATAATTACATTTAATATAAAAAAGAAAGTTTACAAATTCAAATACAAATAGATACAAAGGTTCGTTATTATAAAATTCATTTTAAAGAACTAAAGATACAGCAGGAGTAACACAAATTTAATTTTTTTACATTTTAATACTGATTAACAAACACATTCATATGTTTTCTTTTTAACTTTTTTTTCACAATCTTTATTTTCTGGTATTTTCTTACATTCTTCTAGTTCAGCCAATAGAGCATCCATGATACAATGTTGAACTAGCTATAAAAAAAATAAAATCTTATTTGTCATTAAAACTCTAATGTAAGCATTCATATACTGTTTATAGAATATATAAAATACAATGGGATGTTCTTTATTAAACGCATTGTCCAGCTACGTATTTCGATAGCCAAGCCATCTTCCTCAGTGAACATGAAGTAGTATAGGATCGCTGCGTAATTTCTATGTGATATGTACTATGTGAGCCACTCATCACAAAATATATATTTTATATTTTATATTGTATAAACAGTATAACAATTCAAAGTCAGCGAAAAAATCTAATTTGACACCATTCATATAATTTCCTTAATTCGGTATTGTAAAATTGGATTTTATAGCTATACTTATTTTTTTAAATAATAAATTTACCTAATACAGAGGATACATTTTGAAGATAAATTCATTTTTTTTTTACTTTTTGCAAAATATATTCCTCACAAATTCTAGGTTTTCTTGAGCCTATATGATGACATGGGTGTGGCAGATTTAAACATTGCTTTCTCGATTTTAATGTTTTCTAAATAATAAGAGCAAAGTTATTTATCTATAGTTAAAAGACGTTTCATCATTTATGGTAGTTAAAAATTATATTTATTTGTTCTTTATTTTTTAAGCAGGCCATTCACGCTCCGACTTACAGTCCAACTAGTCGGACTACTAGTTGGATCTTCTAGTTGAGTCGTCTAATGATCTGACTAGTCAGACTAGACATTAAACTTCTAACAACACCATTCACGGTCCGACTTTAGATCCAACTTTGAAAGTCGGACCACAAGTTGGACTGCAAGTTGGAGCGTGAATGGCCTGCTTAAGTACGATAAATCATGAAGCAATTCAATTAATTAATCACAAGTTTAAACAATTAATTATTTTGTATGTTTTGTTATTATACCGACAGTTACTTTTGTAATATTTCCTCCTTCTGTGTTCTATTCGTAATTTTGATATTTCAAAGTAAAGAACCTTCCTGATTAAAATAGATGAAATACCCTTGTTTTTGAATTATCTTTTTCCTCACATATTAAAAAGCTATTTGAGACTTAAAAATATGGCACCCATGGGTTTCCAGTCGATTATTTGTCTCCAGTCTTCAATGGGTTTTCGTCCATTTTAATTAGGAATATTCTTCTTTGTTGGAGTGTAACAATACTTTTGCGTTAGATGTGAAAAATTGTATTTCCATAAAATTAAGAAGACAAGATACCAACTTATACACTGAAATAGGGATCTGAAATTGTACAGTCCCTGGCCATATTAATAGACGCACTTTGATTTTGTACAATATGAAGTAATAGCTATTTTATTTTGTGTTTGAATTTTTGATTGGATTTAACTTTCCTATGAAATGTAATTTATTACACTTATTATCAATTAATGTGTCAAAAAAAAAAATATTTACTGAAAAATAACTTTTACTATTATTTTATATATATTGTTAATTATGGCGAGCTTAATTGTTTAATTTGAAATTGAAAAGTCCTTTTACTGCTATTAAAGTTTCAATCATTATCAGCGTGCTATATATGTAAGACAATATTGTCTACTGCATTTGTGGATGGTGATTCTATTTATGAATATTTTTTTCTAAGAGTTATTTTTCTGATATGATCACCTATTTAACCATTTTTCCCCATCAAATCCCACACATTTTCAATGGGGTTCAAATCAGGGCTATTACCCTAGAGTAGGGTAATTGGGGTAATAAGACTACCCCCTTATTTAGAAAGTATATTTCCTAGAACTCTTTATTACTTTTAATAATGTAAAAAGTAAATAGTATCAAATTTAATTTAATAGAATACATAAAATTGGAAAAATCTTAAGTGTGTCTAATAATTTTGTCAGAGACTGTGTTTGAAAGATTCATATGTAGCATTTTAAAAAAAAAATAATATTAAGATAATTTACCCGTTATTATTGTAACTAGGATAACGTTTATCTTGCACAGGTATTAAAAATAATTATCTCAACTTAGAAGACTAGAAACAAAAAGACTAAACTTCCATAGAAGGGATGTACGAGTTGGATATTATTCTCATACAAGTAAATTTATCTTCTATTAGAATTTTTTGATCACAAAAAACAAATTTTGTTAACTAGTAGAACTTTACTATCACTTGTTTTTTTGTTTTAATTTTGTAATTAAATTGAATTTGTAAGAGGATGGTCTAGTGAAATTCAATGAAACTGTAGATATGAATCAACCAACATGGTACAACATACGGTAGTTTATTATAATTTGAAAAATCTAGTGTAGCATACGAAACGCCGTCTACGTGGGTACAGTTTGTATGGTAACTAAAAACAGCAGCTGAAAATTGAGTGCCGCTGAGCGCCAGCTTACATAAATAAGCGCTTGAAACAAACGCTTGCATTTTACTTGGTTTAATTACTTCAGTTGCCCATACCAGAAAAGAGAGACTTCCATATATAAATCTCTTTTCGAAAGCTTACAACACAAATGCTGCGCATTTTGCTTAGTTCATATTGAATGTGTACCCACGTAGATGGCGTTTGCAATTACTGGTTGTGCGGCTTGTCATGAACTATCGATTTATACAGGTTAGTGCTTATAACATGTCTATTGGACCACTATCATACCAAAACATGTCGCATACTGAACAAATTAACGGATTTGAGAACAAAGAGAAACATTTTTCACTATATTGTATTTTCCCACCACGGAAATAGAATCTTCTAGTTTCTAGGCTTCCAACAAACATAGCACCTGCTATTAAAGGATATTCGTGAATTCAACACATTACTTGTTACCTGATAAAGATTTTTTACAATTGTAAAAATTCCAATTAAACACACAAATAAAAAAATATATGCGACTCCATGATCTTCTGCACAACCGTCAAAATAATGAAACATGTTTATTTTCAATTTAACAAAATGTTTAGAATAGGAAAAAATACAATAATTTTGACTTTTGATAATTTTGACTTTGATCAATTACTAATTTTTCTCAATATAACAGCCATTCTTTGTTACCAAGGTATTGAAAGAGGAAACATTACGAATGACACGAATGACAACGAATGACATTATGAATCAAAAGTTCTATCAAATTTTGTACTATATAAAGAGTAGGTATTAAATACTATAAGTTTGTAGAAAGGCTGGAGAAAAATGATAATGTATTTTCCTATTATCCGATTTCAGCAAACTTTTCAGTTTTGTTTTAAGTTATTATTGGTATATTAATTGCAAAAAATCTAAGACACAGAAAATATTTAATTTTTAGTAGTTATAATCCTTTCTATTAATTAATAAAAATCATCTCGAGATGCTTTAAACAAACATATATCTATTTAAAGCAAAATTTTTCTAGAAAAAATATTTTTTATAAGTTGGAGGATAGTCTTTGATAATTATTACAACCTTTTGAAGTAATGCAGAAATTCACTCGGAAACAATGGAACTTGACGTTGTAATACAAAAATGCAGTGAAAAATTAAAGACTAGAGTCTTCTTCTTTCTTATTTCTAGATTTGCAGATTATCAGCTATTGCTTCTTTTTCTTCATCTAGTGCCCCTTAAACGTTGAAGATTGGCAATTGTCATGGCTATTTTAATTTTTGATACCATAAAATACCATAAACTTTTGCATAGATTGATAGAAACCGCATCTTAAAATATTTTTGCGTAAGTCGATATTACCCCCTCCCATTCAGAAAAGAAAACAATCAATGTAAACTTTAAATAAAAATTATTTATTGAATTAATTTACATTTATATATTACCTATTATTAGTACCTATTACCCATAAAAAATCATTTTTACCCCATTTGGAGCAATTTACCCCGGTTTCCCGATCGCTGTACTAAAGCATTCATTTAAACTATTCAGTCAAAACAATTAACTAATTAACTAATTTCCCATCGCTTATTATATTATTTCAAACGGGGGAATGACGAAATAAGAAATTATGAGTTTTAAACAAGTCGAACATGAATTTTTTTATTTCTTTGCTTATTTAATTCGTAAATTCATCGTTTTTTTCTGTTTAAAAATGTGAAAATCATTCATATTCGGTTTAATGAAAATTATTGCCGTAATTACAATGCAGAGATACAAGTAGTTCATTTCGACGGTGTAGGGCAACAAATAACACTTTACAGAGAAGTATTATATTAACGAAATAATAATAATGTTAGGGCCCAAACTTTTTGCTCGCTATCATACAATAACAGACACGATTCAATAATGTTATGGCCTTTAAAAACCGTTTCCTCACTTTCAAAACTAAAAATCATCCTTATAATTCGTCTATAATTAACTTATTCTGTGGACCACTGTATTGATAAAGTAAAGTTACACAAATACTACAAAACTGACAAAAAAAATTATCAATTTTTTAAAAATATTTCTAATATTTTTTTTTACCTCTTTCGGATTTAAATGAGAATCACCCATGGATATATTGTTCATTAAAAATACAATTTCTCTGTTTAAATCTATCAAATTTTAATTTTTTCAATGCATTATACATTTTTAATTGTAAATGAATTTAAGGATATAACAAGCTCTTTCATTTTTCAAAATTATTAATCATATAAATGTTTATATTTACCCTCGCTTATTGATGATACAATCTTTTCTTGAAAGCGACAATCAGCAATCAATGTCGAGTGACTGCCACGTGTCCATGAGGGCCACTTCACCGAAAGCACAAACCTCTAATAGTTTTACCATCCAACACCCGCGGCCTAATCTTTTGATCAAATTAGAGAACCGGATACGTGTCACGTGTCTCGATCATGTTGTCCTAATTTATTCCGTTGCACTATACAAACGAGGGTGTAAAGCCCCGGAATTGTCTATAAAGTGCAATCATATTACACAACAATTATTACATGAAGCAGTGCAAACCCTCCGGTAGTTAAACAAACTGCTTTAGTATAAGCTTCAAATACTTATTATTTTTATAGCGTTGTTTGTTTTATTTTCCTTTCTTCTGAGTGTTTATCCGTCGTATCCCTTTAATATAAATTGAAAAAAGTTTTTAGGAGAGATTTTCAACCCTTTTTTATTATGCGGAAAAACTGGAATTATATTTTAAATCGGTTGTGACACATCAAAACATCTAGAATCAGTTGAAACTATAAACAAATTATTTTAAGTTTAAAATTATTAATGGTATAACAAAAATATTCATTTCCTTCGAAACTTACGTCAAAATTTTTGTATCAGATATAAGTCAATTCCAAAGAAAATATCGAAAATATACCAGCATTCATCAGAAATATTGTACTTTAAAAATGGATGGGTTTTTTCCTATAGTTTCAACGACAATTGTATCCGCACAGAGCCAGGCTTTAATTTTAGCAGTATTATGTATAATTGGATGTTGGACAATCATGTTATGGACTGTAAGGGTATGTAAATGTTTCAATAAGTAAATATTTTGCGTTTTTGATTCAAGATTATTTTTTTTGTTTCAGATTTTGAGTATAGTTTTGTGGCCCATCGTAGGATTTATAATTATTTCTTTCTTTGTACCTCAATGGAAAGTTCTTTGCGCAAGCGTTTTATCACTATCTCATGATACCAATAGTCTAACCATATTAGTCTGCCAAATAACCGATAAAGTTTATGAATTGTTCGCCATGATAAAATAATCATCCATTGTAAAATACTATGTAAAATTGTTTAAAATATATTAACTGTTAATTTTTTTATTAACATTTTGCTCGAATCAATCAAATATCGTTAATTAAAACGGATAAAATATAGAGATGTAGTTGGTTGTATAGTGAAACAAGCTGTCGGGTTAGATATATGAGGTTCATTGTTTTATGTTTGAAAATAAGAGTAATATATGGGTTTGTTCCATTTACTTTTAGAACAAAAGTATAATAACAGTGCTGTACATATTATGAAATTGTCAGTTTTAACCTTGTTTAGATGCCGTGTTGTCCCGTTGGACACGCGACCATTTCGGAATCGGAACTCTTACGGAAATACAATTTACCGCTGCGGCCGGAACTCATTATCTCTACTTATGTGTACACACGTGCCACTTATGTTTTGTATTTTTTAAAACCCCAATATTTTGCGTATATGTACTTTTAAATTTCGACATTTATATTGTATTCGAAATCCTGATACAACGAGGACATAACAATTTTATATAAATCTGATTCTAACATTAATTATGTAGACGCAATCATTTGTGAATAAAAAAAAATGCTTATTTCTCTTACGCTATTTTTATTTAACAATGCTTGTTAAAAAGCTTTGACAAGTTGAGTTTAATTCTAGTAGTTAAAATAAAATAATCTTTCATTTAGAATTTATTTTTTCACCTTACAACGCACCAAAGAATAAAGAATTCAAATATAATTTTAATGTAAAAACTTGTCGGTGAAAAGCTGATGTACCTATTCGGTATGTAAAAAATATATAGCTTATATCGCTAGAAAAAAACTTAAAAAAATATATTTAACTAAATCTTAAAAAAAACATTTAATTGCAGTTATACTTGGCGTAAAAATAGTAGTAATTACACACTTAAATTTAAAACTTCTTTTTCATTGATTTTTCGGTGTAAGACCAAGATTATAACTGAGGATTGCAATACGGTATAGCGGGATAGTGAATACTGGTAATTCGAGCCATTTGTACAATTATGCATTAATGATTCTTATTTTTTGGATACTTTTTAACATTTGATGTTTTTATTAAATTTTTTGTGCTACGTTTTGTCACTTTCGCAGCTTTTTTAGGTACTACAAACAGACAGTAATAATATTACATAATTAATACAATAAATACACTTAATATTATTGTTTTAATTATGTAATATTGTTACTGTCTGTTTGTAGTACCTGAAGAAGCTGCGAAAGTGGCGAAACGTAGTACAAAAAATTTAATAAAAACATCAAATATTAAAAAGTATCCAGAAAATAAGAATCATTAATGCATAATCGTGGATAAGAATACCAACAATGTTAACATTTGTACAATTTTGTAATACCAGTATTCATAAGTTTGTATATCGTTTTTTCGGTATTTACTAGATTTTTTAAAATTATTTTCACTAGTTTACAAATAAAAGGAGACTAACCAATTCAAATTTGATCAAGTTTAAAGTAAATTTTCTTTAAATTTTTTATCCACAAACCTAACATTCAAAAGAATTCTGTAGAAGTATCCAAGATGATGATGTCACTTGTGTTGATAGTGAAAAGGAATTGTTTATCGATAATTAAAAAAAAAAACAACAAACTAAAATACAATATAGAAATCAGTTATATCCAAAACCAACCGATAAGTATTCGATTTATTTGAAGACGAAGGATTTAGAAGTAAATACTTGGAAAAAATATATCGCCCCTTACTAACAGTACCACCAAATAGCGTAGATACTGCAAAAGCGTTTTTGATAGCTGGTAAGTTTTGCACAAAATTGCGTTCCAGGCTTAAGGACAGTACAATTGATGTATTATGTTTTTCAAGATCATATTTCTAAGATTTGTGATATTACCATTGACTGAAAATTTACACTTTTTTGGATTTAAATAAACACGGATGTTCGTTATTCTTTTACTTTTTTGTGACTCTTTAAATACTGTTATAATTTATCTCTTAGAAACTATTTTTTCTGATATTTACTCTCTCTAATTAAACTGGCAAATAAAACAAAGAAATGCCTGTGTTTTCTTTCTTTTTTTAAAATTCTTACTACCGGTATCAAAACCAGTATTTCGGTATTAAGATCTAAAAAATACCGAATATCAGTATTGATCTTTTGATCCGGTATTGCAATCTCTAATTATGATTTTGCTACTTTTATTATTTTTTGCGTTGAATATCAGATAGATTTAATAGACAGTTTTGATTGATTACAAATTTTTATTTCGATTAATTACTACACTTATTCCAACTGCCTCATAATACATCAATGGTAAATGATCTTTAACTAACATCGGTAAACCATAACACTAAGTTACTGGGTTCGAGCAAAGTTTCAAAATTTTCAGTTTATGAATTTTATTTACTCTAGATTTGTAAAGGCTTTAGCGGTTGTAAAGTGACGGTAAATAGTAACAATAAAAAGAAGATCTAGGATTCCAAATCTATATTTTACTTAATCCATTAATTGAGCTTTTTATTTGAATATAAAAAATAGGGCTTTAATAAAAAGAGTGACCAAATATACAAGTAATTATTAGTTTCATATATACTCATATATAACAAGCACATAATCTGTTTATACATGTTGATGAATAGGAGAATATTCAGTACTTGTGGTATAACGTAGTAATATGTTCCTACTATACGTAAAACTAGAATTTCTTCATAAACATGAATACCTTGGAAATGGAACAATATTATTTAAATATAATTTTATAAGTACATTTTGAGACCTGTTACAACTGCATGTAGGAGAAATACTTATTGATTTAAGAAAAGCAATCGTTAAATTTCGAACTAAAAGTACCTCTTTGCTAGCGTAAACTTTATAGATACAATCGAGTAATCAATCTATGTGATACTTTGATTTAATTCTACAAATATCGTTATTTTTAGGTAAAAATACTCATGTTTTCTATATCCACCCGATGAAATTTTATCTGAAGGATAAGTATATAAGTATATAGCAGAAGGATAGTATATGCTACTGTAGCTATAAAAGTGAAAATAGCAACTCTAAATGTACAAAGATGAAAAGTTTTAATAAAAAATTATCATGGAAACTAGAACCTTTGATATTTTCTTATAAGTTTTGTCAAATATTTTAGTGTATCACTTATGGAATAAATAAATTCCTTGTTAAAACTTCATTGTTATATTATATACAAAATTCGAAGTCTTACTTTTGATCTAACGACTCCATTTTAGACGCAAAGCTAAAGGTAAAATATACAAAATTATAATCTGTAGTAATACTAACAGTCATACATAAATTTACATTGAAATGGAAGTCTAAACGTTCATTATCGTTTTGTTTAATTTTTCTATGTAACATTAAAAAAAATGGTTTTAACCAAGCTCTTTTCTAATATGATTATAGTTATACATAAAGTTTTTTTTTTGTTATGTTCTAGATACGTAGGTTTCCTTGTAGTGTAGATACTTGGTGTGAGTATATAGCTCTGTACGTATCTATAAAGAAGTAAGGGTCGTATTATATGGTGGTGAATGTATTGCGTGCTGAATATCGGCTATAATTGAGTTTGTAGGACGACCGCAAGTTGCATGGTTGGATAATGACAGTTGTCATTGCATGCGGTTGTCTCATGTGAAGGTGACGTGGCTATGGGGGCGAATTCGGATGCTCCAATTTGCTTGGAGAACATTCTACTCTTGGAAATTTTGTCAATTTCGGCCTATGCTTTTCTTATTGTCGCGTACACATATGTTTTATTGTTATTGTTGCAGGAATTTTAACTGAATTGGCAAAGCACAAATGTAATGTGAAATGATTGCACAATAAAAATTTGTTTAGTTCTAAGTTCATCACTATGTTATTACAACTGCAAGCTTTTTTCTGATGAAAAACGGAAATGTAATCAATCAATTGTATAAACATTTCAAGTGCTTTAAAATTTTGTAATGCAAATTACAAATTAGTTAATAATGTTATAATAAATTCATTTCTGAAGTTAAATCGTTTTTAATATTTTCTCGTTAATATATTTAGAATAATGAAAAACTTAAGCTCTAATTAAACCAATACAAAATAAAATTGATATTTCCCAATTACTCTTTTTTTGGTATTTAAAATATTAAAAAGAAATAATAGTCGTTACAGTCACGGCCTCAATAATTTTACTAATAAAATTGAGAGAATAATGTTTTATAAATGTTATGGAAAAAGAGTTGGTAGACCAAAGAAAAGATGAGTACCGTAACAGGCAAAGCTTCGACTGAAGTCAGTAGTGAAAAAGTAGAATTAAAAAAATGAAATAAAAAAGCACATTGTGTAAAAAAACATATGTTTTCGTATAATGAGAAGACAAAATGTAATGCTAAATGTTTCCTTTTTTAAAAACAAAACCAATAACTGAACCACTTAAAGCCTAAGTAGTGTAAGTCAATTCGTATTTCGATTCGGAGATATAATAACTTATTTAAATGGCTTAAGAAAAAATATTGAAGCTTTGACTTACTTTGCTTTTCCAATTAACTGTTAACTATCTGAGAAATCGAATCGGCTAATAAGAGCGGAAAATTCAAATTTATGACATACACCTCTTTGGCATTAAGCGGCTCAATTGTCACCAAGAAAACTTCAATTGATGAAGAAATGCACATAAATGTTACTCTTTAGGTTATTCATACATATGTTATCGCATAGTGCAGCGCTGTCGAACTTATCATAGCCCGCGGGGGGGCATATTTTCTTCACCAAACATTTCGGGGGTCAAAATTAATTGATAAATGAAACGTTTGTTTATTTTAATTGAAAACACATTTTATTTATACAAAAAAAAATATTCTTAATTTATTAATGAGAACATTGTGGGCGTAATTGTTTAGCAACAATATCTTGTATGTCCACATCAATATTTGTTGTGGTAATTCTAATTTCATATCAGAGTATGCACGCTCGCAGATATATGTACTTCTAAACATTAATACATTTTGCAGTCCAAAATCTCTCAATTTTAAAAGTTTCTCTTATCTAAAAATTTGAATATTTCTCAGATTACTTCACGAGATGTAAAAAATGGAGCAGCCTGCAGATCGCATAATTCTATTTGATATTTAAGATCAACAGAGTTGATATCAATATTAATTGAATCACAAAATAAATCAATAGACGGTTTAAGATCATCAAATTGAGAAAATCTTTCACTGCAATCTTTAATTAGCATAACCAATTTTGGAAGAAATATTTTAAAAGTCGCTTTTATATTGCATAATTATTAATTTAGTAACATAAATTAGTTCATAGTAAAATGTACTCGCGGGCCGCTAGATGGACTGACCTGGGATAGTGGAGTATCATATACCGACAAGGAATTTATTTTTCATAGTAATGTCGCAAAAACTATAAAAGAACTACAAATAATTTTAGTCTTATAAGTTATCATCAGAAAAATATATACAGCTGGTATAAAAACAAGAAAGTTAAAAGTCATCTTCTTCTTCTTCTAGTGCCCCTTCAACATTGAAGATTGGCGATCGTGGTTATTTTAATTTTTATACCGCAGCGCGGAAAAGCTCTTTCGTGCTTTTTCGAATCACCCACGAATGTTTGCTAGCTAGAATGTTCTTCTTGTTCCCTAAGTTTTTCTTTCTTCAATTCGATCCAGAATGATGAGCTGCAGTAGGTGATATTTCTTGTTACGCATGATGTAGTAAACGTTCTCTTCTTACAAAAATCATTAGAATTTTTTAGTCTAATTAGTACTTCTTCATTTCGCACGTAACCCTTCCAAACTATATTTAAGATTCAACGATTCATCCACATTTCAAATGCGGTAATTTTATCTGTCAATTTTTGGGTATGGGTCCATTCTTCCATTCCGTATATGACAATAAGGAACGCATAGCACTTGACCATTTGTAGCCCCAGTGCTAGAGATAAAGTTCGATTCACAAAAATTTTTCTCATATTGGAATATTTTGGCGAAAAAAGATTTAAAAAATGAAATGTAACCCTATATATTTTACCAATATTAAATGAAAACATTCGTATTTATAAGTTTTCTCACGTATTTATCAATATTTATTAATTTTTTTCTAAAATTTCTGAATGTGAAAGACTAAAAGTGAAGAAATTAGAGAAATTGAATCTATACAATTGGATATATTTGCATTTATTCATATACATAATAATGATGTGGACACTTAATATGTATATTATGTGAAACATATTTTATATCTTTGATAATTCAAAATAAATACCAGAGTGTGGAATGGCATAAATAAAGGTATGAAGCAAAGGTTAAGTATATATTCTGCCCTCTGTCCACTGATGAGATATTCATGAGATCATATAAATGTATCATACTCCCCCACAGCGTCAGAATGTATTCATATGAATTGTCACTTATGTACACGATTAACCCGGATCCATTTACATTGCTAACCAAGTGTAAATGTGACTATTGAACAAGGAGACAACATGCGCATAATATCCGTTTATTCATATATCTATCTTTTACTTGTATGAATATTTACAACACTGATAAAATAATACTCTTAAATTATAATTTAAAGGTGCAGTCCAGCCCTTTTATTTAGCCGTGTAGAAAGATGGTTGTGTTATTAACACTTGTATTATGCAAAACACTTATCCATTTCTAGATTTTAACAGTTCAATGTTAATTCAAAATTATTTATTAAAATGTCCCATAAATAATAATCACAATTTCAAAGAGTATAAATTCCATGTGGAATTTAAAGTATAAAATACATCTTGAAGGAGCCAGACACATTTATAGATTTTTAATTTTAGATGAAAGTATATGGTATATTTAATTGGCAATAATTGAAAGCTTTTATTATTTTAGGTAATTTTTAGTGAAAGATGTCAATTTCAAGATGTAAACGAAATTTCCCATTTTAAATATATAACTATTTTTTTTTTGTTTTTACTTTTTATTTTATTTGGCAGAGATTGAACCCATAGGGTCTTAAGCCTACCTTAGTCCGACATACAAAATTTTACAAAACATTTACATTTTTGTAACTATCGTCACGAGGGAATAATTATGGCAAAAATCTTAACAACTATACATGCTATGTACAAAAAAACTTTAAGCCATACAACATTTTGACCAAAATTTGTTCAAATTCATATAATTACAATAAATCATGTATGTGCCCTCTTTTTAGCCTCCTATGAGGGGAGGGGTCATCTAATATATCCGAAATAAAATTATGCTTTGTAGCTCTTATGTAGAAGCACAAAACTTTTGGAAAATTTAAGATACAACTATCATTATAGGAACTTAAATTTAAGCCAGATAATTCAAATCAGAATGAAATTTTACCATTTCCTTATATTTGTAATAAGAATAGTAAGTGCCTACGTAAGTGAGCAATTTTAAGAAGAAAAAAATTTAGACTAATATCTAAAAACTGGCATAGTCCTCATGGGTTCAAAGCAGTTAGATAATATTTCAATAAGGGTCGGTATTTTCAAATCTTAAAATTTTAATTCGGAGAAAAGAGAAAACAAGGGTATTTTCGCCTAAAAATAGTCATATGTGTACGATACATTCATCTACTAAAACACTATTCTAAGGATAATCTATCTATCCATAAGTGGAAATACCGGTCCTAACTAAAATGTTAATAATTTAAAGTTCGTTAATGTCGCTTAATTTTATAAATTAAATTATACTTTAATGGATAATAACATATATAAGTCTTTGAGATTCAATTAAATTTCTTTATTACGACGCGTTTCGACAGTTTTTGACTGTCATCATCAGGTAATAATACAGAATAATAATTATTTTGTCAATTTTAAACAAATTTCATATAGGTTGTTTGTTTTATATAATTTGTCGTTAAGGATGTTATTTGGATCTAGTTTGTGTGCTTTGTATATTTCATATTCTTCTAGGGTGTTCATATGTGATCCTTTCTTGCATATATGTAGCGGCTTAAAATTTGTTTCGAAATTTAAGCATTGATGATTTTCGTCATAAAGGTGTTTTGTAAATTTTGAAGTTGTTGTTGAAGTAGGTTTCTTGGGTGTATGTTCCTTATATCTTGTTCTGAAAGATCTACCAGTTTGGCCAATATAGAATTTTTCACAGGAACCACATTTAATTTTTCCTAACAAATTTTTCACACAATTAAGAGTTTTCAAACTATTTGGGAGTGGATTGAAGTATTTTATTGCAACGTAACACGCATTCTTAATACTTATAGTTTCATTAATTAATGGTAATATTACTTGTCTTGTTTATTTACCTTGCAGAATAATTGACATTCGATAAAATAGTACTTACAGCCTTAAACATAAAAGATTGCTTAATTTTCAATGGTAATAAGGATTCATTACTAATTTTTAATTTCTTTATTAATTTATTTTGTAGACTTATCAAATGATTCAAAGCATTATCATAATTCCAAGCAATATTTCCATAATTTATATCGTTTTAAAGGGTTTAGCTAATTACTTATATGTATTAATAATATTTTCTAATATGAAAAACCATTGGAACATTACAAGAAAAAAGTCGTAAAGCTAACCAGAAACATGAAATTGAAAAACAAAAGACTTTCTTACCATATAAACTATAATCATAGGGATATTGAATATGTATGGTACTTCTTAGACCATATATCCCTCTTTTCTCTCCTTATCCAACATTTATAGATACTCTAAGCTGCTACGCCTCCTCTTTTTAATATATTATATTTGTAAAAGGAACCGTAATGACAAAATAAGTTTTAGGTCAGTAAGTTTAGTTCAAAGTTTAATTTAAGAAATAAAAGATATCTTAAACGACCTGCAGACTTCCAATGAGTTCTTCCTAGTCAGGTAAAACGATTCTCCTTTTTAAAATATCCGGGATTCCTATATATATCCTTATTTATATTCCTTTTTATATATTTTTTAAAGATTTTTGAGTTTTCGTCTAAGCACGAAATCAATCTATTTAGGTTTTCTCTCTGTCTATAAAATTGTAATATTGGATTTAATTAACTCTAGAGTCGCTAAAGGACCTTAGTAGTCATAAAGCGACGGTAAACGACAATTAAAAAAATTATAATAGAAACTGTTAAGTAGTTTCAATTATACATGACCGTCTATATACCAACATTTTAATATAATTCACAACGAATGCCTTGAAAACAGATTCGATATTTTCGGTAGTCAATAAGCTACTAGTAAATACCTGTGAAATATTCACAACTTTGACACAAATGACAAATGGCAAAAATTGGCAATCGAATGAAATCGAAATAACAGTTGAAAGAAATGACAACAATCAGTTAATTCAAATTTGAAACATTTGGTTTTCACTTACATGTATCACTCACTTCATATTATTTAAATACGTTTTTTTTGTTCTGTGCCTTTGTCGACAACATATAAACGATAACCTATTATTATATTACTTTGTGAAATTTGTCACATTATCAAAAAACATACACACCATATTTGATAAATAAAAAATATCATACGAGTAAAAAACATTTACATAATATCAATTAAAAGGGTATAGTACAAACTGTACAAAAATACAACGGTTCTTCCAAATTGTGAAATTGTTAAAGAAAAATCAAACCAGAAGCATACCAAAATAAACAACAAATAATCGACAATAATGAGAAGAGTTATAAAGCAAATATTAACATTGTTGCACAAAGTCAATAGTTAGTAATTACACAGAAAGGTGCTCGGAATACAATACGTAGCCTGTTATGAAAGTGATATATTATAGAGATCTGAAATAGTTAATATATATCGTAAAGTATATTAATTTTGATAAGTATTAGCACTTGATTAATAGGTAGGTAAAAAATTTGTTATTAAACATATTTTTTTATAATTTTTTCAAAACACGTGTACATAGTTCATCATAGTTGGACTAGTAAATATCTTTTATTAGAGAATGGGGCTTAGAAAGTTTTTTAAAACAATTCTGTCTTATAAATTGCGTGTATTTATTTTAATTGTAATTTATATAATCCTTTACAGATTCAATGAAACAATTTTTAAATAAATGTTTGCGTTCATTGCTTATTTGTACGCGCAAAAAAAAATACTTAACTTATGTGAAAACAGAAAAAAGTTCATTTTCTAATTTGAAGTCTCATATAGCTTTTTGTAGCGTGAAGAACGATACTATCGTAAAGACGTAAAGAGAATATCTTTCATAACATTTTCCACGTAAATTAAATGTTTGAATCATATGCGAATTGTAGGTATAAAGAGAAAAAAAAAGGAATATAATCAATTTTCAATACATCTACCAGTTTATCGACTAACTTCATTTGATTTTAGGTTGAAGCTGAAATGAATTCGGTTGTTACAAGTTAATGTGACTAAGGGTTTTTTTTTTTGAAGAACCGTTTGTATTTGCTTACATACTTCACATAAAGTAACCGTAATGAAAAGTTGGACAACTTCAATGTCGTGGTAAAGATAGGTAATTGCATAATGACTGTAGAAAACTAAGGAAGTAACGTTTTCGGCCCATCAAAAAGCTTCGATAATTAGTCATGCAAAGATAGACGTGCATGCGAGCGATTTGTGACAAACGAGGAGCTTTAAAGCTTTGACGGAAACTTAAAAATTCTGAAATCACAATTTGAAAACAATAATCATTAGAGAAAGAATGTACCCTTCTCGGTTCTTGGTTAAAGTAGAAGAACCGAGGGGTAATGGTTGCACATGCTTGACGTTGTCGACGTGCGCCAAAAACGCTTTTCATTGGGGCGCAGAGCGTCGGCGCAACCCCAATTTTACCGCCCTCGATCAGCATGGCAGCCGCTAAAGCACAGTACAATCGGGGCGATCGTTCCCACAAAACAAGTGTATCACTATTCACAGTAAGGTTCAAAGTCACAATAGACTGGTTCCAAAAAGCTCTACAAGCTCATTCTGACTACCATGCGTTTACATATTTTTCATAACGCGTAACTCGATTACATACCCTTAACAATACTTGTTCTTGTAAAAAAGTATGTGATTTTCAATTCGATTGCATATTAAGATAAATAAACAATATTTGAAATAGAGAAAAGAAAGAAAATTTCTGCAATTTTTCATCAAAAACCGAAAGTAAACAGAGTCAATATAAAATATAAAAAAAAATGTTCTGTTGTTGACTTGCAAAGTGTTTGACCAACAAAGACAAAATGTGTAACCAAATTCATAAGAAACGGATGATATTTTTATTTAATATGTGCAAATAAAATGTCGGACTTGAACGATAAAAATAATTGATTTTAATGAAATCATATATTTAAATGTTATAACCGTAAAATCACATTTTGTGATTTTTTAAAACAGTAAAAATTGATTTTTACCGGGAAGATAACTTTTTAAAAAAAGAGACACTTGACATTTTGCAAGTGATGTACTCTCCCGAAAAAATGATGAGTGGAGGAGGGACAAAAACAAGTGGCCCTGGTACATCATTGCACGGCCCTTTGGGTACCGGCGGCGGTGGATGTTTTCCGGGCCGATATTCACCCACATACCGTTCTCCGGAACCGATGACCAGACGATGCATGCCCAATCCGTCGGTAAGTGTATTTTCCATTTTCGCATGGTAAATTCTTGGTTCAACCAAGTCTTATATTTGTCCAAATTTTAAGAAAACATTACAATTTTAGCGACTATAAAATTTAAGATTTTTTTAAATTTTTTTGTAGTAAAAATAACAATCGGTATTCGTTGATTAAGTAGTATCTTCTACAACGTTTATTTTACAACTTTGCTTTGATACTTTGCATTTTGTACCATTTTTTTTAAATGTTGTATATCTAAATATATTTCAGAATCTAAAAATGTATTTCAATCCTAAGTTCAGAAAACCGTACATTCCAATTGACCCAATGTTTTCTATAAACACCCAAAACTTTGCTTTGGTTAAAACCAATATCAAATTGAAATTTCCTTTGATTTGTTAGTTTCAATAAGAAAGAAAATTTAAGCTTTTTATTTCTCATTTTTCTTACTATAAAATATTTAAGTAGGTTCTTGAAGAGTTTTGAGAATGGTAAGGTAAAAATATTATTAATTAAATATATTATCTAAAAATTAAATTGAAAAAATATTTTTTCAATAGTAAGTAAAAGTTTCTAGGGTAGTTTATATGTATAACAAAAGTGTGCACGCAAATTGGAAGGAAAAAATAGAATTTAAACCAAAAAGTATTAAGCCAAAAATTGATTTCATGTTTTGAAAACAAATCAAGCTTACCAAAACCAGACGATAAACCGATTGCTTAATGAAAAATTCACAATGTTTGAAACTAGCTGTTATTTGATGCATTGAATATCAGAAGCCACCGCAAATAATCTACGAAAGAATCTTTTCTGCGGGAAAGATAAACTAATATCGATGTCAATAGCAACACAACTGCTGAAAATGTGTAAGCTCATATGTGTATTTTAGTTATATAAGTTAACCATGAAGTTTTCGTTTGACGCTCATGTGTCATTCACTATGATGATGTGTATAAGATGCCTAGGTGTATAGTACCAATGTTGTTTGTGACGGTGTTTCCCAATGTTGTCATTTTACGTAACGCCGATGTCGCTTTACCACCAAGAGGGCATTAATATTAAAGTTATTGCAACGATCATGAATATCACCTTAAATCTCCTCACATTTACTACTTAACTGAAGAACTTACAACATGATTTCAAACACTAACATTAATTCATCTTAACTAGATGCTATAACTATCAAAATATCATATTTACAAAAGACAATAAGATTTAATATTCATGAAAAAAGTAATTACTATCCACGGGAAACAAAAGTGAACTTAAAATCAATTTTCGTTCTAAACTATACATTAATCTAATGATTTGGATATCAATTTAATAATCTATGTGAATATTTATTTTATATCAACAAAGATACGAATTTCTTTTTATGAGCTTTTAGAGATATGACAAATTACCAATCTATGATAATTTGCTTTTGTTTTACTATTGTTATTTTGTAACTTAATATTATGAGTGCACTTTAACAGATGAACTTTTTTTTTAAATTTTTTATTGAAATAAGTCATAAGATATTAAAAAAGTAGTAATTTCTAAAATTTAAATTGATTACAAATTAACCCAAGTGGTTTTTGGTTTTCTATACCAAAATAATGACTTATTTGAGTTCAAATTAAATATTAAAAAAAATAGTATAAGCGCAAAAATTATTTAAAAAAAGTGTAAGAAAATTTTCTTACAATAAAATTAATTTAAAATTTATAAATCTACTACTCGTTTTTATAATTAGAATGTTGTTAAATGGTTAGTAACGATAAATAATTGCTACCTATTGATAAATTCATACACTGATGAATATTTATTACCCTACAAACCCTACTACTTGCTTTTAAATATTTTACAATGAAAACAGGTATTAAAACATAGTTATAACTTTTTTTATATTTAATCAAAGTAATTTATTTCAATATAAGTAAAAGAAATGCCTTATAAAATAGAAAATTTAGATAATAACATTTTGATGGTCCGTTTCCATAGTTAGTTTATAATTATTTAAATTCTTTTTTTAGGATTTTTTTTTATTACCATTTTTTTTGGTTTTGCTCACCATATTGATGTAAAGAATTATATTAGTACCTGACGAAGTCGGGAAACCAATGAAAGATGTACAAAAATAAAGAATTTTAAATTTAAAAAAAAAAACACTAAAAAAAGCGAATATGACAAAAACTTTCAACCTAACTAAAAATGTTGAGCTAGAATATAAAAAAAAAAATAAGATTAAAAATTATATTTGCATCGAAAAAATTATACCAATATTTCAATATGAACATATTACTTATTTCACCGATGGGTAACAATATTATGATTTGAAACTTTTTTATCATTGCATTATGAATACTGCAAAACAATAAATGCAATGAGTTTCATACTCACAAGACTTTTGTTTGATTAGATCAGCGGTCGGGGAACTTTTTAAATCATTTGCCTAAAATATTTTTGCGTACGTTGATATCGCCCCCTCAACCATCGCTAGTGGTGAGTATATTTTGCTGAATTATTTAAATTTAAAGAATAATTTGTAAAAATATCAACACGTTTATAAAATACCAAATTAAAAACATTTCCTTATTACCTGTAAAAATTACATTTTTGCCCCATTTGGGGTAATGTACCCCGGTTTTTCGACCCCGAGATGAGATAAATGAGCATTTTCTGCACAATAAATTAAAAGTATGGTTTTATCAGTAAGTCAACATTAACTAATAAAAATTAGCTTGAAAATGATAGTGGAAATCATGTAATTTTAGAAGCTGCATTTTATCATTCAACATTGTTGTAAATTTTTGCGTAAAAAGCGTTTCTTATCGTATATAAAAACCGTTTATCAAAGTAGTTTTCAAGGTAGTTTATTTTAATTTATGTAACAGAAAGTCTTAAATCTTTTAGTATGTCTTTTAGTGTGAATTAAATTACATACTTTCAACACCAATTAGTCTATAACAGCGGTCACCAAATTGGAGATCCGTGGACCACTAGTATTTACGAGAAAATTTTGTTTGTCCGTAGAGAAATGGAAAATATACTTATTATAACATCCTTAAAACTTAAAAAATCGTATTAGAGGTTCACGGGATTTAAGTTATGATTATAGTAGTTCGTGAGGTTAAAAGTTAAGCGACCATTGGTCAATATCTATAATATGAACTAAAATCTTATATTTAAAAAAAGTCTCTAAATATTATGAAATCTTTAAAATTACTTCGTCACTTTTCCAAAGGTAATTTTCACTGTTTACCTGTGAACCGTGTACTATGAAACTCATTTTGATTGGTCTTTTACAATAATAAAGAAAATTATTTTCGAAACTCAAAGCTTATAATAATAATAAATTAAATAAGAAAAAAAAACGATGTTTATACTTACATAAATTTCCAACGAAAAGATTTTTTAACATTACGAGAACCATTTAGCATTGGCCAAACCCTATGGTATATACAATGTCAACTTATTGAAAAGAAAAGTTGTGGATCGCAAACCGCCCGGTCATAACTGCCCTTTAATATTTGTTTTTATAATGAAATTATTTTGATATATGTGGGTAACCCAGCAAAATAAAAATTGAGTGAAATAAAATCAATTGTAATGTGGTTAAAGTCATGAACATAAAAATAAACATTTAAACAGAATCTATGGAAATCTTTAGAAATTATTCAATTTAGGATCAGTATTTTCACTTATCGGTGGATCGACCATATCATTGAAATAGCTATTTAATAATTAAAGATTTATTTATTAGATTAATCTTACACATTTATCTATCCCACACATATCATATTTCTTAAATGAAAATACACATATTTTCTTTATCCTTCAGATAACATTTTATCTGTAAGATAAATGTCACTATCTAGGGATGAAAAAAACGATCCTTAATCGGTTTCATATTTATAGAAACAGTACTTTTTAGACAACTACTGTAAATTTATATTATATCAGAATACATAAATAAGTAATAGAATAATGCTTGATGCATTTATTATACTATACAATGATACTCACCTGATCCTATTGCATTTTTATAAATTTCGGTTAAAACTTGAAACCCTTACATAAAATTTAAAATTTGATATTTATTTTTTAAGTTCCATATAATAGGATGATTAATTTCTTTTCTTTTTTAGAGTTAAGTGTTTTATTTTATTAAATATTCAATATTATATTATGTAATATGGAAATTATATCGCTTCTTTCATTTTTTCGATAAAAAAATTATTTTCAAGCTTTGCGTATTGTGTTTAAATTTGGTAATGAAAATTTGATAATGGAAATCAGTGAATTTTATTTATATTGATTCTTGCTGACAAATTATTATGTCAATCAGGCAAATCCGCGGATTTCCGCTATATTTATCTATTGATTTTTTATTATAATGTTTGGTAGTGTTGACTATTAAACTATTAAATACTTATGTTTTTAAATATATTAATGAGGAATTCATTTATTTAAAACATATAAGAAATAATTAGTTATGAAAATTGCCAAAATGATTATTAATATTAAATTGAATATTTGTAAATATATAACCGCATCTCATAAAGCTCCGTAACGTTATTGTTACGGTCCCAAATATGACCAGGATTGCATTGAGAGATGGAAGATAAACTCAACTTTAATATGAATAAGGCTTTCTGTGAAAATTCTCGTTTCTAAATCAACCAATTCAACGTTTATTGCTTTCACTTGAATTTCATTTGTTAAGGAAGCCTGCAATATTTGCGTCGAATGCTACCATTGGTTGTCACCGTCAAGTTTTTATTTGAGAAATGTATAAGGGGTGAAAAGCAGTTTCTTAATACACAACCCTTGCGAGGTCGAATATGTTAGAAATTTATGACAGGGTGAGAAATAAACGATCGTAGGGTGATTGTTATGTTATTTCTTGTTATTTGATGCGGGGGTTGCGTTACGCTATCATGCAGTAAGTAAGAGTTTCTGCAAGTAGCGATACTTTCCTATATTATTATTACTACCGGTTTGTATGAAAATTGATTGTGTGTCTCTCGAAAATTGTTCCCTTATTCATCTCATTCGTTCAATTTTGGGGTAATTTTTTTGAAAATTGCTATGTGTTTAAAAAATTTATATTCAACTAATTTTTGCTTATAAATTATAAAATTATAATTCATTGCAATCAATTTAAAATGTTTCGCACCTAACCATAACAAAATTTGATTATAACCATGAAATAATAAAGTTGTTTTTAAAACGGAGTTTAAAGAGTTGATTGCTACACTTAAAATTGAAAAAGATAGATGGAAATGGGGTATTTTAATCATATTATGATAAATATGAAAAGTGGAAGTAGCAGAATTTCGTATTTAACTTATTGTTGTCCAAACCGAAGTAGCCAATAATTTATATTAGGTGGCAGTGGGCCTCTGTCCCGCGGGAACTATAAATTCTCTTGGAACAGTCCTTTGCTCGACCCCGACTGCAGACTAAATTAATTTATCGGACTTGTATAAATCTCCTTGACCAAAACATGTGGTTGCTTTATGAGTTCCATTATTCTTACTTGTTCATTTTACCTTACCCCAATAATTTGGTATTACTTGTATTTCTCCCGCTGCATGCGTCTGTTTATGATAATCTACCTAGAGAAATTCGCTTTTATTTTACATCTTTGTAATTAGTAGGACGGTTGTATTAAATAAGTTAAATACGGTGAAAATTAATTTACCCTTCTTTATATGGAAGGGTTGAATATATAATAATTTAGTATTCATATTTATGAAAAGTTGGGACGTTCAGTCTTTAAACTTTATAAGTCGGAAAATATTTCAACCGAAGTGTATTCTGTATAAGGATAAAATCTCAGTTGTAATCTTTATTGATGTAGTCAATTCATTTTTTTATTCTAAACATAATATTAAATTATAATTAGATAACTATTTTAAAGACTAGTATTTTTAAATCTAGAAAGTGTCCCTTATCTCTCAGATAAAATTTAATCCGGAGGATATAGAAAACATGCAAGTTCTTACCTAAGAATATAGATATACGTTGGATTAATATAACACAGTGTTTCTTAACTTGGAATGCCCGCACCCTTGGGGGTACGGAAAGGCATTCTTGGAAATTCGGGAGAAGCCCCTAACAACATAAACTATGAAATTTTAGATATTAAATTACACAATTATTGTTAAATAATTTAAATTACGTAACATTTTCTAAACTAGGTATAAAAATCAAACACATTTTTCAATAGAATACGGAGACCTATTTTCTGGTTCAAAGAGATGCGGTTTACTTAAATGGGTAAGAAACAATGATCTAACAGATTTTTTTTTTCTATTAAATAGTTACCTTAAAGATATGGCCTGTAATCATAATGAAAATACCATCATTAAATAGATTATTTTTTATGATTTATTTATAATTTTTATCTAAACTTTTATAATTAATGTATTATCTTACAAAATCTAAAACTTTATTTCTTTTTAATTTTTTTATATCGAACTTTGGAAAATAATTTTGAAAAATAATCAACTGGTTATTTTTGGCATTTTTTTTTCTATCCAATCATCAATTTAACAATAGACCTATTGCACAAAATTGAAAAATAATTTCAAATGTTTTAGCCATGTTCTAAAATAATATCATAGCATAGTGTAGCTGTCAACTTGATAAACTTTAAGAAATATTTATTTAAACATGCAAAAAAAAATCGTTTAGTTTGGAATGCCAAAATCGAAATCTTATTTTTAAGCTCCTATTCAAAATCCCATGGACGTTTTCCTTCTGACAATGTACTTTAACACAAAGAGAAGGGTTGTTTAAATTCCTTAAACGTTATGTCAATGATTGAAACCATTTACAATCTACACAATCTCATTCCTAAGGAAAAAAAACATAGTGATGTTTAGGGTATAAAAATGTTTCCATAGTGAAAAAATTGTAATAAATGTCAAAAATAGTGTAAACTATTACTGTTTATAATAACCGCTCAATGATCTGTATATATCACGGTTTCAATAAGCGTACTGATGCGTACTGTGACGTCACAAAAGACCGATAAGCGCACTTATCGTTTTGGGACTTTCGTTTTCTCATTAAAATGATTTTTTTTTGCCAATATACAAGTTTTTCATAACCAGAAAAAACTTTCTCATACTTATAATCTCCTTTATTGATTAAAAAAAATATGTGTATGGTCAATTGATTATGAAATCCTGTAAACTTTTTATTGCTAACTACAGACACTGACATATATGTTAATTATGAAATTTATTAAGAGATAAGTATGAAAAATAAATTTATGCATAAATCAATAATTTTATCCCCAAAATATTTTGAGCATTCCGTAGGTAAATTGTTGAAAGCTTTTTCTACTTATTCGATTGTGCTTTATTGAATAATTGCATCAAAGAAGGTATTTGTTTTTACGGATTTTTTCAAAAGTTATTTACCGACGGCTTACAAAGCTTAAAGTATACAGCAATTACATGGTTAAAAATTCGTTGACCAAATAGTATTAGGAAAGATCCTTCGAAGTTACCAGCTTCATTACTCGTTCACCAGTTAGCTACTAAACTTGATAGTTTAATTTATAAAACCACAAAAAAATTCTTATTCATTTTCAGAATAAAAAGTGAAATTTTTTCTTCATTTCGTAATTTTTTAAATTACACTTCTTCTTAACGTATTTGTCTACTACATAGAAACAATAATTTGTAATAAGAAAAAAACTTCTAAGAGAAAAGAAAGGGTTAGCATTTCACAAAGTATATTTTCAATAGATATTGGTAATGTCACATGTGCAAAGTCACACGGTAATATTTAAAGATAGCTCTACTATTAGCAGTGAACGAACCGTATTATTAACAGTAAAACCTCGATAATTACACACATACACACTGTACGATATTTAAGTAAGCACACATTCATGGATGACGATATGCGTGTTTGTTCAAAAGCAAATATTACAAGTGCCCTTTTTGTGCTATTACATTATTATTAAAACCAACTGTTTAGTTATTAAAATTTTCCCAAATTTACTTCTTTTAAACTTTATATTCCAAAGGATACATTAAAAAATGTAAAAAAAATATATTATTTGGAACAAAGAAATGAATAATTTTACACGGCCTATAATTTACAGATTTAAAAGGCAATAATAAATTATCTTACAAGTGACATAGTTCCTTAATTAAGCAGAATCAATATGTACCTATAGCATATACATTATACATACAATATTCTATTGTACATTGCGTGAATACAAGGGACGTAACTTAAACTTAACATTATTATTAGCAGCTTTGTAATGTACTTTAAAATTACAGAACTAAATTTCGCTATATTATTCGGTACAAAATTTTAATCTAGCTTTAAACTATTGCTCTGAAGATTCATATCGAAGATGTATAAACGTAGATCTTAATCTTACGAACAAATACCGTTCTAACAACTAAACAAAAAATTTTAAAATTATCAAAATTATTCGATAAATTGTAACTAAAATTCTTTATTGAGGTTTTTGATTTCGGATTGGAAACCGTGGTTTTGTATGTTGGTGCACTTGCCGACGTTTCGCAGTTTCTATGGATTATAAATTTCAGGACGTAAAATAAAGATTAAAGTTCGAGACTAATGACATGATAATATGTTAATTTGATCATAATTTTGTCAAAGTGCTATAGTGGGAGGTCGTTGAAAAGAAATGAGTAAAAAATACTTGATTAATTTTTTACTCATTACTCCTCACCATTTACCGTTAGCATTAAAATATTATATAGTTTGAATAAATGCTTTTAAAAATATCTAATATATTTTGTGTTTCTATTATTTGGATTTATTTTACGCCATGAATAATATAATTAATCAAAATTTGTTTTTACATAAAGCAAAGTTTACAAATTTGGGGCTGAGTTTTTAAAAAAACTGATGTATATCTTTCGTTTTAGAAAAAAATAAATGCAATCAACGATTATATAATGCCTATATTAAAATTTTACCAAATGGTAACAGTTTAGAACATAAGTATACCTAACAATACGAAGTGTGTCAATTAAGTAAGTAATGACACTATGTTTTTTCAATTTTTTTATTCAAATTAAATCACAACTTTACACTATCTTATCCAAAGTATCTACGTTGAGAAACCACACAGCACTGAAGACGCATCTTCCATTTCCCATAAAATCGCTGGGAACTCAGACTTTTCAAAGATTTTTAAGAACTTTTCAGAAAAATTTTAAATTACTATTAAGCCTTGAGGTATAAATTCTTTGTGGACTATTCCTTGGCTATAAACAAAGCAATTCAGCATATATATAATTGCTTTTTAATTTATTCATTCTTGATTTTTCTGATTTTAGAGAGGTTGAAAAGGAAGATTCAGGTTTCGGTGCTTGATTTTCGGGTCTTATTCAAACACCTAGAACTTGTCATCTGTACTAAATCGTTCCCGAAAATGGGGATTGTTTTCAATTGCTTCCCAAAAATTAATGTACTTTTCTTTTTTGATTGTTTCTTCTTTTGTGAAACTCATTGTTAAAACGAATTAAAAAATTTTCTCGCAAGTGTGGCATTTGATTTAATTCTGGAAGTCTTCTGATTTTTTTTTCATTACTGATATTGTGTGCTTCAATTGAATATACCGTTTAAACAATATATAAAATATTTTGTAGCTTAAATTTTGTAATATAATTTCCAAACGTAAACTAAAAACATAAAGTTTGAACCGAAGACGAAAGAAGATTCATTATGTAGCAGTTACGGAGAGATCTAATACTACTTGATGACCATTGATGAAGAGCTTGGCCATTGAAAAACGTATCTAGGCATTACGTCATAAATACATTTTGTTTGAACTTTTATTAAAATTTATGTTCACAGTTTACTTTTGGAAATTACGATTACACAAATTAGACTAGAATCTATTTTACATAGTGCTCAAACAATATTATACGGTTTAAAGTTAGCAAAAAAATCTAATCAATTTTGAATACATCGGTTATCATTCGTTTAGGTACAGACAATTTATTCAAACTTGCGGTAAAGCTTCTTACAATTTCTTGATTGCCGAACAGATATACCACCATTTTTATTGTTTTTTTTTTTTAATTTGAATATTGGTTTTTATTTTCAGTTAAATATCTAACCAGTGTTGCAGTAATTTCCATCGATTATATCTTATAATAAATCAACAAAAAATGAATAACTTCTTTCAAATTCTTTAGCCTTTACTAAAGTAAATATCGCTACATCGATTAGTTATGAATATTTCAAGCCCAAAAGAGCATTTAGATTGTAATGACAAAAATTGTTTGTTTTATTTTATTTTTGAACTATTCAAGTCCTGTTTTAAGTCGTCACCTATTCAATTCTAATTTTGTATATGTACCTACAATAAAAATAGCTCTAAAATTTCAATGCAGGTAGAACCTAAATATTTTGTTCTCCAAATAAAAAATATCAAAGTAACTATCAAATCTAGCGAATTTTCGTTATTTTCGATTAATGGATTATCGAATCCGATTAACGATTCGGTTCGATTTTTATTAATCCTAGAGTTGCTAAAGACCTTCGTCGTTATAAAAGGATGGTAAATAGCAATGAAAAAATATTAATTTTTCCATGTTAATTAAATTAGATGATTTTTTTTAATATTTATCCAATCTTTTTTTTTCGAGCTTTTGTTCAATCTTTACGTTTGTAGTACTTTTAAGGAAATAATCCCTAAAATTACCAAAAAAAAAAATCATCACAATGAATTAGTGCAATTTTTCCAGACAAATTACCGATTTATTTTTAGAAAGCAGAAGAAATTACATTGTTTATCCTAATTTTTCCTTTGAAGAAATATGAAAAAATATCTTTTAACGGTGAAATCACTTAAACAATTTCTTTCGCTAAAATATTGAAAAATGTAAGGTTTTCTTCACTAGATATCGTTATACGTTCCTACAATGAATTTTTAAGAAGATGCCCTCAAGATTTGTTGGTGGCTAAAATAATTAAACGTCGTAACATAGCGATTTGATGCATTATAATTTCATAGATCTTTGAAATTTAAATCAAGTGAATATAACAGTTTTGGCATCAAATGTGATTGATAATGACGTTCAACGTCAGTGTTGATGGAAGAGCTTATTTTTAATGTCAAAGTGTAATAAATTTCTCTTTCAAGCTCATAAAAATTTGCATTCAAACTAACCTACTTCTTCTTGTCTTATATGTGTACTAGATAAGAGAAAGTTTTTAAAAATTGTAATAGGCGCTCGTAGGGTCTTTAGGTGTTAAATAAATGGGCATTGCTCTTCTGTTCTTTTTGACGTCAAGTTCTTAATAACGCCTGAAACATTTTATATGTTGGTCGGTATCGATTATCAATTACTCATTTTTCCGTCCACCGTCCTTAGGATCAGGATCACTCCGTTCTACCTACATTGTACACCCTAGCGTGGCTGACCAAACAACTGTGACAATATTTATTTATTTCTTATTTACTCTACTCAACCAAATGATGTATTTTCGTAAATTGAGCATAATACATTTGTTAATTTGTAAATTTCAAAAAGAAAAAAAATCATAATAAAGTAAATTATGATTACTTTAACATACTGTTTTCACTTCATTCAAAATGATTGCAGAATAATTGCACAAATAATTTTAATTTTCATACTTTAAAGTATACTTAAGTTGCGATTTCATAACAAATTTTGCGTTAAATGATTCAATTTAAAAACAAAAAATTATAAACCAATCCAATGATTCATTACACAAACAAAACTGATACTAAAATGAAAGGCAAAAATGCAATTCATCATAACTTTCATTATTTTGATAGATTAATTTCTTTTTGATCCTTTAAGCTTTGACACCAACAAAATAAATAACTACACCTTATTTCTACACAAAATTTAGTTTTTCTTATCAATGATTATATACTAATTTGTTTAACTAAATTATTTTAATATTCAATTGAGCAGAAAACAATGTGATGAAGCAATTGCCATCTGTACCTATGCGTATAACGTTTTCACAATAATTTAAACTTTATTGCTTATGAATCAAATAATGATTCACAGACCATTTTTAATTGAAACTGGGGGAAAATAATGGTATTATTGATAGATGTATGTAATATATGTACTTATCGTCAAAATATAATTAGGTCGAGTATTATTCAAATAAAAAAAACGTAAAAAAAATCAAATAATTATATGTTTCAATTGTGGGGACATTATCGTAGCAGTTTGGCTATTATTTAATTATGCTTAATTATCGATACTTTGTAACGCATATTACACTTGTTAGCACGCTATTTATCGTAAGGCGAGAATTCAAAATGTCCATTCGGTGGAATATTAATATTTGTTGAGAAAGTAATTTGTAATATGTCTGTAAGATGATTTCAAGCACGTAAGTTTTTTATCGGAGCTTTATTTGGAAATTTAACGTTATACATTATTGATCCAGTCAGTTGTGATTTCGCAAAAGCTTTGAGCCACCTGATGTTCATTCATCTCTCCACGAAAATTGAATTTTTGTTTGAAATTCAAGAAAATTAAATGTTAGGAAGGAGGATTTATATTATTTAAAAACGTTTTATTAAAAAGATAATTACAAAATTCCTATATTTTCTGTAGAAATAAGTAAAACCAATAATTCTATTGCACATTCCCAAGTTAATGTAGTATCATTGGCTTACGAGTTCGTTTTGATTTTGTTTTAACAAAAGGATATTTGTGTAGTATTTTTTTATGAATTTATGAAAATTAAACTTTTAACTTTCTATTTACATTCAATATATGCGTCCCATTATTTCACTTCAAATTCCCTATCATCAAAATCAAAAAAGTAAATGATTTACATATTTTTCAATTTTCATAATCAAAGTTTTAAGTTGGGTTTTAAAATAGTTTATTATTATTTTTTTAATAGACATAACGTAAAGTTTTCAAACGGTTGTATATTAGTAAGCAAATGAAATTAGTAAAAAGATTATTTATAATGAGTAAAAAAATACTAGGTTCATGAATTATTGACATAAACCCTTTTGCAATATATTTTAATCGCAAAAAATTTGCTGCTTTATATCAATAGTCTGTCACGCACTTATAAGTCTTAAGGTGCATTTTCATGCAGTCGCTAGTCGCTGGTTTTAAGCGAAGTATATGATCACGTGACTAAAATATTAAATATGCCCCATCTAAAAAAAGTAGCAATAAAGCTAAATTTTGTTGAGCTTTTTCGCCAGATTCTATCAGTCATGTATGTCATATTCACCAGACATAATTTTCTCTATTAATATTATACATTTCCAAAAAGAGTATATAGTCGATATATTTATTACTCATTAGCTGAATGATTACTAACAAGTATTAATACTTATTATTCACTTATTATATACACATACCTATACAATAAAGCGGTATATCGGTACATTGATGTTCAATACAGATCCTCATTTCTCGCTTATATATAGCACTTCGTCGGCCTAAAGTGTTAATCTGCTAAGTCCTGCTAAGTTAACACTTTTGGCTTATAACTTCTAAAAATTGTGTTTATATTGTAACGTAAAAAAAAACTGGTCAAAAGCTTACACTATAACAAAAAAAAAGAAAGAATTTTAAAAATAAGTTTGTCAATTCAATGTTAAATTTAGCAGATAATATTTTTCGGTGGTTATATAAACACGTTGTAACAATTTAATGTTTCTCAGAACAGTTTAAATTCAACGACTTCTATCAACTTTACATACTAATTTCGCATAGATACTATAAACAATCAACATTTTTTTTTCAATTTTTAGAGCTTTTTTTATTTGGATTCGCTAGGGTTCTAGGAAAAAACGATCTTTGAAGGTTTCCATTCAAGCATTTTTTACACGATACTTGATTATTGAATTCTGAATTTGTGAAGGTTGGCAGACTTGCTTTTTATTGTATAGACTTTTCACTTCAACCATTATAATCATTTATTACAATAGTTGGGAGTTCTCTGTGATAACAGAGAAATCAGTAATTCCAATAGTTAGCGATCTTTACGAAAGGCTTTAATTTGTTATATGTTTTCTAAAAATTGAACTTTACAAAGTGTGTATTAAAAAATAAAAAAATATATTTAAAGAAATATTAAGTGAGGTTTTCGGCTAAATTTTTAAATAAGAAAGTTTATATTGGAAAATTTTACCACAGAGTAACATAAACATTAGACTTTTGTCTTTTTGCAGAAAGTTTTCAGTCTATTTCATTTGTTCCCTTAATATGGATGTAAGCTAAATAAATAGGCTTATAGTCAAACTTCATATAAAAATAGGCAATACATAAATATACTCAATACTTTTCTTCCTATGAATAAAATTGCATTAAGTTTTAATTTTGATAAAACCGTTTTTTTTACAAAATAAAAAGTATACATTTTTTTTGAATGTAGCTTTACGTTTCGAACGTTAACATTAAAGCATTTTTAGTTAGTAATAACAAAAAACGATGTATATCAGCAGATTAACCAAAAACAGAATTCTTAAAAAGGTGGTTTTGAAAACAAAACGATTTTCTTCAAACAAACATTTTGTTCGGTATATGTATACCGAAAAATATTCGCTTCATTTCTAAATTAGATCAAAGAAGAGAAAAAATACATTCTTTTTTTTCTAATGCCAAATTACTTTGGATCATTTTTAAACAAATGTAATAAAGGTTTATTGAAAAATAAAAATGTATTCCTATATTTGGCACTTGTCAGGTCTTAACAATAGATTTTTCAATGAAAAATTTAATTTATAGGTTCTATTTGCAAAAATTAAATTTTTAAAATTCACGTTTAATAAAATGGCTTTCTTTTGCTAAAGTCAAAGATTTTAGTAACATTTAAAACTAAACTCCATTATGATTATTACAAATGAAGTTGCAATCTTAAATGATCTTAAAAAATATTTAAAACGGTACTTTTTGATCGCAGAAATTTTTGCCCCAAATGAACCAAAGTTCAGAAGATTGATTATAAACAAATGAAACAATAAGTTATTATAATGCTCAATTTTTAAGTAACTAAAAATGAATATATGTAACGATATTATTCTTACTTTATATTTAAACATATTCATATATTACAATAATGGCGTTGTTAGATTTTAGGCCCATAAGTAAATTCAAACTACGAGGCCCGTACTATCATTGTTTTTATATGCAAATCAATATTGTTTTTCTACTTAGGAGCCAAGATTGAAAAAGATATATTAAATGAAACATATATATATATTATGTTTAAATATTTCTTACTTTGATTTTCAAACCACTTTACCAAATACAGGATTTGTAACTAATTACCTTGCTTCTTTATCACTAATAGCAATAACTTCACCTTTCATTCATTCTGAAGAATAATCATTCACTTAAAAAACCACAAAAAGGGTCTTTTATTTCAAAACCTTGCTAATATATACAATAAATAAAACCCCGCTAATTAAAAGAGGCCCCCCGAAGTCGTAGGCCCGAAAGCGTTGTTTTCAGTAATCTCCCAGTAGCTACGCCACTGTATTACACTATTTAAACAAAATTTGAACTTTTTCGTAGCAAAAGTTATTATCGGTAAAGAAAAATGAACCTTAAACTCAGTATCCACTTATGTCAGTCATTTTATAATCGTAAATTAAACATTGAAGGTATAAAAAATGTATATTTATTTCTTAGTTATGTAGATATATAGGTATGTTTATATGTTTATATATAGGTATTGTTTTATCAAAATTAATAAATATAAAATTGTTAAATAAATACTTTTAATAAAAAAAAATATTCAGTGGACCACTACTATGCATTAGTTTTTAAAGATGTTAATCAATTAATCGTGGAATCAATTAATAGGTTGAGGTGTTTCCTAATAATAAGTATTTAAGTGTGAAAATAGGGTAATTAAGAAGTCATTTCTAACAGTAGTGGCATTATCATTTTTTTTCTATTTTCACCATTAGCAAATAGTATTACATAAATTTTTATGTTTCTTAGAATTCTTACAAAAAAGTGAACTTAATTTAATAATTATTTTACTTCTAAAAACAATTAATTATTCGTAAATGATATATTTTTAAAATACTTTAAATCTATGTTTTGTAAATTTAAAAAAATGAGCTTTAATTATTCGTTGTAAACTCTTTAAAATGTATATTTGTTTAGGATGAACTCTTTCTGGTGAATTATATTGATTTGTAAATGATTGCTTTGACCTCAAAACAGACAAAGCAGAAAATAATTTAAAACTCCTTTAATCGAGTTTCATACTATGAAAACCGAAAAAAATTTATGTTACCGGAAAAATGGTAAAAGTGCGTTTGAATTCTTGTGGGAATTATGAAATATAGGTTTTTCCAACTGTTCAATTTCTCATCCAGAAATAATTTTTGATAAATGGAAATAAAAAGGACAATTCATTGTAGATCTGAACATGTCGTATCGATTACATGTTACTATCCTAGTCTATTCACTGGGTTTTCACTGTATTTTTAAAGCTTATATTAATTTATAAGTAAAGTAAAAGCTCACCATTAAGATTAAAATTTAACAAAAGTTGAGATAAATTTATTTTCAAAGAAATGTGTTTCCTATCCTTTAACAGAGATTAAATTAGCATTAAATTGATCTTATGACGTAGCTGTTCCAATCTTAACATTTTATTTCGCCTATCTTCTAAAAACAAAATCTTTGAAGAAATGGTCCATAACTGACAACGTAATCAATAATTAACAGAATACTTTCTAAGGAGTCATACAAGTCTGTCGGTACACGTACAGCTAAGGTAATTTATAATTTATTTATAATTGCGAAGACAAGTATGTTGAAATGGCTCTCAAGAGGAAACACGAAAACCATAGTTTGATGTTAAAACATAAAATTCTCTCAAAGGATAAAATATTCCTCAGAAAAGGGTTAATCAAGCGAAAAGGAGGCGACAGCGCCATTTTGGTCGAGTCCTCGGGACTGTAAAATGCGGGGGTATTTCAAATGGGAGACTACTGTGTTATTGTTGTAATGTATTCTCTTTATGAAAAGCTCAAGCAGCGTAATTATTGTTATGAAATTCTCGTAAATTAAAACAAAGTAGAGCGTTTCAATTCAAGCTCCACTCAAATCGTGCGCTACCCATGCAAGGCGCAACTATGTACAGTGTACAGTGTACACGAATTTATAATATAAATTATTATCCTGTCAGCTCACTTTTATTTTTCCTCTATTCTCTTGTGAACTTAAAAACCAAAAAGCACTATTGCATTTGCATTTATTTTAAAATTTTTAGAGGCAACATTCATAAAATTCCACGGATATAATATTTTATACAAACAAGAAAATTTGATGTCATTCAAGTACTTTATGGTCATATAAATTTCAAAGATACTTTGACATTTTTATAAACACAATTTCAACAGTTTTCCTGTTAAGTTACAATAAATATAGCCAAACAAAAATTGTTAGAAAATTTTACTCTGCCAATGTTAAAAGAATGATTTAATATCGAAAGATTTTCAAAGCAATAATTATACATTAGAGGATAAAATTCAGATCTCAGCTTTTATTAAATAAAGAAGACAATTCAAGTTATTTAAGATCGGATTTTTTTTATTTTATTTTTTAATTTTCAAATTAACTACGTTTCCTTACGTATCGTAACTTTATCAGGCTTCTTGAATCACAAAAACATTTTAGTTTCAATTTAAACCCAATAAAATAAATTTACTTATACGTAACGAAACGTAGCTAATTTGAAAATTAAAAAACATTAAATAAAAAAATCCGATCTTAAATAACCTGAATTGTCTTCTTTATTGTAAATTAGAAGTTCTATAATAGATTTATTTTTAAGATGTGGGTTAGTTTTGGGTTAATTTAAAACTTATCGATTTTATTCCCATACATACACATATTTTAATAAAAACTATATAATTAAACTAAATTATCAGAAAAACAGAATTATTCATTCTTCGTTATTTCCCCTAATGAACTTTCCTCGAAACCTAAAAAGAAAGGTAATGAAAAAACTTAATTATATATTTTTTTTTCTTTTTTGAGAATTTTGGCACATTAATGTAATGCAAGGGTTACGTTCCACTTTTTAGTCTAATGATTAATCAAATTAAATTTTATTTTGTATTGTTTAGTTAAATAAAGACGATAATATTGTAGCTAATACATTCAAGCTAGATTTTTTATTAAATGGACAGTTATACTGTTTATACAATATATTAAGTATACTATATTCTTATTTATATAAAACAATTTACAAAAGTAAAATACTACAAAAAAAAAATTTGAACAAAAGCTCAAACCAATGTCTTTTTCATGTATTGCTCAGATACATATTTCGATTGCCAAGTTACGGGTAGCAGTTACGAAGCGATCCAATATTACTTGATGACCACTGAGAAAGCTTGCTTGGAAATCTAAATATGTATCTGCCAATACGTTAGTAATACATTTGTTTGAACTTTTGTTCAAATTTTTATTTTTAGTTTACCTTAGTAAATTATTTTGCATAAATAAGAAGAAAATATATTTTATATATTGTGTAAACTGGGAGAATTAAGTTTTAATTTGCAATGATCGATTATATAGACGTTAACAGTTATGAGCATCAACACTTCTAATTAAGAATAACAAGAGATGGTTAAAACGTTTCAACTATAAGCAATTATTAAAATAATTCCTTTACTTATTTATTTAGTATTGACAAACAATTGAATTGCAAATAATATGATACTTTATAAGCTCATGGGGTTGTAAAAAACAATTGCCATGGGAGACTAACAAAAATGTTTCCTCTTTTGGGACATTAAGTATTGATCTACTTTTGGAAAATCACTGCCATTGTGAAACAAAAGTTATTGGCTTTATTTAATTTTTTTTACGATTTTAAACCTTAAGATTATTATCGTCTTTAAATTGCAAAAACAGTAATTGTTAGATGTGAAATACTTTTTCAATGGTGACACGGAAAAAGAAATTTAAAATTTAAGGATGAATGAAAATTATATGAAAAAATGCTTGTATGAAAAATAATTACTTTGGATAATTGAGTTGCAGTGCCAATACTTGATGATTTTCTGCTTTTTTTATATTTTTTTTGTTGCACCATTCTATTTTTCTTTTTTATTCTCTTTCTATTAATTTTAAACTATTCACCAATTAGTTGGAAATAGAGTTGATGTTTACAAAAAAATTTAACATACCGTTGAGCTTTACGTATGTTATATGAAAAAACTTTTTTCATATTGTTACGTTTTTGACTTTTACTTATATCGGCGGGTTCGTTTGGATTGGTATTTCAGGACATACAATAATAACATTTTATATTATTGCACAAACGTTTATTTATTTCACAATACACGTATTTATTTATTTACAACAATCGTTTTTCTCACTATTTATCATGCAACTTCTTACTAATTTTACCTGACTGAAACAATATGTTAATCCAAATAAAGTTACGTAAGAAAAAAATATAAGCACAGGAAAATAAAATAAAAGGTGAATTCCGACTTTCGTTGTATTTGAATTGTCAAAATCGTTTTCTTTTCGCTTTCATACCAATTATATTCTTGATAATCATAACTGTGCCTGAATAATAGAATATTGAAGTTCTTTTATATCTTAAGTTAATAAAAAAAATTACAATAATTTCTTTTGGTAACACAGATTAACGAGTCTTATTAACCGACTATATTCTCATACACTGAAACAACTTCCAGAAATACTCTTTTTGTACTCTTATTTCAATATTTGTCACAATTTTTTCATAACCTCTTTAAATATGAAGTTAAATTACGGAGTCCTGATGAAAATAATCAAGCTGGAGAAAATATCATTAATAAATTTTTCACCGTTTAAAGTCACTTTTAGAAATGTTCCAGAGCTTATAATTTGTCAGTTTTCGCAAAAATTTAGTATTTCAGATATTATATTATCTATAATAATAATTGTAAGATCTAAAAACTGTTTTAAAGGTATAGTATTGTCGAAGAATTAACGATGGTGTATAATGTTGATTACACTTTAAAAATTGACTGTTGATGAGCTAGCTGCTTGTTAATAAAACATTTTCATATATGTAAGAAATAATTGTTAGCCATGATTTTGTTATAAATAGTATTTTAATACCTGTAATTGTCTGGAACGACTCTTTCTAATTTTTTAGCCTGATAATTCTGAAAAGAAAAACTTCTAGTGATTAGAGGATTTGATCCCTATTTCTCTAGCATACAGAATAGTGAGCATCACCGCTACTCTTTTAAGTGATTAGTATCTACCAATCATTGCATACAAATTTTATTAGGTTATACTAAAGGGTTGGAATAGAAATATTTGTTTTAGTTACATGTTGATTAAAATTTGTCCAGGAAGAAAACTCTTTTAGAGTATACGCACGGCTGAGAAAAACATGAAGATTTAATGAATGACCAATGATTCACACTCAAGTAACTAGAGCAAACATAACAGAAGAAAAGTAAAAATTTTAAGCTCATAAATTATTGTTCAAAAATAACATATGAAACAATATCTTACACGGTTTTTTGTTCCCAAATAGGCATGCAAATATAGAATCAATAGAGAATCAATTTTTCAGCATACTTTTTTTAAATTATTTCTATTTTGTAATAATATAATCTCAGAAATAAATCTTAACCATTGGTTATTGTACCTAAAGAACATTATCTATTTGCCCCTATAATTTATAAAGTTATTATAAAATTATGATATTATGGTTCTTGAAAAAAGTGTCTCTCCTGATGTTACCTCAGAAATAATTCAATACTTTTTATAGGTAATCGGTTGGCGATAAAAATTTAAGTATTTTGCATAAGTTTTTCATAAATGGAAAACTAAAAACCAACTAAACTTGATCTAGTATTAAGAACAATGATATATTAGAGAAGAGTAACAAAAAATTAAACCTGTTTTTCCGGAAGGAAGAGACCATTCGGCAAAGCCTGGCCCAAACCTAATCCAGTTGCTAGCCAATGTTGTGGATCTTGACTAAACATAAAGAGAACAATGGCCCAAGCATTGGATAATGGCCATTCTATAAGCCTGGGGAAACAAATATTGAAAGTGGACCAAACCTTGCCATGATTAAACCTTGCCTTGCCTTGGGAAACTAAAAAAAACCTTTGCAGCTGCAAAAGGAGGCATAGCTTATAATTCATTTAAACGTTTTACTTAAGTACCATTATCGTGTATATACTTACGTGTTATATCAGTGCTCAGAAAGAAATAAATAAGATTCTTTTACTTATAACAGTTTTACTTATTCATTTCACAAGCAAAAAGTATTTATACTAAAACTGATTATTTTAAATAAAAAAAAAAGGTTTGTTAAACTTAAATATTTTTTTGATAACAGAAAATTATGTCTTTAAATAATTATTTTCTTCGATTTTTCTATCAATTTTTTCAGAAAATTTTCGAAGCAAAATAAATAAATATACTTTTTATTATTTTTAAACAGTAAATAAAGGTGGGAAGAAAAATTTAAAACAAATACTGGAATATACATAAAACATCTTAAGAAAAACTAAGTTTAATTTAAATGCTATGAAATAGGGGTCAAGCTTTTCGGAGTTTTAAGTCCTTTTAGATTTTGATGATGAACTAAAAAATATTTAGACAACTAACATCATTAACTTATGTCATTTATTTCAAAAACAGATCAATTTTAAGGAAAACAAAATTCTAAATAAATTAAATAAAGAATGAGTAATAATTTATTTGGTTCCTAAAATGCCGCAGTAAACTATTAACACCAATTCCATAATTGTTTCAGTCTCCTATCGAAACGAATTAACTTGAATTAAAAATATAATAAACTAGCTGATCCCCGCAACTTCGTCTGCGTAACGTAGCTGTATATTATATTTTATTTTTAAATTTGCTATTTGTAGTGGTGTATGAAAATTATTATTTTTCTTATTTCTTTTACGAAAATAATAATAATCATACTCAAAAACACTATTTTGTCAATTTTAAAAAGACACATTAAATAAACTGTTACTTAGAATGAAAAAGTTGTATATAATGATCAATTAATTTTATATTCTCATACAAACTTAGTCACCCCGTTTACTCTTTTAGGGTAGGAATTTTCAAAAAAAAAATCATATCAGATGTCTACTTTTTTTAAGAAATACATCGAATATTAAAATTTCATCAGTCAGAGGGGATCGAGGGGATATATATATATATACAGGATTTTTTGTATGCACGGTTTTAAAAACGTATTTACTTTCAGTTTTGTTACTATTATTATTGTTATTACTACTACAACTATTACTTTTTTTTCATTAATATTTCCTTATTGAGCAACTCGAAGGGTCGATTTACAATAATTTTGTAAAAAAAAATACATAAACCCAAAAGTATGCAGGACTCCTGCGGTATGCAATGGCTCCCCCTAGCTCAAACGTGAGAATGTCTTATTCAAATTGAAAATTATTTATTTCTAGTTTCTAACCTAATGGTAGTTCGGAGGTGGGCACTGCTTGGTGGTACATTCTTAGGGGTTGAAAATATAACATTAGACAACTTTTTGTTATACGGATGTACAGTGGAAGCATTAAAACAATAGAAAAGTTCAAATTTTATATTTTTTTCTTATAGAACAAAACAATTTTATAAGAATTTATTGTCAGTGATAGTATCCATAATTTTATTTATTTTTCGTAAGATAGTAGACAAGAAGTGATATATATTGTGTACTTCATATTAAGGTAATTTAACAATTAGTAATGTTTGAAGGATTCTGTACATGTGTTTGTATGATTTTAGAAGCCTGATGAAGGTCTAATAAAAGACCGAAACATGTCGCAAAATTAATAATTAGTACATGGATCTACATCCTTTCTTGTCCACTATCCTACGAAAAATAAATAAAACTATATAAAATATGGACACAACTAATTTATTGGTAGTATCCATCTTTATACAATCATACAAGTATCAATTAAATGGATAAGATTTGACTTCAAACTTGCTATTTTTATATATTTACAAAACCGCTAGCGATCATCTTTATAAAAAACTTTTCATTTTATACCTATCACTTATAATTTTTAAGATATAAGCGTTTATTAACGCAATCATCAATTCTTGAAAATTGTTATGTTGTTTACCATCATTTTATAAATACCAGGGTCTTTAGCGACTCTAGGGTCAATTAAAATCCGTAATTTAAGAAATATCAAAAATTTGCTCGATACAAGATGCAAACCCAACACCTACCAGCTTTGGAAGCCACTTTGATCATGCGGCAACAAGTAGGTTTAATTATAGTTATATTCTTTAATTCAATCAAAATTTGCCTACCAATAGTGCTACCAATTCTTAATTCTACGTTAAAATAATTAACACTTTATCATTAGCTTTAACGACTTAAACGTTATTGTTTTTATCCGTTGATCGTTACAACATTATTGAACATTGATATATTCATAAATATACATAACATACAACATTTGTCTACTTTCTGTTCATTTAAGACTCAATCAATTAAAATCTACTTATTTGTTTTTTTTTTTATTTTTTACATATATTATTCTCATTTTTTTAGTATATCTTCATATTCGGTAACAAACATAGCACGTTAGCTAATACAATTTTTAACACTAAAGAATTTCAGAATTTTCGGTCGAAAATGACAATTTATTGCTTTTCCTAGACAAACCGATTAACTAGAATCATAATTTTTGCAAACGAAATAAAAATATGAACATCTTCACCCTAAGCGTACTATAGTCAATTTACAAATACAATTATAGTACATAGTTGATTTTTAAGTCTATAGATACGTTTGGATATTAGTCTTATTTTTTATATTAACTATTAATATGCCAATTGAATGTAGGGTGTCAGTTATAAAATAAAAATTTGTAATTTAAATTTACTTACATTGGTTTTAGATTTAGTAGTTATATTTGTTTTATTGCCATTTTTTGTACAAATATTGTCTCTTTCTTTTAAATAAATATGTAGTGGGATATTCACTATATACACATACAAACGCTTTTAAAGGTTTTTAAAAAGTATACGTTTTAAGAAATGGGTATTATTTTTTTAATGATGGGAAATTAAAATAATTAAAATATGTATTACTCGAAAGTCAGTAGAACTAATCAATAACAGTGTTGACGTATTATTATGTTATAGTGACGAAGTCGCGGATATCGGTTAGTCAATAATAAATTAGAAATGATAAATTTTACACTATTTTAATAAAATAATTGATAAAGATCGTAGTTATTTAATGATTGGAATGACAACTAGGTACCTACCTATAACCAATGATATATTGAACAAATGTAATGACAATTTTATTTATTGTGTTTACGATATAGAAGAATAGCTTTAGATACTATTTTAATAATAAGCCTATGAAATATGATCTGTTTAATTTTCCACTTATTTATATGAATGTTTATTTATTGGTTTCATGGTTATTATAGTGATTTCCATCAGTGCTATAGCATGATGATCACATTGTCTCATTCTCCTGTTTGCGGTATTAACAGATTTTACCCACAAACTAATGATAATAATGCTGATAATGATAGAATGATGACGTGGTGATCCAAAAGAGTGTGGACAATATAATTTCTCTGGTCGTATAAATCTATGAAGTGGCGTCCACGACTGTAAGCCCGCCCGCGGACGTCGCGTTAGCCAATCACGACGCATACCCTATTGATCAGTGACGCTTACTCCTGCTACCCGTTCCTAGGAAACCATCACTACCCGGCGTCCTCCCAAAACGTCCCTTAAACTACTCATTTCTAAAAGTTAGACTACTTAAATTGTTAACCGTTGTCCTCGAAAACTTTACCACACTAACTCTCGAAAATAGTCATTTCATCGTTCGACTTGTTTTTGTTGAAATTTCTTTTGTTCACCTAATTTTTTTTCTCGTTTTAATCACACAAATAAACTAATTCCCGTTGTTCCCATTCCACCAGAGACGAGATGATGAGCAAAGAGGGAGAAGAATAATCAAAATAATTCAAAACATATCTTTTGTTCAGCTGAAATTTTAATACCATAATCAAAAATATAAAGTGTTGATTGAATTTATAATCATAAATATTAAATTGAAATTAATGTAGTAAATACAAATTGTTCATAATTCCAACTGCACCTAATTTACGATACGCATTAGTAATAATTGTTAAAATAATAACGTAACACTAAATACAGAACATTAACTATTGCAGATTATAATGAATATTATAAAATTGCATTAAATAATTAAATTTTATGAACATTAGCACTAGATTTATTCATGAAAATAGCATTGATAAATCGAGAAATTACTCATATAATATCCACGTTATCACCAACATTTTTTATTACACCAATTTAATTATTTGAGAAATAAGATTTTTTTATAACTTTCATACATGTCAATTTTCTCTACACACAATCAATCTTATGGTATATTAAATTATCAATTCCACTTGAATCATATTTATTCACCTATTTGTGAATAAATAAGATTGCATGAATACATATTTGTATAACAAAGGTAAACTGAATTGTAGGGAACGGGCTTAGAAATGTGATCTAAAACTAATGCGGAAGCAGTTTAACAATATTTAATGAAGTATTAAACTATCAATTACAATTCCAAAGATTTTTTATAATTTAAATCTAAATCACTCAGCAGCCTAATGTTATAGATACGTATGGTTTACGGGAAGGTAAATGCAGATGTAAATACATATAACATAGTTCTAGTAAACAATGAAATATAGAGAACAGTTAGCTAATATTTTTATATAGTTATTGTTAATTACAAGTCCGTCTCCATTCTTTTCAATTGGACATTAGAATGTCATGAGCGATTGATATTGATGGACTGAGATCATCTTTTTTAAGGGTGTCATTTTTTGATAGGGTTCCCTTGCATTCATCAAGAATGAAGTACTTAACTCCACAAAAGGTGCAGCTTTTTGGGCTTTTTATATTTTAAAAACCAGCCATGAGTTTTTTTTCGTGTGTCTTGTACTTTGGCAAAAGAATCTATTATATTAAAATTACGATAGTAAGATCGTAATCCAGGACTAAACTTTCATTATCTTAATCTTTACAATGTTCTGTTTTAAAAAAAATAATTACATTAGAATTTGAACGTTTGAACTTTATAATTTATGATACAGCAAGGTATAATTGATAAATTTTTCTTACTGGTTTGTCACTATAATATACTTTAACAAAAAATAGGATGTTATTGTATTTAACTGTTCATACTACGTCCTTTCTGGTTTAATATCTCAACTTGTATTTCTTAAATTTTTTAAAGATTAAATTTCTGTACAAAGTTATAATTTTAGAATTGAATCATTGATTTTATTTTCAGAGCCGAATATTGGAAGATGCCTCCATCATGTGCAATTCATGGTCTCCAAGAAATGTAAGTGTCGTTATGGATTTTCTTCTCGTTATAAATTTTATCCATGTTTTACAATTTCCAAAATTTATAAATAAGTATTGAGAAACTAAAAGCAACATATTGTACCTTTTTAACGATGATAACTTTATCTGAGATTTATGAAACAAAGACGAAACAAAGACTTTATCTCTACTGGTGTTTGTTATAACAAATAGCGAGAACTAAAACTTATGAATGGCTACACAAATAATGGATAGCTATTAGGTATTTATTTAACTCTTTTGGAGTACAAATAAAATGATAATCTTGATTTACCATAATTAAAAGTATTTTCAACAATGGAGCTAAGAAGTATTTCTTTGCAGATTCAAAAACTAGCCTGTAATAGACTCTCTAACCTATCTATAGCCTCTAATAGCCTCTCCATTATCTGGAAAAATGTGTATTTCAAGATTCTCTACTTTAAAAGATTTTTTTATTTCATTTCAAGTTTCAAAGTTTATCAAATTTTATTCAGTTGTTTTCGTCAAAAAAAAAATCATTTTCAGGAAAACCTATGTATGGACGCAGGGCTAATCATACTTAAAATGATACTTCTCAAAATTTGGTACTGGTAACTTGTTTCTTTTTTTAAAACCACTTATAAGAAAAAGTTATACAAACTTTCATACTTTAAGAGTGATAGCAAAAAAAACCTTTTAAAAAGGAAGACAGAAATTTATTTGTAAGAATTAACTGTTTTAGAATAATTGTACGGCATTTATTTTGCTAGAGCTTTTAATTGTCATTTTTTTCTGTTTTCCACTTAAACTTTACTAAATGCGTAAAATGAAATGAATAATCTAAAATTTTGCTAAAGTTTCTTTGAATCCATATAAAACTGGCAAAAATATTTATAAAGATTAATGGTTTCTTCTTATAATATCGTGTTCGTTTCCCAACGTAGGAAACCATTGAGCTTTATTATTTTGCACTATTACTGACAATTCTGGAGATTTTTTTTACATAAAGTTGAATTTTTTGCGTACTCTTGAATCTATGAGTAGGTTTTGGCGACTTGTAGATCTTTCGCCTATAATTTTTTTTCCGATAATTTCTGCGGAAGGTAGATATATAATTTGTAATTTGGAATTGTAATTGTAATTTGGAGATTTCTCTTCTTTCATTAATTTCTCTAATTGACCATGATATGAACAGAATGTATTTGTTTTTAGTATTTTCAAAACTTTTCGGCTACTTATAATATTAAGAGTTCTAGTTTATCAGAAATACTGAAAGATATTTCTTATAACACGTCATACCAGGTTACACGTTATTAGTGGTGCTCCAACCCTAAAATTTTATTTAAAGTTATAGTTTTGATATCGTAGTCTGATATCTTGTTAAGAAGTTAAAATATCTAATTTATTGCTGAAAATTTATTATTGATTACATACTACAATAACAAAAAAAAAAATATTTTTTGTCCTTATAATTTATAAAATTATCCATTAAACAAAAAATTATAAATTAACAGAGTTAATTAATTATTTTGAGCAATTTTTTCGTCCAAGAAAATTTGCCACCCTAGGGCATCGACTGCCCCTAGTGTAAATCCAGCGCTGGTTATACCAGAGTACATACTCATAAGCTAACCATCAGTTTAAAGCACCGGTTATATGAGGTACTCTTGATTCAATTGAAGATACCTTTAACGATATAATAACGATTCGCGTTTTAATCTGTTATTCTAGATTAATATCTTTCTTCATACAAGCTTTTAATTATTTATACAGATCATTCAATTGATTTTTTGATTACATATAATGTCATAATGTCGTTGACTTCTTCAGTACTAATCATCAACAATTTGGTTTTAGCCTGATACTGGTCAAGAAACAGGTTTTTATGTTTTCGAAACCGAATTTATTTAGCTATAAATATAAGAAAAAGCAGATGGTACCTTATTGGGAAATCATTTCCATAAATGAAATAGAAGGCAAGAATGGTACAATGATTTTATGTCTGAACAAAATTTAAATTTAATTTTAACACATTGAAAAGTAAGTAAACCTCCTGGTGGCCGAGTGGTTAAGGTGATTGCTCCAAAACTGGTAGGTGTTGGCTTCAATCCTCGTATCCAGCAAATTTTCAACATTTTTTAATAACGGATTTTAGTAACCCTAGAGTCGCTAAGGACCTTAACAGTTCTAAAGCGACGGTATATAATTGAAAAAAAACGTTAGTAAATATAAAAATTAAAAAAAATGGTTTAAGAATTGAAGTTTTATAAAATCTAACAATTTTAATAATTAATAATAATTAATTGCTTAGCTATTTTACTTTAATTATTGATCTTTGATTGACATGTAACGAAGATAGGTACATTTTCCAAATACCTATGGGATTGATTAGTAGTTTCCAGTGTTTCTTTAAAAATTAAAAAAAATTGGCAATCCAAATCAAATTTAATTCATAGCCATTTTCTTATTTGTTTCCAATCAAATTTACAAGTGTTTATATTATGCTTTTATAGTAATCTAAAAACATAGATTTAATTTTATGATTTATTTGTTAAATTTTAAACATATGTTAAACGATAGAAGCATAATTTCATATTTTTAATAATAACTTAATTTTATCAAACAATACTATCACATTTTTTATTATTCATAAGAAGCTTCTACATTATTTGGATTAAAGGATTTACATGTATTTTAATTAGTTTATTTTAGATTTACACGGAATGCTTAAATTTGAACATTATAATCAATATTAATGACATTGTATCAATATTTAACCAATTCCACAGGTTGTTTCTATCGATTGAAATTTCTATCAATGTCAATTGCTTACTTTTGATTTACTTGCTTAAAAATCGAAATAGCCATTGAAAAAATGAGCGAAAATTAATTTATAAACTGTGAACGAAAAGATAAATTTATGACATTAATTTTTGTATTATTTAATAATTAATTAGTGTTCGATAATGGTACTGAGAAAATTAATTGATATATCAGATACCTAGTGAATATAATTGGTTGGAATAAAAAATCATATACAACATGATAATAGTGCATTAAAGAGCAACTGATTAATAATTAATGGTGTAATAACTAGGTATTATTATCGGTGATCAATGCCATATTGTAATGAAAAAGTAGATTCGTATTGAGTTGAAAGTTTTAGTAAAAAAAAAATTGTATCTACTTTGTCTTTGATTTTGTATTGTCGCTCATTTGAGTATTAGAGATCGAACTGAAAAGTAATGTGGTGTATATAAGATGGTTGACGGGCGGCAGGGATGATTCGTGAAGCATCTTTAAACTGACAACCCCAGTCTTACCACCCCCAAGTTTCGCATGCATTATTAATGCGCAGTAAGCAGTAACTTAGGCCACATCACTGTATAAAGGGGCGATGGTAATAATGTGATCTATATACGACACACACAAGTACATCATTCTGATAACGAAGTTTGCATTATCGTTTGTAAGAAAAGGAGATATTTACACGGGAATAATATGATGCGTTCCTTTAACGTGCGCCATTTGAAACGTTTGCAATGCTCGACATTTCGCAAATCATATGTAAGCGAACAATTCTGTTCTCTACAGATTAAAAACATTTTAAAGCTGAAATTTCGTGAAAACTTTCGAAGATTTTTAGTTGGAGAAAATCTTTAGCACAAATGACACAAGTGGAATTGTTTTGAAGTTTGAAGACAAATTTTATTTTATGGTGTGACAAACGTTACCGGTTTAAATCCAGAACGATGTTGCGCTTGATTATGGGAAATAAAGGGCACCGGAGCTTTAATACCGGAGGTTTTATAATTACTGTTAAAACTTTCTTAAAATACTCAAGTCGTTTTCTCAACTAAAGCTTTTTAACTTTGCATTTTAAATTTTAAGTATTCCACCCTAACTCATAAGTTTTAAATAACTCTAAGCCCCTTAGCCCCATAACGATAGCTTCTGTGAATAAATATAACTCGCATTCATAAAATGCATTTGATTCTCCACTATTTAACTTAATTTGCCAAAAATATTTTCAACTCTTATAATTAGTCAAAAATTTCTTTGTTACATTAGCGAAATTTCATAAAAGCTTCATTTGATATTGATTCAAATAAACAACCGAATCGAAGTCCTTAAAAAAAGCTGTGCTCGTTTTATGGGGCTTTGAAATTTCTCATAATACGTCATATAGGTAAAACATACATGTATGTATTATGTGTAAAGGCAGAGGGCGAATCAACGGCTCATAAATATTTCACAGGTGGTGTGGACGCCACGAGAATGACTGACGGTAATGACACTTGACACAACTGTCTCATTTTCCCAATACTTACGCATTAATACTTTGTCTTATTTCATTAACAAACTATTTCAATAGTTAAAACTTCTTAGTAATATGACAATTTAATCTTACAATCAATGAAACATGTTTCAAATGATTAAATTCCAAGTTTTATTCAAATTCCAAGTTCATAAAACTCTATTTCGGTTTATCTTACTATTTACACCTACTAAAAATAAAGAACTAACGAAATAATTTTTGAAGCTCTAAACGTTATATTTTCTTAAATAGCATTTAAAACCACAGTTTTACTTAATTTTCCTTAATCTTTTCTTTATAAAAAAACGGTTTATATTTTTCCATAATTACAGTAGTTATACTGGATTCAACTTTTTACTAAATTGACCTAGCTGATTTCAGGTCTATTTACATTTTTTATACAGCACCTCTAGTTTTTGTAATACAGGTCTCCACTACTTAGGTCTTAAATCATATTTTATTTCGATCAAACATGTAATAACGGAAATTTCGAAAATTTATCAAGATGTCAACATTAAAAAAAACATATGAAAACAACCCCAATAATTCGTAAAAGCCCTTAATAAAGTTGGTGTATGTTTTAAATATATTTGGAAACTTTTCCGAAATTGAGTACTGAAAAAAATAAGGCAGGAGCTTTTGATAGTCTCCGGATCATAAAATTAAATAACAAACCTTTAACAACTGTATGACAGATGTCGAAAAATCTGCGTGGTCTGAGTTGGGTAGTTAAAAATATACTTTTAGGTAATTTTTAGGTTTTTTAGATAATAAAACGTTATCTGAGTACTTTTATTCTGAGTAAAGTTTCACTTTCTCTTTAGTCATTTAAACTGTCTTCCAGAAAATTTAAGTAGCTAAAGTGAAGAACAGGGAGAATGTTTCCATCAAGATGCTTTCGTGAAATAGAAGAGGGATACCAAAGGCGTTGGAATGCTAATATAATGGCTGATTACTGTTGGAACATTCATAGTAACTTCGACTATTCAAGAAAATCTCTTATAATTTTTTATGTATGTTTTGCTTAATAGAAAATTTTAGTTTTAAAATTTACGTATATTTGTTAAAATATCTTACTGCCAATATCTCAAAAAGTAAAGCTACTATTGGAAAACAGGCTATAGATTTGTATTCAGCGCAAAAAAATCTTTTAGAATCAGCTATGAAATTTCATAAAACAACCTCTGTTCCTCAGTGTTATTGACCATCGGTTTATAACGATTAATAGCTAAGTATCTAGAGAGTAACGTTTTTATTGTTATTTACCGTCGTTTTATAACTACCTACTCAGCGACTTTAGGGATAATAAGATTCGTAAATCGAGAAATATCAAAAATTTTCTTGATATCAAATTCAAATCTAACACCTACCAGGTTTGGAGCGGTCACCTTGACCATGTCTATACCATAAGAGGTCTACTCAAATACTATTGCGGGCCACTTTGGAAATGCATCTTAACTTCGCGGGTTGTATATAAAAGTATATATTTCCGATTCTCCAAATTATATTTTGATACACTGGATATTTTTAAAATATTGGTGTTCACCACTTGGGTCTTTATAAAATACATAGTGTGATGTACCTTACGGGTTCAAAAAATGGTCAATGTGGAACTACTGCGGCCCGTGGGCCGCAAATTTGCCGCCCCTGATCAAGACTGAATTATTGATCATCCGTTCATCAACACGCTTTAAACAAATATTGGTATAAGTAAGCAAAAATCAAAAACAAAAATAGCTAACACTTGATATCATGTCCTCTGAGATTTAAAGACATATAGCTGCTGTTTTTTTTGTATAGACACAAAGGCATTCATAACTTTATAATTGTTGTTTCAATCTCTACAACTTTTATCTAAAGTTTTTTGTAAATGGTTCGCATAATATTCTGTTTAATAAGTTCATAAGTTTTTATTAAATAAAGAAACAATTTATAAAATTATGTGCACAAACTTGGAAAGCCAAAAATCTTAATATTTCCGAATTAAAAATCCTCTCAAACTATCACCTACTGGTGGCCAAGTGGTCAAGGTGGTCGTTCCAAAACTGGTAGGTGTTGGATTCAAAATAATAAAGCCCTTGGTGATTATTAAGTGACATTAAATAACAATAAATACTACTTTCAAGTTATAGTATAACGAGACTAAAAATCGTCAAATTACGCCTGTTTCCTAACCATTGCTAATGCACTAATTTTTCAGTGAGAATCATCTCAACTTTTGTCATATATTTCATCTTAAATTTTGTTTTAATTCTCGCTTTTTCTTTTTCAAAAATACATAAATTGAGCTTTAGTATTTTCCTTACATATATTGTAGTGTTTTCCATATTTATAACCATCATGAAATCTATCACTTATTTTATTATATTGCATCCGTGATAGACGTAAACGTAGTTCTTCGCTAAAAAAAAAATTAAGAAAAAAATGAATGTGATTTTAAACTTCCTAAAATAATTTTAGGCTTTAACCATTAAAATCACAGCTTTGTGTTCAAAATAAGCCATAAACTGCACTTGAAACTATAGACTATTTTAAAATATCCGCATTCATTATCCTAAATTTAAAGTTGAAATAAGTCGTGTACTAATCATACAATTATATTTTAGAAAATAAATGCTACTTAAATAAAATAAAAAGAATTGCCTTTAGAATAATAAAAAAATAGTATAGGTGTGCATTTCAGAATATATTGATCCATGTATACAGACACGTGTCAAGAGAATAAGACACGTGTCTTGGTTATAGTGAACATATTCTTGCGCCAAAACAGATAAAAGTTTGCAAAGCCTCTGCATACATATGTTCCGTTTATTTCTCTAAGTTCTTATGTACAACTGCATTTTGTATACAAAAGTTTTATTTAAAAATATCCCTACAGCTCTTTGTATTCCAAAAACATACGTACTGGTTCTATACAATTCTTTATTTTATTATAATAAAATGCAAAAGAGTTTTATAATGCCACTTTTACCAAAAAACAAGCACATTTTTTTCTGTTTCATACGTAGACATACAAACTGTAAAATTTAACTCAATATTTGTTTTTTGAAGCATACATCTTTCACGGTAAAAAATCTTAATTTAATTTTTAGACTTATGAATGTACATAAGCAGGTTTATGTAGTTTAGAACAAAGAAATAAATTCGTGTATTTGATGTAATTTTTGTATATGGTAAAAATAAAAAAAGCAAAAAAAAAAACGAGTAAGTGGTTAATATCCATGAATTTTTTATAGTTTCAATATCAAATTGTAATTTCAATAATTATTATAATGCTTTCAATTTAATCTAGCAAAACTATTTCTATCTAAATGTTCAATAATTACAAAAAACAAATTTCAATACAAACAAAACTTCATTAAACACAAGCTTATATTAAAAAAGGAAACTTACCATCATCAAATAAACTATCACATAAATTTATCAGATAAGTACTTAAAACGCGTTAGGAAATCATAAAAAAAGGGTACGAAATAATTTTTTGTTTCGGAACATTTATTTTTTGATAGCATCTATCACGCATATGAAAATTAAAAAAAAAACGTGAATGTAATTTTGATATTGTCACAAAGTTTATGAGTTTTGTATCAATTTTGTGAAACACACTTTTATAAAACAACTTGGAAAAGATATGACTTAATTTTCATTTCCTATTACAATGAATAATTTTAATTTTGATAAGTATTTTATTTATTTCCGAATCACAATAAGTTAATGGATAATAATATATATATGTCTTTGAGATTCAATTAAAAAATTACTTTATTACGACGCGTTTCAACAGTTTTTGACTGTCATCATCAGGTAATAATAATAATAATTATAATCTACTAATTATAAAAAATAATTTTAAACAACTTAATTTATTTCTATATATTTATCATTTTTTTTAAATATATCTAGTTTCACTTTATAACTTACAAATATTTTCCTAGAGTCTATTAATTAAACAATAGGACATATAAAATAAGTTATGAGTTGAATAAAATTTGGTACTAGTCGATTTATATCTACTCTACAAAACTTTTGGGTTTTTTTTGTTTATAATGATTAAATATAAATTAAAATGATTGAGAACACTTTAAAATCTACAAGGGTGGATTTTAATCAAGTAGGAGTAAGTATTGCTATTCTATTTCCGTAGCAAAAGAATTATTTAAAGCTGGTTCAAAATTCCCAAATAGTGTACTTATTAAAAAATTTCTATGAGAAAGATTTTTGTCATTAAATCTATTTGCCAATTACAAATTTTTATAATTGTTGTACCCATATTGTTATCAAACTATAGGTTTCAATAATTTCTATTAAAATCCTTTTATTTCATTCTCTTGTTTTTAGTAATGTTCTTTTTTCTTAACATATTCTATAACTACTTATAGTAGATGCTAGTAATAAAAAGTAACTAAAAAAGATTTTGAATGAAATGAAAACTATATAGTATGTCTGACTTAACAAATTTCAGTGTTAATTAAACATATTTTTTGATAACTTTAAAATTTTAAATAATAAAATAGCAATTTTTTTCGTTAACAAAAACAAAATTAATCATTTTTTAAAAACCTTTTCAGTAAGCCTTATTACATTACAGTATAATAATAAGGCCTAATACTTTAATAAATATAAAAAATCAAAAAAGTCTTCCTACAATTGGTAATTGTAGCTAACAATATTCGGTATCTATTAATCACGTTTAAAGGCTTAGAAATAAAACATTTTTTTTTGCTAAACAGCCGTTCTAAATTATTGAAGACCACTAAAAATATTTGTATCACTCCTTAATAAACCAGCACACTTCTCATAATACCATTTGCCGCATTTACAAAATTGCCACATGGTTGGATATTTTAGGTATTTCTACCTTTGTAGATTGAGGTCTATATTATTTTACTTCATTCTTCTTTTTATCAATCAAGTTTTTGGGGATTGAAGTCCAGTAGAACTTAATAATCGCTGATAACGCATGTAAAGAAAAACTAAAATGCATTATTTGGACCATCATTCATGATTCAAATAGGAGCAAGAAATAAAAGAAAAAGAAAATGTAAAATTATATACATAAGAGAAATATTACAAAAAATACTTCTGAATAGTTGACACGATTTTTTATTAATGAAACCGCGCAACCCCCCCTCGAAAAGTTTCGCTACAATTGTGGCAAAAATTAAATCCACATCTAACACGTTTCCAAAAGTTTGAAGCATTATTAATGATTGTTAGCGATCCGCAAGTGTAATCTTAAGAGATATTGATAATTTTAAATTGTATTTTTGTCACTTAGGCAAACAGTTATTAGCCGACAGGCCTTATTACCCAGACCTACTTTATACAGCATTAATGCAAAAACAAACTAATAAACGTTTGATTTCGTTATTTGTAATACATTATCGAGTTTATACCTTAAATTTTAATCAAAAACAATTTTTTCACGTTTGACGTTTTACTTGACGTAGTATAAAGGAACATTTTTCTAGTATTTAGTATAGTTTTTTTAGTGCTTTGTATATTATAATATTAATTTTTCTGACGAAATTTTATCCGAAGGATAGAGAAAATATGCGTATAGTGCGTAAAAGAGTAAAATTTATTTTACAGATAATTTTTTGCTATTACGCAGCTATCTTAGGGATATGGTCAATTTACCATGAATGAAAACACCGACTTTTAGTATTATATTTATCGCCAATCCAATAAGCAAACAAGATGCTTCTAAATTTTATTCATTCATATAACAAAATGTTATTCAATATCCACTGTTCAAAAGGCACATTTGAAGAAACGAATGAATGAAGGTGCCATAAACAAAATTAAAATTCTGAAGAATTTCTTCATTAATTTTTTATTTATTTTTTATAAGAATTAATTGCTCAAACTTATTTACCGCTAAACAAATGAGAAAGATATCTTACTTACAATTAGGTATACAAAATCGATACAGAGAAAGGCCAATACTTTTTTATAACAAAATACTGATATTTTAAGTTGGCATAAAATTGTCAATACCAAACCAACAAATCGAGTAAAGCATTTCTTTGGAAAAAATAATAAAGTTTAAGTAAACTTAATGTAAATTTTCTTTTCACGGAAAATTTAATTAATTTACTACCACTGACCCAATGCTTAATGTCTATAAATTCGTTTATTTATGGCTTATCTGCGCACTAAAAATCGATACTTTCCAACAAAGCATTCGATATAGTTTGGTACAATCGGGTCAAATTGTATATTTTGGTATCGATACTTTAGAAGCCGATAGTAATAAACGTGATCGATATTTTTTAGTATCTTCACAGTATTTAAAATCCTTCGAAAATATAATATCGAACATTCAATACATATTTAATAAAAATACTCATAACAATTAATCGACACATTTTTTCAACATTTGTACCCCAAATACCGCAAATTACATCAAAACTTTTACTATAATGAATAATTTAGCTCACACAACCTTATTGGTACATACTGCAATGATATTCATGCTTTTGTTACTGTACTATATGCGTATTCTTTAAAATTTAAATTATATGCCTTAAAAATTTAATGGTTGGAAAACAAAAACAAAAATAGAGTTATAGTGTTTTGAAAATACTATTCGGTAATCTAAAATGTCAAAATAGTATATGGCATGTCAATGCTTTCCAGTATATAAACAATATGTGATAGAACTATTGAGCTTATTATTTTGTATCAGCTTGGGTAGTCTACAACGTTTATATTTTCTTCTTTTTTTTTGGCAAATAATTCTAAGCTTACGAAATATAAATTTAAGTTTCGTTTTTTTGTACATAAATCACCATATAACATATGCTTGTCCTAATAAACTTATAAAAATTGTTGAATAAGTGTTCATAAACAACTTATATTTAATTTATTCATAACTAGCTAAACCCGGTAGACGTTGTCCTGCCAGCCAATAGTTGTAAATAGATAAATTGAATTTAGGAAAAAAAGCTTGAGAATTATTAGAATCACCTCCCTTATCAACCCGCAGAATCCCTCGTTGTACCAATTATAACTCACATTCAATATATACATTAATCAATTACGTTTTGAGAACCTCTTCCTCTAAAAATCACTATACGATCATAACAAATGAAAATTCTCACCTATATATGAGTTTAAAGACATACATAGATATTTCTTAACATATTTTTGTATTTGTCTATTTGTGTCTTTTAAAGTTGAATTGTTTTTTTGGCCAATTCGATCCAAAGATCGCTATTAATCAGGGACTGGATGCTTACTGGAAATATTCCTGTTTTCTTTAGTACTTCCTTAAACATATTTGTTTTATGAGCGAAATGACATCATTTGTAAACTACTATTTAGTTTTTGAATATTGGCCAAGGAGTTTTACAATCATTTCCTATCCTATAAACTAATGAGCGTAATGGATCTAGTGATGGGATCAATTGGGGCAATTTTACTTTTCCACCAGTACAACATAACCCAGTAGATTCACCGCTGTATTTTAACGCCTTACAATATTGGCAAATGATTGTCATTTCCCCAGTTGTTCCATATTACATAAATATTAATTAAAATATGTAAACAACACATAAATTAAATAAATAAAAATACCAAATTCAAACGTTGCTAAGCGTTTTTCAAAATAAATCACAGGCATCAATGATTACAAATAGTATTTAGACAAGTAGGCGTAAAAATTTGCGGAAGATGTCGAAGAACATCTTAATCTTCTAGAGATATAAAATATACTTAATATCCGATTCCCATGCCTACCAAATATACATAGAAAATTTCATGAAAATTGGTCTAGCCGTTCTTGAGTTATAAATGGTGTAACTAACACGAGTTTCTTTTATATATATAGATAATAACAGTTAATATTTTTCTAAAATATGGTCTGTACATTCATCCTCGCTAGCCAAACTATAATTTCAAATACCTGCAATAGTTTCATAAAAATTATTAGTCTTTCACTTAAAACTTGTATTTAAGCTCTAGTTGGAATTTAAATTTATCCGGGCATTTCGTTAAAAAAGTAAAAGATTTTTAAGACCCTTTAAAACTCCCCGTCAATTACTGTAAATGAAATACCAGTAAAAAGCACCCATAAATTACTTAGTTTAGGAAATAAATAGCTATTAGACTGTTGTTTCCTTTATTAGTCAATTTAGCAAAAGTATTAGAAAGTGGGGTTGAAGATATGTCAGTGGCGACCACCCTTAAAGCAATGAAGGGTGGCGCGCACAAGACAAATGGCAACAATCACCGCCAAGTGAATTACTTGCGCTACATTTCGTGGCATTCGTCGTAAATCTAACAAAACAACCCCGCCACAAATAAATGAGATATGAAACAATGAAATTAGTGACGATTATCACTTGTCTTAATCGTTATAACTCTTCATTTATGCCCTTCTGTCTTGTTATCCTAACAAGCTAATTTGTCAAGGTTGTAAATCTTATGTTCATAATTGCGTTAGTCGTTTTTCTTTCATACCTGTTTTTATTTATTTTCCATAAATTTTTCATCTCTCTTTTCCATCTACTATACATTAAACTAACAGTAATTAAACACATTATGCACATAAAAAACTGTACTTTTAGCTATTTCAACCAAAGTATTCGTACATAAAGTACTATTACTATTTTTTAAGAATTACTGTCACTATTACTATTCTTTTCAAATGTAGGGCCGGTATTTTCACATCTACACAATGACCTAATTTTCTTCCAGATAAAATTTTATTCTGAGAATAAGAAAAACATATGTATTTTCACTTATGAGTAGTGATACGTCTAGGATTTATCTAACCTACTAATTTTACCTTTTAAATAAGCTAACGTTAGAATCTGTGGCCAACTTATCTATGAGTGAAAATACCATCCCTTATTTAGATAAGATACTAGCTATCGTTCTCAACTGCGGGACATATTTATATCGTCAATGGAAATTATACGTATATATTTTGATATCAAATGACAAAATTCGTTTTCATTAATACATTTTTCATATATGTAATTATAAAACGCTTATAATAAAATTAAGCCTACTGGTGACCGAGGGGTCTGGATGGCTGCTCCAAAACCGGTTGATGTTGGGTCGAATATTGTATTGAGAAAATTTTCGATTTTTCTTGACATATGTATTTTTAGTAACTCTACAGTCGCTAAAGACCTTAGTAGTCATAAAAAGACGGAAAATAACAATTAAAAACATTGAACAATGTACCACTATGTATTTAAAAAATTCTAATTCATCACATTTTCGGAAGAAACGGAAAATGTTTTAAAAGTGGTATATTTAACAGATGTTTGCTTTGATATTTATCTTATATCTAAGTTTGTTTAATTTGCCTTAAAAGACGTAAGTATAAATAATTAAAATCCTAAAATTTACATAAAAGGACCTATCAATAGATGATTGTTTCTAATTAATGCCAAATAGATACGTTTAAAACGAGGTGAGTAAATTGACCAAATTTTGAATATATTTTGGCATTCTATACGGTTCACCAGGAGAACCTCAACACTGCAACCATAGGCTTTTTGTGTTCCTCTTTGGCATTATAGCTCGGGATGAAAACGATACATCGAAACGATACATATCGTTAACATCGATATATCGTTCATAAACATCGCTGTTGAAGCCCAAAACATCGATGATACATTGTTTTTTATGAGCGATGTTCTATTATTGATATTTAATCATAACGTCATTTTCCTACAAACGTAGATTTATGAACTCCGTTAGTTTATAACGCGTGAGATTGTAAACTAATGGTTGGCGAGGTAAGGTATAGTAATCTAACAACATTATATTATACATTGACGAAGTTTACAATTTTACAGTAGGTATCGTAAATTAGTATTTCGGAATATTTTATTTAAGTATAACTAAATGGTGGTAAAAATCAGCACAAAAATCGATATATTATTCATAAATTTTGTTGTTATAACGTTGTTATTGATATTTCACTTTTAAAAATATCGAGCAATGTTGGGTCTCTAATTATAGCTTTAGATGTATGCTTATTTTACATGTGGAATTCTCAAAACTTTTGATAGCTTATAGAAAGTGAAACAAAGTTCAAACGAAATATTTGTATTAAATTTTCTGTTCTAGATGTTATACAACAAAAGTTTGGTACATATGTCACACTTTCGTTAGGTTATAACATTATTCATTACTATAGAATATTGATTATTATAAAACTTGAAGATGGTACGGAGTCGTTATTCAACGAATCTTACTTATATTTCACTGTTGTTTTGATTTGTACCATTGAAAAGAAGATAAATTATATTTATGGATACCTGAACAATTTTTGAAGACTTAGCGGTCAAAAACATTAAAAAAAAAAAACAAACACATTGGTATTTTGTTCCATTAATTGGCATCTAGCGATACATAGATATAGATATAAAATTTATATCATAAAATGGCAATTACGTATAATTAATCTTTACAAATTGCAATTTTATTGTGTTTTATACTTCGGCCAAAATATTTGCCAAAGATTTTCGGACATATGTACACAATAACATAAAAATTAAAGTTAGGGGGCTAGTTCTTTTTTATAAGGTTATATTTACTCAACCCTTACAATTTGTCGTTATTGTTAAAGCTCAACGAATGAATAAAAAAGTACAAACACTCGACAGATTCAACACAAAGATATTTGTAGTTGTATATATACATGAACATACATGATGAACATGCGGAAAAGGGAAAGTAAAACAAGATACAAAAACATACAAAATTGCACCCCTTGTTCTCGCGGTGCAGACCCCAGTAGCACCCCGAGGTTATATGATATGTAATACTCACTTCTTTCGTCGCATGCATATTTGATAAAAGAGTAGCCGGCGCCGTGTAAGAGTTACACCAAAATTCATAAATAATTTAACATGGTATCATTTTATCATAATTTGTCCACATAAATTATCAAGTAGATGGGAACATAATTTCAAGATAAGGTCTGAAAGCTGCGGTGCCGTTGTTGTTACTCATTCATGACAAATCTCATCTTCACGTATATGTATAAGTAAATGTATTGCTAAATCATCTTTCAATATTCTATTTCGCGCTTGTAAAACTTTGCCATGGCATCGTCGTAATAAACGACTTTTAAACAGCTCCAATCCTGTTAAACGATGTACTATAAAATTAATTATCTGTGTATGTTTCGAATCTATTAGAAACAACGTTCACATTATGGTTAACAGTTGATTCCATTGCGTGCTCTATTTCATAAAGAATAGATAGAATGGGCTATAAATAGTTGAGGGTTTTTCTAGTTAATAATCAATGAAAGTAACACAAGACGAGATTTATTTGAATTTAATCAATTCTATTTGACACACTGTCCATACGCGCTATTTTGTCTTTGGGAAACGTGTTTTCATTACGTACATTGTACATCCCTATATAGGTATTTAAAACGATTGAATCAATCTCATTTTATATGGATTTCAAATTACAATGAATGCTTTATGAGTACTTAAAAATAATTAAACTAGTATTAAATTGAATTAGTAGTTTTTTTTTTTAAATAAATGCTTTCCAATTTCAAACCCCAACGATTTTATAATTTGACTATTCTAAAAGGTTACATTAAAATCAATATTAAAGAAGATCGTTTATTGTCTTTACAGGGTGACATATTTTCCGGGCTTAATGACGGTTTGTTAAGCCGTGCCGAAGCTTTGGCAGCGGTGGACATCGGCAAACATCAACCATCGGGAGGACCTGGTGGTTTACCCCAACTGAAGCATGATATGATGTACCATCATGGGATGGGAGCTCCACCACCTAACTCAAGACCCCATCAAGTAAGCACTAAGTTTCTAAAACCGTAATTATTATTAGTTACTCTTATGAATTTATAATGAAATTTAATTGAAGACAAGAGAGGATTATGACTGTAGTCGCTATTAAAGATTAAGGAATTATATGAAAATGTTTCTGAATACTGTACAGCTTATTTTAATATACTCTTAAAATGTAATTACATTAAAAATAAGCACAACATTGTGCTAACAGTTACTTCGAAAATTTTAATCTAAACTTTACAGATAGTATGTGAAAAACTAAAAATTTAAAAGATAGTCATTTACGAGAAAGTAAATTATTCGGTGGATATCATAACATTATTTCATTGCAAGTAGGTACTTACAATACTAAAAACATTGGTTTAAATTTTAAGCAATTAATTCTTCCAATAAATCATAAAAAAGGACACATTAAGAAATAACATTTTTTTTCACTTTTATGTAGTGTTAAATTGAACATAACGATTAACATTTTAAAGAAAGTGTTAAGTTATTCAAGTAGTTTCTCTAATTCACCTAGAAATAAAATTTGTTCCAAGTCAACAAATCACTTGGAGAACTTTGAAATTTCTAGAATATTCATTAGGATAGTTTTTTAAAAAATTAATTTACCTTTTATAAAATAAAACCATCGTAAAAATGTGAAAAAAAGGAATTTCAGGTTATTTAACTGTGTGTTATTACCTATTTCATTATTTAAAATTACTTGTGTTATGTTTTAATGTTAAAAAAAGCTTAATATGGTACTACCTCTTAAAAGTAAACAAATCTATAAGTCTTGAAAAATTTAACCCTTAAATTTAGCATTTAACAATTAAAATTTAAAGCCAAATATAAGATCTTTAAACGCTAGATTTTGTTGAAGACATTATATTGATTCTTAAGGGTTAACAATAACTATATATTAAAAATGCTGATTACTAATATTTTCTTCAAAAATTATCAAAAGGGATCATAAACCATTGATACGAATGATTCAAACCAGTCATTTCTAATCATTAATGTGATGAATTTTATACCGCAGCTTATTTTTACAAAAGTTATATAAATTTTATTATTTTTTACTTACACAAAATATAAAAAAAACATCCATCAAAAATTCATTAAATAATAAATTCTGAATAAATTAAAATAAATCAAAATAGAAACGGATTATGTCAATGAGGGCTATACGTAAATTCGAGTTGATATGCAATAGATAACAAAATCAATCAGAATAAAGAAAATATTTTAGTTAAAATTGTGCAGTTGATTCAAGTGATAAACTGTGCATGTTTTGGCGTCGCCAAAAATTTCTTCTTTAGGGGATTCTTACGTGTGATGGCCTGTTTTTTTCAGTGTTTTTCGGGATTTTTTTTTGAGCACCCATCAAAATGATAGAACTTTTGATTTTTCGCTAACTTCTGAAGAAAAAGTTGTATTTTCTCGATTTTGTTGTTATTTATGTTAAAAAAAATATAAATATTCGGATTTTTTTGATTATTCAAATTTTTAATACATTTCGTACGTCTAAATGTACTAAGGTTATTCTATAAATTGGATGTCAGTGGGTCAAACCGTTTTCGAAATATGATGGAGACAAGTTTGAAAACCATGGTTTGAGAAAAGCACGTTTAAATTTATTTTTTTAATTTTAAAAAAGCATTCAATTTTACTATCATATTCTAAACAAGGTAAGGAAGTAATTCATGCAAAAAATAAAATCTTTTTTTAACCCATCACATGGGAGAATTCCTTAAATCCTAGGCTCATTTATTTTTACCCAGCTCATTTATCTAACTCTCAAGTACTCCTGTACTACCATAATTAAAAAGTTTTTCTTAGTTATTTTAAGATTAAATAAAACATGAACAAAAACTAATTATTGTCTAAACCTTTAACCTGTATTTCTAAGAGATTTTAAATATACTTCATTTTGCAATTTTTGCCGTACTTTCGTTCATTATTGACTCTGAGATAAATAAATTTTTGAGTAGATTTTAAAACTCATGGCTTATAAAATGCCCAATTTGGTGGTTTTAATAGTGGCCTAATATGCTACAATAACGTTTACATATATTCACTATTATTTATTCCCTGTTGTCCTAGAAAGTATTTATAATCATCTTGATGAATTTCGGAATCAGAAACGGTTGTAATCGAGGATATATAGTATAGTTAGTATAAAACCAAACAAACTATACTTATAAAGGTTTGAGGATGTTTTCCTCTAAGAAATTTAAAAGCTCTTCTAAGTTTTAACCCTTATAATACAAATAACTACGGAATTATATTGTAGAACACTTTTAACGAAAGTAGTCAAAAAAAAAAATTAATGACTCCAGTTCCACAACCGTGGAACAGAATACAAATATCTTAGTTTTGTGGTGAAACTTAGCGAAAATTTTTGAATTAATAGCTGTTACCTATCCTACATCACTCAATAATGTTTATAATCAGACTCAAAATAACTCCAAAAAATTCGAATTTTAGTGTAGTGGCAAATACTGTATCAAAGCTGTCGAAAAGCGATAAATACTAAGAAATCTATTTAAAATTAATATCAGAAAATATAAAAAAATATTCATTGTCTCAATTTTTTAATATTTTGCTTAGTAAAAGTAATAACTTTTAATTGATTTTCGAACGATTTATAATTAAAAAAATTTTGTCTGCCGCGTTTCCTCGACTGTAAGACTTGGTCTTATATTAATTTGATGGAAATAAAACTCATTAGATCTTATTTTTGAGAATGATTTATTTTTCGACGTAAAATTAATCACGATGCATCCAAATTCACATTTTAACACGCAAAATTTAATAGTCATTCTATATTCTCAATCACCTGATAATAAACTGAATCATTACTGATAATAAACTCAAAATACTGAGTCATTGTTAAGGACGCTTACTAAATTGAAAATGAATAAAACAAAGTTAAGTTAATGTGAGTCCAAATTTGAAAAATCGGTTAAGAAGTTTCATTTTTCTATAAGATTTTATTTTCGAGGAAACATAGTAGTATTAAAGCGTATTCCTTAATGATTTACGAACAAAAAAAAATACGTAGAAATAAATATTGATCGTGAAATTTATAACAATTCAATTTAATTGAAGCCTGAAAAATTGGAAAGTTTTGTACAATTTCACAGTAAATATTCATTCAAAAACAAATTGTGTTAATGTTTGATAGAGTGGAGCTGGGAGCTTTCAATTAAATATTCGATTTACTCAGAAAAACAAAAATTAAACGAATTTAGATTTGGGTTATTTTTTCATAACTAATCTAATAAACGATTGATGTACAATGTTTCATGTACCACACATGTGTACAATAGTTTAAAGACTACTTCCAAAACATGTAGAAAACCATTGAAAATGTTAGCATTTTCTAATTCTGTATGAAGCTTTCGAATAAACCACAAACTATAATTTCTTCATTGAAATTATTAAAATTATGTATGAAAATACTGATATATTTTAAAAAATAGTTAAAAACAATTATTAAAAAACCTTTTTTAAATTATACTAAAGAATAATGTTAAAACAAAGAGTTTTAAATGATACCTAAAAATGCGCTTTACACATATTATGTAAGTGTACATTTTTTAATGTTTTAACGAACTTGTAATAAGTTAAAAAAATAACGTATGTTTCTTTGTTCTGTGTAACATAACTAATACACTTTCATTTTCAAAAATGTAGTCAGTAAAAGACGTAATAAATTCTATATAGCTTCGAACAAGTGGCTAATATAGCTTTATTATAAATACTAATATATTGAAACATAATATCGCTGTGGTACAAAAGAGCGTAACTAATGGGTTCATGAAAAGAGTCAATAGATACCATATTTTAAGCTTTGCGTATAGAATTACAGAGGCGGTTTACGAATTGAACATTAAGGGATCATGCTAAAAAGTAACTAGAAAATCAACACACTATGCGACCCTCCACATGGGTATTACTTGAATGTACATAGACATACATGTATACGGTATGTATAATGTTCACCCGCACCCCATTTGCACAAAGCAAATATGACTTTTTGTCATAATATGAAAAATTTCATGGTTGCTGAAAGTATCCCTGTGGAAATTGTCGTGTAATAATATTTGATATCCATAGGCAACAGGGTAGTCGTAGTAAGTACTTTCATATATGTTCATATTATAGTTACTTTTGTCGTATTACACGTACCGGTTTTATTATTATATCTATCTAGATGAACTCAAATATATTGTAATACGAACGTACAATATTTCTGTTGTGTGGGGTCATTACAAATGTCATTTTCGAAGGCATTACACACTTGTGTAACATAAATTGCTCGTGTAATGGAACAAACAAGGGCGAGCGCTTTATCTGACCACCGAATTCAATCATCGTTACTCTAACAAACTTAATGCCAATCTTATTTAACATAATTATGATTATTTATAGTTACCAACAACCACAAACAATTCCAAGAATTATTTAACTATTTTTATTCGGGAATTTTGGGTAGCCGTTTTTTTCGGGAATTAAATATCCTTAAAAATGTATAATATTGATAATTCATAATTTTTATTCAAATAAACATCTTTCAATATTTATTACCAAGAACATAAATAAACACCATGTTTTTTAAGAAATCGAGAGTATGAAATATAATGTAATGTTATGTCAATACAAAATCACTTTATTTTTTTCTGCAAAAATATTAACTAAGTTATTTTCATAGGATTTTTATTGGACTAAAAATATAATCAATTTTTTTTTCTTAATGATTTTTATACGACGTTTCGTCGCCTTTTGGGCCTTTATCAAGTACTCAATCGTAGATCATTTTAAGTCAATATTGATATAAATATAGTTAAAAATATCGAGACATCAAAGCATTGTTGTTATAACTCTTTTAAAATGGATTTTACTCATTATCCCAGATGAACATTACAAAAATATCTTCAATAAACTTAAAATGTATACTGATAAACTGCCTGATTTTATTTTTAAATAAAATAAATAATTTTTTTTTACATTACATTTTAAGTTTTTTTTTACATTTTACATTTAAGTTTTACATTACATTAAGTACATATTGGTGATATTTTTGTGATATTCATCTATGAAAATGAGTAAAATCCATTTTTAAAGGAGTTTGTATCAACAATGGTTTTATATGTCGACAATTTTAAGTATAATTTTATCAATATATCATTATTTTAATGATCTATGATTGAGTAGTTGATAAAGTCTCGAAAAACGACGAAACTCCGTATAAAAATCAAATCATTAAGAATAAAATTTGATTAACTTCTTTTTAGTCCAACCCTATGAAAATAACGTTATTAATATGGTAGAATGGACATTAACCGAGTGAAAAATATAAACTTTTATTTGCCTTCTTTAAACTTCTTGCATTAAGTAGAGCTTTCTTCATATGTTTTAAAGCTAAATTATTCATTTTCCATATGATAACCATCTATTTTAAATTATCAATTATTCCTCCTTGAAAAAAGAAACATAACAATGGATTACAATTTTTTGGAATTATAGATGTTTGCACCCATTAGTAAAGTAGGAAAACTAAATTCTTACACATTCATAAAAAAAAACCATAAACTTTAATTACTTATATCATTATTTCAAACTTTGTTGGGATTAGTATGAATTATGACTAACAAAGATGTTTGTGTTTTGTAATTCACTTGTAATAAAAAGTTTTTATGTTTGAATTTTTGAATACTTTAACCCTTTCTATATTTATGATATTACTTTGCATTTAATACTGGTATTGTTATGATACTTATGATTGGAAAGGGTTACATTCAACCCTAATTACAGATTTGGAATTTAATATTATTGTTATTTGAAAATATATAAACGTAATAGACATATGCAGAAGATAAAGTGCATCGCGTTAAACTTGTAAGAGTATATTGAATGTTAAACAAGCATGCAAAGTAGTTCAGAAATAGCGACTAAAATCTAATGAAATATTTATGATACTATTTATTCTAAATTTCGCTACAGAACAAAATAAAACCGACTCAGTGTGTGTTAGTTGTAATTTCGTACATATGTAACATATATAGAAAAAGAGAAATATTATATGATTTTAGAAGCCTTGAACAAAGAAGCATTGCATGTGTAAGCCCTTGAGAGAGTATAAGCATTTCCCTAGAGAAGAGGGCATAGCCTCGGACAAATGAACCCCGCACTGGGCCCCCTGACAAGTGACTATAGCTAGTAAATTGTTCCATTCCATCCTTCAAATGACCACTTTACAGCGATGTCAGGAATAGTAGCGCTCGGTAATGATGAAATATTTCCCTACTGGGAACCAACGTTACTGCCCCCACACCTCTCAGTATCTATGTTTACCATTTGCTTGTTCATTCCGCCTAACTACCTCGTTCATCTTGCGACTCCAACATTACTTAACTTATCCAAGCTCTAGCATCTCTTTACAAATAACTAGCTGTTCGTGTAAATTGCTTAGATTAAAATAGCAAACTATCCGGTCATTAACCGAAATGCATTTTGAGCATCATGCAAGATCTCGTTACGTCCAAAAATAATATATAACGTTTACCTCTACTTCTTCGTATATTTTTAACACTAACAGTTTTAAAAAACGATATGGTATGAAAAAGAATGGTTTATTTTATAGTATTAACAAGTACTTATACTGTATCAATTAAAAAAAACGTAACATATTTTGATGATTTTCACCAAATTACGAAATAAGGTAGAACAAATTTATAAAAACATATTTTTAAAAATTTCATATTCCTTTGCCAATTTTGTAGTATTTTTATCGCTAGATTTTACCAATTTAGTGGTCCCCAAAAAAAAATATTTTTGATAAATTATAAGGATGATGTATAATTTTGATAGAGAGGTAATGGTTTTTATAGGCCATACCATTATTTAATCGTATCTGTTATTGTTTAATAAAGAGCAAAAAGTTTGGACCCTAATAGTATCATTGTTACGAAAATATGATAATTCTCTGTAAAGGTTTATTTGTTTTCTTGCTCCGTCGAAATGAACTACTTCCATCTCTGTATTATACTTACAGCGATAATTTTCACTAAAGCCAATTAGAATGATGTTCACATCTTTAAACAGGAAAACCCGGTGATTTACAAATTAAATAAGCAAAGAAATAAAAAAAGTAATGTTCGATTAGTTTAAAAGCCATTACGTCATATATCGTAATTTTCTCGTTTCAATTTAAAGTGAGGGAATGACGAAATGAAATATAACTTATAAAGTCTTAGTACATAAACTTTTGTCAAATCTGAATTTTTGTGTAATTTTACTACCCCTGACAACCTACTTTACTGTGCAATTATTATTAAGATATGGTAAATACCTCTATTTTTCTTCAATGTGAAGGAATGACGACTGAAAATGAATTCTTGAAATAATTTTCATATTTCTTTTGGACTGATACTTTAACACGTGTAAGATGACTTAAATATGTGAAATAATTGACTATATTGCCAATAATCAAAAATCGATTATAGCGTTCATGAATGATTACAGATGCGTTCATATATCGATTGTCAGTATAGGTGTGAGGGAATGATTTTATTTTACGGGACACATATAAAAAATATATTTGAAAACGTTTCCCTTACTTTTCACTGGAAACTCAAAAGATTTTTGAAAATCTATAGTATTTTAATCGATTAGTAAATTTACAAACAATTTTTTTTGAAAAATTTTTGATTTAGAAGGTCAAAAATGTGCTTATATCAAGTTTGGGGGACATTGTGTGGGAATGCTTTTCAGGGTTATTTTATTGAGATATTCATATGGCTTAAAAATTATAGCCTACATCATTAGCCCAAGTAATGTTCTTTTCAAAGAAAGTTACCATCATTGGTCGCTTAGATTTTTGTAAAAACTAGAAGGGCGAGAATTTCGATATTTCATGAAAATTACCTATTTACAGTACATCTACGTAACTATTTGTATTGCATTATTTCATAATGAAAAGAAAAACATATGTTTTAAGTATATTTGCAAATAAGCAATCCCAAAATCATTTAAATTTTTTGTTACATTACCCCTAAGGTGGCGGAATAGTGTTTTAGATGGTCTTCTTTTGTAGACTTTCAAGTCTTACTTTGAAAAAAAGTATTAAATTTATTAATATGAAAATTAAATGTTGATCGTTATAATGCAGTCATACAAAAATATCGAAAACAATTCAAGATAATGTTAAAAATTAATAATTATAATCTTTTGTTTTCAGATGGGACACCATGGAATGGACGGATTGGACATGTTAGATCCAATATCGACGTCGTCAATGACGACGTTAACACCAATGTCAGACACAGGACCAGGTGGGCACATGCATGGATATGGAGCAATGAACCACGTAATGAATCACCACCACCACCACGGTAACCCATTAACGGGTCATTCAGCACCAGGACACCACGGTGGTCATCATGGAGGTCATCCAGGAACACATCACCCTGCGATGGCCGCAGCGGCAGCTGCTGCTGCTGCCGGGCTTCATCCCGACTCCGATACGGACCCACGTGAATTAGAAGCTTTTGCTGAACGTTTTAAACAGAGACGAATAAAATTAGGTGTTACCCAAGCGGATGTTGGGAAAGCTTTAGCAAATTTAAAGTTGCCAGGTGTTGGAGCTCTTTCACAATCAACAATTTGTCGTTTCGAAAGTTTAACATTGTCACATAATAATATGATTGCGTTAAAACCTATTTTACAAGCGTGGCTTGAAGAAGCCGAAGCTCAAGCAAAAAACAAAAGACGTGATCCGGATGCACCTAGTGTTCTTCCCGCAGGTGAGAAAAAGCGTAAGCGCACGTCGATTGCAGCGCCCGAGAAACGTAGTTTAGAAGCGTATTTTGCCGTTCAACCCCGTCCATCGGGAGAGAAAATTGCTGCAATCGCTGAAAAGCTGGACTTAAAGAAAAATGTGGTTCGCGTTTGGTTTTGTAATCAACGACAAAAACAGAAACGTATGAAATTCGCAGCGCAACACTGACCACCTGGATCATCCGACGGATGGAAGTACACCAATGTTTGGTAGTGCTCGGATGATGGAGATATTTAGCAATAAAATAACTAATAAGGTTTATTAATTACTACCGTAATAATCTTACATGTGCGCTAATTCACAAACATGTGCCATGCGTTAAACAACAATCTAGTTACAAATCTTGTACATATCTAATGCAATACACTGTACATACTATAGTCTACACTATGTACCTCTAGAACTTTATGGTTATAAATAGGGCGTTAAAAAGACGCGTATTTTTTTATTATCAAAAAATATTTTCTTCTTGGAAACATAATAATCAAATATACTTACCTTGTAAACGATTAGTGCAGTTTTTACTTATTTTTCTGATCGAAAAAGTTTAAATGATAGTAAAAAAAAACCTATTTATTTCCGCAATCATATTCTATTTCATTATACACATTATAATTTTGATACATACAGCTGCACGTATTTTCAGCATAGAAATTAATTATCGAATAAAGCAGTTTTGTATCAAAACTTGCAAACTTATCAAAGCTCTTTTACAAATCTAGTCATTTACAATCCATTATCTAGTCGTCGAAGTCTTACAATTGTAGAATACAAAGATTACCACATAAATTCTTATATAATTTCTCCATATTTAATGCCAATACCAACATTCGATTTTACCCAAGTTTGAAATTTATATTTTTTTTCTGAAAATTGAGTTTAAAAAAGTCCTAATTAATTACTTCCTTTTTTAATAACTATTAGGAAACTAAATTTTTAATTAATTGCGTTTATTATTTACATGATTGTGTTTTAAGCTTTTTCAACAATGAAACAAATTTAAAAATCTTAGCAAAGTGTTATAATAATGAATTGGTAAGATTACCCTCTGATACAGCAAGAAGTTGAAAAAACAAGTTTGGTTATAACATTTTTCAATAGTCAAGCAACTTGAACTTAAACATCTAAATTCACAAGTATTGAATTACCAAGCTTCAAATTTTACTACATAAAATCAGGTGACTTTTTTTTACTGACATTACTTTAAAATTATTTAGGTAAGAAGAAAAAACATAGCTCACAACTTGCAAGATGAATGATTGAATGAAAAAAACCTTCATGGTTCTTCTCAACAATGTCATTCGAAATCTTTTAAAACTCTTGTGAAAGGTAATTTTACTCTAACAAAATATCGTACTTACCCAACCATTACCAATAACTGTAGCTAAATTTAACATTGATAAGTTTTTTATTTACTTCCGAATCACAATCAATTAATGGATAATAATATATATAAGTCTTTGAGATTCAATTAAATTTCTTTATTACGACGCGTTTCGACAGTTTTAAACTGTCATCATCAGGTAATAATACAGAATAATTATTATGTAGCTAAATCTTTTTGATGGATTTAGTCCTTTTTGGAATCAATTACATTTAGTTATAAATTGTTTATTGATTCAAGAAGATTCATGAGGGATGTAAAGACACATTTTGGTGGTTACATCAAAAATACTATGAAAGAATTCTCAAAGAATTCTTCGGTATTGTTAAGTAACAGATATTAGATTGGGGAAAAAATTTGTACATTTTCATCAAAGACTTTTATTTAAACAAAAAACAATATTTATAAATATAAATTACTCAAACATATAATCGCCGTCGCTGTTAACGGTTTCCTCCCACCTCTCGATCAATTTATCGATGCTAATCCACCAAAAATCCCCCAGTATGGTATCAAATAAGTAGTTGAAAATCAGTTTTGAAAGCCCTCTTCATTGTCAAAGATATTTCCCCTCATATGGTTCGGCCGGAGGCGGAAAAGACGGTATTCCGTCGGTGTAAGGTCCGGAGAATACGGCGGATGATAAAGAATCCCATTTGAATCCTTGGAATACGGCTTTGACGACTTGTGCAACATGGGACCTGACGTTGTTATGATTGAGTATAGTTTGGTTTTATCGATGGGATCTTTTCATCCACCGTATTCTTCAGAGTTTGTACCGATGGATTACCATGTTTTCCATTCCCAGTCGAACCATGTAAGAAATGTTACCTTCGACAATGAAGATGACTTTAAAAACTGGTTCACAACTTCATTGATACAAGCCCGGGGATAACATAACTGATTAGTTATTTGTTATAAATTATCACTAATGATTTTTGTTTAAATAAAAATCTTTGATTAAAATGCTACGACCTTATTTCCCAACCTAACAGTTATTGGACTCTTCAATGTTCTTCAACATTAAAAGAAGATGATAACCGCAGAAATTGGGACAGTTTGGTCAGAGGCATAGTGTACATTTTCGCCGCCCGAGGCCGATCGAAATTTCGCTGCCCCCTATTTTCTATTTTCATCATTAGTCAAGAAAATTGGTAAAGTCAAAATACTTCTACATTCTTTAATTATTTGATACGTATTCTCCGTGTTTTATTCTAAATAAAATCTTTGAAGGTATTATTAATGGCATTATGCCGCCCCATTTTCATGTGCCGCCGGGGAACGCTATGCTACTGAGTTTGGTTGAACTTCTGAAAATGTTTCAATTCAATGCGATTATTCCTCTTATCCATTGTCATCCATTTCAAATTTATCATAATATGCTTTTATTATATCGCGAAAAAATGTTTAAACGAAAATCGTTTGTTAATTAGTTACTTAATTATTAATTCTTAATCAGGATGGAATAAAATAATTCGCATTTTTTTCCCAAAACAACATACTGTTTAGAATAAACACTTCAAAAATAATGCAAGCAAAATATGACTTTTTTCTTAAAACAAGCAGTTCCTGCTCTGTTAATTATGTTTCCCCAATTTTTTATATCATATCAAATTTGGAGAATGGAATGTTTTGTAAAATATTAATAAGTATTAGAACAAGTACAGTTTGGTATTTTATTTATTTCTTTTATTATTTTTTTTTCTTTTTGGTGCAATAATTGGCATTAAATATGGTTCTTTTTCATTTTTTAATATTAAAAGATGAGTATATAATAATATATTCAATACAAATGAAGTTAAACTTTGTTTAGTTAAAGATAATTTATCGTGATAAATTTGATTTATATATACATAATTCTATAAATTAAAATAGTTAATAACAAAACAAATATAGTGCAATATTATTATTTAAATAAATTATTATTAAGGATTAGTGAAATAAGTGTACATATTTGACTGTATATTTTTTTAAGTATGAGTTATTATTTTATTTAAACATTTGTTAATGGAATTGGTTTAGGATGAGTATATGTTTTTTTATGAATTATAATTTAAAAAAATACTTCAACACATTTGTAAATTATCTGGTAAAATATAATAGCATTTATTTCTTATGGTCGATTCAATTCAAACATTTTTAAACAGGGTAAGATAACATATCACCTAAAATAAACATGCAAGTAAATTACTTTACCGCTTTCTTTAATTGAACAAATTTTCCCATATGTAATTAAAACTCATTCAGAAACCATGGCCAATAATGTAACGATAAAAAGCTTTACACATAATATTCAAGAATAAATGCAGCTCTATCTTTACAACAGAAAATATCATAAGACAATTGAACATATTAGAAATATACATATCATAGTAAAATTTAATTTTGAACACGAAAATAAAATGTAAATAGTAAAATATGTATAAATATAAATATTGAAAGAATAACTTATCAAAATTTTTCACAAAAATAGAATTGTTTATCTAAAGAATGAGAAAATAATGATAAATAAATGAGAAGAAAATGTCTTGGACATTTGATTTTATCTTCTCTGTCTAGATTAACTTTACATTGATCGTTTTTATAAAATTTACTTAAGTAGCAGTTATAATTCCAATAAATATAGAATTACTCTACATTATTGTTGATTCTACCAGAACGTCTTATTGATAATCTGCATTGACGAAACTTAATTTTTGTTAAGCAGTCATGCTTCCATTGTATTTTTCCTTTCATAGAACTTTAGTATGTATGTTGCGAATGCATAATCAGAGAACAATTTGAATTTTTATTTTTTAATCAAAATATAACAAGAAATTGAGTGTATTATGTAAATTTTGTAATAATAAATTCAACGTCTTGTATTATTTTGTTTACCAAGCATGACAATTCCGTCTTGTTTCTTATTGTTGCAACAATATGTATATAAATTTTTTTTCATTTAAATGATTGTTTTGATTACAGTTTTGTCAACATTCCAATAATATTTCGGATTAATAAAACAATTCTTGATGGTAATTTATGTACTGTTTCTATTATCGTAATCCTTACTAATGGATTGCCCATAAGAGCAATTTATCCTAAGAATGTTTTTCCTTTTAATTTTTCATAGAAAGCTGATATGTCATAAGAGTCACGACTTGAAAATATTTGAATTATTCATGCTTAATGAAAACTACAGCCAGCCAGATATAAATAAAAGATTTATTTAGCGTTTATTTCAAAATGTTAAACTCTGGTAAGTAATAGGTACTTTGGATTATCCAAGCAAATATTTAGGTAGGCCATTGTGTTTGTTTTCGTAATTTATAGTGAAATCCATAATTGGGAAAATAATTTTCGTCGGCTAGACTAGAATAGCAAATTGCCATTTTAGCGACTGTGCTTTCATTGGACAAAATCAGACAACGATGCAAAACGACAAATCATGGCTAAGCTTCTTCCAAATACCCTGCCCCCGAAGCATATTCAATCCAATCCAACGGTGGTTTTCTTGTAAACCTACCATTAAAATCCATTAAAATGAATCTTTTGCAAACATTTTCCACGAAAACTACTGGTAGATGTATCAAAAAAATTGCACTGCGCATATCTTAAGTATGAGGTTAGGTAACGTTAAGGTTGGAACGCAATACGTAAGGTTGGAATTGATTGAACAAAGCAGTGAAGAAAAGTTACCCGTCTACTTCAAGCTTGAATTCACTTTTACATTATTTTGTGCATCTTTTCTGGAATTATTCAAAAGAAAGAAATTTCATCTTTTGCACACTACGGTTTTGGTGAAAATATCAATTTATGGTCCTAAATTTGATGTAAGTTTTAATTCTTACTCATTAACATTTTATTATTTATGACATTTTCATGGTGAACTTTATGGATAAAACAAATCGAATTTAGTAATTTAAAAATTCTACATATTTTTGTTCTAATCAAAAATTTTTCTATTTCATTTATATTTCTTGAATACAGTAAGTATATCTTCATAAAATAAAAAAAAAATAGAATGACAATGTTTCAGTAACGTTCCACTTTTAAATATTTCGATTTTAGTGCTCAGATTGGTCAATACAACTATAACAATAATTCACAAAGTTAGACAAACGGGTGCCAACTTAATTTTTCAAAATGAGCAAAAATTGAATCTATAATTTTAGTAAACCAATATTATTTAATTAGTTTTGCGAAAATTAGGTCTAAATTGTTTAAATTAGAAAATCAAAAACAAAGTTCTAAAGTTTTATGCCAATGACTTGTGTCTCTGAAAATTTATTTTTTTAATTACAACAATTCTTTATATCGGAATGCATCAATACGAGTAATTTTTGACTCAACAGCAAAAATAACTACCCCAATGTGATTTTTCTTGGTTATCAGAATCTGTTTTATTGAGTTAAATTTTAAAATTAAAAAATTGAACATTTCTTTAAACCTTACTTCTTTAAGCACACCATGAATGTGAAAGTAAATGGTCTTATGGAAGTTAGTTTGGGGTGTTACGTTCACTGAACAGTACACTAAATAATTAGCAACTGTGCATTTACCTAATCGGGTAATTTCTCTTATATAAAACATGAACTCTAAGTCAACTATACGAAATAATATTCAATATATGTTTTTAGCAAAAAAGTCTACTGGTGGCCGAGTGGTCAAGATGATCGCTTCAAAACTGGTAGGTGTTGGGTTCCCTGTATCCTCGTATCGAGGAAATTTTCGATATTTCTCGACTACGGATTTTATTAACGGTAGAGTTGCTAAAGATATTGGTAGTTATAAGACGAAGGTAAATAACAATAAAAAATAATACCAATGGTAGTTTTTGTGTTTTTCCATTTTTGCAACTAGTGTTCCGTTTCATAGCAGCGAATATACTATTCGTTTAAATTTTAATGAATTTATTTGAATTTAAAAATAAGATATTTTAAATCAATATAATAATCGGGACTGTTGATGTTTATGTTCGCAAAGACAGAGAACAAAGAATGTAAACACATACCTCCCTGTAAATGAAAATCAAATATAATAATGGCTCTAATTTGAACTAAAAGATTGTTGTTATTTGTTTCAACATTTTGTCACTTTGATTTAATTCGTTTGCCAATTTTTATCATTTAACAATTGGCCCAAGGCTCCCTGTGAATATTTCACGAGTAGCTACACGTTTGTTATAAATATAATGTAACAAACTCTGTTAAGAACATTGGTTATAAAACAATAACGGTTGAAACTTTTTTTCCAGAAAAAATAGACTATTACAAAGTATAACTTCTCACGTACATAATTTTTCAAATCTTTTGAAAAAATAATAAAGATGCGGATATTTATGGACTTCCTAAATACTATCGTAATACCGAAGTAATCAATGCATGCACGAAAAAAATATTATAAAAATTACTACAGTAAGATCGTAATCGAAGACTAAACTTCTAGTGTTAATAATATTATATTGTTTTTTTATAAATAACTTAGTCATAATAACTTATCTTTCTAAAGGTACATAGTAAGTTAAAAGAATGAAATTTTAATAATCAAAATAGTGCAAGTATAATCCTGGATTACGATGTTATAGTGCTTTTAACTTTATTTTTACCAAGTACAAGGATATACAAAATTACTGTATACAGGAATAATTCTTCCAGTATCAGATGCCACACTAAAACATCCCCAAAACTATTTATTTGGCAGAAAATTTTCTGGTGAACAGTACAAATTACACAAAAATCAAGAAAAATATATAAAACCTTGATGATGATATTTTCACAGTACATCGATTTAACAAGTGATCTACGTTTATAAAATCTTATGCTTACTGAAAAGTATGTCTTCAGAAACCAATTAAAATGTCATTATCACAAATAGCTAACAAATAAAAACGGAACAATAAAGTATAAGTTTCGACAACATTCTGCCATAAATTTTAATAATACATTGATGTTTAAAGAGCCTATATTGATGCTAAAAGACATTACTTCTGAAAAAAAATTTTTTTTGAAGGTAGGGGAAGAATACTTATTCAATAAGTATTTAACTGAAAAAATTAAGAAAATAAAACAAAAAAAAAACTAGAACTTCTTTGCTTAAATAAATTTGTAAGCACAAACGAAGTTAAAAATTATTAAATGCATTACACATGTATACAGGGAGGAGCTTTTATAAAGCTTTATTTTTGATTAGGCATTTAAAACACTTGAAATTGTTTTTGTTGAAATTGTATTTGAAAAAAGAAATCGAATAATAATTTAAGAAATATTCTACAATTTATAAATATGTTTTGTCACTTGTTGTAAAAACACCTGTGTCGAATTTCATATACGTAAAAAATGAATCGGAAACCAGAACCTCCCTTTATTTGACTATCATAAATTGTCATTAATTTAGTGAAAGAAGTAGTAGAAATAATATGATCTTCATTGAAAATTTCGCAGAAAGTTATTTTTTTATAATATCTGTTTTTCATTTATGAATGGACATAATAAAAATTTAAATTTTCCTTTGTTCTAACAAGATAAATTAATGATGATGCTCAATATTTTCAAAGCAAATTGACGGAAATTTCTGTGGATATTGAATATTTTGATATTACTTTCATTAATCGTATTAATTGAAATCAATTAAAACGTTTGGATGCAATCAAGTAGCATTAATTATATTGTAATTGATTTCGTGATTAAAATCGTATTTCACTCTCCGAAGCACTCACAATTTGACTGATACATGAAGTTTGAAATTCGTATTGTGTGGAAAATGGTGACTGGGCGAATAATATAGGGTTGGGAAGTTGACAATGTTGACAGAATAGAGTTCGTGACGGACCAGGTTTAGGGGAGTGAGTCCCTACTTCCGGCTCCCGGACATGCTCTACTACCGGAGGAAATGACTTGGCACGATAACTCAATGTAATAGCAGCGCTGTGCTATGAGGTATTTATTTAAGTCGAGTGATGAGGTAAGTTTTATTATTATTTTTTTTTTGTATTGGAGGTAAATTTGTATTCCTGTATAAAAAAATAACTCATAAAAGATTTTCAAATTCCAGATTATTTGATTTTCATGGTAAAATACGCGTAAAATATAAACGATTAATTTCATAGCATACATTATAGATACAAAATAGGCAAATTTAAAATAGGGAATAGTCACATCTAAGAAAATAATGACAACAGAAGAACTGAAAGTTTGTTTTTATTAATCACATATAATAATATAAAATATTATAAAAGCCGCCAGTGACAAGTGTTTCCAAGTGGGATACCACTTGAGGACATATTAATGGATACGGGAGGGTTGAAAACGATGGGGCTGAATAGCAAACCACCCCCTCACTAATGGGGCTGCGAACTCTATAAACACGCACTCATAACGCACCTGCCACGTCTCAATGTAAAGACCCCTACGCTGCAAATATTGTTGAAAGCTCATCGTATACATATTTTCCATATATTACAACTCTTACCCCTAAAGATGTATGGTAACATTACTAATTGTGTTAATTGTTAACATTATTCAATGCACAACATAAAATTACTTACTGTACTGATTTACACTAAGAGCCTAAACCAATGATATATAAATCACTATAAATTAGAAGATAACTAATCCAGATGTACTTACATAACATTTGTAATAAATGGTTATGGTTAATTTTGGAAGTGATTCTCGTGAAAATTTTCAATTTTACATATTTGTTTTGAAAATGCAAAAAAACAAACGTTCTATATTCCATTCAACAACGTTGATTTAAAAATACTGAATAGGTACATATTGTTAAGAGATCATCAAAGAAATGATTTATTTTTGAGATTATAATATTTCTAGAGGTACAATTTCTCGTTCAGGGAATTTAAAGTGCATAGTACATAATCAGTAATGCATATTTGTATATAATTTGTTCGCATAAAAGATTGAAATGGATAAGGGCTGAAGAAACGGGTGAGGGAGGCACATATTCGTAAGGTGGTTGTAAGTAGCACTGCTATTCTCTATCTATTCAGATCCACATTTCATTCATCGGAAATCCACTGGAGACTTCACCGTTCTATTCCCTAACGTTACATATAGACGGTTAAAAAGTTCTTGGAGAAAGAGTTGAACTTTTGTCGTTTATCTTTTTTTTATTTAACGCAAAAATCATTTCGTGACCAGAAACTAGAAAAAGTGTTATATAGGTCTTGTAATTAAATTTAAAAACTAGTTCCATGATGATAAATTATTCAAAATATAGGTAATTAATATTTATTTACTAAAAAATAAATATAACTGAATCGTAACAAATGCAAAACAAATACATAATTTAATCAATAATAAATATAATTTAATATATAAATGAAACTAGAAAATTCAAATATTTATTGAAATCAAAAATGTGTTCTTCTCTATGTATCAGTACATAGTATTTTTCAGAAAGAGATTTATAAAATAGACAAATAATTGTCTTTGAATTTTCACAAATTATTTAAGAAAACTATCATTGCATTACTTTCAAATTATTTTAAATTTTTATTGTAAAATTGGAAAGAAATTTTCGAATCCAACTGTATATGTTTTATCCAAGTGAAAAACGTGTATATCAGCTGTCACAATAGCACTCAAGCCGATACAACATAAAGACGTTCTTTTATCTTTTTTGTTTCTAAAATACGAGGGGCGCTTATAATGAAGTCCATATGGAAAACGTAGTTGACATTTTTGTTGGATTTTACTGAACTTTAAAAGCTCGACACTATGGCGCGTTATATTTAAAAGGTTTTTCTGTTAAACATATAGTAAGCTGCGCTACTTGATATACACAAACACTACATAATTACAACGTTCACCCTTTACTAACTCTCCATTGTTTCTGACCTATTCAACTGTTTCGTCAGAAATAAATTCAAAACAAATTTGTCTTATTTCAATTTTCATATATGTGCAAGTCTTGCAGTGAAAAACGAATGGTTATTTAAACAGTACAAAAACATTCTGTAATGAGGTGTTCGAAAAAGCATGCTATAGTCATGACCACTCACGTAATTTTGAACACTGATTTGTGTGCATTTGTATAGCTTCGTTTTTTTCTCTAATTATTTTTCAATTTCAAAGTCATTTATGTAATTTTATAATAAATATGACCATCTGTTTTTAGGGGTTGTTACAATACATTGATATAAATCAGAGTGAGGGTGCAGATTAGACACCTGTCTGGCTAACACTTGTCGCTTCACCTGATTAGTCACACTTATAAAAAGACTTCTGGTTATAAATTCAGTTTAAAATTTTGACTTCTCATAAAAAGATAAATTTTTGATTATTTTTTTTAATTATTATTTACCGTGGCTTTATAACTACATAGATCTGTAACCATATAACTTTATAACTACTAAAATATCTCAGTTATTTTAAAGTGACTTAGTTAATTTAAAAAACCTAAGATACTGTATTCTAGTTTATTTATTTTTTGGCAAAAAGTACCTTGTATTTTTGAAACCGAAAAGTAACTTAGATTTCGAGATACAGAGTTTTATTTTGATTATTTTTGTTTAAGGGTGAAAAATATTGCTTTTAATTGTGAAATAATATAATTTTCAATTATGGCATGGACGCAATAATTTCTGGAAAGAACTTCAAGAAAGGGATTTTAGAAATTGAAGGATTTCCTGCAACAAAGAGGTAGTTCCGATTTACAAAAAAAAAAGAAATATTTAAAATATAACAAAATAAATAAATCTAAAAAAACCATATTATAAATAAACCGTTGTCCATATAATGGAAAAAAGCCTTCAAAATTAAATTAAAACATGTTTGCGATTAATTCTTAATTTCAAATTTCTTTGACGTCTTTTTCGTTTTCTCAAAAAATGTAAAATTGGATCTACCTTCTTGTTGCCGCAAACCCTTCAATTATGAACAAGAATTAGGAAAGCATCGGAAAATGGAATAAAAAATCATAGATACTTAATTGAAAAAGTTATGAAAATATTATGAAATTTAATATATTTAAACTAAATGTTGATACTACTAAAAAAGACTTAATAAGTCTAAAAGTAATACAAAAAAACAGCGAAAATAATTAAATTAGTTGCTGGATTAGATTGAAAAAACTTTATTTCTTTTTTGATTAAAGATTTACAAAATATTTATTGCAAAACATTGCAAAACAATAGAAAAGTATTTTTATGACTCATTTAGATAAGTGTGCAGTCATTTTTCAGTCAAAATTTCATCCAAAGATGAAAAAAAATCCTTTCTTGGTTCATTTTGTTCTCATTTCTGTGATTGAATACATGAAATTGTTTTAATTAACACCAAATAAAACAAATATTTCCGTGATGAAAATGTACTTCCATTCACTTAGATATATTCCAGTTTTTTGGATAATTTTAATGGAATCAGATTTAAAATAATTCCAAAACTCTGGGCCTTATACCATAATCCAAGATCTTATGGACGCCAAAACTTCGTTATTTTAGCGTTATAACAGCTGAAATGATTTCAGCGCATGCTTCCGACACAGCTTGAAACTGTGAATCTTAGGGCGTCGTGACTTTGGCAATCAATGGTGTCAGAGAAAAGTATTTTAATTTTTTAAAAAAAACTTAGTTACTTTAAGGTATCTAAGATATTTTATCATAGTTCCTTTATTTTTTGACAAAAGGTAACTAGTATCTTAGACACTTAAAAGTAACTTAGACACAAAGATACAGAGTTTTATTTTGCTTTGCTCAATAAAATTCAATATATATCTGTTATATTAATTTTCTATCGTTTTCAAAGTATGTTGTGTTTACAGAAGATTAGACGAAGTTACATACATTTCTTTCTCCTAAATTACTAAAAATGAAAAGTGCATTAACTGATTACCTATTACGTTACGAACTTTAGTACATATAAAATATACAAAGTAACTAAAAAAGTATCTTTTTATTTACTAAAAATAAACATTTAAGTTCCTTTTTTTAGAGTAACTAGATATCTTAAATAACTTCAGATTTTTTTTTTAAAAACAACTAGACTGGTATCTAGTTACATTCTTCTACAGTATTTTTTACAGTTCTGTTGGCAAGGAATAGAAGTATCAAAGCTATCTGGCTACTGAGGAAACATATTATAATAATTGTTCAAGTAACATGTATAAATAAAATTCAGCTTTTATACTCTAACTTGTAGTATAGTTACAACTAATAAAAGCTTAAGAATGTCTAGCAAGTGATTCCTTCGGTGGTAAGTGTCTGGCAATGAATGGCTTGGTTTCTAACATTATCACGAAAAAAGCACAAAAAAGATATACACTCTATTTCTATTATTATAAAGAAAAAAGATTTGATTGTTTGTTTGCTTTGAATAGTCTCCGAAACTACTTAACGGATTTGAAAAATTCTTTCACTGTTGGGAAGCTACACTATTTCCGGTTGAACATAAGCTATATTAAATTTTCAAAAAAGTTAGGCATCCATACTAAAACTCCAATAATGTGTGAAAAAATTACCAAAAAACTTTCTTACATCTCTATTATTTGATAAAGTAAATTTGGTATTTCTTACACATTTGCTACCTCTTACCTGTCAAAAATACGATGACCCAAATAGTTGCCCAAATAGATAGTTGCCCGTCGTTGCTGAGAGCATGCACTGAGAAACTGATCAGCTGCCAAATGAAAATTTTCCCATTTTCCAGTAGTTGTCAGTGTTGGGCTGTGAATATTTCACGAGTAATTACTTGTGAGTATAATAACACGTAAACGTGTCTATGCATTTATGTATGTCGACAAAGACGGAGAACAAAGAATATATTTAAGCACATACATGTGAGTGAAAACTAAATTTAATAATCATTGTTTCAAATTTGATTAACTGACTGTTGTCATTTGTTTTAACTGTCTTTTCAATTTTATTCAATTGCCAATTTTTGTCATTTGCCAGTTGTATCAATGTTGGTCGTGAATATTGCATTGGTAGTTACTAGTTAAGTTATACTAAGAGTCATAAAATGAAGTTTTAATCGTATACCGTCGATGCGCCTAACAAGTTCCATTTATGCATTTTTTTTTCATTTTTATATTTGATTGTTTAAACTTTAGTAATAATGGGTAATAATATATTTAAGTATTATATAAAAAAAATTAAAACAACATGTATAGATCAAATATTTTAGAAATTGCATCAAAATGTAGGATTTATTTCATATTGTTTATTAAATGATAAGTTTTTTGCTGTTTTGTGTGATAATTTTTTTTTTTTTTGATAAACTGTTTTTTCCTCGATGGAAGAAAAAAAAAATTAATATTATTTATATACAATTCCTAGCTCTTTTAATACTACAAATCTTTTTTTTTTTTGAGAAAAAATATGTCTTTATTATTCTAAGCAATACCAATTGGTATTTATGTAAATAAAAATAACGTTGTGATTAGGTAATTATTTATTATGCAAATTATGATTGCCACTCATATAGAGTTACCTTTAAACTTCAAACAATTGTTGAATTTTGATGCCTATAAAATATAATACGGGAAAATATTTCTTATAAAATCTTAAAATTTAACGGAGATAAAAATATAATGAATTACTATTTTATTTTAGTAAATAAATTACATTGTAAATACATAGTTTTGTAAGCATATCTTTAATCGTATCACTTATGCGGCATTTTCGAAAGCCTAAAATGTATCGAATATCAATATATGTATATCAAACCATGTCTTTGAAAATGTGTAATATATGCATAATTTATAATTCATGAAATTGACAGAGCGACGCTGTGGTGCAGTGAATGAAAAGCAGAGTCATGATTGGCAGAAACATTGGCGTTAAGTTACTGTAAATTGGTGCCGTCAAACACTCTGTGATGCTTTTTACAATGCAGATATAGGAAAACGACTAAATTATTCCAACTAAGTCTAATTAAAAAAAATTAACTTGAAATAAAAGGCTAATTGGCTACTATTATTAATAATGAATAGACAGAAAGAACGGTCTGAAATAGTCAAGCAATTCATTAAAATTATATATTGGCTAACAGAATAATTGCAGAATTCAAAGAAAGATTTGCATTGCATTCGGTAGACGTTGTAGGTATATATGTATAATACCTACGTATTATTATCTTAATTCATTCCATTGTCAAGAGCCAATCAAAGTTCTAAGGATTTGGCAAAGTAAATGTAATAGCTATGAGGCCGTTTCCTGTGGGATTCTCGGGAGAATTGTAGGCGCAACTAGTTCAAAATTGTAATCAATCAGAGAGTTGAACTGTCATGAGTGGATTACGCTCGACTTGATTTAGATAAGCTTGTAGAATAGCTTCGAGCATCAAACCGAACAACTTCACATAGACATAGTAACGGGCAAACTATTCGTTATGCTAATAATACCTCACCTCCAACAATTTGAGAAGTTTCTTTCCAGAATAATACAGCACTAGGTATAGTCTACATTAAATGACGAATTTATAATTCATATTTATTATTATCGTAACTGAAATGTTTCAATTGGAACTAAAATTAAAGCGATTTAATGGAGAAATGATAATGGTCGGTAGTCATTTTGGCGACATTTCAATTAGCAATGTATTAATTTTATATTAAAGGCAGTAATGTCAATAAGCAGAGTTTCAATTGAGGATATTTGTTCAATGACTCAATTACAAATACATCAATTGTATATTCTAGGTATCCTTATTGAAAGACCATGTACGTTAGTCAATATTGATACTATTAATTACTACATCAGTTGTATAGAAACAGATCATCGTATATCAATATCTTTGTTGTTATCATAAAAATATATGACACTTTAAGCTAATTTTGATTTCAAAAGAGTGATAATGATCGTATTGGGTAGAGGTATATATTGATCAAATAGTGAATGGTAATAATTGAGTAATTTATTGAAGTTTTGTTTTCACACGTTTCTTGTTTATTAACTAGTAACATTTTGTAATATTTTTGTTCAAATTAATCACAATATACACTACTATTAAACTTTGGTTGAAAAATTCTGCTTTAAATCCGATTTACAATATAGTAATAAAATTTACATAATCTCTTACTTATAAATTTTTTGAAAAAATCTATGCTTACTTTTATTTTAACTACTTTTTATTTTACTTTTATTTTATCGAATTTAATGCATAAATATGTAATATTTAAGGATCAGATACATAAAATACATCATAAAATCTATACTAATATATAAAATTCTTAGGTCCGTCTGTACATTTAAATTTTTATCCCCATTTTAGGATTAACATTTGTTCCAAGATGTTCTTATTCCAAAATTAACGTTTTTAAAATGTTTGTCTGTCTGCTAGCTAAATTGTCTCTTTATCACTAAAGACCGAAATAATTGAATCTATAGCCTATATATAGGCCGTATATAATTCCTTGAAAATAAAAAGAGAAGGTATCCCCTATGTAAAACTAAGGGAGGATTTTTTTTTACAATATATAGGCGTATGATACATCAATGGAAAGGTCATTAAAAGTTATAAAAAATAGCTTTTTTACCCTTTTTTGGTTGAACTTAAAATTAGGACAGTAATATCTGTTTTAAGTGCAAAAAATACCTTTTTGAAAAATTAACATTTTTGTACACAAACATTATCAATGCTAGATATTTTATTAGTGAAGTGGATAACGTATTTGCTGTGTATGTAAAAGAACATAGGTTCGAGTCTCATTGTACTTCTTTTTTTATTTTCTTTTGCTACAAAATTGAGATTAATATCCCCCAAAAAGTTGCTGAAGAAAAAATATTACTAAAAATAGTAATAATAATAAAAATTATAGTAAACATATATAAAAAACCTATCAAATTTTAGTCGCTAATGACCAAGCTGTTGAAGCGACTTAAAATAAATAAATAAAAAAAAAAAAAAAAATATATAAAAAAATATATAAAAAAATACTGTTGTATTATTTGTTTATATATATAAAATCGTTTGGCCCAACTGACAGATGAAATTTGGAAGATATATTCCTAATACGATGTTGACATCTGACAAGAATGGATTTTTAAAAATTTCTACTCTAACTTACTAAAAGAGTAAAAAAGGGTAAAACAATTTGTATGGCATTACTTCACCAATGTCACAATCCTACTAAAAGTAAGTTGTTGAATACTTCCCGAATCGAAATCAAAAAGAATGTAAACAAATAGGAAATAAGCCTTATAAATCTGATTTTTCTTCTAGTCTCATTTTTAACCCCAGTAGGTTCGAAAAATTTGGACTGTCATTAAATCAACCGATATCTTTACAAAAATTTATGCAAATCTAAAATGATTTTATCATGAGAGAATTATAAGAGTACTTTCTTAAAAACATGTGATATCATTTACTAATCTGTATAGTTATGTATTTTTTCTTAATTTTCTTTTAATTTGTTTGTATCTATTACATTATGTAATACAAGTATAATAATGACTAATATTGATTTATAATTCTATATTACTTATTTAAAGGCTCCAAAAATGTTAAAATAATGTTAGTAATGATAAATAATGTTCTTGGTTTGTTAATAGATTCTACGTCACAACTAAAAAATATTCGATTCATTAACAAAAGAAGAATATGGATCGACTGTGTATAGATTATTTTATGTAATTTCACTTCAACAATAAATTAGAAAAATTGAGTAGTTTTTTACAGTTGTTAAAAACAATGCAGTATGATTTTGATTCAAGCACAAAAAGCCTTTCTTAAAGCAATTCGGGCAAAATTAATCCATAGAAGTAAAATAAAATGCAGGCAATAGTAATTTAATGTGCAACCACACATATATATTTAGATTAAGCCACAAGGAAATAGGCTTAATAAAAATTATTAAAAATCAGTGAATATTTACTTACTTAGCAAATCTAATAACTGAGATTTACGGACTTGTACGATGGTAATAATAATAATATTGCAACCTTTTGTTCCCAACGTTCTCACTATGGGACGGTTGAGTTATAGTTGTGTGGCAACACATGCATCAAGTGTAGGGTCACGAATACAGAAATGGTCAAACCGCTGACCATTCATCTAAAAATATAATACATTTCCTACAGAACCACTGCATAAGTTGAATTAGAGTAGATAACACATTTTCTTATTTTTTATTAAAATCCATCGCTACTTTTCATCTTTTCGAGGTAACTGGTACTAATGTATTTCTCCAGTATCTGGCGTTAACATTTTATAACATTTTTTCATCAATTTATTCGTTGTTTCAACTCTTGAATATTGCTTTACTTTATATTGTAATACTTTATATATTTACATTATACTTTAATACTGAGTATTAGGGATGAACATAGGGACATTTTAGGGATGATGAAAAAATCTCAATTAATATTTTTAATGTAAAACTACATATATTAATCTAAATGACGCTGTATACAAGTGTAGAATGTAAGTATGAAAAGAAACGTCTTTTATATGTAATATAACACCCATATCTTAACGCACTTATTAAAAAATTAACGGAAAAGGTATTTCTTTTTATTATTTTTATTATAATTTTCGCCCTATAGGTAATTGTTGGCAGCAAAAAAAATATGAGCATGTATAATAAAAAACATAATTAAAGGCGACAATAATTAATATATTATAGAATTAACCTACAGGTGGCCGAATAGTCAAAGTGACCGCTCCAAAACTAGTAGTTGTTGGGTTCGATCCTCGAATCGATTCAATTTTCGATATTTCTCAATTACGGATTTTATTAACTTTTAAGTCGCTAAGAACCTTATAGAATTGCAAAATTATATAATTTTTAACCTAGTAGTTGTTAAATTATGAAAATATGATGTTAGTTTACATAATTATAATTAATATAAGCAAAACTATATACCACTTGGTTCCCTTTTATGCGATAAATACGTTTCACAGGATAAATGCATAAAAATCATACAAAAGAAACTAAATACACGTATAAAAATAAAGAATACGTTCCATAATTGTTTAAACTAGATAAAATCAAATCAATGAGTTACAATATACCGAAAATCGCATAAAAAAGGTATATTACATTTTACAATCTTATCATATTCATTCTAAAAAAAATTTTCATATTTTTACAAAAACGTAAACAATTATATAAAAGAATCATACAACAATCAAGAAAAATTAATATTCCAATATTCCTTCTTAATTTGTACACAAACATGTTCAAATGATCTAAAACAGTTCTTTAATTAAATGCTTTTGAAACATAAACCGCATAACTTCAAAACCACATAAAAACAGTACGCATAACAAGAAAATCGAATATATATTCATTAATATATAATTAATACAAATTGAAATATACAACATTCTAATAATTAAAACATAAATCATTATAGATCCTGAATTTTAAACAAGGTGAACATTTCTTTTTGGCGTTTTATAACAACTATGGCCTTTGCCGACTATAGGGTCAATAAGAATCCGTAAATTGAGAAACATTGAAAATTTGTTCGCTTCGGAAAAAATATTGGTTTTAATTTTCTCAATCAATAAAACCAAATAAGTATAGATAAACGAAATTTAAGTTGAGAAAAATTTATGAACATTTTTTAAATTTCAGGCAAAAAATTAATAAATTTGAAGTTACAGAAATTTTACATCGATAATAATAATTAAAAGGCTATTAAAAGGTAGAGTACAAATTTTAGTATAGTCTGTTCTTTTTCCTTATTTCAGACTTAATTGCATAAAAATCGATTTCATATTTTGGCTACCGACTTAAGTAAACAAGAGAGCTACTTTTATATTACGGCAAAATTTATACGCAAAGATTTTTATTAGGTAGTAGAAAATAGTTCTGAATATGCAGTAATAATATCGAATGGGTTCAATTTTTTTATAGCAAGATTCTATTTTTTACCTACATAGTTTGTTTCGCCTGATATTTTATTCAGATATCTTAATCGAAATGTACAAGCACTAAATGTATGTGTTTAATAATTTTTTACTGGTTTCATTATACAAGCAGTTTCAATAGTAATAATTTACCAAAAAGAAAATGTGATAAATTTTTATTCATTTTACTAAGCCATAAGCTCATACTATTCTATTTCTCATATAATTTATTTCCCCTGATATCTTAATCGAAATGTATAAGCACTAAATGTAAGTATGTGTTAAATATTTTTGTACAAGTTTCATTATAAAAGCAGTTTCAATTATAATAGTTTACCAAAAAAAAAACTGTTATATTTTGATTTATTTTACTTAGCCATAGCCTACACATCTCTCCTTAATTTTTTCCAATTTCATGAAATACAGCTTAAAAAACCTCGAAAATGCTTAGCTTGGTTTGTATCAGTGAAAAAAGTTCAAATCAGATCTGTAGATTCGATATTACCCAAAACTTTTGCCAAATCTTTTCATTTTTTCTGTAATGTTAGTATAGATAGTTATGAAGTGTTTTTATTTTGAAAAAAAAACTTGCTTTGATAAATTAAAATTTTGCTGTAAATAAAACATTTCATTCCTATTTTTTTTTTCGTATTTGAATTATTAAACCTAAATGTGCCAAAGAAAGAAATGTCTTTTCACAGGTAAAACTAAGAAGCCTTTTTTTGTTTGAATTTCGTTTTATTTTTCTAGTGGAACAATGATCTTGGGTATTCGATTATTTGAAATATTTATAAGTCTCGATGACATGTAGTACGACATTGTAAAAGAAACTTTGAAGTGCAAAATAATGGCAAAATAAAAAAAAAGTAAAATAGTGTCCCTGTAACAAATACAAAAGTGACGTTGAAACAGGTTGGTTTTGGATAACAGTGGTGAAGGGTCAGAATCCCAGGTCGCGGTTGTCACGCGGCATGATTGGTTAAATGAGAGAACACAAATGCGAAATGGTTTTTCGATGCTCAGCGGTGATTTGTTTGGGTGGCGGTGACAGCAGAGTGATATGCTACCGACCAGGTGCTCACCACTTGTCACACTATCCTCGATGACCATTCACTAAGTCCATCCTCGCCCGTCAATTTTCCTGAACCTTCTATTAGAAAACCATTTTCACAATTCTACATTTTATTTCCGAATAGTCTTCTCACAACGCAATCCATTTCCACCTTTCCCAGCATTCCAATATAATACTTTACAACAAGGGTAGGCAAACTTAATATTGGTATCGACGATCGACAATAATTTTTTTTACTTATACCCAATCGACTTCGAAAAATGGTTTAAATTAAAAGCAAATATATATTGTAACGTGACGTCTCAAAACTGTATTGAGATGGCGTTATTCGTTCTTTTAATTTGTTTTGGAAATAAATAACTACTTTCACACTTAACAATCACTTTTTTTATTACACTTTTTATAACACAATTACACTTGTCAAAACAATCACTTAAATGACAATAATCACTTTCAATTCAAATCAAACTAATAATCGCTTTATTGTAACGGAAATTCACAACTGAATTTCTATACAGAACTAATTACTGGCTTGACTGAGCACCTTATATACCCGCAACCCAACATTCTAGAATATACTCCAATATTCGTCAACGTTCCACCACCTACAAGATATTTCCAGAACAATATATATGTAATATATTCGCATATTCGCAATATTTGCATTGGTGGGAGAGAGATGGAAGTCACTCAGCCAATCGCGTGCCGGCATGGCACAAAGAGAGAGACAGACCCTGTCCCTTTCTGTTACAATATTTAAGGGGTTATACTGGTTTCATCGGGGAAAAGGATCTATTTTCAACATTTTTTCTCCATATCAAAAAATAAAATATTTTAGTTAAACTTTTCACTGTCTTAAATACACATATTAGACAAAGAATTTCCGTAGACAAATATTTAAAACTTCGCCATTGCGACGTCATTTCCAGTATCCCTTCAGAAAAAAGGTGCGTCCGCATTGACCGCAAAACTTAAGGCAGGATCATTCGTAAATGAAAATAAAAAAGCGATAATAATACGTATTTTAGTTAAGACCATAAACTTGAACTTGGACGAAGGAAAAAAAAGTGAAAAATAGATTTTTGCTAACCATTTTTACAAAAGAACAGTGTGTGTATACTTATGTATGCGTGTGAGAAGTTATACTTCTTTGTTATAGTTAAAAAGATATTTTTAATCCATTGCCGTAGCCTCTTCCGGTAGTACCTGAACTGGAACACCATTATATAAGATTACTGATTACTATAATATGATACAATTTTAAACACAAATCACTTTTAATATCAAATTACATAATAAGGAAACGTATATATTGCGGTAAAGACAAGGACAAAGAATATAAAGTTTTAAATACATCCATGTGAGAAGAATACCGTTATAATAATTATTGGCTCAAATTTTAACTACCATGTCATTAGTTTCAACTGTCATTTCGATGTCATTCAATTGCTAGTTTTAGCTTTTTGTCAGTTGTGTCAGTGTTTGGCTGTGAATACTTCACGGAAAATTACTGGTTTTTAAATAAAAGATTAAACTGACTATTTATACATAGATATTGTAGGTTTAAACATTTGGTTACTTATACAAAATGTATATTACATATTATATGAATTGACCGTTTAACCGAGTTAACAGCATGGGTCACATGCTTGAAAAATACTTATCGAAAATATTTATCATATAGAAGTAGATTATTGGCATTAAACATCATGTATAGATATGTATAAGCAATCCTAAATAGCAAAATCTTAAAAATTATATTAATACAATAGTAATTGTATATTTTATTTACCCATTTATATCTATGTATTGAAATTTATTTTTAATTCAAATATAGAAAAATATAATGTAATATAATATATCAATTGACTTTTCTTATATTATTTTAAATATTGCATTGAATAATTTGAAAAAAAATCTTTCTTTTAAAGGTATTTTAATTCTCATAATAAATAACAAATAAATAATAATAGGGAAACGTATGTAATATGTATGCGTAATTCATTTCTGTCAGCACAGACAGAGAACAAATATCGTAAACACATACGTGTGAGCGAAATACAGTCATTGTCTCGAATTGAATAATTGTTGCTATACTTTACAACGTTGTTACAATAGTCATTTTGATTTCATTTAATCAATTGCCAATTTTTTTCCATTTGTCAATTGTGTCAGTATTGGGCGGGGAATCTTTATGGAAAATTACTAGTTGTGTATTAATAGGCATATTGTTTAGACTGTAAAATTTGAAAACATTTAGTTAAAAAAATTTAGTTAAACATTTAGAGGATAGACGCACAATTTGGAAATCAGTAATATTCGTTGTAGAATAGATGCTTATTTTCGATTAGAAGAATTGAAATAAACCTAAAAAATTATTTATTATTTAAAATGCCTGCGATCGACTGGCGACCTGTTTGCGATGAACTGTTTGCCCACCCCTGCTTTACAACGACAAAAAAATCACTGATTTCTACCAAAATTAAAAACTTTACGATGAAACTGAAAATTTTAATAATGAAAGCTGCAGTGGAAAAAAGTTTTTGCGTATTGAAACCGTTAATACTCACTGAATAAAAGTTTACTATGGAAAAGCTTTATGGAATGAATACACAATACACATGTATTACTGAAATATAGCATTTTGTTATGTGACGGAAGCAAAGCAAAGCAAAGCTTACAAATAGGGAGTTTTGATGTCCCTGGAGACAATACTACGACAGCTGTACAATGCATACATTATCAAATTACCACCACCGCCCTAACAATCAGGGTCATTCCGCCAGTTCATCCCTTAATCTGTTTTCAATATTATAATGCACTCCAAACATGATCCATGATATGAATGCACCCTTTACTCCCCAATTGAATTTTTCTTCCTACATAATCCTACGCCTTATACATGTAAAACATAAAAAATATATTTTTCTACCTGATAAGAACAAATTTTAACAAAATTTTAAAATTATGAAAATATTTCTCAAAAAATCAACTAAAAAAATAAAACAAAAAAACTTAAAAAAGGGTTGAGATAAAACTAGAAAGCTTGTTTAAAAAGTGCAGATATATTTTAACAAGAATTATATGGGGCGCATCAACCCTTCATCAAAAATCACTCACCCCAATACTACTTCATGGATTAGCAGTCGTACGCCTTTTATTCATTGAAAATTGACTAGAAAATTGACAGTACCCTTTCCTTGTGGACGAGCAACCCTTATCCACTTAAGCTAAGCTTACCCCTGCCTAATGTTTAGATGGGCCGTCATGTTAAGTGTCAGAATGCATGTAAACGCAGATGAGTCTTCAATGATAATGTAAACATAATATATTAAGTACATATTTTCTGCACCCTTACTTTCGATGGCCATTAAGAAAAATGGAGAAATTTTCTCGAGTGAAAATTTTCAAAACCTATCACGTGAAGTCTACTTTCAAGTGCTGAGTATTAGCACGCTTTCCCAGCTTTCTAAAATGGGTATATAGAATTTTAAGTTTTCAAGTGAGTAGTAAATAATTTATCAAATAAGCGGAACGAAATTAACATCTAGAACCGGTAAAGAGTCACTAACAACTGTTTGCAACCGTGTAGTGCGGAATAATCAACATAGGAAAATTAATCAACTGCTAATATAATCCCGGATCAAAACCTAAGTTGCACAGGATTAAACATAGCTCCGGATTATGAGAAGTTAGTTTCCTACGTTGCATTGAAAATTTAAGTCTGGTCACAGATTAAAGTTTATCGTAATCATGAATATTGCGAATTTCGTACAAATATACTAAAATTGTAAGCATATAATATTCAAAATTATTGTTTCAAATTTATTAATATCTCTATGTTCATTTAACGGGAAATATAGAGTCAAGCCAGTCTCTATAATAGGTAAACTTTTTGTGTAAATAATGGCAGAAATAATTTTCTCCCCAAAACAATTACAAGATAGATAAAAGAAAATTATACCGACTTTTATGAATATTTACAACAGCGGAAGAAAGAGCCGTGTATGTCTTTATGTAACGTTAATTTTTTTGCACCCCTACATTTACGGTATTAGTTAAGAACATTAAAAACTGTAACACAGACGCGACGCTCGTAAAGTATCTTATAAGTAACGTACATCGCTATTGTCTTATTGTGTTGGTTTATAATTTTATCTAAGCTTTTAAAACTTTCATTACTCTTAGACACCAATTCAGACAAATTATATCATTCGGCTTTTTTTAATTTCTTTTTAACACCAATAAAATGATCAAATGTTTTCACCTAATATAAGACTTGAGAAAATAATCATCTAAAAATAATTGGATTTTTTTAAAACTCTTGGCTAAATATATGCTGGATTAACTGTTAGTCTATACAACTACAACTCATCTAAAAAGACTACAAAGGTAATGCACCATTTTCATAAATTAAATTTTCTATCCACCAAAATATGCAGACAAAGTGTAAATTAACACATTGTTTATGGGGTACTTAATCTACCCAATCGAAAAACTAACAGCTACGAAGATTATAATATCCCAGGAGGATTTCTCTAAAGAAAAAAAATGAATATTTATTTGGAAATTTAAAAGGTATATGTAACTGTACCTTGGAAGTTTAAGGGGCAAGCAAGAGCTTAATTGAGCTTAATGGGCTTAATTGAATAATTTTCTCTCAATTGAAAATTAAAAATATCAGTACCGTCAATTCCAAGCTCTGTGGATTCCGGTTTTTATGTACAAATAATAATTAGCTGTAATCACAGAAAATTTCCCTGAACCAGTATTATAATGTTAGTAATAACTGAACTAATAATAATGTCAGATAGAAAACTAATCAAACGCTATTAACAAAAAGTTCATCAACGTATTATTATTGGTATGCATAATTGATAGGAGTGATTTTAAAAGTATTTTTGTTCGTGTGGATGTCTGAAACGATGGCATGCACACAATGACCATTCATTCCATATGCGGTCACTTGACATTACCAATATCGATATCTAACCCTGTTCTTGACGTTAGGGCATCGATACATTCGTGAAATGTCAGCTTTTTATTAACGGAACATATGCACGTGCAAGTTAAAATTGATATTCTCAATTATTAATGAGCCATAAAGATTTGGTCTGCACATATCATGACAATGCGTCCAGACCTAGAATTTTCAACGGCTAATAGCAGACTTTGTACAAAGTTTATTTCCTTACTTTTTTAATCAAGCTCATTTTCAATTTATTATTTATTCGTGTTCGATTTTTGCAGTTTATCACTGACAAATTATTTAACATTATTAAATCCATGGATTTTGTGTCTTCTAAGCTTACTTTAAGGGCATGTAGGACAAAAATTGTTATGGTTGTAAACCAGGGCTGGAGAAACGAAACTTGGAACCATGGGGTTTAATTTTTTTTGAAGAAACCTAAAATAAAATATTTGTTTTATTGGTGTAAGAGCCGGAGACGGTATCATTAAAATTCGCACTAGCTCCAATTCCTAGGAAGTTTATATCAATATTATAAAAATGATTTAATTACTTACTTTAAACCTAATTAGCTATAACAATGTACCGATCCATATGCAGTGCAGATACTAGATTAGAAACCCATGTTAAAAAGGTATTTAGAAGTATTTCAAAATAATTACATTGAAAAGCCTTTAATAGCATTAAATGCCTTTATATATCTTCTAATGGTTTTTTAACATTTCTTTAACATTTAAAATAGCTTTAAATATATTTTTAACATGGAGTGGCTGACCCAAATGATACCTATTCTGGACTACTTTGGAAATGCATTATAACTCCGGGGACACATACAAAATTATATATCTCCAATTCTCCATATTAAATTTAGATACTTTATAGACCAGAGATGGGCAAACGGTCGATCGTGAAGAATAGAGAATTTTTTTAATTGTTATGCAAACACAACAGAAAAACAATCATAAAATATGCAAAGTTTATTAGAGTTATATTTATTAAATGTAAAATAAGCCTACTGGTAACTGCTCCAAAACAGGTAGGTGTTGGGTGCGAATCTCGTAGCAAGTAAATCAATATTTCTTGATTTACGGATTTTATTAACCTTAGAGTCGCTAAAGACCTTGATAGTTGCAAGGTGGCAGTAAACAACAATTAAAAAATCTACAATATTGATTAATTAATCAATTATTGAATCACTGATATACAGCATCAGAATGATTAAAAAATATAAATATTTTTATATTTATGTACTAAAATAGTGATTATTTATCAATTTAGCTTCAAACTTTAATTTCAATGGATTAAAGTAAACAAAATTGTATGTTTTATATATACCTACGACCTACGTCCTATGTGTACGTCCTACCTACTCGAATATGTAAGTTTTCACACAAAAGACTCCATACTATATACAATGCATACAACTCCATACAATGCATAATAAAAAAGTTATTTTCACTTTGAGTGATTTTCTATATGAGCATATATCATGGTGCGTTATTTTTTGTTTTAGGAATTTTCTATGAGAGTAAATTTTTATGTGGGCAACTTTCGTGTAAGCACTTATACTGATATACACAACTTTCTGTAGGCAAATTTCAAATGAGGATTTTTCTTGTAAGCAAGTAGAGAAAAACGAGAGCAACATACAGGCGAATCATTTTATATTGTAAAAGAACCCAATTTTCACTTCTAATGGCTTGCAAGTATATCATTGTTTTTAATATTCAAATTAATGAAAAATTTAATTGATTTTAGTTTTGACGATAAAAGCGACAAAGAAGAGCACCAACATATTATGTATAAATAATTGCGGAGACCACATAAGAACATTATTAAAGTCCCCGATGTTTTTAATAGTGGGAAAATTATAGAAGTTTGAAAATATTAAAGAAGAATATGAAAAATGAATTATTATTCTTTGTTTAAAACTAATTCTGGTTATTAGTCAAGCCAATAATTTTATGTTGAAACAATAAGTAAAAATTATCAAATAAAGAACGTGAAAAAGAGATATTAATAAAAATAATAGAAGTGCGATTTTTTTGAAACTTGAATTATTGGTAAAAAGTTTTTATCTCTTTTGTGAAAAGTATTTAAGCACTAAACGTAAAATAAAATTACGAAAACACGTTTCTTTAGTTAACAAAGTTAATTTTGTTAAAGTAACTTCTTCTTAATTTCATGTTAAAACTTTTGTCTCAGATTTTAAATAATATGACAAAGTTTATACGAAGAAAGTATGAAACAATCAGGAGGGCTATGTCTCCTTCTTACAAGTGAAGGAACCACTTTGGGACGCTCTTAAAAAGTTGCCATTTATTAGCAATTTGTTGTCTTAGTTAAGTTTTCTCATTATTTTTACAGAAGGGGTTTCTATGAAACTCAGCGATATCGAGTCGGTATGATAACGTCAAACTCATAACTAACCACTTAAAATCCACAATGTGAAAATTCACAGAACTTCCCTCTCTATAAAATGTAGAACAACTAATGGAACAACAGAAAAGATAATTTCCATAAAAAAGGAGATTCGAAGTTTTAAAAATTAATTCATTTTTAACATGAGACTAAAATTTTCAGATAAAGATGTTCAATATATATACATATATATATTTTTTTTTTGAACCATAAAGCGAATACAAGAACTTACTCTTCAGCTGCTCTTTGTACTTATCAAATCATATCTACTGAAAAATAGGATTACGTTCGTCTTCATACTTTACTATTCGGACAACATTTTGCTTTTAGTCTTCATATACATTGGCTTACGTGCATATAAAGAGTCTTCTTTTGATCCTTAAGCCAGATCAAAGTGTTATGAAATATACAACTATTGAGATATTAAAGTTGACCATCTAATATTATTTTAATGGAAGTTTAAATATATCCACGTCCTTTTAATATTTTCCAAAAAATAGTATATTTTCTCCAATTCATTTATTTAAGTAGAAAAACATATATCCGATTAAAAAGTAAAATTGTGGAAATAAATTTAAATTTTTTTAAATAAAATTTTCATTTTTTTTTTTTATAAACATTATACATTTACTTACATGTAAATATATATATATATCCTAAATATTTGATGTGCCCAACAAAAATCCGTTGATATAGGAAGCTTTTCACCAGTAAAACTAAAGATCAAAAAATTATTTCTTATTACTTGAATCCAGTGACAATTCTCCTGCCAGTTTATATTATAATACCTGTTAAAAAATAAATAAAATAAAACTTGTTCGCAAAACATTAAAATATTAACACCTTCCTTAGGAAGTCTTGCGGTACTTATTGTAACTTGCTTTCAAAATATACAATGTTTAATTAAAGTTTGAGAATATTGATTTTAGCGGGATTGCCTAAACATCCTTCGCTCTACCTGCTAATGTGAAACTCTATCCAATCTTTTGATTTAATAAAAACATACGGTTATATGAATAAAACGTGTACAAAATTAAAATCGATTTTTCACTAGCTTTAGGAGATTTACGATTTTGGGCAAACGAACATTTCATTTTTATGTATGTATACCAAAGTAGAGCTTAATTTCTTGGCCAATTTTTCTAAATTTCAAACAATCTATAAATCAAACGTTTAAATATAAATTGAAAATACTATTTTAACAATTTCCAATTCCAAATTTTATTAAAACATCTAAAAGTTTATGATATGACTCAAACTAAAACAACTGGCAACATTTTTATAAGAAGTATCATTCAAATTCAAATTCAGCTTTATTTTGCAGTGAAAACGAAAATTAATTAATTAATGCCTCGATATTATTGCTTATGCTTGTACAATGACTACCGTCTACCGATTCACATATTATAAGAAACACTTATTGTTGAAATCAATAGTGCAAGTTTAATAGGTCAGTTTAAAAGAATACGTAATATTATATTAACAAGCAATGATAGCTTTCATCATTTCAACTTGATTTTGTTACATCAATCAAACAAGGATCTAAGGGGAAACAACTGTAATAGGCTAAATGCACATTTAATATTTTGAATCGATAATGTACATTATTAATATGAGGAAAAACTTGTATTTCGGCAAAAAAAAGGTTTAAGTTTAATGAGCAAATGAAACTCCGAAAACGATAAGTGTGCTTTAGAGTCTTCATGACGTCACAGTATGCATCAATTTGCGCATTGAAACCGAGATATAATCAAATCATTGAATGGTTACCATAAAAAAGTTATAATTTACACAATGATTGACATTTTTCAACTCTAAAAATTACAATCAATTTTTTCCTTAGGAATCAAGCTTGTGCTGATTGTAAATGGTTTAAATCATTAACATAATATTTAAACGATTTATACAACCTCTCCCTTTGTGTTTAAGTACATTGGTCGTAGACAACGTTTATGAGATTTTCAAGTTTGCGTATTGTGACGTCATGTTAACACCGGGTTGATAGGAGTTTGTTTTAAGCATTTTGAATTTAACGATTTTTAGTAATAGTTATATAATAATTTAAAATTAGAAATATATCATGTATTAGCAATTGATCCACAAAATATATTCGAGTCGGAAATACACAAATTTTGACTTACATATTATCTTCTTGGAAGAGTTCAATCAAAGTGTAGGAGTATACGGCCTGTTTGCGAACGAATTTCGTCTGAAACTTTTATTAGATCTGCTCATTACTGGTTTGAACAGTGCATCTTTTATGAGAACGTTACCCATTCGACTCAATTTTTAGTTGAATTCTTTGTTAAACTAGAGCCGTATTGAATTTATTTTTCTCCCTTTTTTCTAGATATTTTGATATTTTCGCAAAATTGAATTGTTTTACTTCATTGGAAACAGCAGAACATTTTCAGAATTATTTTTTTTTAAACATTTCAACACAAGAATAAAATTCCAGAACTTGTAGTATTAGGGCCTATTTTTATTCTAAAAGAAAAGCCCATATGATAACAATAGAAATACATTTAAATTAAAATAATCAAGTTTTAAACTCTTGTTTCCAAGAAAATTTGCATTTTATAGGTAATAATTAATGAGATATCTAAAGTGCAAATAAATAAATAAAAACTATCTATGCAATTTGTACTTAATGTATTTCTTGTGCTTTATGGAGAAACATAGCTTTTAGAATAGAAACCTTTATTTTAGAATGATATATATTTTGATGAATATATTTATATACAAAGTAGGTATACATATCCTATTTATATAATCCATATAAATATCCTATTTCGTCAATGTAACTTCCGTTGGATTTCCAATGAACATCGGAAACGTTTAGGTATCGGTAAATTGTTAGTAAATGTCAATTTCATTGTAATAGAAAGAAAATACGAGTTTAAAGTTGAATTTAAGGGCATACCCGAGCTGACGTGTATTTCGTAGCAATCTTAGCAATTTTCTTCGAGAGTCTGTAAAAATAAAATAGATTAAAGATGTGAGAGTCCAGCACTGGTGATGGTGCAGGGCGAGTGGTCAAACGAATCTTCTACAGTGAATTATTGATGGAAACTCAGAGATGTTTGCTCCGTTATACGAACACTGGTCGTGTTTATCCACTATCGCGATATCTGTGCTCATATCCCGGTCGGGATTATTTCTTCTATGCGGTGATTTAGTAATGCAGTAATCGACTTGCTCTCTACCACTTTATGTACTTCTAAATTAAAAGAAAACTTTTATATTTAGGGTTCAAATTGTAACAAATACAGCGACATAATGTTTACAGTCTCCGGAGATTTCCTCTGTTATTTGTCATATGTGCCGTTGAATGCACTTACATATAACGCATTCGACCCATTCAGCATTCGGAAATTTGCAGTTAATGTACTTCTATCGTTCTTATTAGTTATATAAAGGTCGAATGTTGATGTACAAAGCTGTCACCATGAGGGTAACTTATGTCAAACACAAGGGCTTTCGTAAAACATCAAACAAAACTAAATCACCATTTGCCAGATTTATCTATTTACACATATAAAATATATTAAAAGCTTAACTACAACTATCATTCGGAGTTAGAAAAGCCAATGTTTACTGAGAAATATTTCCTTAATCTTTCATCCCGTATATATGTTTCAATTTTAAGTTATTGCAAAGATAAATATTTGATCAAATAATTAAAAGTTTTTTTAAATCTACATAATTTTGAACCAAATACTAGCAAAAAGTAACTAAATTCTATTATTTAGATAAGATAATTTAAGAGACATAGTCAAATTGTATTCTTATTTGTTCAATGAATGATCATATAGGAAATTAATGAGCAATTTACTTTATGTGTTCAGTTTAGTAGCAATTATACTGAATTTTAAGCTAATTAACCTACCAATACCTTTTTAATTAATTTAATCCCATTATATATCTTCATCAGTTTGTCGATAATATATACCTATTCATTAAACATATATGTGTAATCAATAATATTTAAGAAACAACTTATTAATAAGGTGTGAGACTTATAACTTTATTGTAACTTTGATTACATAGATTGTTGTATTCTGTAAAAGATCTTCGTATCGAGCAAATTTTCGGTATTTCTCAATTGCGGATTTTTATTAACCCTAGAGTCATTAATGACTTTAGTAGTTAAAAAGCGACGGTAAATAACAAATGCAAAAAAAATATGCCTTTGAACTAGACCCTTAAGATTTGAATAAGAATGCTTTATTAAATGTAATGATCTTTGATAATTAAGCCAAATTTTGCAGTTACTTAGATCTTACTTCATAATGTATGATCTTAAAGAAAATTTAGAATACATGTTTAAAATTAAAAGTTAGTATTGTAATAATTAAAAAAAAATTAAATTTTAAATTTTAATAATTAAATTTGGGTTTTGATTTAGTGAAATTCTTAATATTCATGCCAACTATACCACATCACATATAACCTACATTTAATTAAATTTAATTCTTTATTTCATCTCCGTGTCATACTTCCAACAAATAAGCATTGTATTTTTAGAATTTTTTTGTTCAAAAATTTATTTTCCAGAAAAGCCTAAGTATTGTGTCAAGTTGAGTGCCGTAGTGCTAAGTTTATATTAAGAGCTTTTTCATTTATATTAAAAACTATTTTTTTTACCATTAATTGGTATTTTTTGCCGTCCAAGAGTTTTGAAAGAAAAAAACTTTTTTCTGTACACATTTGCCGTAAAAACGCAGTTTAAGGGAAAAAGCGCTTCTTGTACATTTATCATGTATTAAAACTTAAAAATGTATACAAGCAAACGAAGAATATTATATTTGCAAACGATAAAGTTTATTCTTTCAAAACTGTCAAGTGACTAAAGTCACCAATTAATGGTGAAAAAAATTAAAATTTCATTAATTGGAAAATGCCCTCAATCAAACACTTTCTTTTAAAAGTTTTCTCGAGAGATACGTGCCTAAGTCATTTTTTTTTTCATTCAAAACTCTCCAACGGCCAAAAATAGCGATTTATGATAGATTTATTTAACTTTTTAATAATTATAGAAAAGCTTTAAATAATTTTCATAGCTTCATACCTAATTGGTCTATTGTAGCTTTGAATATTAGAAGTACTAGTTCGATTTATTTTAGTTATTCTTTTTGACTTTGTAGGTAAATTAATTAGCCATTTGAAGAAAAAGCACAAATAGGTGAGATTCCACATATTGAAATTTTGATTTTTTTTCACCATTAATTGGTCTTTTCTTGTTGCTCGAACCTTCCGAAAGATAAATCCTCATAGTTTGCATATTTTCCCGGATATAGCCATTTGAAGAAAAAAGCTCGATTTTTACGCCATTAATTAATGTTTTATTGTCGTTTGAGACTTCCGAAAGAAAAATCCTTATAGCTTGCCTAGTTTCCCGGATATAGCCATTTGAAGAAAAAGCCCTATTTATTTACACATATGTATATCAATTGTAGAAGCCTTAATACTTATGAAAGTAAACGACGAATATTATATATACGCGTCATGAAATTATTTCTTTCAGAACTCTTAAACGACAAAGAAACACCAATTAATGGCGAAAAAAAATCGATATTTTAATATCTATAGAAAAGCTCAAAGCGTTAAGTTACCACTACGTAAAGCTTTCATGAAAAATATGTCTTGAACGGCAAAAAAATACCAAAATATTACGTAGTTATTTTTTTGAAATTCTAAAAGTGTAGTGCTAACTTGATGGACGTTTTTTCTTTACCATACATATATTTGACCTGAAACAAACCGAAAATAATTAATTAAGAAAAAAAAGTTATTGAAGCAAAAAATTATTTGTTAAAAACGAATTTTATATCTATAAAAATGAATTATATTAACCAATTCTGGGAATTTACCTTTGGCTTTTCGCATTGAGCAGCATACGAATAAATTTAATCAAAATATAATTCACGCGTTAATTTCTTTTAATTGAAGGACAGCAATAATGAGACATGTCTGCCGTATTTAAGAAACGCATCTTCATTATAATTTAACAGATCGCAGACAAGAATTGGCAAGAGAGATCCAAGTGAATTTTATTGTAAGATTGACATTTAACAATTGTACGCGCTAGAGAACAATTAACAATTCAAAGGAGTTGCAAGATAGCGACCCCATTATCTTAGCGAAGTGATATAGTCTCCCCATTGGTGACGACCTCCCAACGGTCGGGATTGTGGTAGAGGCCGACGATTGACGGCCTCCAAAGCTCCTGATGATGTTTCTGCTACTAATGGAGTTGACCTGTCAGATGATCTAGTTGTGCTCTGCGAGTGAAGAAGCGTTAGAGTGACAGCGGGACGCGTCACTCCCTCGGGACGCCTTCCAGAAACACTGATGCCTTTGACATCGTCACTAGACGGCCGACAATCACGCTCCTAATTATTGTAATGTAGTTTCTTTCTCACTCATCACCGCTGACAATCTTTGAGATTTCTCTTCCATTTTCATTTCACCATTAAACTTTATAACGCCAAGAAATGTTAAACATTTATATTTCATCCCTTCAATAATACAATACAAATAAATCTCTCACTTCCGATAAACTATAATTTAAAACAAATAATACGAATATTTTCAATGTACGAAATAGGGGATTAAAAGTAAATCTCTTTATCAATATAATACCACAAAGTTGTGTACAGATAATTACATTTGTGTAACGATCAAAAGCTCTCTACCAGTGATAATTACCCCATTACAAGTAAGTTCAGCCCACAAAGATAATAAGCAATGGTAATAACGATCAGCAATGCTGTATCAAAAGGTAGGTGGTCATTTAGAGGGTTGATCAAGAGGAATGGTTTTCCCACAAAGCAATAAGTATGAAACGTTTGCGCATCAAGCACTAACAATTCGCTATAACCATCGTTTGTTACTCTATATAGTAACTAATTACGCCGCTGATTATGATTAGCCCTGTTAACGGGAGCTTTTGGGAGCTTAACACACCGTGGGTAATACATACTAAACATGGCGTATTGGGCTTTGTTTTACTTTCAGTTCGTTAATCTCTCTATAGTTTATACTTAATAATACTTAGAAACTTTCGTTTCAGTCTATAACGGTGTACATAAACCATTATAACACTTTCCAAAATCGAATAATGAAGTAATTAAAATGTCAATGTTTTATCTAATAATGAAACCAACTCATTTAATTATTTATTCATATTTTTTTTGGTCGATGTATTATAAATATGTTAAACGAGAAAACATAAATAGGATCAAAAGTGTACGAATACCCCATCCGGATTTGGTGGCTCTCACGTTCAGCGGAATATTACAAATTAGTAATTTCATGACAAATTCGATATTCATGGAAGCCGTTAATCACACGGTGGAGCTTAGTCTCCCTCATCACCATTGCAAATGTCATAACGATCGGCATCCCCCTTGTCGAACGAGCTGTCCCATGTATGCATAACCGGATCTCATTTTGCGCTACTGAATTTCCATTCTATATTTAACGGAAAGCTCGACAAAATTACCTCAAATATTATTTAATCATATATCTACATGGAGATATAAATGAAAATATTCTTACAGGCAAATCTTTTATATTACGCTATCAATGTGATACTATATACATAAAAAATCAATCTAGCCAAGATAATTACGAGAGGAATAAAAGATTGATGAGAAAAACATGATGAATTTTTTATGTTTTCAATCGATAATTTGACTGAGATTGTAAGCATAATACAAATGAATTGAAGTTAATTAAATTAAAAAAAAAACTAGCGATTCATTGCTATTCAAGTAAGAAGTTGACCATTCAATTAAGTAAACCAAAAACAATCAAGTAATCTTGAGGTGTGAAGCTGTCCCAGTAGGCAAGCGGCAAACGGTAGAAGTCGATTCGGAGGCTGCAGTGTTTAGTCGAGCTTCATCTATGATGCAAACGGATACTGTATTATTCAGAAGAGGCCGCGGCGGTACTCGAACTCGCGTCATCGCACTTGACTGACACACAAATCTTCCGTTCGGCCACTTCTATAGTCTAAGGTACCCACTTACCAAACGGCACACATTCGAACCGAATTTTATCCATCTTCTCACAACTGTATTGGATGAACGAGAATACACGCTGTGCCGCCAGTTTTACATTGTGTTCACAATTATCAATGAATATCTCCCACAAACTGTCACATACTGTACTCCAAGAAACATTTCGAATATCGCGAATTTTCAATTCTCACCAATTTGCCTCCCGATGCCAGATATCAGAGATATGAAAACTAACAATACGTCTAGTTATCAACAACTTGAAATAATTTATTATATCGAGTTCAGTTTTATTTTTGTCACATCTTCGATTATTGGCGATTCAATTTAAGATTCATTATTTTTTCAATTCAATCATTTTTTTTTTAATTGCAATCATTGGAATTCAGTTTAGAGTTATTCACTTAAATATTTATAAAAATTAATTTTTCATTTTCTTGATCTGAACTATCTACAAAATCGGCGGATTACCTACCGAAATTCTCCAAGTGGACTACAACTATACCCTATAAAGTTGTCCTCTGTTTTCAGTCAATCACCTATTCAGGTTCAATAGAACTTACCCCACCTGATTTTACAGATTAATTAATATATTTGTATGCAACATTTGGAGATATCACGAAGAAAAGAACAAAATGTAACTCATAAATTGACAAAAATGGGTCATTAATTTTATTAACATTAACGGATTGCAAGTTTCAAAATTATTGTTACTCTCAAACAACTGCTTCTCACATTTTATTGGAATGCCTCCGATGGAATGTCTCCGATCCCAGTACAGAACTAGTTGAACACCATCTTGTTCGCCGGTTGCTGAGATTTGCTCGGCTTCTTGGCTTATAATAGATGAAATTGGGACCCAGGGAACACAATCCTAAGGCTGTGGTGTTGAGGCATTCCAAACTTCATCCTGGTGAACCGTATATAGAAAAAAAAATCTCTTAAACAATTGTCATAAGGTACGATGTCTTTTAATGCTTTCATCCAATTTATTTTCTTTATAATTAATTCATATTTACTTTTACTTTGTTATTAATTCGTTACAATTATGTTAAACATTCAAATTCATGGCGCTATTCTAGAAACCTTCGAAGGCGTTGAATTGGAGGTATTGCTTGATTATGATCGATGTCAAATGCAAGAACTTGCTTCAGAATTAAGAATTACCTACCAAGCAAGTTTTAAGCGATTTTATGAGCGGAAAACGGCCTCAATACGAACAGAAGCATGAAGAAGTGATTTTACACCATGAAAATGCTGGGTCTCACGTTATCAAAGTTGTGAAAATCTACCAGGAAACCCTCAAATGGGAAGTGTTGCCATACCAACCATTCTGCTCATATATTGCGCCGTCAAATTAATATTTGTTCCGGTCGATGGCACATGGTCTGGCCAATCAGGAGTTCCACTCCTATGAAAACACCAAAAAATAGTTGATTCTTGGATAACCTCAAAAGATAAACACTTTTACTGTAATGGTATTCGAGTTCTGCTAGAAATATGGGAAAATGTTATAGTTAACGATGGACAATACTTTAAACAATAATTGCCGCATTTTCATCAAAAATCAGCGAGAACTTAGTTGCGCACCTAATATTTTTTGTGGTTCACAGTCAATATGATGTTAAAATACTCCAAATGCGGTAAAATTTATTAAAATCGGATAAATGATTTCCAAAACAAGTACTATATATTATAGTTTAAATCTTAATTTTGTATAACTTTCAGGAATTAACGTCTTTAAATCAAGGATCCTCAACCCTATCTCCAGCCCGCGAAAATCATGGTGTGTACAGATTATCTTACAAGTACCCACCGGATATAACTAAAATGGAAATATTGTAGTTTGTGAACTTTTCACTTTCAAATTATTAACAATAAAAAATAACTCCACTATAAAATAACCTTTAAATATTAGTGACAACCATTGCCCTGTTTGCCATTATGGAATGAGCTTTTAAGCTTAAAAAGGTTAGAGATCTCTGCTTTAGATTGTAGAAATACAAAAATGGAAAGAAAACCAGATTTAAAATATAACAAAAATTTCAAATGATTTATTTTTTGATTAATTTTTTTCCAAAAGATAGGAATAATACGGTGTGTTAATATGGTGTTAATATAATATGGTACAAACATATTTATGGTCAAAACTTATCAACTGTCGTATCGGATTACAATTTCGTTTTTGATAAATCTTGATAAACTTTAATTCAAAATCAATTTGAGGTGTTTGACTTTAAAAAAATATTTTTTTCCTTATAAATATTTGATGATTTTTAGGCAAAAAAAGAGTCTTTTCATTGGCAAAGTTCAAAAAAAAAAGCAAATTTTGGAGAAGAACGATCCACTTTTCTAAAGCTGAAAGTCTCAAGATCATTTTGAACCGGATTTTATTATAATTCTTTAAAAAATGAATCTAGTTTTGCATCGTAATTTGGAATTTTTAATTGATAAAAATTTATGTTCTAAATCTTGATTTGAGTAATAAATCATCAGAGACTTGTTTTGAGAAAATATTTTTAAGATACCAAAGCCTAAAACCACAAGATCATTTTAATTAGGTTTTAAGAGAAATTATAGTTCCAAATGCCCTTAACAAAAAAAATATTCGACTTTTAAACCTAAGTTAGGGTAAAAGATTTATAATAGATGGGAATTAATACATTTTTGCTGCTTTCCTACCATGTTTTCGTTATAAATATGTGAATTTATCTTAACAAAAATTAATTCACGTTTTTGTCAGACCTTACTTAAAACGTTGGGAAATTCTTCAATCTATTAAATTTCCATTTTCTCAACATTTTTATATGTAAATGCCAAATCAAATAATGTTAACTTTAATAGATAATATCATAATTAAAATTTTAATAAAAAATTCAGACTTATAATTAGAATTGCAGTCTTTACTCATAATTACATAGTGATTATGTTTGATAAAAATTCAAACAAACGTGCAAGAAAGTAATTAGGTGTATAATGTATTAACTTGTTTTACATCCCAAGTAAAGTGATGTGTGTAGCATATTCTCCGTAAGCTGTCGTTAGTTTAACATGATAGCGGAAATTTGACAAAATCCCATAAAAGGGAAAAGGCACATGAGGTTTTACTTATATCCAGGGTGCATTACGTACATAGAGGATTGAGAACACAGCACAACCCATTTACAGTTCGTTCTACCCCCTTTAGTCATAAACTCAACATTACATCTCATTCCGTTGTGGCTTTCAACTTTCCATTCTCACAATCTGCCAGTCTAGTCTCTTATTTTCATTGTCACTCATTTCAAAATAAAACTAACATTTTCCATAAAGTTTATAAAAATGGGTAGAAAAAATAAAAACTTTTGAAGAAGGATAGGATATTATTAGATTTTAGGAAAATAATAGTCCTTTCTGTAAAAATAAATAAATAACTTCATTTCCTTTATAATTCACTCAAAGCTTTTGGCTATGAATGTATTACACTTGTAGGCATTTTATTACAGTTGTAAGCATTTTATAAAATTATATGAATATAAGCTTCTAATTTGATGATAAGAAGTAAGATTTTAAGCTTACAAAACTAAAAAAAAGTATGTTAATTGAAAAGAATGGAATATTTTTGAATGAGCAATATTAACTAAACACATAGATATCTCAAAGCTTCTGCTTATTGATCGCCAAAGCTTTAAGAAGTTATACTAAATGTATCTTAATGATTGCAAGTTCTTATTTCCATACCACATATTTTTTTATTGTATGTATTTAAAAATAATTCTTTTAAAGCACAATCTGTAAAACAAAGCTTTTGATTGCAAACATGTTCTGGGGGTTGAATGAAGCGCACAAGTGGGGTTGCCATCGGCTACAACGTGCACACTTCACCGTGGGTTGTTTTAACCTATATTGCGTAGGGATGTGCGCGGAAGGGTTGAGCCACGTTATGATTGCCTTAGTTAATATTTAAACGAGTAATTAATGCAAGAAATTACCTATTATGAATATGATTCAAGTTGTAACTGTTATAACAATAATTGGAAGTGAAATATGGAGATTGGTCGGTAGGGTTATGAGTTCACAAAACCAGTTTTACCTCTATATACAACCCTCAATCCTAGCCTTCTGCTTTACTCATCCCAGCAAATTCATCGTTCATATTATCATCATCAACAGCAACATCATCTACATCCATATCCATGATAACAAATCTAACCAGACCTCCTCTGGCTCTATCATTGCCAAGTTGTTATTGTACATTTTGCCTCTATACCATCTCAAACGGCCCTTCTGAACATAATTGATTAATACATTATTTACGTTACAATTCGACATTTCTATGTATTATGAATATTATTATTATCATATTCAGTCCAATGAAAATTTAGATTGAGTCCATTTTTTCACTGTTGGGGTTTGAAATACGTTAATCAAAAATATCAAACTTTATTAACTTAATTCATCATCTTTTGATTACATTTAGTTTTAATGAATATTTTAACCACATATCTATACATAGTAACATTACTGCCCGAATGACATTATTTTTATAAATAAGTAGACGCTTACTTAAGAAGCTATTATTCTAAGATAAAAAACAATTTCTAAAACAGAAAAACGTTGAAAATATATTAATAGATGTGTTATCAGTACAATATACAATAAAATCTGACGATATCTAAAATTCCTAGACATTCTATAGTCTATAGACTATAGACTATATCTATAGACTATAGAACACCTGATTGGATCCTCTATTAACTGCTAAACATTAAGGATAATGTAATCTCGATGTTACGATTTTTTTGTATTTACTGTCAAAAATTAAAGGATAAGCACCGAAGCGTCCCATATATATCCCATATATTTTTTATTTCAAAGGACTTATAATGGCAATAGGGTTTTTCAATGGTACGGCATTCTGATCTATGGCACCTATCACAAACACTAATAAAAATAGATTTTTTTGGTCTAGAATATATATAGTACTTATATACTAAAATGATAACCAAAGCTCATTAATTAAATGGCCGATGATTCCAAATTTTTCAGAATAGCCCTGAAATTTCAAAGCCCTGTTCCGATATCACAAAGTAGTTTTTAGAATTTGTCCGAAATACAACTAAGGAGAATATAAAAGCAAAAGTTATAAGTATGTGAAGATTATTGATTCATGAATCGTAACGTTAAAATACAAAAAAAAAGTCAATTTGTAATCTTTTGCAGGAACTTCCGAATTCTTAGCTAATTTTGATTATGAAATTTCCAAAAATTTCAAATGAAGTGTAAAATTTTCAATGGTTCCAAAAACTTTTCATCATTTACGGGTCGTATTAACTATTTATATTTTAGAAATTAATTTTCCTGTTTTTTTTTAAATCCAAAATTGCGGAACGAATTTAACGAAATTTCAAATTTGATAATTAAAAATTGGCAACGATTGTTGCTTAAGATTTTATATCAGCTATATCAAACATTTTCTGTTGAGCCCTTTTATGTTAAGTATACAATTAAAAAATAATCAAAAGATACAAACCATAAACGGTGCCATAAAAGCGCTAACACAAAAAGCTCCATTTCTCTAAATTGTAACTATACATATTGTAAATATACATATGTAACATATACATATGTATCTTAAAGACTTATAGCTTGAAAAAAGCAGCGATTTAGTTAAAATTAACCCTTTTTCAGTTAAAAAAAAGAAATCCACCTTCATAACTATTTCATACTGTTCGCAAGCATAGATTCTCCAAGCCCATCCAAGGCTAATAGATTAAGGTGGTCGCCCCAAAACTGGTTGGTGCTGAGTCCAGCAAATCTTCAATGTTTTTTTATACGGTTTTTTACTAACCCTAGCATCGCTAGAAATCCTAGCAGTTTTAAAGCGTCGGTAAATAACAACAACAAAAAATAATAATTTCTCAAATTTATTACATTATTTTGCCTGATATAAAGCTTTTGGTAAGAATTTAGGATTAACACTTTTTAACCAGAAAAAATCATTTTAAATTTAGGTTTGAGTTCCTTCTAGATTTTGGTTGCAGTTTTCCAAAGACTGAATTCCCAACTTTGTTTTCTACATAAAAAATTCTTAAGAAATATGCATACATTACGAATAATAGCATATTAGATACGTGCTTCTTGAATTATATCTATTTTTTGCTTGTCTAGAATCCCATTATTTTCAATTTATACACTAAATATTTTTAAATTTGATTTCAAAAATTATGAAAGATTGATAAATTTAATAAATCTTAAACCCTTTAATATTTTAGCCAGATTATATTGCTTTATATGATATATACCACAAAATTTTAAATATTGATACACTTATTTAATTGCAATAAATTTCATTTACTTTCACGAAAAAAACTGTTATCATTGAAATTTTTTCTAAAGATGCGCTAATAAGGACAAATAATTATGCAATATTTGTTATGCTATACTTATTCTATAGCAATCGAATTTGATTTTGATATTTACAGTTTAAATGATGTGCGTCCTAATTATTCTCTAATAATCTTATATTAATTTAAAGTTATTAATATTTCAACTAAAAAAAAAAACCTTTTTTTGCAGCCTCTATTATATACATAAAATAGTCAATAATATAATTGAAGAGTTATTAGAATGTGTTGTCACATCTATCATGTTATCTTAACCTTGTCCTTCTAGATAGTCATTTATTTCTTCCAGGCATATTATCTCCAATTCTGGGTTTCCCTTTAAGTACATATACGCAATTACAGTACCTATATTTTACATAAACATATTATACCTATTGCCAACTGTCATAATATAAGATACATTATTGTTAAGAAAAAATACTAATAATATGCCTAAAGTTGTATTTGATGGAAAAACGAAATATAAAAATACATACATATATTGATTTTATTTATATTGGTCTGCTTGATTGGTCTTAACATTGGCTAGTTGCCCCTGAAGCCCTGTGTATGTATATTATTCATGTCCATTAATGAAGTAAGTAAAAATATTTAAAAATCTTATTCATATTATTATTACGTATAGTCGCTAGGCATTTATCTACTATGTGGAGAGTCGGGTCCACCATAATGGAGGCTGTAAGGACAAGGGGTTTTAGTGATGCTCGACGCTGAGGAGGAGGTTAGTGCGCCGCCGCCGGGGAAGGGGGCACAAGGCCACGCCACATGAATAATTGATTGGGCGGCGCGGCGACGACGCTGACAATGGCGTACGACGCTCAACAATCGCCGCGACGCTTGCATTGGACGCGAGTCGAGTGTTTATTGCCGCATTAAACAGCTTCCGAAGCCACCTTACCCCATTTATTCCATTTTACATCATTAAAATATTGCCACGCATGCGTTTCAACATTGTTGTGTTAAACCGCAAGCTGAATAGGTAACCTGTCTTTAGTCTATTTAACAAAAATAAATAAACCGAAGATAAATAAAACCCTATTACCAAATTAGAAACTACTTAGTATTACAACAATAAATCAAGAGTAAAACCTACTGTATTTCTTTGTAATTATTTACCTTATCCTTATCTACCGATAAGTAATCAAAACATCATTAAATGTTATTAGGTCTATGGATGTTTTTTGTCTTAATCTATAGTTACATTTATAATTATAATTAAAAATTTAGAACTTTAAAATAAATTTTTGAACTCAGTACCGAAAATTCTCAAACAGTTTTCTAACTTCCAGCGCGTGTATGACGTCATAATATTGGTTATGGTCATATAATCACAAAAGTTAATTTCACTAACCAAATTCATCAAAAATGTTCAACCTAAAAATTTATTATGCTTGTGTACCATTGTGTACAAATACAACTCTTCAAACGGGACATAAGATGTATGTTAAAACCAATGATTTTAAGTAGTCAATGATTCAATCATAAAACAACTTCTTTTTTTATGAGGATTATTTAAATATTGTTATTTTTAAGTATAATAGTAACTCATAATACTGTTAGAATATTTTTTTAATGAACTACTCCAAATCATGGCCAATAAAAACCATAAAGTTCAGGTAATGCCATTAAATACTTCACTATTTTGTTGTAAGTAATTATCACATATCATTTAGATTAATATTTATGATTTGTTTTTTAGCTAAAAGAGTAATATAAACCTACTGGTGGCCAAATAGTGTGCCAAGTGACTCAATGTGACCGCTCCAAAACTAGTAGGTACTAGGGTCGATCTTCAAATGGAGCAAATTCTCAATATTTATCGATGTACGGTTTTTATTAACCCTATAACCGCTAAAAACATGGCAGTTACAAAGCGATTGTAAATAACAACAACAAAAAAGGAGAAATGGAGAGTTATATTTAATAAGTTCTCTAATATTAAAAAACAAAAATTTAAGTTGTAAATATTCATGAATCCTTTAGCGCATTAATCCTTACAATAGATCAAATTAGTTGTCAGAATTTTTTTTTAATATCTTAGATCAAGTCTAATTAGAAATCGTTCATTCTCTACTAGGTACTGTGGAATTATTTTAACAAAAAGCGATTAATGAAATGAAATTTTAGTCCTGGATTCCAATGATTACTACAGTAGATTTTAGTATATTTTTTTCCGTGAATTTTTCAGCTTTAATGGTACTTTAATTGTACGATATATTCAACACGCTATGATCAATGATCGTAAACTTAAATACATACATCGTAATGAATGAGACTTTTCCTGTTAAAACTGATAAAATATGCATGCAATCCATCGTCGAAAAGCTAACTTTAACCATGAAACAATTTTCAATCATTTATATAAGACGAACTTCAAGAAAAACATAACTGTCAAAGAGATTTAACTATGTGTATGCGATAGCACTGGAAAGATACCTTAAATATACCTTAAGTCACTATTCACTAGTCAACAGCTTATTTCAGACCTCTTATGCCTAAAATTGAACCAATTGTAGTTAAAGATTGGCCAGCAGAGGGCAGAATCAAGACAATCTCAGACTTCATCTGAAGTCTGAAGCCTTAGAAGTTTTTCATAATTCAACTTAATATATTATAACATAATATATTATAACATAATATATTATAACACCATTCAACTTATAGTTTGAGCTTAGTACCAAGCTATTGTCACTAGTTTTGCCTAGAACAAAAGCACTTGATCGAGAAAAATTTATTTCAAAAAGTGATTTTGAAAATTTAGTGGGTGAATTTTCGCCAATTAGAAAAGTTGTTTTGGAAAATCAGTACAAAAAAAAATCCCTTTTAAAAGACAAACGGTAATCGAAATCGTAGACTTATAATTTAGTTTAAATTAATAGTTGTTACAACGTTAAATAAACTATAAAATAAACGTAAAGATAATTGATGGACTTTCCTTTCTCAAACTTAATATATGAAAATTGACTTATAATCATGATTCACCTAATCACCTTATCACTTTTGTAAGTAAACTGACGATTGATTCAAATTTTAATTGACTACATTTAAGAAATTAAAATTGCATTTTAATGCTTTTTTAAACTTCAAAATTTTTGTTGAATATTTTGTATACTAATACAGTAAAGAACGCTTTACTGAATTTCAACAAAAATTATAAACAACAAGAAATCATTTTAATCCCACTTTGCTACTAAAATTCAATAAAAGTTTACTCGAGTAATACAAACTTATTTTTTTAAATTGTTATTTATCGTCGGTTTATAACTACTAAGGTCCTTAGCAGCTCTAGAGTTAATAAAAATCTGTACTCAAGAAATATTGAAAATTTGCTCAATATGAAAATCAAACCCAATACCTACCAGTTTCGAAGCGGTCACCTAGACCCTCGATTACCAGAAGGCTACAAAATGTTATTATCTATTTGACATTAACCCTAACAAATATTAGAATACCATTTCTTCCAAATCGATACCGGTCAAATCGTTCTGAGAAAATATTTAACATGCAATAAGCAATCAAAAAATTCAAGAAACTAGAAAACAATACTTCCCTCGATGAGTGTTTCTCATTGTATTTATTTATAAAACTATAGATGGATTAAATTATTAGATATGTTTTTTGTAACACCATGGAGTCTCGTAAATATAGATACAATTTTTAGTATATTATGAAAATTTTCAATCATGTCTAAAATTAACCCCGGCTAAGGTTTGTATAATTTCTAATTGTCTAAAAAAAAAAATTCTGTTAAAAATTTATTTTTATCAAATATTTGTAGAGCTCAAAACTTACTAGTCTCTTGAAATGGAAATATAAAAGAATATATAGAGAACAAAAATCATATTTATAATACAAATCAACGTGAAAAATGATATCCAAAATTTACTTGGTGTGATTACTTCGTTAGATATAGTTGAAAATGAAAATGACCCTAGTGGCTGAATTCTGTTAATAGTAAAATGCCTATCAGGCTATCACTCCACTTTAGTGTTTATATTAATATTGAAATAAATAATAATTGAAAGGTACACTTTCATTTAAAATGAAATAACTTATAGATAGATATAATCTAAACTATGATATTCAATTTGACTTTATATCTAGAAAATATTTTTTGGAATATTTGCTTTAGCTTTCATAATAACTTGAATCAATTTTTCTTCATAAATTCATTTTCAACAAATAATTTTCCTAATTTTTAAAATTAAATAATGTATGAAGGTGTGCGATAAAAAGCACACAGTAACTCTCTCAAAAAAAAAAAAATCATCTCATTTTTAGGATAGATTATTTTAATCCCCTATTATTATTCATCCAAATGGACAATGAATTTCGCTTTCATATTTTACAACTGGTCAACTTATTATACGAAATACATTATACAGGCAATCTATACAAATGAATAAGCTTATGGTTTTTATCAACAGTTACAGGGGGTTATGAATACAAATGCACTTCACGCTTGATTCGTAACAACAATGAATTACAGTACAGATTTGATGCAGTTATCGCATCAATGTGAATTGAATTAGGGCTTCGTTAAATTTAATTACGTTTAAATTGCAATTTGATGGAACTTCAATAAGAAAAAAGAAACAAATGGCAAAGAAAATTTGCATAATCTTAAGTAACAAAAAAGTATACGTAAAGTGAATAATTTATTGATACTTATCCTTACTTTAATCTTATTGTGGTACGGTTTGCAATGAATAAAAATTATGTCGATCTATAAGCGATTACATCTGCCAAAAATGAGCATCACATCTATACTCTGGGGAAAGGGGTGTGATCCCTTATTTGGAGTATGAGTTGGATTCATCTCAGGGGTAGTTTATGACCCTTCTGAGACAACAAAAAGTTACACTTAACGTAGATGCAACTTCAATTCTTCAACCACCCTTTGAATTTGCGACTAATGGATACTAATACGATTGTATTTCTATTACACATTCAATGTATTCCTTGCATATTTATTTTATTGCACAACAAATATTTTTCAATTCTGCAACTAGTAGGTGTATTTCGAAAAAATAAAATAAATTTTTATAATATTTCATATTGCATTTTCAATGAAATATTTATTTACCAATGTGGAAAATAATTGGAAACTTTGATTAATTTTTATTTCAAGCGTAAATTGACATTTAAAAATCAAAAATATCATCAACAAAACCATATATATTTATACATTTAAGTTGGCATACGTTTTTGCACTGAATAAGTTAATATAAACGGATATTACACTGAGAAAATTAACGACCCAATTGGGATTACTTTCTAAAAATATTTTTTATGACTTTAATAATGGTAAATTTTTGTTGCAATTATTCCATGACCTGCAACAAAGAAACTTTCAAAAGATTTTACTGCTATTAAATATTAATATTGTGCGTAATTCAGCACTGAAAAACGAGAAGTAATTTTCTTTTTACTTGTATTTGTTTCTTGGACTGCTTTTTTTAATTCTTTCAAATGTAAAATTAGATTATATTTTTATACCAAATAGAGATTTACCCAAACACACATTTCTTTTTTCACCTTACCATAAAATGGTCATAGTAAGATATTTAATTTTGTTAGCGAAAAAGAAAAAAAACTCTAATTTTTGCTCTTATATAATATCCACAGATAAAAGTAATGCTAATATTTCTAAAAAAGAAGCTTTAAAAATAAGTAATTACGTCTATAAATCGATATAGAGCCTTTTAGTGACCGAGTGGTAAAAGTGACCGTTCCAAAACTGGTAAGTGTTGGGTTCGATCCTTGTATCAAACAAATTTTCAATATTTCTTGATAATGGATTTTTATTAACCCTAAAGTTGCTAAAGACTTTAGTTGGTATAAAGCGAGAGTAAAAAGCAATTAAAAAAATCGATATAGATACTCTAAGCGAAGAATTATTGGCATAACATTTTCGATGTTATATTTCGAGCTTATTTAAGCTGAACACAACCTACTGGACCTAAGAAGACTTGCCTTCAAAATAGTTACTATATAAAGTTACTATATTCTAGTTCCTTTATTTTATGACAAAAAGTAACTAGTATCTAAGATACTTTTTAAAAAGAGCTGTACTTTGTAACTCAAAAAAAATATATCTATATAAGTATAAAATACTTTTTTTAACAAGTTACTAAAAATAAAGTATGCGACCATCAATAAAACGTGATTCCTAACTGCCAGGTTATATAAAATAATGACTTTTTTTTTCAAATTTTTTACTTTTTTTTTATTTTTTTGTATTCGCTAACTTAATGATTTTATTTTTATTTTACTCAAATTATCTGTAGGTATGCTTTGATATTTGTATGTATATATTTTTCTATTTAATTTAGAGTTTTATTTTGTTTAGTTCTATAAAATTGGATTTATTCCTTCTATTTACGTATTTACCTATCTCTTTTATACCTTCTATAATTTTCTTAAGTGTGTTGTTTTTGTTGGAGTTTTGACATACATATTTTCCTTTTTCCTAAATTAATAAAGATAAAAAATGCATTACCTGATTATCTAATAACTTTACCTAATACGTTACAAAAGTTGGTAAATACATAGTATGCAAATCAACTTAAAAGATCCTTTAAAGTACCTTATAAAGTAACTTAAGATAATTATTTAAGTTTCTTTTCTTTAAGAGTAACTGGATACCCCAAGTTACTTTGGATATTTTTTCAAAAAGTAACTTACCTAGTTTCTATATACTATATACTTTACCAAATCTTTAAAAGCTCTGATTACAAGATATAAAAGTTTAGATTAAAGCCAGAATCAAACATTCATCCAAAGCTGGAGTCACAATTTCGGATCATTGGGTTTGAAATCGGGACTTAAACTAATTTTGGTCAGTCCTAGATTTACTAATAAATAATCTAGGAAATGATAGACGGTATTTTTATAGTAGCTTTTTTAATTGGAAAATTCACAAAGGTTGCCGACACTTTACCATAGGTCCGTGCTTATCCACGATACTATACCTGCACTAATTCACAACTGTTAACTTTATATATTTGATAAAATATAATAAAACTTTAATAACTACCTTTTATTTATAGTTTTTAAGTTATGAAGTTTTTAACATCGTACAAACTCCCTGTGAACTGAAAACAATTAATTTGACAAGAAGTAATTAAAAATTTAATATAATGCATAAATTTAATATAAGTATTGTTTCATAGATCTTTTGTTACACAATTCAATTCGTACACTATTTCTTCAAATTTGTTTTTCCGCTATATTGAACCGAGTATAGTTTCGGGGAAATATTGAAAGATTGTTGCATTGTTCTTTGCCATTCATCTAAATTAGTTGGTTGTTCTTTATTCGTGTGTAGCTATAGAGAAAATTGCAGGGCTGGTGGAGAGAGGTATACGTATACAGGTTCAAAAATGGATGTGTACAAAGCAGTATAGTGGAACACAACAATGAGCTTTTGAATTTTTGTGAAAAGGCGGAGTCATTACGACATTGTAATATTATCAACCTTATTTTACTTGTGTGTAGTTATTTAAAGTAATACAAGAAAGAGTAAGTTGCTTTTGCAGCTTTTGCCTCTTGTGCCATTGATTCTCTGAACACAATGATAGTTAAACAGTGCGGTAGCGAACGCTACTGTAATGATACAATTTCCTCATACATATTATATAGAGCGGGTGGTAAAGTTGGTCGACTACGCGTATCACAAACTACCCTCATTCCCGGATTCTCAAGTTCTACTACCGCTCGACTAAATCACAATCTAATAAACTGCCTCCAGCTACGCGGACCTACAATATCCTTAATGGTATCAACACTATGTAAACTATTACTCTTAGTTCTTAGAATATTAAGCTTTATTTTAACATCTTACAACTATTATGTGGGTGTTGATTGTTTTAATATATTATTAACGCCATATTAAAAATTTACTATTTTATTCTTTAAATATTTACGATAAGTTACTATTTGCTTAAACGTAAGTCTAAATCAATTCAATCTAATAAAATACATAGTCACGTTGTAATTTTCTTATACCAAAGCACTTGTAAAATTAATTTTAAATTCCTTAAAAACACTGCATCTTCTTATATGTATATCTAAAACATCATTCTAGTATGTCGCTGCACTGAATCAAAAGATAATGATGACAATTTTGTGTTTTTTTTCGGTTGCTTTTAATTTAATAAACTTAATGAATTATATTATCTACGTTTTCACTAATACCTAAATATTTTTTTTCTTAGTAGTAGGTGTATTCAATCTCAATTATTATTTGACTCAATAGTCCTTATTAGTTTTATAATTTCCTCGCCCTTTTATGTGTATAGGTGTATTTCATATACGATATTTAACTTATAAAAATAGAACAAAGTGGATTTCAAATTTTTGGACAAGGAGACATTCTTAATTATTTTAAGAATTTCTAAAGAAATTTTAAAGAATTTCTTATTTATTTTCTTGAGCAGGACAAGACGACAAATTGCAATTATTGTCAAGAGGCAGATTGTGCAAATTAAGTGGAAATAAAAAAAAAAAAAAAATATTTTCTTGAAAAAATATCTTTTTAATTATAATTTAAATGGTAAAGATTCTTTATGAATAGATATGTAGGGAATATTTCGTCGAAAAGTCTACAAAATGTACTTCATAAATTGAAACAAATTTCACAAGGATCATAAAAAGTTAAATTTTGTGTGTATATAAAATTGATTTTACATTGGTGGTTAGAATTATTTTTTAATTATTTAAAACGATTTTAGTTACAGTATTAGTATTAGTATTAGTGATAGTATTAACACCATTATTACGCAAACAACAATACCTACTTGATGTATAGGTAACTAACTATGATAAAAATAACAATAATTTTGCTTATTAAGGTGACCGCTCCAAAAGCTCCAAAACTATTAGGTGTTGGGTTCGAATCTCGGATCGAGCAAATTTTCAATATTTCACATTTTACGGATTTTTTATTAACCCCAGAGGCGCTAAAGATTCCTGTAGTTCTAAAGCAATGGTAAATAATAATAGAAAATAAAAAAGACCTGAAATGTTTATGATCTTGATCAAGCAATAAGAAAAACAATTATTAAAAAAATATTTTTTCCTCAGTGATCTTTAACTTTGTCTTTGACACTTATTAGTGTCAAACAAATTAGCTAAAAATATAAAAAAATCACCTTTTAACACATTTATCAAAACTAATTGGAAAGCTTACAATTTATTTTGTATACTTATATTAGTCCATTAGTAAAATGGAAAGTACCTAGTTGGATAATTTATTCTTCTTTTTTTTTGATTTTAAAATTATAAATAAATTATCAAATTTAACTTCCGATAAATTCAAAAAATTGTAGGAAGTTTTCAAACAATCTTAATTTTTACAATGATTCTGATGAAAAATTAATTTTAAAGACGTATGGCATACTTTTAAAGCGTTTCTCATATAAATAATAAATGGGAACTCACTGTTACCATATAAGATTAAGCGTTATAGATTTTTTTCCTCTCTTTTTAAAATAATCTACTCTTAAAGCAATATCATTTTTGATTTTAAAAAGCTTCTGATAAAAATGAACTAAATTGAAGTATCAAAACTATTTTTCAAATATGATATATTTTGAAAAAAATCTCAACTATTGGGTTGGGGAATAAGTTCGTAATGTTTTTAGCAAAGACTTATATAAATTTCTATAAAAATCAATAGTAATAACAATGAATTAATCAATTATGTAGTTGCCGTTGTTATTGATTGCGTCGTCTCAACTCTGGATCTTTTTTTTGATGCCGTTCGGCCAAAAGTTCGACCCAACTAGAATCAAAGAAGTTATTGAGCCAGTTTTTATGGTAGCCTTTATTGTCGAAGGTAAAACTCCCCTCATTGGCGGCGTCACTATTCGTTGGTCCAGAACTAGTGTTTGAGGCTACAAAATCGGCCGTAAAAACATCAAAGAGTTCCTTTACACCACGTAATGCGATCTGTGGAGCAGTACCAAGAAGCAAAAACACAGCAAAAGAATGATAAAAAACCCTTCCCAAATTCAAACCCCTAAAATAACATACTAAATTTAAGTTAATCTCAAATCAGATTGATAACAGACCTAATAACTCTCAAGGCCACTGTGGCCCGAGAAAGCATTTTTATACTCTGTTAGACCCTCCAATATGCAAATTCTGTCAAACAGAAGAAGAAACCGATTCTCATATTCTATTGGAACGCCACTCTGCTTGCATGACAACTTAAAGAACTAGGGATCTCCAACCCCAGTATTAAGCTAATAGAACACCAATTTTTTCACTGGTCGCTAAGATTTGCTTGACTTCTTGGCTTACAATAGTCGAAATGGAACCCAGGGAAACAACAAACCGAAGATTGTAGTGTTGAGGCTCTCCAAACCTCATTCTGTTAACCTTATAGGAAAAGACACTCATGTGCAACAGGAAGCGAAAAAGATGGTAATCTGTCGGTGTAAGGTCCGGATAATACAGAGGATGAAAAGACCTCATCGACAAGGCCAAACCTTACTCCTTCACGACAACGCCACCCCCCATGTAGCACAAGTTGCCAAAGCCGCACTCCAAAAGCATATCCATGAGCATCCGGCATATTATCCGGACCTTTACCAGATTACCGGATATTACCCGGAAGAAGGTTAACTTCGACAATGAAGAGCATTTTAAAAACTGATACCACAACTTTTTTGATACTAGTTGGGGCATTTTTTGACAGAATGGTATTAACAATTGATCGAGAGGTGGGAGGAGGCCGTAAATAGCAAAAGCGATTACATAGCTGAATATATTATTGTTATAACTATTGATTTTTCTTTAAATGAAAGTCTGATAAAAATGCTACACACTCATTCCTCAATCTGACATAATAAAGCATTTGGTATTCCCGTGGATCAGGCACGTCAGCGTAGATCTGAGTCATTTTGGTCCAATTTATTCTCGAATTAAAGTACAAACCATACAAACAACGTGAAAATGTTGGTTACCAGATATTGACCATATTGACGCCTATAAAAGTAACATGAACCAATTTTATTGTATTTGCTGTAAATTTTGAATTAATTTTCAGGGTTTGGGCCAAAACGCTTCTGATCTACGTTGACGGGTCTGATGGGCCTGATCCATGGGAATACCAAATATGGTATTTCTATATGATATTGCAAATTATGTATTTTCTCAGTGTGTAATCTATAGCTCACGTTAAATTTATTTTCATTGGAGCAATTAAATATATATATAAAAAAACTGTTGAAAAAGAAAAGAAGATCAATAAATTGAGTCATTTAAAAATTTATTGTTTGTAGCTATTTATTTCCAAACTAAACTTATATTTTTAACAAATGAAACGCAGAAATCTCATTTTGTATTAAATTGTAGGAAAAACGTTTTATTCTTTTTTATAATATAATTTCATGGACAAATTATGTCAATTGAATAGCATACATTTTTAAAATATAATGAAAGGAAAGCTAGCTGACCAGATCAAAAAATTACTCTTTCGTTAATTTAAAATAATTTACCTATGAATAATTTAAATTTTCATGCAGTCAATGAAATCAAACACACTGTTTTCTATTTTCCAGAGAAAGGTCTATTTATTTGAAAATATAGTCATTATATTTTCGTTCGCAAAAGACACTAAACACAATAATTTATTATCATCTCAATTAAAAGCAGCAAAGCATACAAAACGTGACAAATAATACCTTTGCAAGTTATATCCCTTTTAATTTCTCCATAACTTAGTCTACACTTATCATATATTAAGGGTAAAGAAAACTTGAAATCAATAAAATATTCACTGTTTGAAATTGTTTCGATGCTATTCGTAGTACTCCTTACAATATATTATATATAAGTAGTATTTATTTTTATATATTTGAGCAAGAAGCAAAAACTACAAATGATAGGATAAAAGAACTTTAAATATAGTTAAGACATTAACTTGTTTGATATTGTTTTTCACAAAGATTGACTTCCTTTGTAACTATTGTCAATTTAAGCAAAAAATAGCAATGCATATTAAAATAAGTTTTGATGCAGACGACTAAATAACAATATATCTTTGATGTTGATGTTTTGATATAGCATGACAATGAATATTTAAACTCTGGCAAAAGATCAAACGCTACTTTGACTTTTATATATTTGTTATTTGATTATTTAGAAAAAAGATTGACTCGAATACTTTTTTACAATACCGATTTTACTTAAATATTAACTTATTCAATTGATGGAACTTAATGTCGAATATACTGCAGATAAAAGCCAAAGTATATCTATCCATATACATACGGTTATTGTTTATTTTATTACAATAAAAGTATTCGGAAAATATACCCATAGCTGTAAATGCATAAATTAAAGCAAAAGGAATTCTTTGACCAAAAATTAAGATCACAAATCAAATAAATGAATATATTAGGAGAAGAACCAGCAAACTTGAACAGAAAAGAAGTAATAGTGGTGCGATCGTAGCTTTGGCCAGCTGCGTTGATTTCCCCGGAGAAAGCTTCTCCAGCTTCGGTCCATGTTACTTGAACCGTTCCCATATACATGCCACCAACTATCTAATGCTATAAAATACTTTTTCAAGCGTCAAACTGTTTTCAAGTACATGCAAATTGTTTTTTTTTTCGTCTTAATTTTGCAAGTTTACTGCGACTGCTTTTTATGTCAGCGCGTTATATGTTGAAAGTGATATTTTCTTTCATTTTACTTTGGTCGCTAAAAATATTTTAATTTTCAGATGGAACAGAATAAGTTATTTATTTTTTTCATTAAAGTTGCACTGATTCAAGTACTAAAACCAACTAAACCAATTAACTCTTTATAACATTATAATTATTTACATTATCTCTATGTAGTTGCTTTTAAAAAAAGAATTGGGGTAATAAGATGTAAATAAAGTATATTTATTCTTATCACGACGAAATAAAATTAAAATTAAAATTAAATAGATAAATCCAAATTTAAAACAAAGACGCTTTTAGCTTTCAATGTGTGTAAAAATTAATAAGTGAATTTAGAAATTACAATTATAAATTGCAATAGTTTTAAGATAGGGCCGTTCATAAAATGTGTCACTTAAAAATTTACCTGTTTATAATCCTTTCTTCCTCTTCGTCATGCTGCGTTCCATGTTGCCCATGTATATTAGGATGTCCGTTATTTCCCAAATTGATTTTTTTACAGTGATCGCCCCCTGAATTTTTAGTTTAAGATATAAAAAAAAATTATCCAATACAATTAAGCTCTTAATTTCTTGATTAAACCGTGCCGGAATCATGTTACTTTTACCATTTAAATAACATGGGATTATTTGACTTTTTACTTTCATTTTTTTTTCTCAGAAACAAATAAACGAAAAGATTTAAGATCAAGTTATTCTTGCGTAAAATTTAACGCTCTACAAAAAAGTATTGTATGAATTTTCGATTAAATCACTCTATTAAAAGTTATTCAACGTTTAACTTGTGCCTAATATAAATTTTGCAATATTTTCAACTTTTGGCTCATTTTTACTTTTTTTAACTATAAAATCATTGAAAGAGAAAATAAAAATGATTATCATTAGAGCGCAAGTGATTATTTGTGTTAATTTTATGGCTTGAACTGAAAATTAAACAAAAAAAAATCATTTTTTGACAATTAAAACCGGTGACATAAGATCCGAAGTCGCTATAGTCGTGAAATTCAATTTAACCAGGATAAATATTCGTACTTTAATCAATATTTTGTACCTACGAAGTTAATTTCATACTAATTAATGAGACTATCGACAAAAGTTCAATTATTATTCGAATTTTTACCATTTCACCTGACACCATCTATGAGAAATTTCTTAGAACTATTAGTCAATAAATTAAATGTTGAACAAATTACAAAATACAAATTAAACAAATTAATTCAAGTTAAATGTTGAATAACTTTTAATGGAGTGCTTTAATCGAAAATTCATAAGAAATGTTTTTTGTAGGGCGTTAAATTTTACGTCAGATCAATTTGTTTTTAAATCTTTTGATCCATTTGTTTCTGAGAAAAAAAATTAAAAGTAAAAAGTCAAATAATCCCATGTTATTTAAATGGTAAAAGTAACATGATTCCGGCACGGTTTAATCAAGAAATTAAGAGCTTAATTGTACTGGATAGTTTTTTTTGTATCTTAAACTAAAAATTCAGGGAGCGATCACTGTAAAAAAATCAATTTGGGAAATAACGGACATCCTACTATATACAAACAAATAAATAATATTGACATTGTAGTATACAATAATTGATACTGCTGTGCCTTCTTCTTCTTGATATTAGAAACTACCATTTATTTCATCTACATCTACCACTCTGCATTTTATATACTAGCGCTTCCATCCCCTAATATAGAGAATAACTCTGGAAAAGTTAAAATAAAATTCTTTGATGAACTGCGATCGTCATGTTTCCTAAGATTTCCCCGACCCATCTTGCTCATCTTGTCACGCTAAGTGCCACCCCTTTCTCCTTATATGCAAATGTATTTTATAAACGGCTCTATACTGAATTCAAATTATTGATGTATTTCCAACAATTTTTTTTTTAAATTTTATGCATTACTGTTAAGACGTTAAAGTACAAATTGACGTTAATGTATAAATGAACGAAAAATGTTTTACTCTAAGATAACATTTTCGTTAAATATTAATAGCGTAATCAATCCGTTAGTATACACAATCCTTGTCGATTAATCGTTAACGTGTGTAATTGCCATCAACATATGCATAAATAAATTTAAAAAAAAAGAAAATGTTTTCTTGAATAATTTTCTATAATGGTGCTTTAAAATATCTAAAGAATATATACTTTTATAATAATATCAGGTTCATGGGTAATTGGAATATATTTAAATTAATTTAAACAATCATTGATTTTGCGACGTTTCGTTTTTATTATCAAGACTTTTTCAAGCTCTAATATTTTATATAATTTATTAATATCTACGGAACCTAAGTTTGATATATAATGACATCCTGGGTTTAAAATGATTATCTTTCAAATTTGTATATTTTATTTATATTTTTGAATTGATATTATATATTTTGAAGTGCGTGGCTTAGCAACTATAAACTGATGTTTTCAGTTGTTTAAACATAGTTGAGGTCTGTTTATAAAAATATTATTATAATGTTGTTAATATTGTAATACTTTCAAAGCTTGAAAAAGCCTTGATAATAAAGACGAAACGTCGCAAAATCAATGATTGTTTAAATTAATTTAAATATATTCCAATTACCCGTGAACCTGATATTATTATTGTTGTAATTTACACTGGAATTGAACCTTTCATAAAATGGATATACTTTTATGATCAAGTTATTGCAAAAGCATTATAATTTGTTCACAGCTTTAATAGTACTAATTTACTTATTGTGAAACTTAATAACAAAACATACATGTCTTTTATGTAACGCATGCATTGAAAGAGATTTTTTTCTGATTTGAACTATTAATAAGTGTTGGTTCATTCACCTTACAAACAAACGAATTTTCTCCAAGTATGGAAATGCGATTCACAGTTATTGCAAATTGAATGGACGTTCAGGTGAACAAAATTCCCATTTAACATAATGGAATAAATAAATACAATTTACGAAAAAAAATTATTGGCTAGTAAAAAAGAAAAAGCAATTTTCAAATTTACATATATTTGCAGAATGCGAATTGAAATTGTATTTAGTAATTGAAGAGTAAAATTTGGAAAAATGATGATTTTGTAGTTTGGGTGAAAAAATTGATTGAATTTTAGACCTGAAAGATAAAAATGCAAATGAAAATGATTGAACTGTTTTAAACTGTCGAAAAAATTTAGATTTGTATATACATATGGAAAATTGTCATTTTATGGTGAGGAAAATGTTATCAAATTTCAAACGGAAAACTTTTATAAACGCAATGAATGGTTATGTTAAATTTGCGCAGTTGAACTGACCACATAAGTGGCACGAGTAATGTCCTGAACATGAGAACTTTATTGTAATATTTCATCGTCACCGTGGTCGTGAAAAATGCCCGTGGAAATATACAAATGATAGCAGCCATGAATGATAAATGACGGACATGTCCGCGGTTTCCGAGGATCGGTCATTTCACAGCGAGCATTGGTCAAGCTCAACTCTCATCTGCAACAGCGCTTCCCATAGTTCTATCTACCAATTTAAATAAGCGGTACGGATAAAGCGCTCTAATTAACCCCCAAGTTGAGCTTTTTATTACATTAATGAATTTGATTATTTTTCCCCTTGATTCTTAAAAGAATCATGATTTTAAAACGAACTACCATAAAAATTTTATTTCTAATATCTATTTTCAGATACCTATGTATAAGAGTTTTTTTCAATATTTTTTGCTCCTATTTTTTTAAACTCAAAAGACACTAAACTAATTTACCATTGCATTGATGATCCAATTTTGGATTTATATTTCATTTTACTTACAATAAGTAAAAACCCAAAAAAATTATGTACACCCCTACTTAACTTCTACATAATCCTGGTACACATTTCATTACAGTTAGCCCTCGGTTTACGCTGGTTCCATTAACGCCGATTCACAATAACACCGCATGTTAAATCTCCGGTTTAACTGGGTATATACGGGGCTTCCCCGGAAGCTGGGGAAGTACCAAAACAACTAGACATGTTGATGGTTCAGTAATAACATATTTACCGAGCTGCTACTACATATGTACATTTATTAATCGCAGAGTTACAATTGAATCATTTCTTTTTTTCTATTTAACATTTTGGTAAAATATCAACACCATATCTAATAAAAGTGCAAAAAAGTTATATGAGCATGTTGCGAAAAAGCACATCAATCTATAACACTTTAAAAAAAGATGAAGGTGATGCAAAAAATCAAATTGTTTGGTTTAATTCCATTTCATATTAGTTTATAAACATCAAATATAGGAATATTATACCTGTATATGCCTTTATTTCTATGAGATGGAACCTACCTTCATACCTCCCATTATAATTAGGTTCATTTTACACCGTTTTTTTAGAAACAGAACTCCAGCATAAATCGAGTGCTACCTGTCGAATTAAGAATCGAATTAAAAACTTTTCTGCCTAAAGCTAATTTACAAAAAAAGAGCTGCAGAAATATATTTTGTTAAGTCGTAAAGCACAAACAATTACAGAGAACATTTTACGCTATAGATTTAAATATTTTACAACGAGAGGAAATAAACGTTCTTCGTACGAGAGAGAAAAAAACTATATCTTCATAAATATAATAGACTAGTAACTACCCGTGAAATATTCACAGCCAACACTGACACAAATACACACTTATTTCTTATTATATTGATTATTTCAATAAATTTAATTTTTATTAGACTCTTACTTTGAAACCAATTAAATACATAAGGGGACATCCATTAATTACGTTCACAATTAGGGGGAGGGGGTGTCAAGCAAAATCTCATCCAATCTCACGTGGAGGAGAGGATAGTCTCAGGAAATATCTCGTAATTTTTAAAATTGTTAGTTTGAATAAATCTTATGTAATCGAAACACAAATTTATGTATATTGCACATTTACATTGCAAGTAAGCATTTTAACAAAATTTCACGTGATATTAGGAAAGGGGGATCGAGTGAAACTTCATGAAATTTTACTAAAGGCGGAGGGTGGGTCGATAAATAGCTAAAATTGTCTCACGTAATTAATAAATGCCTTCTTAGGCTGTAAGTGGAACCAATTAAAAGCATATGATTTATGATGTAATTTGGAAAGTGGTCAAAATCTTAAAGTGGATATTTTCGTCAAAATTTCATAAACAAAAATTTTTGCGGTTATGCACTATATTACCATAGTAAAATTTGATATCATATCACTGTTGTTAGAAACTCTCATTATGTGTAAAAAATAGTATAGGTAAAATTTATTGATAAAATATTATACTTTTTTATACTTTATATTATTTCAAAGTTGTCCGAAACTTTAATTTTTTGTACTAATCTAAATAATTAAATTTGGTTAATCCATTAGTAACCAAATCTATAAACCAAAAGCCTTAATGATTATTATAATGTACAAATTGTACAATTGTGTGGAAATTCTAAGCCTAGAAATTATTTTCAGAGGAAAATTTCTCGGGAAAAAAGGCAGGTAAAAGTAGTGTTAGCCGCATTTTTGAATGGAAGACCAAATTATGTAACTGGTCATCAATATTCAAGACGCGGCGGTAGCCGTAACGCAAGCGGCGCCGGCGTCAAATTTATGTTTCCATGTTTATAGCCTCGCGGGAGAAGTGTGGTCATTCCTTTCTTTAATTCCCGGCCGTATGCTCGTTGTGCGCACGGTTTATTTCGGTGTAAAACGTGTTTTCCTTACGCAATGTTACCGTACTTACCACTTTACCATTCTGCTGGCCGTTATTAGTTTCAAGACAGGGTCGTACTAAGACAGCGAGTCCGGCTATAATTCAATTCCAGCTTTACCATCGTTTCAACGCTAACAGCCATACCTACGCTTTTTCTAGACTAAAACATATACTATCTATGTTAAAACGCAGGAAAATATGCAAGAAGCACAAAAATTTAAACTTTTTCAACTTATTTACTTATCTTCCCTTATTTAAAATTTATGTAAACCACCTTAACTTATTCAATGTAAACCACACTGTCACATGCATATGCAAAATTTTTATTTTGAATCAAAAGTTTACGTATAAACCTTGTGTATACAATATATAGAATATGTTGCGGTCCAATTTATGTAGTATAATTTAATATAATAATATATAAAAGTCATACCATAAACATAAATTTGAACAGACGTTCAAACAAAAATATTCGTGACGTATTGCCCAGATACGTATTTCGATTGCCGTGATTATGATCCGTGATTATTTTGTGAATCATCACAAAACAGTTACGGAGTGATCCAAACTACTTGATGACCACTGAGGAAGATTGCTTGGCAATCGAAATACGTATCTGGGCAATACGTCACGAATATTTTTGTTTGAACTTCTGTTCAAATTTATGTTTATGGTATGATTTTTATATATTATTACATTAAATTATTTTACATAAATTGGACCGAAATATATTCTATATATTGCATACACAGTATAACTGTTCAAAGTCAGCGAAAAAATCTTATTTTGAATATAAACCTTGTTCCATATAAGGAACCTACTTAATGCCACCGTGGTATCATGACTCCTTTATAACAAACTCGAGATTTAACCCTTAAACTAACTAAATTTTAATTTTAGATTGATAGTAGAGTATTAATTATACCATCGTTAGCCTTAAAAGAAAAGATTTTCTGAACCTATTTTTAACTGATAAGTAGTGTCCGACCGAAACTAGTTTTTACGGTTGAAACCGAATTTCGGCATCAGTCTCAGTTTCAGGCGAAACCGAAACCGAAACATCCATATAAGGTCATGTTGTCGTAGAAAAAAAGTTAATCATAATTAATCAGTCTTTATTTTTAAATTCTATAGGTACCTTTTCATTAATCATTCAGTCTCTAATACTTGAGCTAATCATTAACATAACATATTATTAGCATTTCTTATTTCAAATAAATTATTTATGCAACAATAAGGTGTTGATTTTAATATTAGTTACAAATAATATAAAATAATAAAAAAAGATACAAACAAAATTATTTATTACCTAACATAAGCATTCTTTCTTATATATTAAAAACAAAATAGCTTCTTCTAAACTTTGATCAGTTTTCTATCGAACTGAAAAAAGAAAATTAAAGATAATATTAAACAAAATTTTAATGAACTGAAAGTTATCAATATTCATAATTGAAGAATCGAATAATAAGTGAAAAACAATAATTTTTTAACATTTTTATCTCACGAATTCAGTTTCGGTCGTAGTTTCGGCTTGACGACAGCCGAAACCGAAACTCATATTTGACCGAAACCGAAACCGAAAGTTCGGTCTGACACTACTAATAAGTCTATTCTCTTTATAGCGTTGTGTATATTTTAATAAAATTATACTTTTTGTCTGTAGCAAACTACGTTTTTACTCCTTATTTTTAATCTTTCAAAACATTAACGTTGTATCATTCTAAGATTAAAATTTTAAAATTAAAATTTCTTTTCTGCCATCTTTCAGCTGCACGTCTTTGTTGTGAATCCGTTTGAATTATGGCATCATGCTGCTTTTCTAATATTTTTATTCTGGCGAACTTAAACTCTAAGGTGCAGTGAGGTATATCCATACACGGGGCCAATCGGCCCTAGGCCCTTTATTATTCGAATATACGTTGCATTGTACCAACTATAAGGTAGAACTTCACGGAAAAAAACGGCTTTCGTTATTACACTAACAAAAAAGCGTGGATCCAGTGCATTAATTGCATGAACTGGGTTTGTAGAAGAAACTGCGATAAAGGTTCGAAAAAAATAATATGAATGTGATAGATGTCTTGATGATAATTGACTAACAATGTTTTTTGTCATTTTATTACTAATAATAATACCGCTTTTGTCCCATTTCCGGGGCAAGTCCTCCTTACCAATACTGTTTGTAATTTATGAAAAAATTCATAAATTTCAGAAGATATTTTTAATCCAAATTAATATAACTTCAAGATTAAACCATGCTCTAAATAAAAACACTTAAATTATAAGGTGTTAGTGTAATAGAAATAAACTACATCAATTTAAAAGTAAAACTTACAATTTCTGGGTCGGTTTTACCCCACTCCACCTTATTCTTTTTAGAGATATTAGTGCCTAGCTTACTATAAAGCTACATACTAGATTAGTAAAATTGAGTTTTGTAAAATAAAACAGTGTTTTCGATTCTTAATGAGTTTATAGTAAAGCTAATATATTCTATTTATAATATTTTTGTATTTTTTTTAAATTTGCTTGCCAAATCAGCCGGGGGTACCTCAAAATATTTCACAACTCTTAATTATGCTTCCATCGTTGGCTTTACTAGTATTTAGCTATAGAGATTATGTTGGATATTTAAAAGTAATTTTTTTTCGGGCATTTACGCGCGTTTGGTAGAAAACGCCATTGTTTCTTCCAACTACACAAGGAATTCACTTTTTGTGATTTATCTCTTACAATGTCAGCACAATATATTTCATTATTATCTTTCGCTATACTTTCAAATAGTAGATTTATTTGTTTTATTGTATTGTATTTGAACCTATATTCGTATTATCCAATTTGTACGACATAGAATTTTTTTTCAAGTTGAAAGAAAAAATATTTTGTGTTGTTTTAGTCTAAGTTTATAATTCTATTGAACAATGAGGGTGGGCGATTTTGTGACAAAAAACGATGTTTATTACGAGAAAGATACATTTGAAAACCTTCAGGATAAACTACTGGTCAATTTTTTGTAAAAAATAAAATTTTATGAACAAAATTGTTGATACATATGTAGAAAAAAAACGACAAACATAATAAAGTTAATGGATGCTCTTGAATTCGTAGCATGTAACAAGGGTAAAAACGGGGAGGTTCTTTATGTCGGTAGGATCATTTATAATCAAACATTGATATAACTAGAGTCGGTAGTAAAAGTGTAAATTACGCATATAACTTGCCTTGATATTAGATGTGAAACAGTAAACCAGTCTTAAAATAAAACTTAGTGCAAGGATTATTTGTTTAACAAATGCTGAATTATACCCAATATCTTATGCGTCAATTTGATAGTTTCACTAAAATCATAAAATTTTTTTAAATTTGTTAATATGATAGAAGGAACTTTTAATAAAAACTAAAACTTTATTAATTTAAAAATGTTTTATACCAAAAGTTGATATTTCGATTTTTGTTAGTTTGGATACTTTTTATGAAAGTAAAAATAAAAATATATTATGGATAAAAAGTCATTACAATTTTTTATGTTAGATATTTAAGATGATTTTCGGCATATATTTCATAAACATTTGTTTATCTTTTCTCAAAAAATTAACTTTCAATGAACTATTTCTATGAGCTATGATTATGATTATAAGATGGCATAAGGTTACCAACCCTCCAGTTTTAGTCCGGAGACTCCAGAAAAATAATATTTTCTCCAGACTCCAGTTTACAAAAATAATCTTCGGATTTTTTTAGGGTTACCAACTCCCCCATTTTAAACCGGAAACTCCAGAAAAATGTAATTTTTTCTTGACTCCAGTTTACAAAAACGATTTTCCACATTTTTCAATGTTAATAAAAAGCAAAATTTTCCACTGTTATGAAGCGATAACAATTGATTTTATGGTCAAAAAAATATATATTTTTTATAATTCGAATATAGAATGAAGCAGTAAGACTTGTGAACGTTATCATTTAGAATAATTGCTAAATTTTTAAGACTGTTTTTTATTTAATACAACTCTCCGGATTTAGTTATACGTTCTCCGGATTTTCTATAATGAAAATTGGTAACCCTAAATTGGCAGGAATTTGGATTTAATCACTCTTGCTGAGCATTTATGTTGAATTTTCTTATTTTCACCCAAAAATATATTTCAGTACCAAAGTTTTTTATTTAAATTGAGTACTTTCATAACAAAATTTTAAGTATTTTCGTCTAATAGTTTCAGGAAAAAAATATGAGAATACAAATAGTGAATTACAAACTTATCTGAAGCAATACCATACTATAGTTTTATTAATAATCTTTTTTTCAATTTTTATTTACTTAGACGAAGTAATATAGCTCAAAAATGTTCACAAGCTCAAAATACTACTCGGAATTACTTTAAGATAGACATGGATCTCATCTTCTGGAGTTTATTTCAAACTTTTCGTTAATTAAGTATGAAAAACTCATTGAGGATTTCTGGAGTCGCTGATTACGAATTTAAGACCCTTAAGTTCCCCAGCGTATCTGGAAGTTAATATGGACCTCATATCCAGGACTATTTTCTTTTTATTAAATTTTACACAAAATCGGTTCGAAATATGCGTAAACCATACCTTCTAAACCATACTAAAACGCTTTAATCTTTACAAGAATCTCTTTCAAAATAGCGACAGTTAATATGAAAACAACTATTTGGAATAGATTTATTTTTATAATTTTTTAACAAATAATTCTGAAATAATGTTAACAACAGTATAATACGACTATTACCAATAGTTCAAGAATCTATGACACAAAGATTTTATTTGTTTTTCATTAAATGTGTGACTCTAAAAAAAGGCTTTTGAACAGTATAGTAACTTGCTTTTTAGGCCCGTAAGCAAATTTTAACTAAGGACCCCTAGTAACATTTGTATTTTATTTCAACAGTTTATACAAAGGGGAAAATATGTTTTTAAATTAAGAACAAAGAATGAAAAATATAAAATAAATGAATTATGTTTAAATACTTAGATTATTTTTCGTTTAGATTTTCCAGCCACAAACTTATCAATTAAATCATTATTCATTCATTATCATACTTATCAATTAATAGTAACAATTTGACCTAACATTTACTCTGCAGAATGTTCTTCCATTGAAAAAAATAACAAAAAGGTTCCTTCTATTTAAAATCCTCGCTAACATATATGGAAATGAAAAGGGGCCCCCAACAACTGGAGGCCCGAAAGCGTCGCTTACAGTTGTTTCCCTATAACATCACTGCTTTTAAAATAAACGGAGAAGAATGAAGAAACCGAAGAAACTTTACAAGAACAGGAGACCCAAGAACAGAAACCAAATGATTAAAATGCATTCTCTTTGCTTTATATTCTAAAAAATACTGTCTTTTTAATATCATTGAAAATAGAAAATCGTGTATTAACTCGGAAAACTAATTTTAGCTAGAAAGCGCTTTCTTACTTTAAAGCTTGAAAACGTATATTAAAATGAAACATAAACTGGTTCATATATAAGTTAACTAACTCTTCAAACATAAAATAGTTCGAAAACTCTGCAATAGATGTCAGCAAATAAACCTCTTCTAATCGATTTGAGCCCAAGCTGATAGAGACATTTTCACAAAGAAAATATTATAACCTCTAGATATTTATTTATTATTTGTTTAAATATCATTGTTTAGTCATTTTTTTTACTTTTATTGATATTGTTTCTTTCATGTGTGTAAGAAATATTTATAAATATAAATTTAAAAGAACCGCCGAAAGAATAAATTTGCGCAAAAGCAAATTATTTTATTATGGATCATCTTTCGCTCGCATGCCTATAAAACCATAGGCGCCTATAAAAGAAAACCCATTTTTTATTATATAATTTAGAATGTGGTTCTTCCAAAACACGAGTTGTAAATTTTAACTATTATAATTAGATTTTGAAATTTTTTTTATTTGAATTACTAGCAAACTGTTGGAGGATAACTAGGTTTTGGCTGTTGTTAGTAATTTTCCATAATGCAGCTGGTCCTCAACAAAGAAATTGGCAGGCGCCTACGGTAGTCTAAGTGAATAGGAGAAAGAGGTGCAAAGGTACCGCCTTTTGAAGTAATTTTACTGCTGACAGAAGGCGAAGTGTGTTGCATCACAACGGTTTATCTTTCAGTGTTTGTGTTGAAAGTTCCCAGATCTTTGAAATAAAGTGTACGATTTTCTTCTGTCAATTTTAATAAATTCTTTGACAGAAAAATGTGTTCACGTTGTAAAAATTCAACGTCTTTTTCTTAGTTCTCTTTGATAATACCTTGTTAATTTTTCCGCCTACATATTTTCATATCGCTATTCACCTTATTTTAGTCACCAATTTTCGGAATCAATTTTTCAATAATTTTGTAACAACATTGCCTGAATATGGATTTCCGTTTTTCCATCAATGAACTATTCAAAGAGCCCATTGTGAAAATTACAAACACATTGTTAACGCCTCAATTTGTTGGAGATCGTCGACAGATCAGGTATTTTTTTATATGAATTTCTTAAAATTATTTTCAACATTTTATTATGTTCTACTTTTTCTATAAAATAGAAAATCTACATTGTAATTTAGGTCCATTACAAAATTACACCGGTTATTCTCAATAACCGTTAGAAAAATTACAATTCACTTAACTACAATGATTACATTGTAAAATGATGATTGTTCTACAAATTTAAGATTAAGTAATTACATATTCATCATTTTTAATTTAAAAATACCGCTATTCGAAAGGGCGGTTGATTTGAGCTTTCGACTGTCATTTATTCAGATGCCATTTTTAAAGCTCAGGTCTAGGGAGCACGCGTGGCATGTCTTCAATGCCTTCATCTTGACATTGAAAGTTGAACTTGCAAAAATATACATACATATATTAAATTTCATACATTGCCGGTAAAGGACTAAAAGCAATAAAACATTTGATACATATTCAAAAAGTTTTTGCTATTTATGTATGTGACATGCAAGCGTCTTTCCTTTATCGATTTTTTAATAATTTAATATTTCAATGAACAAGTAACTCATCATTTCAATTTATGACTACACACTCTACAATTTCTCGGGGAAAACATTTATAAGATTCATTGATTTCATTTTATGAGGGTAAATTGTGAATCTATAGACATAGAAGATAAACTTTACTTTGTTAAATTGAGATTTATAGCAGTTTATTATTTAACTTAGGGGATCTGTGTCTCTAGGGTGTAAGAAGTAATTTTTAAAAGTGATTTTTGGTATTCTTTTTCATTTATCATTCTAAAACGTACGTAAATTTCTTTTTTTAATTTGCTTTAGGTATTTATGATTTATTATTTTTATAATATCGATGATTTACAAAACATTAAGACATAGGGTGTTCGGTGCATCGTTTATTAAGAATACTGAAACAGGGAGTTAATTATTACTTGCTAAATGTAAGCAGGAAAAATTCGTTTCTTTATCATATATATTTTCTTTTTCTTTTTGACTATTAAATTTCTTTTAAAGCAAACGTTATACAATTGAAACTGAAAAGTTATTTTGTATTGTAATTAAAAGTAAATTAAAGGAGATTGTAATCTTCGCATTCATTAAAAACTCCTCTTATCTATCTTCTGTAGGGTGAAAAGTTTAGGAAAAACTGGCAAATTGATAAGGAAATAACAAAGAGAAATTCTTAAAAAAATTTGAAGGTCAAAACCGTTTTTATTTTATTTTTATTAATCGCTATGTATGTATGTAAATAATATTCACTTTCAGACTCCAGTTCAAATAAATTATTCACAAACTTGGGAAAGTTTGTCAGCTTTTATAAGTTAATAATGCCCTTTACAATAATTATTAAATCTAGAGACCTCAACAATAGTTTTATTATTTATTTGAGCTAAATGCTATACATGGTGCTTTTTTGACAGAAAGCTCCTATAAAAGATTACCATAAATGCTTGTAGTCAACAATTAATTTTTTGTACTGAACTATTCAATATTGTCTTTTAAAAAAAATATTAATTATCTTATTTTATTATTTTTTTACTAAATTATCTTTCAAAAAATAATAAACTATGCGCCAAACATTGTGTATTATTCTAGCAAATTGATAACACAGTAATCTCCCTTATAACACGGTCGACTGGTTCTGCGATATACGAAAACGCATTGTACGGAAATTCTTATATAACGCGCTCGTATGACCCGATATAATTAAATGATGCCATGTTTATGTTCTCATTGAAGGTGGTTTAAATCGAATATTAAGAAAAACCTTTATTAAGAACAAAATATGTGCGTTTTATTAAAATCAAACTGACTATTTTAATGTTTGTTTAAAGAACTTATACATTCTACTTATACATACTTATAAAAATTATACTGCTGACTTATACATAGTTACTAAAAACAGTTAATTTAAAATAAATTACATTATTTCCAAAAAAGTTTTGTTACATGTTTATACGCCGTCTATGGATTTTTTTTAATAAAACGTTCAAAAGTTGCAGGTTCAAAGGTTAGAATATTCAGGTTACCATTCGAATCTTTGTTGTTTTCTTTACTTAAAAGTATATCTTCTTGTTCGTCTGTAATAATTAAAATTTCACTATCTAATGGTTCTTCGTTTTCTATTTTATGTTTTTCTGCATTTTTACATATGGTGCAAGACAATATTAACCACTTTACAATCGATTTTTTTTTTTTTGAGAAAAAGGCTAAAAAAATTGTCTTTTCTAATTTTTATTTGGCTACATTTATTAATACAATAAATTTACTCAATAAGTAGTTTTATTATATGTTGCCCTTGCGCAAAATTATTTTATGTTACTATATGAATCATTCAAGGTTATTCCCACTTTTGAGAAACTAGCGACGTTAAATAATCGTGCAAATCACTATCTTATAAAACAAAACTTACCCAAGTGAGACTCGGGATCGTCAGTGTACGGGAAAATGTTATGCACAAGTGCTGCTCGGGAAAAACTGTCAAGTGGTTAAAGATTTATTTTAAACTCAGTTGAATTCCACTGAAGAATCACAATTCGTAACAAGTATGTTTAACATGGGAAATCCCCGTGTTATAAGGGAGAAAAACACGTATTATATGGGAGACATGAAATTGCATAATATGAAAACGCGTTTTAAGAGTACCGTGTTATAAGGGGGTTTACAGTATTTTCAATAAAAACTTTCTCTAATGATGTTTTTGTAAAAATTAACTCCTATAGCATTTACAAGAAATGTAAAAAAAATCAATCATTATTATTTTGCCATTAAGACTAATTTATGTTTCATCCATAAATACACGTCAAAAAAGTCTAATAATAATTTTGATTTGCGTTGATAATGAGCCATTTTGGTTTAATAAAAAAGGCGTAAAAAGTTAATCATGCAATTTCTTTAATTCAGGCAATTTTAGGTAGATCACGCAAGATTATTGTTAAAGCCAAATAACTTTGGTGTTGGCCGCCTTGATTGAATCGTTCTGTGATATTTTACTGAACACACCTACGATGAGTCTAACTTCAAAATTTGTTAAGTATTTGACGACATTGATTACATGTGACTCACCCAAAATGTGTACCTAAAAATTAACTGTAATTTATAATGAACACCGGCTTTGTAAAGGCTACTTAATCTTTTGAAGTGGAAATAATTTGAAATTATAATTTTTGCTTCTTCATTTATTCAAAATAAAAAATAATTTACTTAAATCCATATTTAGATATTAAAAAGTTTCAATCTTTAATTGCGTTTGAAAATTGCAAAAAATTGAGACTTAAAATTCAAGTAATTGGGATTATTATACCCACCTACATTTATATTTTAAAAACAATTATCATTAACTGATACTATTCAGTTCAACAAATCATTAAATATTTTATACTAATTGATAAACAATTTCAAAAAACTTTCATTTGATGCTTTGAATAGAAGTACAATATTATTTTGAGATGCAATGCTAACATTAATCTATTAAACCAGATTTCATCAATCAATGTCAAAATACAACCAACTACATTTTTCATGTTATCTAACAGTACAATAATATAGGTAGTTAGATACTCTGTTTTGTAAGTATCGAAATCGTTAGTACAGTTAGGTTTATAAAATTGGGTGTATCAATAAAAATATTGTATTGAAAATGTACAAAATTACTTTTCAATAAACAACATTAAAAATCTAATTTAAGGAGTTAGATATTCAGTTTAATATAATTACTACTCTTGTTAATCTACTTATGTGTTTAAATATTTTAGATGTTTTTTTAAAAATCACCAGGAAATTTTAAAATTTAAAATTAAAATTGCTGGGATTTGTTTTTAATTTTTCTTTTTAGCAATATACTAAATTTGCTAAATCAGAGTTTTGTAACACTCTTCTTGAAGTTACAGCAAATACTATAATATCAAAAATATTTTAGTAGGAATTTTGAAAGTTGTAACAACAGTTAAGATGCATTTTCAACAAGCTAAAATTTTGAATTGAACTTTTACCCCTCTCTGTGGCGAAAAGTTTGAAACATTATCAAATATGTTTTTCTACTCTTTTTTACACTATGGGTGGGTATTTTCACATCTAGATAGTGGCAATAATTTCCCAGATATAATTTTATCTGAAGGATAGAAAAAACATGCGTTTAAGAATTATGATATGTGTAAGATTTATCTAACAGATAAATTCTTATCTATTAAATAGGTGTCTCAAGAATGTGACCTATATATGCATCAGTGAAAATACCGGCCCCAAATAAAACAAAGTAGCTGAATCCGTTTAAAATTATTAAAGCATTTTAATACAAAAGTATTAATATAAATTTATGAAACGATTTCTTATAACTTGCAATAAATATTGAATATGGATGAAATGAGGTCCTAAGTTATTTGCATTAAACTAAAATTATTTGTAATTTTATTGTTTTAAATTAATAATATTCCCTGAATTATTATAATTTTAACATATTTTTTTTTATTACTTAGATCCTGTAAAAAATATCAAAAACTTTTACAGAGATAAGTTATAGAAAAAAAAGTGCTCTACAAAAAATTTCCTATAAAATTTTCTCATAAAATTGATGGTTGCGTCAAAAAATTGAAAAAAATATTAAAATTTCTCTTTAGTTCAACTTGACCTTGAATAACTTTTGAAGGAATAAATATATCAAAAACTTGTAAGAGACCTTTTTTGTAGATCGTTCAATTTTCTACAAGAATATACCTTGGTCATTCCGAAATATTGTCACCAACGTGAGCTATAAAATTCCAAAGTGCAAGAGAATATTGTTCCCATGTTATTTAAATGGAAAATCGAAATTTGCGATGCGGCACCTCTTAATATTAATATTAAGAGCTTAAACTTTCACAGGATTTTTTTTTGTCATTCCCAACAATATTTTCGATATAATTAAGAAAACAAAAATCATCGTTTTTTTTGAATCAGTCTAATATATATATATATAAATCGGCCATCAGGATTTAGGTCCTATTATCCAATTTGGTGGCCGGAGCTGACGTGATGGAGATCACTACCAGTGGAGGAATCTCCCTATGCCTCTACTTGATCACTAGGCACTTTTCTTTTTAGCCATCTTTTATTTTGGTGCTCCAAAAGTGGTGGAATCATGGGATTTGAGTGTTGATTCAACTTTCCAAAATGATTGGTGGTATGTACGGTAATGGAGTCGGTGACTGATGAGATGTGTAAGTCTCTTCGGAGAGTCTCATTTGTGACATACCATGGAGCATCTGCCAATTGTCTTAGGATCTTTGATTGGGTGGCCTCGATTAATTTAATTCTTGACTTACTGGCAGAGCCTCACAGCTCAATACCGTACGACCAGATTGGCAATATTACTGCTTTGTATATAGGTAGTTTATCCTCAAGGGGAAGTTTAGAGCCCCTACCCAACAGCCAGTATAATTGCTTGAACCTCTTGTAGATATATTTTTGTTTTTGGATGATGTGAGATTATTGCTGATTTTGACAGTTCGAAATTTTGACAGAATAAGTCAGCTGTGTTTGTCCGATTTGTTTTGTAGTTATGCTGTTAAACCAAATACTATCAAACGACATGCACGTCACTCACCCATACTTAATCTTACATTAAACGACCTGCACTTTGACTTGCAAAAGTTTGCACACTTACACAATTAATAATTACTTTTTCAGAATGTTTTAGGCTAAATTGTTTTTTCCGCGTTTATTCAGTTAATCCGTCATTTCATCAAGAGACCCATTGGTCAACTGATCACGCTATTTTAAATAAATCGATGAGACGATTTTTTAAGTTGATTTTTCTGATTTTTAGTACAATTTCTTTGTGAATTTCAGGAGCTGTTTATCACTACGAACATAGCAGAACGCCATTTTTGACGTGATTTGTAATCTAACTTAAAGGCGAAAGAATTACCTACAATTTTTTAGAAAGAAGAAGCTAAAAGTACGTTAGTTTTGATAAAACTCTGTTTTAGAAAAAAATCTTTCCTTCGATCAATGCAAAAAAAGCAATATATACAAACATGGAACTACCAAATAATTAGTTCTTACTAAAGTAATATTGTTTACTGCTATTAAAAAATTAACGGAATAACATAACATTAACAATGAAGATCATTTTTCTTATTATGATTAAGTTTTGCAACATCAATTTATTATAAACTAACCTTTTTTGCTAAAAAGTAAAACTACTAATTAAAATTATCTGCTTTCTGTAATCCTTATTTTTATGAAAATTTACATTATAAATTACCTTTTACTTCTTTAAATGAAAGCATATCATAATAGACTCGAATCGTCATTTTCTTGGTAATACATCATAATTTCAAGAAAATTCTCAAACCATCACAAATTAATAAGTGATTTTCTGATCATTGTACTATCAACAATCAGTAGTTGTACATTGAAATACTTTTTACTGTTGAGTGATTTACGATTAACTATTTCAGTATTAAATTACAAATTAATGTATTGGAACTTTGCAGAATTTAAAAATTGTAGGTATCTCCTGCACTTAATGGTTATTGAAAACTATCAGTCGCAAATGGATTTAGTGAGGGATTGAGTAAGGGGACCCTAAGTAAACTAAATTGAGCTTATTTAATAAGATAAAATGAAATAGGGGGAAACCAAATGAATTATGTTAAATCTCCAGATTATTATTTTTTTTTGCAATGCGAAGGTAAACAGTAAAGTAGTCAGGAGAAAAATAATATTTTAAGTCCGACCAACTACATAACTGTTTTTGGTGTCTTTCTCAAAAAAATTAATGAAACATTCAAAATACAATAATATTTATGAAATTTTTCTAATATTTACATGTATTATACTTAATACTTTTATGTCTAAAGTTCATATTCAATTGAATAGACGATCAATAATTAAAATAAAAATATTACCTATTTATAATGGATTATTAATACTTGCGTTACTAAATAAACATAAGTTTTCATATTGATTTTACCTTAAAAATTTCGACATAACTTGCGTCTTAATTCTGAAAAAAAAATATAATTTACTAGAGCAGTGTTTTTCAAAGTGGGTTTCATAGAACTCTGGAATCCCATAAAAAAATTTTGGGGTTTCACGAGACAAGTTGCCCTATGATTTAAAATATTCGTAAGATAAATTATAACAATTTCATAAAAATACATAAAACTATTAATGATTTCTACATTTCTAATAAATTTGTCCAATTCAATCAAAGTTTCTTGCCAAAGGTATTGTTACGCTGATATTACGGTCTGACTAAAATGTTTTCTATTAATTATCTAGTTTATACAGTTTTAGGTATGGCAAGGGTTCCGTAAGAGACAAAGTTTGCGAAAAGTTTGTTTATATGCGGTTCCTGTAAAATTTTTTTGGGTTTTTGGTAATCAAGATTTTCGAATTGGGTTTTTATGATTGAGACTTTTGTCTCCCTGCCTTAATTTTGTACGCCTAAATAACAGTATGCAATGTAAATAATGCTGTTGATATAATGAAAAATTATAAGAATGAATTTAATTTAATATTTAAAGCTTTTGCAGCAAGTATAACTAGAACTATTTACGAAATTATAACGAAGCTTAAAAATTCAATCAGGTGATCTCAATTCTTTTTTTTCAAATTCTCTTCCTAATAGTGACGATTTCTTTTTTTTTTCTTTTTGTATATATTGTGAAATTTGATTAAGATTAAAATGGCTACTTCAAGGCTCAAGAGTTTAGTATGAATTAAATACGTAATTTTGAAATTTTAAATTTATATAACCATTAAAATATTTCCAAGTCATGAAACTGATTATATACGGAATTATATTATTCAGATAATTAGAGATAAAAGTTTCTAAAGCCTAAGAGTGTAGCACTTTAAATTAAATTAAGTGTTAAATTTTAAAAAAAAAAATTCTATTTATATTTCTCACTTTCAAATTTTTCTTTTTATATTAAATTTATGATCATTTAATAAAAAACATTAACTTTAAACTATGAATGATCATAATGATTTAATGTTTTTTTACTTTTACTATTTGTAATTAGTACGTAGACGTCAGCACATAAAAAATAATCAAAAATGTTTCTATTTTGATTTCATTATTTTTACCACCGAAATTATGCTTAAAAAACGAAAATTTGTCGGACGTCTATGGTAAATCAAATGTTTTACATCCAATTGACATTTTTCCTTGTTTATCTAGCTTAGAAGAAATTCTCGAACAACCTTCAATGGATTTTAAAATTCGAAGATTCAAGTAAGTATAGAAAACCCTCGTCAACAGATCAAAACAGTAATTACTTACGACAAATTGGAAAAAAAAAACGGAAGATTAACAAATATCATTGTGGAAAGTTTTTATTTGCACTACATTCCGCAGTGCAAAAATGTTTACTGATTTGAAAATGTTACTGTGTAATCCTATTGTTCTTCGTTTGTTAACGGTGTTGTTTCATGTTTATTAATCAGACCACAGGAAATTCAGGAGAAAAAAAAAGAACCTCCACGTCCAACTTCCCCCAATAGTTTGCACTTACGGAAAATCAGGTAGAACTATTTTTTCGTTAAATTAACTTTTTATTTTAATTTGCATTTATCAACGTACCATTACTGTTAATAATGGCGTATTTAAAGACCTTGACTTTTCCAAGGTAGTGTTATCAATAAAAACATTTATACCTAATAAAGTTCAGATATTCACATGAACGGATTAAATCGATTTAATAATCTGCATTTAAAAAGATAAATTCGCTACGCATTTTTTGGTAAACATATTTTCAGTGTTAAATTTAGAACTTTTATAAAGAAAATAAAAAAATAAAATATAACCCCTTGAATGCTAAAAGATCTGATGAAATATGCTAAACAAGTTTATTATTTGTTTGATCGATATGAAAATATTTTTATACCTTTGAAACTTGTAGTCTATTTCGGAATTTAATAGCACAGTAAAATGCGATTACTAGTTTGATGTAATTTTTACCAAGTTTTAATCGAATTTCTAAATTGAATTTGAGAACAAAACGAAAACACGAGAACTTTAAAAATTGTAAATAAATTAACTTAAATTCAATATAAATAAATATTACGACGCATTTACAAATAAACAGTATAATAATGGTTGTGTAACAAAATTATTCGACTAAGTCTATAATCATTTTTACTTAAATTTCTCCCTTATCAGTCCCCAACGATGAGACGTTTACTAGCATTTAATTTACGTCTTTTTTTTGTTATAATGAAATTTTTATGGTATGATTCAAAAGATAAAATGCAACCCTAACACGTCACCCCTAAATTATTTAGGCTTTTTATCTCCATACGCAATGCAATTTTCATTTAATTATATTCATTTTTAGAATGAATAGAGGACACCGGGGTTGGAAGTCACGTATTTTTTTCATTTGCATTTTTATAATAGGACACATACTCTTAGTAATAGTATTTGGAAATCAATGAAGAATTTATTTTGGTTTAAAAAGAAATAAAGACCTATTATTTATTGTTCTTTATTGAAGAGACTTCACAGTTTCTGTGGAAAACAAAGACTTTGACTTTTAACCTTGGATTAGGGATATTTGCTACAGTGCCTCAAGAAAGTACTTACATTGTAAAAAAGTAACTCATAAAAATTGAATTTTCCACAGGATTACTATCTTCAATCGAGCTAAAATTTTAATAGATGAAAATGTATGGTAGCACAAGCATAGGCTTGTGCTAATTTTGTACATATGTACAAAATTTCAGCTCGTTTGGAATACTAGAAGTGTGTTTAATATTACTTCCAAAATTTGTCGCCATTAAGAATACAAAACTAAAATAATGGATTTAAAAACGAAAAGAATATGATCACTCAAATCTAATCATAGAAAAAGTAAACTTATGGAATATTAAATGTTGTAGGTAGAAAAAAGGCCAATGGAAAAAAACGAGATACTAAAAATGTGACAAATGTGATTTGCTAACTCAGATATACATTTTCGTGAACTTATAGAATGCAATTGTGGTACTGATTTCCTGGGTTTATGAATGAAGCATGAAAATAAGCAAACCAAACAGTTTTTTTTATTGTTTTCTTATAAGCAATTGAATTTTCTTTTCTCCAGAAAACATTGTGAGTATTGTCCAGCAGCGAATATTCATAGTTCCGGATGTTTCATTTTACAATCAACCACTGCCAACCTGAGTTAACCTATCCTAACCAAAGGTTTAGGAAATAAAATATACTAGTGGCTACCCGTGAAAGATTCACAGTCAACACTGACACAACAATTGATAAATGACAAAAATTGACAATCGAATGAAATCGAAATGACAGTTGAAACAAATGAAAACAATCAGTTATTTCAAATTTGAGGCAATGATTATTACAATATTTATTTTCCACTCATACGTATGTGTTTAAATTATTTGTTCTCTGTGACTTTGTCCACATACATACCGTTTAAAATATACATTTGGCTATTAATAATTGATGCTCAATTAAATTAAAACCCAAAATACATTTTATACTTCGAAAATGAAATGATAATTCGATCTATGGTTCATAAAACACGAGTACTTATAAGCAATTAAATATTGATATATGATATCATGGCAATATATTTTAAAATCAATGTAGCTTTGAGATGTCATAAACTAGATATAATAGTTCTATAATCTATCATCCAATTTATAAAACTCATAATTTTATAAAAAAGATTTAAGAAATTGGTAATTAAATTTAAACAGCTAAAAATTAAAGTTTATCTACAATCATACATGTCATATAAGTAAAATATTTTTTAAAATCGTTAAAACCATCATTTTATTTTTTTATATCAAGATCACTAAAAAATTAGTCGTTACAAATGACAAAATACATACCTTTAATTTACCTCTTAGGATAAAAAAGGAAATAATTATTTCCTCCATTTTATGCTCAGTTATGTACGTTAATTACCGTCGCTTTATGAGTGTAGGAGAAATAACCATAGTCTGTAATGCCTCTAGAGTTTTTATCCGGTAAACTAAGGATTAAAATTTTGTTTATCCGGGATTTGAATCCAGAATAGATCCCATCATGGAATAATCATCTTGATCATTATCCTTGCACCAGTGAGTCACTATTGTGGTGTTGGTTTTTCCGAGTGTAAAATGTAAATATACAAAATCTAACTGTAATTATTAAATTCCAAATTCACCGTCAAAATAAGTTCATAAACATAGGATATTGTCGTTTCTAATTTGAAATTTTTAATTACAAAATATTTAGGAAATGAACAAATGTTAGAATACAAATTTTGGAATTAATATGTTGAATCATGGCTTTATTTCCTTTAGACAGATTTAATTCGTTGTAAATTGCTTGCGACCTACCACAATTACTAGAAGAATTTTTTTTTTGCTATAAATTAGTACTCAATTCTCAACGTTCCAATTTGTTTTTTTTTCGGTAACTTTCGATAACAAACGATACATTTTTATTAATTTAATCGGAAAAATCTAAACTTTTTCAATCATTTCTTCGGTAGCCATTATGATTGATAAACTTGAAATTATAACTTTATAACTTGATGTATAACTTTTATTCTTTTATTTGATCTTAATTTTTTAACTGAATTATGTTACAGATTCATATCTTTATAAGGCCTATTTAAACAGAAAAATAAAACCCAATGTTCTGATAAATATTATGTAGTGGAGTTTACAACCTGGGTTCTTCATTTCCACATGCAACATTCCCATTAAGACTAAATTATTATTTCATTTTATAGCTAAAACTTTGTGATGCAATTCTTGTATTTGATACACTGCAGAATAATGAATGGAAACTAATCCTTAACTAAGAAATGGACAAACACCAAACAACAATTTACATACAGAAGCAGGGTTTTAGAGAATAAACTCTTTGAGATTATTAATTTTCATTGATTTTATTTAAATTTAGTGCCGTTTTAAATATTGAACAGCTGCAACGTAAAATAGAAGAACAGTCAAATAAATAAGAGTTAACACAAATGTAGAAAGCATAATGTACGGTAAAGTAATTGCGTGATTTCTTATTGAAATTTCATTTTTTTCTTTAAGTAGAAATTTTTTGTTTAATAGAATTGCAATTATTTTCCTAATCTAACGATTAAATATTTTAAATGTAAAGAATAAGTCAGCGAAGAAAATGTTTCTATTATAATATTTTATTTCAAATATTTTAATTCTATATTACAGCACATTGCATTTACTGGTTCATTAATGCATTTACAATTATAAGAATATAGCCAACGTCCCCACATAAATACTTAATTACATAATTGATCCATTATCCAGTTAAAATTAATTAAAGTTATGCCAATTCATTTTCTTATCTCTTATGTTTTCCACTTCTTTTCTATCTATAAATATTTTATTTCTTTTATTATATCTCTAATGATGAAAAGCTTTAGAATGATTTATTTCATTTGAAAGGTCTAAATCTCTCTACCGAAATAAAATTGATTTTAACTTATGATTCCACATAATGTATTCTTTTATTACTTTTTGAAAAGAAATCATTAAGCAAAGCTTTTCAAAATCTGGCATTAGTGAAATAAAATGTTCATCTTTTACAAATATATAAGTTTATTCTGTGCATAATGAACTAATATTTCGGCCATTAGTAATACTATAAATTTATACATATTTGCGTGTATACAGTGCTACGAAATAGTATGCAATACCTTTTACATTCTTATTTAGTTAGTATATTATTGACTTTTTAGACAAGATTATATCAAAGATTTTATCAAAATAGTAATTCTTAAGAAATAAAAAGTAAAATTTTTATGTTCATATCAAATTAAAAACGTTTTTATAAAATAATTCTCAGAAATTTACAATTATATGGAAAATTGAAAATTTATTTTTATTGTTTATCTTTTACTTAGGGGAAATAGGGGACTCGCATATATTACATACCATGCTTTAAGGGGAAAAGGCATAATTTTCTTATTTTCAATTAAAAAAGTTTCATTATTTTGTTATAATAAAGGGGGGCGTCAAAAATAACAAAAATTGTCTTAAGTACATAATTTAGGAATGGTTCCTTATGTAAAAGACAAACAATATTTATTTTGAGTATTAGTATTAGGGTTCTAATACTTAACCATTCAATCATGGTGCTAATATGAGCACTAAAATATTACTTGTTAGTACTTAATATGTAAACTGAGGTATATATTTATAATATTCTCCAAGTTTTAATTTGTTTTAATTGACCTGATTTACATTCTACCTATTATTTTTTTTAATTGCAAAAACGTCTATATTTTATCATTTATATCTTTTATAAACACACACGAGTCTATTTTACATATTTAACTTTTTTCCATACATTCCACATGGTTAACTTTTTTATATTCTTGGGAAGATTTGTTATTACAATGGGTTGGTAATATAGGTTTGTAGAGTTAACAACGGACGTTTTCTATTACACAATTGTAAAATTTATTTTATTTCATCATAAGAAAAACCATACTTTATTCTTTTCAAACTCATTGTCATAGTTCATATCCACACAAACATAATAGTTTTTCAAGTATTTTAACAGCGTTTGCAAAAAAGAGAAACTTGTTTGTAATGTTTAATTCCCATTTCCAGGTACCTACTTACTGCTCTTATCATAGCGAAATAAGCTAAACCATGTTTAGTCATGATTTTATAGTAATAAATGGTTTTCTTTTTTACAGGGAATGTCAGAGCAATGTAGCGACAGTTATTAATGCTATGGGGGAGGCATCTGCAGCCGCTCAAGGATTATCCAAACCAATAACCACTTCAGATCGATTGCGAAATTCAGATCAAATTCTTTACGTTTTGGTGGATCGTGACGGCAATAAGTAAGCGATTAATGATTTATTTTTTCGTATTAATTTATAACTATAATTATAAGACAAAACTTATACTTTCTACTGTGTTGATATTTGCATTAATATCTTATAATTATAGTCTCGGGTGTTCTTTCTATTTCAAACCATCAGTATGATATAAAACTCTTAAGTACTTATGATAAAAGTTGGTTTAGACTTTAGATTTTTTTGTTTTATATTTTCATTTTCAATTGCCACGTATTCTCATTTTATTTATTTTTTCAACTATTTACAACGTATGTACATATTATGCGATCAAAGGTCTTTAAAATCCATTGATGTTAGAAAATACATCAATCCTTTTGTTTGGGGTTTTTGTTCAACAATAATTTATCAACATAACAGCCATAAAAAGTTGAAATCTTTAGGACCTTTAACCACCCTGATTAATATTTTATTTAATGCCAAGTTTCTTAAGACACGATTTCCATACAACGTGTTAACAATTCTTCGCTCTATCTTTATATTTGTTTATACTTTATACCGCTAAAATCCTCGGCTAGTTAAAATGAAAATTACCTAGTTTTATAAGAAATGTCTTCTTTACTAATAATATACGTATATTTATATAGTGTTATAATCAAGGTGGTAAACGAAGTTAAATTAATTAGATGTGTGATGTTATAAATTAATTATGTATAATACTAGCTACTAATTCTCGTAATCATTGTTAATTAAAACTAATTAGCGAATATTGATAATAACTGACAACACTATTAAACCTGGTTAAGTGGGACCGGGAAAAACCTTTTTTACTGGGTATTTTCAAACTTTTTCAAACAAAGGCTTGATTTCTTAAGCCTCTTAGTATACACGAGTAGACAATGTTGAGCTTTTGTCTATATAATCGTCGATAATCGTCTATAGATGACATTGATTTTTTTCTCCTTTAGCGTCCACCCTACGATATGAATTTCTCAATCTCATCTTCGCAGCACACCATAGAGGACATTGTTTCATACCTGGAGATAGACTGGAACACGACTTCCCTGTAGACAAGAGTGACGTCATACTAAGAAAATGTTGCGCAACATCAAGGTTTATAAAATACACAGGTGACCTCATGGTGGCTACGTGATGGATACGTGACGTATCCAGAAGAAATTCGTACATATCTTCAGACTGATCAATTTCAAAATTCTTCGTATGACGTCATTTTTTTGTCTAATGGAGCAACCTGTGTAATTTACAAACCTTGGCGCAACATGTCTACCGTTGTCTACTAAAGTCTCCCATTTCGATTGGGAGACTTGAAACCTGCGGTTTTTGGTCTCGTATCGAATCCTTAAACGGGAATTTGTCTATAGACATGCCTACGGAGACAACCTGAGACACGTCTCACAGACCAAAATCGTGCAACATGTCTATTAATGTGTACTAAGCTTAAAACTTAGTACACCTTAGTATAGGAATGACAACCTTTTGAGAAATGGGTCAAATTTCGTTCATATTTTTTTAGTACTAGCTCGTGGGTCAGTAATATGCATGGCGCCCATTAGCACCTTACAAGGTGAAACAAAGAGGGAGCGATATAAGTGCGATGGAAGCATTTTTCTACAAACTTTAAAAACAAATGGTTGTCTAACCATCGGGGGTTAAAAAAGGTTGCGTGGGTCAAAGTCTAACCCGCGGGTCATAGGGTCCCCATCACTGCCCTAGTATTTAAATTTAACATTGGACTTATAGAGCATGTTCACTCTAGTCTGCATCTCAGTAATTATAACACGTTTGTCTAGAAATGTCAGTCATTTTAAATGTTTGAAACCTTCTTATTTGGGAAACTAAATGAAAAACCTTTAAAAGTGTTAAAAAGTCTAGGTCCCCTGTTTTTCCAGTTATACAGGTTTCACTGTAATAACATTTTTTATTTTTACTTTGGCTATAGTCTGTTACACACATAATACAGTAAACTCTGCCGAATTTGAAATTTTGATTACTTCGATTTTTTGCTTTAGTTGAGTAAGCCCCGAAAGACCAATTCTAACCCTTTATTCAGAAAGCATTTACTAAAGAAGTTGGCGACACTTTAATCTACTCTTCTTATAACCAATTTCTTTGATGTATTTGGCCTATATTTTTTTTATTGTTTCTAATGCAAGAATACTATTTAGGATCTCATGGTACAATATGATGATCATTAAAAGGTTTCCCAAACCTGTTGAAAGTTGTTGATTTAAAATGAATTTGAATTGATTTGAAAGTTGTTTGATTTTTGTTTAATGTTACAGAACTATTGTTTTAAAAGTTTTGACAGTATATACGTTAATTAGTTTAGATACTGTAAAAATTACGGTAGTTATATTAAATTTATACGTAACAGTATAAATTATAATTAGTTAAACTCATTTAAAATCGTGGTTTTAAAAACTATACTTTATTCTGGCGTTCCAATTTCCCAAATTTTTATATTTTCTGAAATTCGAAGTTTTCAGTAGTTTGAATATTTTATTTCGACTTCGAATTATTAAGGGTCCACTGCAGTTATCCAGGCAAAACATTGTATTTACATATTTGAGAACAAACTAGTTATACACTTTAATCGTTAGAACTTAAAATCACGCAACTTATTTGTCGTATTTTGTATAAAATCTGGCACAGAATAAACATTACCATTACCGCATATAACATACTTCTCTTTAATAATTTCGAGTGCCGACAACACAATGAAGAGATAAAGAACAGTTTTAATGTTCGCAACACAGAAAAAAAACTGAAAACTTTACGGAATAAAGATAATTTCAATGCGGGACGCCATCAAGCAAAACACGGAAACCAACAACATTGTTTTTTCGCTCCTCTAATCTTATATTTGAAAGGGGGGACATTTAATTAAACTGAGAATGTAATATGCAAGTTTTTGTTTAAAAATATAGTTTATTATGTGAATGTTTTTTCCACAGTTGTTATCTTATTGTTGATAGGAAATTAAAATTGAAATTATTTTTAGGTAAAATAGACAATATAATATCTATACATCTATAAATAATTGGAAGATAGGTATAGGTGGTATGATTATCGTCTAAATTTAAAATCAGACTTGGTCGAGAATTTCAACCCACTCATACTTTTTAAGTTTAATATTGTATAAGATATAAATGAAGTGGTTTTAAATCTTGTCCTAAACCTTGATAAAAGATCACATGCCCTTCAGACACCCTTCCTTATAAGTACCATACCACCTTGAAATTCAAAATTTATTTATAAAAATAGAATTTAAAATGTTGTTCTATATAACATGTTGTTCCCAATCACAACATTGACTAAAATTTAACTTTCTACGACGTAATGCTCTTTTCAAAACGTTCTTTGAAAAGAATAAATTTTATTATTTCTCATTTTTAAACAAATTAAAACAATAATTTTATGCTCAGCGAATCGTTAATATCTGATCAGTTAATTAATGCAAAGGTTTGTGATTTCTAAAAGTATATGATATTTATTTCAAAATCAACCAAACGAAAAAAAAACATGTGGTTAATATTGATCTTAACGGATGTATTTGAAAAATACATTTCAAAGCATGGACTTGTGTTTACGTAGTAGCAGCATTTATAAATTAAATCACGAAAAGCAGAAATGTGAAGAGTATATCGACCTTTGATTAAGAATAAGATACTTGATTCATTTCACGCTTGTGGATTTCATAGAAGACACAAATGGTAAATCATCATCACTTTAACCGTGAAAAAACTGTATTATTTGAAAGTGTTTGCTTATACGTCTCTGAAAATAAATACCGTAAATATCTACAACACGTAAAATACCTATGCAAAAGTATAGTAGCATTATCCGCAGTTACATTCTTGAAATTTTATTATTTTTTTTTCGGTTTTAATTTTAACGTTCAAAAAATACATTACTGTTCAATTATATGTAAAGTATTTTTTTACAACGCCTGCTCTGGAAGTTGACTTTTCGAGTGCTGTATGTCACCTTCAAAATACACAATAACCGCATACTTGATTATATGTGTTTCATAAACGCACATGTTCGGTTAAATATGACATAACTGCACAGATTTCACCTAAACTATACGACTATAGAAATATAACCTTACGAACACAGTCTGTACTTGACTCGCTCTATCTTTCTCACTTTATTAGACTACTGAAACGCCATTTGATGTCGCGACAATAAATTACTTTTTGTCGTTTTTTTTATGCAATAAAATTAAAATTTGAAATAATAGAAAAAATAATTTTTAAAATTATCCCATTTCTCCAAATTGAACTTCCAGAGCAGTAGTTGTAAAAATTATTGTATGCTACTGGTGGGATAAGTAGCAAATATGACAGTCGTGATTACGACATTCGCTGTCAGGTTTATGGGGCATTCGTATGAAGACTCGTGTGACTATCGCAACTCGCCTAACGGCTCGTTGCGACATCTGCCACACTCGTCTTCATACGAATGCCCCATAAACCTTACGCTCATGTCGCAAAGCACGACTGTCAAATTATTTGCTACTTATCCCACATGTAGCATAAATAACTATTACATGATTTTGCTGATTACTTCATTTCTTTCGAAACAATTTTATAATTTAGAAATATGAATTGATTCCTATTCTTTCCATAATTTCTAATATTTACATTATTTTTGAAACTTGTTTTATTTTTTAGATGTTTCTATTAAATTTCTGTTTCAATATTTTGTTTCGTTGGGCTTAATCTCGTATTAAATTCATTATAAAACATTAATTTATATATTTCTTGATTTATGAACTTTTACTTACCCTAGAGTCGCCAAGGAACTTAAACTTATAAATCCATGGCAAACAACAAATAAAAAGAAGTCAAAACGCAATATTATTTATGATTTAGCGTTTCAGGTCGTTACAAAGGAAAATGCAGTTTTTAGAAAAATATCTGATAAAAATTTAGGCACAAAAATCAGTTTTGTCTATAATGAAAATTGTGCATTGAAATTACACCATAATGGAGCAGTGACAAGAAAATTTTTCAATAATAATAAAAATCAGTGACATAGCTTGTTTTTTTGCCGCCCGAAAATTTGCCGTCCTTTATTTTCATTATTAGTCAAGAAAATTAGAAAAAAGTCAAATACCTTTAAATTTTTACGTTAAATATTTTAAAATTTAAATAATCTTTTAAGAAATTGTCAATGACAATATACCGCCCCAATTTTACGTAGCTCCCGGGGCCTTTGCTACTCATCACGCTAGACTACTGACTGCTGGATATAAAATAAAATAAAAAGTTTTAACACATATTACCAAAGATAATGTAAAGACAAAATTATTTCTATGGTCACTTTGGTGAAAAACTAACTTATAACCGAAAATGATCCATATTTCAGAACCTACACAACATTAAGTAAACCAATTTTCATTAAAAGTATTTTTTTAGGTTTTACAAGTCTGAATTTTTCCATGGATTTCCGTACAATTAAAAAGATAGAAAGAATAAATGAATATTTTGGCCTGACTACTGAAATGATTTGAATAAAGAAATCATTTTGAAACTTCGTTATCATTTTCGAAACTTTACCTCATGATAACTTATTTACTTATATGCACTTCATCATACAATGGTTTTTCAACACCATTGTATAGTGATTCATAGAAAACACTTTACTTCCAATTTTCACTATTTAGTAGCAAAAATCTTTCGGTAAAAGATTCCCCAGATAGGGCGGACAGTATTTCTAAAGATTTAGTTTTTGCCATTTGACGATGGAATACTAAAAATTAAAATTCTTCTCTTGTGATAATACAATATTTTTTTCTTCTATTATATAAGAGAATTGGTCAACTTTTCGAATAATGTTTCGCTAATAATACTCATTTTACACTAATTTTCCAAAAACTAATTTAATTCTATTGTTTTTTTCTATTTCCAGTGGGAAAGGATGTGTAACCGGTCTTCTAAAAGTCGGACGCAAAAACTTATATGTTTTCGATCCCGCCGGATGCAACCATCAAGTGAAGCCATTATGCGTTTTAGACTTTTACATTCATGAATCAAGACAAAGAACTGGAATGGGACGTCGCCTCTTTGAACATATGCTCAAAGTAAATATTAATTATTTTCATTAGTGCCTTAGTAAGTTTCTACTGATTTTAATTTGAAATGTTTAATTAGGAGGAAGATGTTGAGGCTGTAAGATTAGCCATTGATCGTCCCAGTCCAAAATTCTTATCTTTCCTTAATAAACATTACGGATTAACTAAAGGCATACCACAGATGAACAATTTCGTTGTATTCGACGGCTTTTTCGTTCCTGACGATGATTCTGAAGTGACAAGACCTGATAATAACAGGTAGCTATTATGTTTAATTTTCATTGTGTGAAATGACTTTCGAATTAAAATTTAATTAACTGAATAAATAAATTAACTTCAACCAAAGTAACAAAAGTTTTCATTTTGGAAAATACGGATACATTAATTTTTATTTGATTCCTAAACGGTTGAATGCTTTTAATCAAAAAATTAAATCTATAATCTTACATTTTACAATTCGTTATTAACTGAACTTTTATTTACACTTGACTAACTTTGCCAGTATTACATGGGTGAAAAGTACTAAATCGGAAAATGCCAACAAATTACACAATGGATTGAATTCATCATTAACCCCACCCGCCCTGGGTCGTTACGGAGCACCAAGGCCTCCGTGTAGTATGGGACAGGTAAAATATTATGCTTCTTTACGTTTTTAAGTGCTAACTAATTTTCTTTGTTTTGAATTCTATTGTTATGATCTATTTATTGTGATTTAAATTATTAACTTTTTGCTTGTTTATTATCGCATTCAAGTACTCTAATAAAAAGATCCATAGTATTACTATTAATTGCTTTAAGGAATATTCTTTAGATAGAATTTAGGAATTTTATTTAATAATTTAATATTGATTGAGAACCTAATAAAGCCTTATTAGCGATTGCATATTTCATTTCTTAACTTTTATTTGCAATTTTGTATATGTGTAAAATGCTTGCATAAAATTAAGGTACGAATTTCATTCGTCGAAAATAAATTAAATAAAATAAAATCCTGTAAATGCATGTTCCTTAGCTCTGAATGCTTAAATTATTGCGCGATTAATGGTTATCTTCAAAAGTTAAAGTAAACTACATTTTAAAAGAGGTGAAGACTCTTTTGAAGGTGTAAAGTATAGTAAATTATAAATATGTATTAAACTTAACGTGTTCATAAAAAGTTAAAGGCATACATCAATTGTGTATAGTGAATTCGAGACGGTCCAAATGGTTTCATTGTATAGTTGAAATGCTAGTTTGGATTGTATCCTGTAAAGATTTAATATTATTAATTGTATACTTTAAAGTCTAGCTTACCAGATTTTTCCTGTAATTCGGTTCTATTTGCCTATTTTTATTTATCGATACGAATAATCAGATAGGCTTTTGGAAACCTTGGTTAATCCCTTAAATATGTCAAATTTATGGCAGGAAACCGCGAGTTGAGCACAAATTATAACTAACATTGATTTTTTCTTTATTACGTTCTTTTTAAACTTATTTATAGCTTTTTTTCAATAATTTAAATGTTAATAGTGTCACGTAGAGATGCAACTGTTACGTTATATTCAAATAAAATGTTTAAAAATTCTTTTAGATAATTCACAACGTTTCATCGCAACTAAACGCTGCTGATTCAAGAGGGTATGTTGGATATTAACAATTAAGCACCCAATTTCAATTATAATTTTTTCTTATTTAAATAATTATCATAGTTTTTATTTTTTTTTAAATTATGTTTATTATTTTAATTTTTGATTTATTTTTTCTTTGGTTTATTTATTTTTGTTTTGTTTCTTTTTTTTTGCACAGATATAGTTCTCCTTTGGAAATATCAAAATAATATAAAATTACAGCAAAGAAAAAGAAGTAACAATTTCTCAAGACTCTTCATCTTCTTCACCAAAATTGGAACGTCCTCGTTCATTATCTCTTACAACTTCTGGCGAACCTGAGGATCCGGATCTTCCGATTGAAAACATTCAATTGGAAAAGAACGGTTTAGTAGAAAACGATCAAAATTGGGACAAAGCAGAGGCAAAATCGGAAATAAGTGAAGTTGAATCACAAATATCAGCAATGACTGTGGATTCACTCTCCAGTGAGGCAAAGGAAAATCGCATTCTTAAAACGGCGTCTAATTTAACAGAGCGAGGATATGTTGACCTTAAATTTTATCATTCAAAGCTTTGGTAATTTTGTGCAATACTTATAAATACTTAGATTTTGTTTTGTTATATTTATTTTTTATATTCTTATATTTATATTAATATTTATTGAAATTGTTTTACTCTCATTTAACATTGTTTATACATAAATAATCAACATTATACTTTATTGAGAAATTCAAAGCACAAATCACGTTAAACTTCTTGAAAAGCTAATTTTTTACTTAAGTAAGCTTGCAGCAAGAATCTTGCCTATAAAACTTTTACGCAAGAAAATGACGTAATTTGCAAAATTTGTATAGATAAGCTAGAAAGGATCACAGTTCATTATTAATTTTAGCTTATTTAGGTGCGTTTTATAGATTGCTCACGATCTCATTTTTATAAAAGTACTTATTTAATCAATGTAACTTTAAATATACATATTTCATTAGAATCATACTTTTTATATAAAGTACAAAAACTTCAATAATTTTTTGTATAAACAAATTAGGTTTTTGAGTATTGTAGTCTTACAGTTAGTAACATCCAGTCTATAGGTGCATGTACTTACCAAAATGGCTTGTAGATTTATATTTTTGTATAATTTCATATTGATGTATATCTTAGTTAAAAATGAACATTGAATTTAGTAAGCGAAATTAGTTAGCATTGCAGAATTACCACCGTTTTGCAATATCGAAATTCCTTGACTTGAATAGGTTTCCCTGACATTCTCCAATAAGATACACTAGTAATTGATATTTAAATTTTCATAAAAATAAAGTTAAAAATTTCAACATTTTTCATTTTTACAAGAGATATATTTGAAAAATAGCTGACATATATGAAAATATCCTTAACATCCTCTGACTTTCTAGATTTCCAGACATTGTGGCAACTCTATATCCATAAAAAATATTTCAAAGAACTATGATTAAGTAATATGATTAACAATTTGTAATGCTAAATAATTATGAGTGATTTTGAACCAAAAATTTGAAAAATATTTTTTGATTATTTGCGTTATTTTTATTAAAAATTGTTTATTTATTCATTGTAATAGATTTTCAAATAAACAAAAATTATGAACAATTTTATTTTTCCCAAGTAGAGTTAAGAAATATTATATATTTGATGTACGTGCAATGTCGATGAATTATTATAACGGAAGAAGAAATTATTTTAACAATTTATATTCGGTTATTAAAATTTTCATACATATATATTCCACAATTTTAATATTATTACAATAATCTATACAAATTTAAACTACAATTTTGTGATGTATATGAATTTTATATTTGAATAAATTTATGTATGTCTTTTAATATTTTGGTTTTCATTACCCTACACAAAATGTATTCCTTCGATTCTGATTTTCTTCAAGCAGACATAAACATTTCTTGTGGGGATAAACCACATGACTTCAAATATAATACTAAAATCGGTGAGATATCTAAAGCAGAAAAGAGTCTATTAGTTAACGCTTGTCTTTATGGTTACTTGAAGAAAATGAGTAACAGTAAATAAAATTTAAGAATTATTTTGAAATAGATTGTTCAAAGAATTTGACACCAGTAGTAAATGAAGATAATATTGTCGTAATTTTTCCCAATTTATCTAATACTAATTTTTTACATCTTATTTCTACATATCAACACTTTCTTAAGAGTCAATTATTACAGCGTTTCTTACACTTTGGACCATTCAAATTTTATAGTAAAAGAATGCATATTTTTTCATAATATTAAAGTATTTCTTTTTATAAAAAAGCATAGTTTTCATAAATGTAGATTTTATTTTTATTGTCAAAAGTTAAACTTGATCCATATCCTTACCATTACTTTAAAATTTTACACTTAATTCATTTTCTTCTCGAATTTGAAAAACTCGTCGCTATTTACATACAAGAAATCACATTATCGCTTTTTTCAGTCCACAAAATATTTGCAACGCAATGGAATCGTCATAGTGTAGAAAATATACTCCGATAAAAAACTGTTCAAAACCGTTAAATTATTTGCTACTACAATGGATGGCGTTGGATTTCGTTGAGCGCAGAGATATTTGACAATGCGGGATGTTAAGCAATGAACGTTGTATTTTAATTACTATTATTTTCGTCGCTTTATAACTACCGACGTCTTCAGCGACTCTAGGGATAATAAAAATTAGTAAATCGAGAAATATCGAAAATTTGTTAGATATGAGATTCGAACCCAACACCTACTAGTTTTGGAACGGTCACTTTGACCACTCGTCCACTAGGAGGTTTGAACGTTGATCTGTTGAATTAAATTTACCGATGAATTGTTCAATGTTCATTAAGGACCAATTGAAAGTTTCTGTTCAACGAAAATCAACGTTGAAGTAAGACATTTAACAGGTTTGAATAGCTTTTTTTTCACCTTGAAAATTCAATAATTGATTATAAATTAGTATCAATATTTCAATTCTAAATAGCCTTACTTTTTCTCAAAAAATATTATTGCATTGTACTGCAAAATTTCCTTATAATTACCTCCTTTTTTCATTGAACCTTTCGTTCTGTTATATTTCGAAATATTTGAGTGTAACATATTTTCACATTGAAATCATTGTTAAAAACCCACTTTATATTGAATTACTCGTTACAATATTATAGGTCAACTATTCTCACAATTTTCAGACTATACTAAATCCAAAAGAATAACAAATATTTTAAAATCTCAAAAATCACAGCAGCATTTATTAAAATGACTTAAAATTATTTGAACGTGCCAACTTTTGTCTTCATCATTGCAGAAATTTCACGAACAAGGATTCTTTTTTAATGTTAGAAAAAATTTTAAATAAAGCGACAAAACAAATAAATCCTTGAATTGTTTCGGGTGATTTTAAGTAACTTTTTCATGATATAATAGACAAAGTATTTGAAAATTTATTAATTCATAATATTTCATCATTACTTTTCCAAAATAAAATTATAGATTGATAGTAAAAGCTACCAGTAATGGTGAAATATAATTTCCAAGTTTTGAATATTTTCAAAAAGGACATAATAAAGTACAATTAAAGGGAACTCGAATTTGTATACAAACGGATAATTTATTGTACATGCAATAAACATTGAATTTTAAATTGTAAAATAAATAAAACTCCTAAAACACCAAGTTTTAAGCATGGAATAGAAAGTTTTAATTAAATAACAATGTCTTACTCAATATCACTTGTAAATATTTTAAATTACTTACTTTAAGTTTCGAACGCTCATTGAAAAAATGTTTCATGTTTGCAGTACAATATATGTTTCCCTTTAATCTAAAAATTGTTTTTATTAAATAGTCTTTAAGAAAAAGCATCTTAAATATTAAGAAAAATGAGAAGTTTATCTTTAAATCAATCTATTTCAAAATATTCTTTCATTTCATAATTTCTTTAGCTTCGTAATATTATTTAAAAGTATATAAAAAGTACAAGTACAAAACATTTATATTCGATTTTACAATAAGCGATATGATCTCCAAAAAGAGTAGAAATTTGAAATAATTTCTTTTACACAAATTAATTTTTGTTAAGATACCTACATTAACACATAATAAACGATTTCGCAAAATAAGGCACGCAAAAGTTCACAACAATCCATAACTTATTAAATCACATTTTTGGTTGCTTATCATTAAAATGTGAACGATTTTAACTCCAACTATGGAATTTTATATTCAAGGAAGCAAATTTCAGAACTTCTCAAACCATAACCATCTAAAGATAAAAGATATCCTTACTGAAAAAAAAAATATTTCCTTGTTTTGTTTGAAACTAGTATTGATTTATTTGAGGTGATAAGCAAAATTTAAGAAGTTCTGAGATGATAAACGTTTAATTTTTTAATAAACTATTTTATTCTTAACGATTTCAAGTACGTTCAAGTCAGCACAGTGTCAATCATACAAAGAATTACTATTTCAGAGAAGCAAAAATATGAACTACAAATTCCAACATTTAAGGTAGTACGAGCGCAGAGAACCTGACTCTACAGAGGCACATTTAATATTGGTGTTATGGAGAAATCCTAGATTGATTAAATGTTAGTGATTTTCACCCAATTTGTTCAAGAAAATAAAAAGTAAACTAAGAAGATTTGTCAGTGAAAAGTTCAGGAAAAATAATAAAAAATCAAGGCTTAAAAATGAAAAATAACATTTTTAACTCGATTCATTAGCTTACTTTAAAATTGTAGCAAAATATATTTTTTTCTATCTTAAACATTGTTTCTTATGGGAATATATATAAACATGTCTGGCTTTAATATTGAAATTAAGAACGAAATTTAAAATATTGGGTGAATTATTTGTAAGGCGTTTTTTGGCTATTAAAAGTAAAAATGCGTTTTTCAACTATTTCTGAGAATAATATAGAGTTAAAATCATGAATCACCATGGACTTTGCTTTTAAAACGTCATATAACACTGTATTAATTAACGCACATTAGCTGTATGAATGTAATAAATGGGTTATCAACGGAGCAGATAACGTTTTTAAGAAGGAAATTTACAAAATAAAGAACTAATTACGCTGTCTTAATTGAAAGATATTTAATAAAAGAAATCAAATTTCAAGAAAATAGTGAGTCGATGACGTAAAAAAAAAGCAGAATACGGTATTCAGTGCTATTAACAGCTCATTTTGCCGTGCAGTTGGAACTTTATTCTCGCAAGGTTGACACTCGTACACCCTTAAATGATTTTGTCACGTTTACTCCAAGTAAAATAAACCAAATAAAATTATTCAAAGCAACGTAAAATAATACACAATTGCATATGTAAATTATATATATTTACATAAAATTATATTAAATATACACTTTTCACACCGCTGTAGACATTCAAAATATTTGGAACAATTTTATAAAAAGAAAGAAAGAAATGAAAACCACATGTAGAGAGACTTGAAACTTAATATAATAACAATAATCTACTGTATAATACACAATAAATAATTATGAATATGATTTCTACAAAATAAGTTCATAACGAAAAGAAATAAAGTGCCAATAAAATTATTTAAATACAGATTTTTTCTTAAAAATATTATAATAAAGTAAAAATTTAATTAAAATTGTCTAATATGGAGACAAACCAAGTTATTAAATTCTTAAAAATCTTGTGATATGTTTACATTTGCCTACTTTGAGAAAATAAAATATGTTTTCAATTAATTAAAACCTGATGTCATTCACAATGAAAACGTTAGCGCAAATATTAACATATTCGAAAAATAATTTTTATTAACGAAACAATTTTATAATATTTAAAGAGATCTGATAAAAATTCTATGTAATAGAATGATAACATTACAATTTTCTATGTATTTAAATACGTTTTTTTACTAATTCGCATTGTTTATGAATATTTATACAACAATTTTAACGTGGCTAAGAATAATTGTTTCGTATTTTCATTAAGACATCGATTCGCTAACTTTAATGTTTTTAAATGTAAATGACAATTTTTTTTTCATTCAAATAAAAACTATAACACTTATTAACAAACGTGATTTTCCAAGACTAGGTTCTATAAAAGAAAATGGTACTTTTACGTATTTTTTTTTATATTTTAAATTTTTGTTTAAAATCAATTACGCATTCTAAATTTAATATTGACTAAGTGCAACGATATAATCGCCATTTCTATATCTCTTATTGATATATTGCAATAAGAATTCATTTAAAATAAAATGAAACTCTTGTTAAATAAATATTTAATTTGTTGCACTGATTATTATTATGAATACAAAAAAAAAAAATCTAAAATTATTTCAGCTTTTAAAAATTCATTAATCGTTTAAGAAGTATTTAGAATATTTTGACCCTTTTTTATAATACAAATTGAATTCTATCTAAAATTTTGAAGACATATTTTATGTACAAATTTATTAGTTGTGCAAGATTTCTTCATTTTTTCTTTCATACACATTAAATTAATCGTTCCTATTTAAGGCTCACAATCAGATACTGAATCAATTCATAATACATATCTGATTTATTAAATATTTCACAATATAAATTTATTGGTAAAAACAAAAAAAAAATATTAGTTTAAAAACATTAAAACTTACTACGGAAATATATTAGTTTATTCGTACGATTCAAAAAAAAAATGAAAAATGTATTCAGTAGATAATTTAATTTGTTTAAAATTTAAAATAAAAAAATCACAAGAGTCAAAGTGAAAATGCAAAATTTGGAGCGCTAATAATTAATTTATGTTGTATATAAATTCATGTAGAATTAACTATTAAAAATAAATAAAATTATGAAATACATAGGATAATTTTTGTAAGTCAAATCCGTTGCTGATATTTTGTATTTTTTAAATAAAGTACGAAATAATAAATACTAAAAACTAATAATACATCTTAAGAAAATTAACTAATTTAATGAAACATCCATAATTATGGTAAAATGTTAGTTTTCTCCTAAGAGTATTTGGTAAACATTTTTGCAACGAACTCGAAAGCAGATAATACGAACTTACTATGTTCTTGATTACAGAAAATAAACACAAATTAAATAAAAAGTTATAGTTTTTATCAAGAATCTGGTTTCTTAGAAGCTAGCTTCATACTAAGTATGTATTATTTAGATAGTTTACTAACCACTCTTATAAGTGCTCCATTTTCATCCTTTAGTCTCTGGTTTTCGGCTTTGAGAGCTTCAAGTTGCTGAAATTGAAAACAAATAGTTATTATTTATTAACCATTTTAACATCCTGAATGTTACGATTTTTTTCTATCATTTACGACGGACATTTTCATTCACTCTTTTGGCAAAAGTTAAACAGTATTATAAATATATAAAACTGGAATATTTCCTGTTCGACGTCACATATGAATTTTTATAAATATTTATCTTGCATTTATGGTTTGGACAATATAGACGAAATGATATGCATAAAACACATTTTTCGATGAAAATAAATCGCTTAGAAAGTGATTGGTTAATAACAAGAATTTTTTGTACTCAAATCAATATTAATAGGAAATAAATTAAAATATGTTTTAGTTTTAAAAATAGAAAGAGTAAATATTTATTGCTGCTTAGCTACAACAGCCGCAAAGAGTTAAAGATTAGAAAAAATCCTTCGTAAAGATTATGTAATTGTTATTAAAAACTTGAAAATAATGATTTTACAAAGTTATATTTTATCGTTAAAAGCCATATTATTTTAACATTTTATGTATATTAAAACAGAAGTAAATTTTTGATAAAAATATGTATTTTTATGTAAGTTTTTGGAAGATTTAAACCTAATTAGGTATATAGTGAATTGATTACTAACAAATATTCAACAAACGAAATTATCTTTTTTAATTCCAGTAAAAATGAAGAACACTACAAAAATTAGTAATTTTAATTAAATAATTTCACCTTCCTCAAAATCCAAAAAAAAAAATAATAATAATTATGTTACCCATTTGAATTTAGGATGGCAACGCCGATTAGCAAGACGTTTAACATTGTGATATGGAATAAATAATTTATCCAAAAAAAAAAAATTTAACTAACTAAAAATAACTTGCTACTAAAAATAGCTGCTTTAAACTTTAAGACGTTGTTTAGAAAAAACTAAACTTAAAGGAAATTAAAGTGAATCGTTAGTTCGTAAAAACTGGTAATGAACCTAAGAAGTAGAAAAATGATTTTAATACCCGATCGAAACTTTTTTTTATAACCAAAACCGAGAATTTATTCGACAATTATTATAGGGAAATTCTTTTGCATATTTTTTAAATAATATTTGTGTAACGGAGTTTTATCATAACCAATTGCTCCTCAAAGCCACACGAAAACCCATAAACGTAGTTTCGGGGTTGGTCGCAGTTTCGGCAGATTTTCTGCCCTAATTAAAACTTAAATTTAACATCGACTTAACGAATCCAAAAGTTCCTTCAGACACTATAACTTAGTTACAAATAGTAGATACCCTGCTAACAATTATCGAGCATATGAAAAATTAACCAATTAAGCAAGTCCATTAATTTTTCTTAAATTTAACTTCTAAGTATTCGTTAATAAAAAAAGGAACTTAATTAGTTAATTATCCAACTATGGTTAAAAGAACAATTTTAATGAACGTCAATATACCAGACTAATCCTCTCTAATTGGTTTCAAATATGATGTATTAAAAACACAAAGAATATATAGTCTAATATTGTTGGTGGAGGGCAGTATTTATTAACCTCTATTGTAATTATAACTTGGATTTTTGAGGGCTTCTCTTACAAGTTCTTCACTGTAGCGACCTAAAAGGACTACTATGCCTTCCTCAATCTCTAAAGATATCACCTTCTGGGATCCAACCTTTCCGTACATCACTACCTTCATTTGGAATAATACCCGTCTTGCTGAGTAGTTTATTTTTGCTAAATATTAGTATCCAAAAATTAAATTAATTATATCTAATCAGTTTTTTACATGGAAAAACTATTACACTTACAAGAATACGATATCGCCCCCTTTCAGAAACACCAATGTAAGACAATTCGTAACTAGTTTTTAACTGAAAAACAACATACTGAGCCCCAGAACAATTTGTTTAGTTGTACTATTTGTTTAAAATTATTCATTTTGTATTCCCATAAAAAAAGAAAAAATATTAAAAAAATCGGTTATTTTTTATAAACTATCATTATACCACTTGTAACGAATACTTTAATTTATTGTTCCATAATTTTTAACTAAAACTTTTCTTGTTCTTGTAATTCAAAACTACCTAAACTAAAAGTAGTTGTGTAAAAAAATTGGTCATGTAAAAAGGTAAATATAATCTAAAACAACGAACATGCACAAAGTTAAGAAAATCGTAAAAGGCTGTTTTTGTTATTATATATTAACTCTTTGGCTACGATTTGGGAAATTAAATTTACTTTGTTAAGACAAATTTTAATTTTATTTGTAAAATTATCGTTTTGATAAATGAAAATATGAAATTGGTAGGTATAAAAAGCAAAGAAATTAACCAGTTGAAGTTGACAATAGTTACATATCGTAGCAAAACAGTTAGCAAAATTATTCTTATTACTATTTTTATACACTCAAATAAACCAAATGAAACATTTATTGTAAAATTAAAAAGCTCAAATTGCATTTGAATATTACCAGATTCATAAACTTGAATGTAATTTTGTTTTATGGATTCAATTCAAACGTTATGAAATATTTTAGCGAATCTATATGGCAATATTGTTATGAATCTGGGTAATGCAAAAGGCCAACCAAAGTCATGCCGGCTCCATGTTTTTACCTATTTACCGGCCGTGTGGGTCAATTTGCTGACGACACGCGTTAACGCGCGATTCTCGGCTCGAAGCCGTTCATTTTCAGCTTTGAGTTTTTGTAATTGCTAAAACAATAATCAACTCTGATGTAAACGAATTTCTTTAATTTATTTTTAACAAACTTGATTCAACCTTGAGCAAAATGACAACTGCATAAGAATGTATGGAAAAAAATAATGAACTAATTATTTCATTCGAATGCTTTTTCTTTGGAAGTGTATCACATTTGTACATACTAAATCTCTATTTTTGGCACTATTTTCATCATTTCCCAAAATGCAACTTTATCATTACTCTTTTCCAATGCAACATTAATTTTTCAAACTAATTTTAGAGACTTAAACTTTTGGCAATCATAATATACTGATAAAAATATGAGAGAGAACATTGACTGATTTCAAACTAATTGCAATATAAGTTGCCAAAGCTCGTTAAATAAAAATATAAAACAGATCAACACATCTGTATCACTAATGGTATAATACTATTAAGAAAAAAAAGAAAACTAAATCATTTTGAGAAATTTCTCATAAACAACTCCCAAAGAAAGTTATTGAAAACAAGTAATTATTAGGATGATTTATGAATTATAAAACCATTTTCAAAAGGAAAGATTTGTAAAAAAACGCATAAAAGTGCATAAAAATTTATAACTATTCTAAAAATACAACTATTAACGCATAACTCAAACACCATTTACTATGAAGTATAAAAACACGTACTATTCAAAAATTAATTAGTACGTCAAAAAATCATCAAAAAGCAATACTAAATACGCAAAAATCTAAACGATAGAAAAAAAGCTGAAAAATAATAATCAAATGCATCAAAAACAGATTAAGGGCTAGCAATTACCTTTAGCTCTTCTTCCATTTCGGACAATTTTCGTTCCATTGCCCTTTTCTCACGTTTCTCCAATTCGGATAAAGAATTTTTACTAGTCTGTGAAAAAAGAAAAGAATAATAAATTTAACAATCTAAAAATAAAACTCATAAGCATATTAACGTAAATGAAAAACGTTATTCCTTTATCTAGGAAAAATAGAATTGGCTACTCTGCCAAAGAACAAACGTAAGAAATATATGAACTAATTTTAGGAATGACATTTATAATAATACAATTTCAAGAACATTATTATTAAATGACTTTTTTTTTCTTACCACTGAAGTAATTCTTTCTAGCGTCTGTTTAGTATCACGAAGTTCTTCATCACTTTTGCGTAACTTATCTCTTAGTCGTTCATTCTCTGTTTGAACTTGTTCCCACAATTTCTTATAGTCAATTTCTCCATTTTCATTTCTTACTGGTATGTTATTTAGGGATTCGAGACGTGATGATTTAATGGAGTTTTTATCGGATTCACTCTGAAATAAACAAATTAAAAATAGAATCACAAGAAATATCCATAATTTAAATAGGTAACGGCCGATTATGAACTCTTCTTACATGGTAGCCTTCGGAATCGAGAGATGTGAGACTTTGTGATCGAGATCCTAAAGAGCTATTGTTTGAAGCAAGTTTTGGACGAGATAACGACCGGTCTCTAATGTAATTATTACGTCTATTTCGACTTCGAGATTTACGTCTGGATTCACTATCATTGGATTGTAAATAAGGATTACCTGATCCTACTTTTGTTATGTTTCCTGACTTATTATAAGAACTACTATAATTTGGAGAATTATAATTAGATAATGAGCTAATATTTGAATAATTATTCAAACCAAGCATTCCAGGAGAATATAATGCGCTATTATAGCCTCCTCCATAACTATTTAGTGAACCATACGTAGATAAGGGGTTAGTATATGAACTATATGGATTCGAATAACCAGAAGTAAAACCTGAATTGTTTGGGCTGTATAATCCAAAACTGCGAGGACGGTTGTACAATGACGAGGAATTTGTATTATTATGACCAGATGAACGGCGTGGTGCCGTAAAACTATTTGATCTATAAGCCATTTTAAAAACAATTTATTTAAATTAAGTATTTTTCTGCGAGAAATGATAACAATTTTGCTCAAACAATAACGATCACATGAACTACAAACGTTTTCTAAAACAACTTCACCACACAATCAGCTTTAGGCTAATGACGCTTTAAAAGCTTCTAGTCGGTTGCTTTCTTCCAAAATGAATACTCTTACAACTTGAATCGTTGTATATATAAAAATAAAATTTTTCCTATTCACTTCAAAATATCGAAATGCCATAAGATGAAAATAAGGAGGTCTAAATAGAAAATGACGAGAAACACGCTCACATAAAATATTATGTGTAATTTCTAAAAATAATTTCCTACTAACACCAAAGAACTCACCAATATACACGTGGCAAAACACAACACCTGATTGTATGGTGGTTAAACACTAAATTTTTCAATTAATGTTTGGACAAAAACAACATTTAATGAGATTTCATTGAAAAAAAACTAGCATGTAATACACCACATTAAACTGAAAGTAATAACAATAATATTTTGAAACGTTCCTAAATCAACAGATGTTCACGTTTGATAGTAGAAATTGTCATTTTAATTTTTATCTGGAACTTTTCCAAATTTATTGAATACGAGACTAAAAATTACATATAATTTACGTTTATTTAAAAAGCATATCATGGAATAATTAAATTTAATATTTAATGATTTCATGGTAAATATCAACCATTTAAAGGGCAATTTAAACTTAAAATATCTCAAAAGAAATTCTTTAACTCTTAAAAACCCAAGAGGCCTTTTTTAATTTCAACTTTATAGGGATTAACTTGTGTAACATCAACTATTTTGAGAAAACACAATTTTCAAAAAAAAAGTACTAAAAAGGCAAAATATAATCATTTTATTAAGATCAGCAATTTATAGATTTCCTTATTTTATGTCAAATAGAATTGCACTTTCTGCAGATGGTTATCATTAACAAGATAAAATTGAGGAAATGATTTGAATACTTTAAATATAAAAAAAATAAAAACTATTTCTAAATATTTACTTTGGAATTTCAAAATGGACTTTTAAAGTTATTTTAAAAAGCGTAGGATTATAATGTGTTTTCAACAGTTTTCGAAGGTAAAGGCTAAAGATTAATGTCCTATTTTGCAAGTAGTAGTTATGGGATTTATATTTTATTGCCAAAATGTCTGATATAATATTTTTGCTGAAAACATTTATTTAAATTATCCTCATATACAACAAAAATAAGCATAATTTATTTTATTTTTTCCGGTTTGAGAAAACCACTCTATTTTCATAACACGATAATTAAAAAAGTTTCGTCTTTAAAAAATTTCTTAGTTTCTTTGTCTTACTATGCCGATTTTATTGCCTATTTAATTAACGCTGAAGTAGACGAAGGATAATAGATATGCTGAAAAAATGGCAAATACTTTTGGTAATAGAAGCGCAATGTTATCGTTAACTGAATTTAGTATTGGGGATTAAAGTGAACGGGTATGAAAATCAATGAACTTAGCATCAACTCTTTAATATAATAAAACATTAACCCATTTTTGCCCGATATTTTTTAATATTTAAAATAATTTAAACAAATCATGGTGTTATTTATGTGATAGATAATATTTCTTTATTTTTTTTTGTGCTCGTTTTGGTTTTATATGAGTTTTTCATGATGATCCATTTAGAACACTGATATACTCTAAACTTTTATTGCGTCATGCATAATGGAATGGGGGTAAAGTTTCTAAATGTTTCAATATTGGAACACTGGGCATAAGATAAAGCTGCAATTTCAAGTTTTTTTTTTTGTTATAAAAAGAATAGAAATATTTGAAATTTTTCGACGATTTTAGTTCATTCCGTGCGCCTACATGTGTTAAGTCTACCCTATAAATTGGCGGTCACATGATGAAGACAAGTTTAAAAAACACAGTTTTGAGAAAAACGTGTTTAAGGTTTTAAGAACGGTTAAAATTATAGTGATGTCTGTTACTTTGTAACGACTGCATCCTTATAATGACTTTCAATTTTAAAAAATTACTTTAACATTATATTCTAGACATGTTAAGGAAGCAATTTATGCAAAAAAAAAAACGATTTATCAACTTATCACACGAAAGGAACCCCTAAAGGGCAGTTTTTCGTGAGATGAAAGATTAACTCCGGATTGAGAAAAATTTTAACAATAATCAAAGGTAATAGAATATAAAAAATAATAGTTGAATAAAGTTTTTTAGTTCATGTCTATTATTCAATATATTGAACACGTGTAGAAAAAATTTTCAAATCAATCATAAATTTGAATATGTGAAAAAGATCATTCAAAAATGTTTATATTATCTAATATTTTTAGAATTTGAATGTAAAATAATTTACAGACTATGATAAAGGAAGAAATAAGCATTTTTCTGAAGAATAAATAGATAGTGATTGACTTTATAAAAAAATAAACAATTATAAATCCAATAGACAAAATAAAATAGTGCTTACTTCTTTAATAGAATGTAAAAATAAAAAATTATTATTAAACAAAAATTATTCTGTTGAATATCATAACTACATATTTGTTTTATATATCCCACGCAGTTTTTGATTTACTAGCGAAACTATCCTGAATATATATTTTATCTAATCTGTTCAATCTAATTTTCTAACACATCCAAAAATAAATAAACAATGAACTGATTTCATGACATCAACAAATACGTGTGAATTGGTATGAAATATAAATATATTCTATGTTTCTAGATATCATTTCAAACGGTAACATCAATTCTATTTGGCAGTTTAGCAAATAAAATAAATATACTGTCGTGAAAAATTGAACAATTTTAATTTTAAGCTCATGTAATAATTGACGTTAGCCATATGTTTTTATTAATTATTTATAGAGCTTTAATTTAGGATAATATCATCAATAATTTAATATCAATAAGATTTCAAGATATTGAAAAAAAATTTTTTTATAAGTTTTGGTATGCAACATGGGATTTTTTATAAAATCTATGAATATATTATAATATTAACTGCTTTATGTACCTACGTAGATGTAGCGAATAACGTTTTGTTTGTATTTTTATTTAGATGATTTAATGACCTGACCTTGTTATAAAATAGTACACTACTCTAAAAATATATTCAAATTCAGTTCATACTATTTATAATTTAAGATATTGAACTAATTTAGAACAATTACATTTCAACGCTTAAAATGATATGTTTTATATAAGTTTCAAAGGGTCGTTTCCATAACACGAGGGAAATGTTTTTCTAACAAAATTTGCAAAAAAATGTCTTAAGTCAATTTGTTTATTAGAATTAACAAATTATTTGTTTCAAATTTTGCTAGTAAAAGCATTTGTTGCAACTTTCACGTTTAAGTTAACGAAAGTATTTTTATTACATAGAACGTATCGGTTTGATTTTCAACGTACGTAAGAAAAAAATTACTATCTTTATATAAATAATCATTAATAAACCTAAAAAATAAGCCTGGATAACAACGTTTATAACTACTTTTACGTACAACATATATAAAGTCATTTAACTACGACACCAGAAGTTATATTTGTACAAAAAGATTTATAGGTAATACCAAATCTGAGAAAAATGATAACAAAATTAAAAATATATGAAAAGGTCTTAATTTAATTTTTCGCAAGCGAGGATAAGTTTTATAACTTAGGGATTTATAATATTTATTAACTATTTAATTCAATAAAAGATAATATAAATGACTTTAACTATCTGTCTTATTAAAATTGTTAAGAAAATTTACTTGAATTTTTTTTCCAACTTTTTAGATTGCAACAATGTTAATGAAATATAAATCATAACTTCAACCTATTTAGATTATCAATTACAACAACATTTTAATATTGCTTTACATTATGGAATAATAAGATTTACCGGATTATTTCTCTATGGATATCCATAGAAATGACAGATAGTTCGCAAGCTTTGTAAAATTTACATAACTTTAGTAAACTACTATAGTAAATTATACTATAGTAAACTATATAACTACTATAGTAAACTACTACTTTAGTAAAGTACTATAACGAACCATTTTCCGCGCAGAGTTTAAATTTGGGAAAACAATAAAATTTATATTAATTATGGCTCATGTTCCTTTTAGCGACGTCAATATCAGGTAACGTTTTATTTTCTTCTTTGTTTTTGATTTTATTTATGAATAAATCAGGCCATAATAAAAATTTAGCAACAAAAGAGAAACTTATACGATATTAGAATTGATTTAACAAAATAATCGCGAATTAAATTAAAACCACAGTAGAAAATGAAACTTCGCTAGATTTTAACGTCGGTTAAAAAGACATAAGCCAACATTATTTCACCCAGTGTTTAGGAGTTTTTCCTTCTGGATAAAATGATTCGTTATAACGTTATAACCGATTACTATTAGCATGAAAGGATAAGACCCCAAACTGATAGTATCATGTACTGATAATAGATTGAAAAAAAAAATCGCGCCATTCTAGTATAGATATTTACAAAAATTATGCTCCTAAATATTCGTACTAAAAGGGTAAATTACTTACCTACATATAAGTAGGTAGTTAATGGTCTTTATTGAGTAAAACATTGGAATTACAACTTATGCTTGGATTTAAAAATATTGTAGATACCAAAAATGTATTTCTTTAAAAGAAATAAAAAGAAGAGGAGAGAACGTAAATTAAATATTTTTTTCCTTTTCAATTACTATTTTCTTTTATAAATTAGTGTAATGGTTTTTAATCAGTGTTCAATCGAACCCCAGGGGTTCGGTAAGTCAGTCTCGTGAGTTCGACGGGTTCTTAATGGTTTTGTTCACTTCGTGCATCTATATATAAGTATGTACCTATATTTTGAAAAATAGAAATCATTTTTTATATTTCCAACTAAAAACGGTTCGATGAATCTGCTTATTAAACTGCTGGGGATCAGTATTTCCAATAAAGTTAAGAACCACTGAATTAGTTATTATTGCATTTGTCGTTATTACTGTTATGTAAGTTAATAGCAAGGACAGCCCAGTAGTTTTTAAATAATAATAAAAATTATTATAAGCATCATTTACTTCGAAAATATCTGAGGAAATTTACCTATGACTCTTAATTGTAGAAAGTGTGTGTCGTAAACAGTATTGGTAATAAGTGAAATTAATTGTATTAACAACAAAGAAAGTCGCCCAATTATACAAAGAAATTTATTATTATGTGCGGTATTTATAATGAAAATATTGCAGTGAATTAAAATTCTATACTGTTAGAGGTGGTTTCCATATTTGAAAAGTGGTTAAACAAGAACAGAGTTTTAAATAAAATTAAATCAATAAGAGTATTTACTAGTTATAAAAACAACTAGTGGTTTTTTTTAATTTCACTGAAAAAGTAAAAAGCAGAATGATTTAGTGTTAAAATTAAACCAACAATAGATATAACGAAACTGGCAAAAATTTACTAGCTAAACGTATAAAACAAATCTTTATTTCGGCGCATTTGTTATTCTCAAGGAAACTTATTTTCGTGTAAAAAAGTTATGAGATAGTGGAAGATTCATCTTAATGTAACATTAAGTATAAATAATGTGCTACACTTCTATTTCTCTCGTATTTTGTAAACATAAACAAATGTATACTTTTGTTTAAGTAATGTATCACGAAACAAAATTAATTCAAAATTTAAGGTCAAAACGTTATAAACAAGCAACAACTAGTCAAATTATAAAAAATAAAAACAAAATTTACTACTCACATCTTCATGATTAATTTTGGTTATCTCATCACAGTCTCCACCTGCGTTGGAATCTTGTTTTTCTGGATCAATTTCCTGATAACAAAAAAAAAATCAAAATATGTTTCATATTAAATCGATACAATATACAAATAATACAATATCAAAAGAAATTTAATTTATAATTCAGAAGTGTTATGAATAAAACCAAATATCGTTCATTCTATTAAAAATTTCATCAAGCCCATTTATGGAGCGTCATTCCCACTTAATAAGATAAAGAAAAATCTTGAGCATGTATTTCCCTATTCAAATTTAACTACTTCTAAAATTATTCATTATTTTTCATATATTAAATTAGTTGCAGTAAATAATAGGTCAGCCGTTCTATACTTAAATCCTCGCTCACTAATCCTATTCGAATTTGAACCAAAAAGTCCCAAATCTTCTTATGCTTCATATGCATCTTATCACCATATGCTATCGTATATTGCATATAAAAAAATGAAATAAGGGAGATTCTGGCGAAGTATAAAACCACTGGAACAAATAATAACTGAGACTTTCACATTATTGGGACAAAAATATCATGGTATAATAGGTAAATTAAGAATTTTGGGGTGCAATCCTGCAACTAAACTAGATTTTCGTCTTTTTAAACTTTTTTAAGGCATTATTATGCATTATTTTTAATTTCTATACATCAGTGGTAATGTGCACATATGTGGTGAGTGCAAGTTTTATCGAAAATGCGTTAAATGTATATAGGAAACTAATCTAATGTAAAGAATGTTGATCACAAATGTGGTAAGTGATATCATACTTCTTCTTTTTGAAGCAGACTGTTTCAAATGTGCTGTATTTCGTATAACTTTTACAACGCTATCCTGCAAAATTAATAAGTTTCCACTTAGCCACAACACCATCGATATTATATGTACATATTTTGGCAACTAGTTGATAAATTTATATAATTTAATTCAATAATGGTGAACCTTTTAGGGTAGGGTGTTAAATTTTGTTTAATAGCTTTTTTGAAGGTACACGCGGGTCTCGTCTTATGGTTTCAACTATAAAAAAGAGCGTGGAAAACAAATTTATAGTGATGTAAACCCTTGCATACGAAATCTGAAGACCAAAATTATTTGGGAGTTCAGAATCTTTATGAGTTAATGTCTTATATCCAAATCATAGGGTCGCTACCATTACGTTAGTAGCGGTATAAAGAATTAGCTTCAATCGGCATATTGAAATCTTTAATATTTGGAACATTCTCGAAATCACACGAAAATTCATTTTTATAATTTTGGAAAATTTTGCATATATAATACATCGAAATCAAAAGTTCAATCAAACATTAGTTATCGCTTTGATGAACGCATAAATAAATAAAATGTATTTATTTATTTTTTGTGTAACGTTCCTTTTAACGTTAATCTTACATTAATTCTGATAAAAGCTGCTGATCGACTGTAACTTCAATGCTGTAGTTACAAGGTGCAACTAAATGCACTGCGGTAACCTACTAAACTAGTTCACAACTCAATGGTAACTATACTGCGAGGAACGGCACTCAGAGTTCAAAATGGCGTCGAATTATGGCGCCATTCAGTACTGAACAGTACTTTCAGTGAATATTAAGAAACATTTTATTTAATAGGTCTTTATATGTCCCATTTTCTGTTTAATGATGTATTTACATTTACTTCGGTAAACAGATTTATTTTTTAATACTAAAAATATACAATTGCAATAAATTTAGGAAATAAATACGTTCTTTTTTGGAATCTGCGATAACTAAAAAAAATACAAAAATTAATTTCTGATGTTCTGTTTTGATTTTTAACAAAGTTGAAAAATATAAATTAAAACAAAATATAATTTGTTCAATAAAAACCCTTAAAACCCTAAAATTGTTGCAATTTACAAATTGATTTAGAAGAAAGTGTTATTGAAAGAAGTTATTTACATTTTTTTTATTTAGCAAAAGTTAACTCCTACTTACATCCATGTCAACATGAACAACTCCGGTTGAGCGTCTTTTTGGCCTTCTTCTTCTTTGTATAACGGCTTGTGTAGCTTGAGCGTTACGAATATCATTTTCTTTGTCTTGTTCTAAAAAGAATATCAAAAATAAAACGTAAACGATTTAATAATTTTCAATAAAATATACCTTTATCTTCAATGGATTTAGAATTTCTTCGTAAAGGTAAAGTGACAACAGTGTCTGCAGGTGGTGTGGACGGTTCTACAGGAGCTGACGAAGGACGTGTAGGTTGCGTGTTTCCACCTGATCTACGTACAAATACTGTTAGGTTATCCGTTGTTAAAGATGCGTCTTCTAATTTGAACTAAATTTAAAAAAGAAAAAAAAATATTAAAAATATGTACAAATTCAAAAAAACATAATTATAGTTTAAGTGCTGATTTAAATTTTAGCTGTAAATCATTTTTGATAACAATATTAAATTCTAACCATTGTTCACAGCATGTACAGACCAAAAGACTAAGGTGCATTGAAATCTATTAGTTTTTACAAATATAAAAATACAAAATTAATATAAATAAAAACAATTAATACGCTACCATATGTTTTTAACCATATAAATATAATTGCAAAATGAAATATACATAACTAGTTTGTATGAAATAATCATTATGCGTGTTCTAATTAAACTTTAAAAGATAAATTAAGTAACACAAGATATATTAAGACATTTTTTTAATTTCAAGATAATGCTAAAAAATATTTTAAAATTTACTATTTTCAATTAAATAATTTAAAAAAAATAATACTAAAACAACTTAAACTAACATAAATAACTATTTTAAAATACGCATAATATTATTTTTGTCTTAATACAAACTAAAAAATGTGTATTTCAACTATTTAAGATAATTTATTAAATAAAAATCATTTTTCGAAATAATTATAACATTGATTTTTTAAAATAATTATTAATTGTGTTAGAATGCATTTTTTTTTTGGTTTTGTTAAATTTTTAAGAAAAGTTAACATTAAAACTTTAAGGTGCTTTTAATCACAAAAATAGTTGAGAATTAGTAAAAAAATATTAGTGCAATAGCCAACCGATTAAAATTATAGTGCATTTATCTCAAGCTTTATAAAATAGCGCATTAACAAAAAATAAAAGAAAAATATCGCTCTGGTTTTTTTACACCTTTTTCTATTCAAAAAAAATTGCTTTGAAATAGCATATTAATGGAATTATTCAAAAATTGCATATTTACAATTTTTTTAAAATTGGTGGATATTGAGTAATAAAAATCAAAACATATCTCTTATCTGGAATTTGAATTATTTTTTAAAACTAAGAAAAAAATATAAAAAAAAGTTAAATTTTGAGAACATAAGGTGCAAATTTAAAATTATTTATTGATAAAAACGTAGGATTATTTTAAAACGATTAGGTTGCAGGCTAGGACAAAAAAAGATAAATGGACTTGTTTTAGAGAAAAGAAATAATTTTTTTAACCAATAGTTTACAAAAGAGCACATTTCCAATTATCCCCCATTTTCCAATTTCCATTTTTATGTCTCTTCCACCAGATTGAGTCTGTAAAAATACGTTCTTTAATTACGTGAATTATTTTATATTCGAATAACCGGAAAAAGTCACAAATAATTAAAGATGGCTATCTTAAGTTTAAACCAAGTGTTAAACAGTGATCCTAAGCAGGGACAAATATTTAAACGCATAATTTATAAGTATTCATTAACGGAACCACTGGTCTGTACTATTAATTTTATCATTTCCCGAACAATCCTAAATTTTCAAGATCTATTCTAATGTTTCAAAAATTCATATTTTGGTTCCAATCGACTAGATAATAATGCAAGTTTGCAGTTTTCTGCAGGGTCATAACTTCGAAATTAAGCTTAATTAAACTACTCACAAGAACTGAATTAGGCAACTAGCAAAATTCAAAGTTTCGATGAATTTTAAGCCAAAATTTAAAATTGTTCATGTTTTTTCAAAAACTTATAGTATATATAATCCATCCCTCGATTTACGCGGTAGATACGTGCCAAGAGATATCGCATAAACCGAAACCGCGTAAGAGACTTCGAGTTCATACAAAAATGGAAGGTAGATTCCAGAGAATAAACAACCGCGTAAAGCAAAACTTCGTGCTCCTATAAAATAGGCGGATAAGCTCCAGAAAACCGCGCAAAACGAATGCATTACATAAACACATATATCTGCATATAAAAAGAGAACTTCACTGGCAATTTAAGCAATGCGATTTGCCGATTTTATGAACGAATTATAACATGTTCATAGTTAAAAGCATAACTATATAATTTTAATTTTATTATTTTGCTTTCTCACTGCTTTAATTCAACAATTTTTTTCTTTTTGATTGTCTCAAAATCTCTACTACCATCGTATTTAAATCCAGTAGCAGACTCTTATTTTTATTTTATTAAATAATCTGTTACTAATTTTTATTTTTTGTTTTAAATCTTAATAAATTTCACTGTATTGTACGCAGACTTAAAATATTTAACTGGTTATTTAACTAAACGCTGAAATTTAACAGCCCATTCAATAATAGGATCGATGAGCAAAACATTATTTTTTAAGTTGCTGGCCAATTGTAAAATTTCAGAAATGTTTTTAGACTTAAGTTTATGGAACACACGCGTTTGCGTGACACGTGCCTCAAAATATGTTTGATTGAAAAGAAAAGGTTTTTTCCTGATTGCGTAAAGGCGAAACCGCATAAAATGGATACCGTGTAAATCGAGGGGGATGAGTGTACAATAAAACCAATTACAATGATATTCTGGGAATCGTAAAAACGTACGGTTAAAGTAAGGAATGAGATAAAATGGCGTATTAATGTTATTATCCATATGAAAAAGAAAAATTATAACATTTTATTTGACTTAACAACGATTTTCATATATAAACATACAAATTTGTTTTTTAACGTTAGGATTAAAGTAAAATATCGTTATATGAAGGTTTATCGTTATAAAAATATCGTTAAATGTAGGATTATAAAGCATTGGTTTATATAAGGATCCGACCTGACCGTACATAATTATCGCTATGATGAATATCGTTGCAACGAAGAAAATTGTTATCCTAAATAAGATATAATTTCCCTGCTATACGAACGAATGAGTTAAAAATTGTATTGAGAAATTGATAAACTATTTCTGAAAGTTTAAAAAAAAAATCAAAAGGTATAACTGCGTCTCGAATATAGAAATTAGGAATTTACTCATCGTAATATAAAAACATAATCATCTCCATTTTAAATATTTGTTTTTCTTTTGAAGTATGTTGAAAAAATATTGCAAACATCCATAAAAATGTGCTTTTTTGTATACCATTGAAAAAAGAAAATATTTACTTCTATTACTTTTCCCTATGAAAAATAATATCTCTAGACAATAAGAATGCTCCCTAAGAGAGAAAAGTAGCAGATCGTTGTAAAATAAATATCCATGGAGAATAGATTTTTCTTTCAATAGATGCTACTACAAACTTTCTTACAAACAAAACCGCGAAATAAAATTCAAATCCCAGATCTAAGGGCCTATACCTTCAGCCTGATTTTATAATATTTAACAAATCGTGCTGCCATCATTCATAAAAGTACACGAGTATTTTGAATTAGGCGCTACCTTGCTTCCATTGCCAACCCGCATTCTCCAAGATGGTCGTCGCTCGTGCAACGCATTGGGTGGATCTTCGGGATCACGGGAGACAACTGTAGGTGCACCGGTCGTTATTGTCGCCGAAATACTTGTAACTGAACCGTTCGTTGCGGTACCGTTCGGCGAAGTAACCGTATTATTCTGTTTTATTATGTTCAATTCAAATTTAATATTATAATTGCAAAAATCAAACCTTTTTCTATTGGATTTTTACTTTCAAAAACAAAAATAAATGTCTAAAAACGAAACTCAATCAAAAATTAAAAATATAAAAAATAATTTCAGTTTCACGATTTTAAATAATTAACTTGTTATTTTTATTAAAACTTGTTATTTATATAAGTAAGAAAAATTAATTTATAGTCTTAATTTTAATTATATTAAGCTTCATTCAAACCCCAAATTAAACAATCCCATTTTAATTAATAGCGAAAAATATATTGATACCCTTTATTATTAAATATAATATGAAATGTAAAAAATATTTATAAATTATAAGTTGTAGATTTTTTTTATATAGTGCCCTCTTATATACACAAATAATTTGAAAAAAGGAGTTTTTAAAACATATAGGAGAAAAACCAAACTATGTTTAAAAAGGAAATTTGATTAACTCTTTCACTCAAATTTTTATGTAAATGATCGACATTTACCTGGTCTGTGCTATTGGAGTTGATAATGGCAGGTGTATTAGTAGGTTGGCTTTTCTTTTTCACTAATTGTTCAGCCGATTTTATTTCATCTAACGTTACACCTTGAGTGGATCTCCTCGTTTCACGTACTCGTTTGGCATGAGCTTTACGTTGAGTTTCACTTTCTTCATCTCGAACAGGAGGTACAAACGATCTATAAGTAGAAGTACAAATAGTTAGGAATTTAATATATTAAAATAGTAAATAAATTATACGCTACTTTTGTAAACAAAAATCGAAATCAAACAAAATATAAAACACTTTGAACTCAAATATCAAGTCTGTTGAGAACAAAGTAGAACTGAACATTAGTTTCGTTTGTAACTGGTTATTGGTGAGACTTAAGGCACTTTAACATATTCATTAACTATTGTTTTGCAATAAATCTTTGGTATTTATATAACTGAATAGAGAATCCTTATCAACCCATATCATATAGCGTAAAATGATCTTATTAGTACCCGATCAAACTTTCGGTTTCGGCCAAAAAACGAGTTTCGGCTGTCATCAACTACGACCGAAACCAAACCTGAATTCGTGAGATAAAAATGTTAACAAATTATTGTTTTTCACTTATTATTTGATTCTTCAATTATGAAAACTGACAACTATCAGTTCATTAAAATTTTGTTTAATATTATATTTAATATTTTTTTTTAGTTCGAAAGAAAACTGATCAAAGTTAAGAAGAAATTATTTTGTTTTTAAGATATAAGAAAGAGGTCTTTTTATTTTGTGTACCCAAACATATACGGTAAAAAGTAGTTTTGTTTTGTTACTTTTTCGTAATAATTTATGCTATTTGTAACTAATATTAAAAAGAAATATTAGGTGCATTTCTTTCAAATCAACCCCTTATTTCAGCATAAATAATTTATTTGAAATAATAAATGATAATAATAGTAAATATGTGATGTTAATGATTAGCTCAAATATTAGGAACTAAATGATCAATGAATACCTATAAGATTTAACAGTAAAGACTGGCAAATTATGATTAACTTTTTTTTCTACGAAAATATGACCTTATGGTATATGGAAGTTTCGGTTTCGGTCGAAAAAACTAGTTTTAGTCAGACACTAGATCTTATTATCAATATTTTAATTTTTCGTTACTTTGAATGCTCTATCCAATTATGTAAAAAGAAATTTTTTTCCACACATTTTGAATAGTTTAGATTATTTTAACAATATATAAAAGTAAATTGCAGTATTCACTTTAGAAATATATTTAACCGAAATTAAACTAAAAACAAATATTTTCGTATTCCACCCCAAACATATATTTTGATTGCCAAACGATCATTATTCGTGGTCATTTAGCAGTATTGTATAATACGTAACGGTAATGTTGATTTATGAATCACGAAATTCAAAGCTGATGAAAAATGCTAGGTAATCGAAATAAATTTCTGGGAAGTTATATATCAATTACGTTTTTTGAGTATTCGTTCAGCATTTATATTTATACTTTAATTTTAATAAACTTTATTATATGAATTTTATACTGCAATACAATTCGTTGCCCAGTACAATAGACTAATTTTGTTGGCTTAGTCAATACTGCAAACATAGTAATTGTAAAAGTGGCCTAAATTCTACTATAAAACAGCAGTGGAAGTGAATACCTACAAAAAGCATGCAAGAATTTAAATTATATGAATTCGATCTCATTGTCTTTATTTTTTAGGATCGAACCATTAGAAATAAGACAAAATTCAATTAAACTAAAATAAAATATTCAATTTGTTATTATTTTAGTTTGAAGCAAAAAGAAATAATCACATTAGGTCACACTTATTAAAATGTCACACATTCTAAAAAAAAATTACTTGAAGAAATTTTTGAATATATTTCCAGGACTCAATTTGCTGGCTGATGTTGGGGTTGTAGGGGCAACAACCGCAGGCGATCCTACCGTTGGTGGCGTCGCAGGTGTTACAATTGTAGTAACAATAGGAGCCACGCTAATAGGTGGTTTATTTGGTAAGCTACGATTATTTTACCGATTGTGAAATAGTTTGGAAATAGTTTTTAATAATAACTTACCTTCTAACTTGTGCACTTGGAGGAGGACTTGTAGGCGTAGGAGATCCAGAATTATTTCTATTACTTGCATTTGTAGAACTAGTTGTAATTGTTTGAACACCCGTAGTAGACGTTACAGGGATATTTGAAGTATCCAAAGATAAATCTTTACTTGGCCTCCTAACAATGAAAAGAAGAACTTTAATATATAAAATAAACGATTTTTTTTTTTCAAAAAAAATATACTGAGATTTAAAGAAAAAGAAATGATGCATACTTTAAACTATTAAATACAAAAACATAATATTCACTTAAACTAAGATAGTTTGATCAAGTCGAATATTTTCTTGAAAAGCGCCTTGAATTTATAAAGCGTTTATTGACTTTTATGATAATATTAAATGATGTTACTTAAAATAATGTTAAGTAGTTATGTAATTTAAATTCAGTACAAAACTATGTTGTAAGTCAGAAAGTATAGCATGCAATACACAAAACATTTCAAAATACTGTCGTATGAGTTTAATGAAGGCATCAAAGGCAGGTAACCGTATTACAGTAGCGTTATTACCTTTTAGAATTACAGCTATCCGTGCGTAAGGATCTGGTAAGAGCGTTCGAGGAACTTGGCGGAAATATGAACAATTTAGATAAGTGTAAGTCAATTGTACCAGGCACGTTTTGGTTTCGTAAATTTAAAGAAGCAAATTTTTCATCATCATTAAGACTAGAAGAGGTAACGTCGTCATCATTTAAAGCGCGTGTGTATATTAAATTATTGGATAAGTGATTCGTTATTTTGTCAGAATCATATGAAAATGAATTATGCCTTAATATTATTGGTGAATTGGAATTTTTATTCGTAGCATTGTTAGTGTCAACGGAAGCAAGAGGACTGCCAAGAATTGACTGTAAGGAACTATTTTTTCGAATACGCTCCCGTAATTCCAAGTATCGACGTTTGAACCTGCCAGACATGCAACAAAACAAACCGTTCAGCATTTTGCAGGCAGTAAACAATTAGAAAAATCAATGTGATCATACAAAGCAATGTTATAGTTTATTAAATATGTACAAAATTTTCCTAAACATTTGAGAAGAAAATATTATAGAATTAATGTTTGAACTATATACATACTTCAACATATTTCACTTATATTGCAAGAAACTTTAGGGCAATCGCATCGGACAAAACGTAACATTTAAATAGATTAACAGTTGTCACAATGTTTCTTAACGATTTTTAATAAGTCATTTAAAAATAATTAATTAATAATATTAAAAAAACTATACAATTTTTCACTTTTAGTTAAAAGCAGTAAAACAAATCTAAAAGTTACTTTTTTCAATAAAAATTTTAACTGAGTAGTAAAACAAATATTTACTTTAAGAAGAGCATCCTGAAACACATACATAAAAAATTTGAAAACCATTTCAGCTAATTTTCGTAAGCATTCTTTCGAAAAATTGATAAGAGCATACTCAACTGAAGCACTATGATAAACATTTTCCATAATTTCAAAAGAAAAGTAAATATGCTGAAGTTTTATTGTTAGAAATAAGGCAAAGATAAGAATTTATAAGAAATATCTATACAAAAAGTCAAAAATACCATCAATTTAATTAATGACATTAATCAAAATTCAGTCCATTAAAAAAGAAAAGCATTTCACAGTATTTGATAAAAGAGTAATGAATGATAATGCAAAATATGACTCACTTTTCGTCATTTTCGAAACTATAGGTGCGTCGTAATACTACATCAGAGTCAATATTATTACGAGTTGTTGGAGACGTTGGACTTCTTGGTTCTTTATCACCCATACCTTAAATTAAAACGTTCAATTTTATTAAATGTAAAGCGTAAGAAAAATAAAAATAAGCAATCACTTAAAAGTATTATATTTTAATGATGATTTTAGAAATGTAACATGGTGTGAAAGTAATAACGAATTAATTAAGATTAAATTAAAAAAAAAGAATAGAACTTAGAAATATAACAAGAGTACCATTCGAAAAAGTCAAATAAGGATTTTAAATTTTATCTGTAAAACAGTTCCAATTTTATAGTTTTTAGCATTTTTTTTTGAGTTTTATCATATTCACGGTTAAAATAAATATTGAAATAATTCTCTGGAAACATCATTAATGATATTTGAATGGTTTTAAGTTTGTTTTAGATTGGAGCAAAGAAAATAGAACATTTTTATATAATAATTGAATACATAATTGGAACGTGTTGAATTACATTTTAACCAATTATTTTTTCATGCAAACAAAAAATTAAAAACTTTCAATTTCCATGCATTTTTTTATCGTTTCTATTTGCAACATCTCGTATATGCAAATTTACTATTATTACAGGACAACATACAATCCAGTCAAGTTAAATTTTGTCACTAATCCGCAGTGGTTTGAGAAACGATTGTCGGGGGTTTAAGGATTTTCCTTCTTGATAGCTCAATTCTCTTCTAATTAGTTCTATTAGAAAAAATGACAATAAAATATGTAATGCGCTAAGAATGTTCACAGAAAAGTCAATTTTCTCAACCGTTTTCCTAATATTCATCAACATTTATTTCAACCATTTTAATTAGTTTCCTAACAACTTCAAAGCGTTATCGGAAAAATGGTTGGGAAAATCGAATTTGTATGAAAATATTTCTTCGGGCTTAATAAGATGGTAAGACTAATGTTTTAAACGAATTATTTTTCTATCAGGTTTTGTTAGATATGTCTTTTAATTCATTTTTCCTATCAGCACGTTTTTGAAAGTATGGAAAAATTCTAGGACATCAATGTTGTACTCGGAACTAGGCTATATGAAATCCAACGTGAAAGACGCCATAAAACACCATAAAGTATGAGGAAGTAAAGGTATAAGGGTGTCTAATATTTTTTTTCTTTAGCTATTGATAGTATAATCGATCCTCAAACTCATCAATTTTCGGATTCATGAGAAAATGTAGCTTAACCAATATAGCGATAAATAAAAATAGTTATTTCAATAACTGCTCCCATTTGATAAATGCATCAAATATTTTTGTATTTTTTAAAAAATTTAAGACACTTCCGGCCCGCCAGATTCATCACGCTTTTACAAAATATTTTAATTTTATAATGACCCCATAGGTGAAAACCAATATATTAGAATGTTTAGAATGTATCTAAATATAATTTCGTATTTTGGCGGTTTTTTTCCATAGTTAGCTTATGTTTGTTTATATTCTCTTTTCTTTGGGATTTATTTTGTATTTTTGTACAACACATTTCGTCGATTTCCCGATAATAAAAATAATAAGTACCTAAAGAAGCCAGGAAACCAATGAAACATGTACAATAATAAAAAATAATAATAAATTCCCAAATAAAAAGGAATATAAATGAATATGATATGAGAATATTTAATTTTATGTGCGCCCTGGGGAGGATGATGCATTTCCAAAGAGGCCCGCAATATAATTTGGGTTAGCTACCCTTGTAATACATCCTTTTTTATATAATATTGGTAATTGGAGATATGGTTTCAGTATAATTAAATTTAATTCAAAAAATAAAAGTTTGAAGTATTTCATTAATTTTTAGACATATCTCGTCAAATAGATAAAGCATTGCATGAAGGACAAAACCAAATCAAAAACATTAGTAAAAAAAATATTATTAATAATCATAGCATTCAAATTTTCATAATACTATATTAATTCAATGCAGTGAAATAAATGTATTATACCAATTGTTCTTTTTTTTTTAAATTTTCTAAAAATGGATTTTTAGTAAATAATATAAGCTTCTATTGCAAAATTTATACTTTATAAGATGATTAAAACCATGAATGGTTTAAAGACATACCTTGAATGTATACTTACATCAAATTAAAATAAGTAATAGTTATATTAAAGTAGAAATATGTAAATATAATAAAATAAGTAATAAATAAGTAATTGACGATAATTTTGATGAAAAATTATGAAAAAATGAATTATTTTTGAAAATGGAACGCAAGACAAACTATCATTATTATAAAGTTTACTATTGTAAAACACATTAGGGTTTGAAATGAAATAATATAAAAACGAGAAAAAACTGTTATCGCACGTTTTTATATTATTTCTCAATTAACTCAGTTCATTCAGTCAAAATAATCAAAAGGTATTTTGACTCTGAGAAAACGAAAAGATAGTTCGCTTACGTAATGATAAAGATTTAGTAGGTGATTCATTTCCGAGTCGAGATCTGAAGGAAGCCGAGCGCCGCCAAGAAGGCACATTACCTGTGTCCTCAGTGTTGTTGTCAGGAACCTTGGGTGGTGTACTTGGTGCTTGTATTCGTGATATATTATTTTGTTCAGTAGTACCTGGCGGATATATTCTATTCGTTTCAATTGAAGCCGAAATGGCATTAACACGATTTTTCTTTTCTGTAATTAGTAAAATATTTTAAATTAGGTCACTTTTTAACAAAATTTATTTTAGTTTGGATTATATTGAACCTTTGTGTTGATACTAATTTGAAACATTTCACTTTTATTCTTGTCTTTAAGGTTCAACTTACCATCGTCAGTTATATTGTCAGAGGCAGTTTCTGTTTCACTAGAAGAACTACTAGTGTCACTATCAGTTGAAAATGATAAATCCAAATCTTATTTATAGCAGCGTGAATGTTAAAACAAAAAATTACAACTTCAAAGATTGGAATAGAATTAAGTGGGATGGTAATTCAACATACTACAGTAAAATGATCAGTTTACTCACCAACATTACTATCGACTGAGCTAGCATCTTCATTTTCATCTTGTCGTTCTTTTTCTATTTCTAATTCAACCTTTTTAATTTTCGCTGGAGCTTCTGATTGCCGTTTCGCTTGCCTCTTCCTTAACATTTGTTCCTTATTTAGACTAGATTGTCTTGATTTCAAGTCTTCTAGGTATCTAAACATATCCGTATCTGCTACATCAAAAGGAGTTTGGCCCTATATAATAAAAACATAAAATGAATTTAGTTTATAAAATGTGGCTTCCATTAAGGATAGATTTTTTTTTTATATTTTTCTTTTTGACCTTATATTCTAGAACTCTTCTAGTACCTACACTTAAATTTTAAGAGTATATATTTCATTAATCTGAAATACATATAACACTAATTTAAAATTTTATGTCCTCTAGAATTTAGAGAGCTTTCCTAGCAAAGAAAGAAAAAAGAAAAAAGTATGTTATTTACCACATAATTTTTCATTTCCATGTCTGCAAGATTTTCTACAAGTATACTGGCTGCTTCGCGTTGTCCCCAATGAGCTGCGGCATGTAAAGGAGTCCACCCATCTATATCTTGTCTGTCCACGTCAACTAAATCATTTTTTAATAAAACACTAAAATAAAGTTACAGATTTAGTAATACAAATGAAAATTTTAGAGTTTTTATCTTACTGCATAACATCTAAATATCCTTTAGCAGAAGCTACATGAAGAGCTGTTGCTCCTGTTTTTGGGTGTGGAACATCTACACATTCAACATTTAAGCCTGCTGCCCAATCTTTGGCGTCCTTAAGCATTCGCCGCTGTTCTTGACAACGAGCTTCATCACAGTCTATACCTAAAAGTTTAGTCAAATATATAACTATTTTGTTCATAATCAATCTACTTATAAATAATACATACCTCTCTCTTGAATTTCAGCTTGTAGAAGTTCTTCCATGGCATCACACTCCGCTATATCAAGGGCTAAGTCACCATCGTTATTAACAGCGGTGACATCAGCCCCATTTTCTATCAGGTACTTTGCAATAGATATAAAACCGCAAGAAGCTGTGGCATGAAGTGGCGTCCATCCCTCATTATCCCCCCGATTTACATCAGCTCCATTTTCTACCAAAAATTCAACCATGTCTAAATTATCATCTATGCATGCCTGCAAAGAAAAAAAAATACAATTAAATCATTAATTAAAATAATATATTTCGTATTTTAACTAATATATTAATAAAATTTTCAAAATGATACTAGTAACATTATATAACAAAATTGGGACTATTTCACACTGGAAAATTCAGTTATATGTTAATACAAGAAACATAAAAGGGAACAATAGTTTTAATATTTCAAAATATCTATTTCATTAGTTATTAAAAAATATCTGCATATTGAATGTACCGAAATTTTCTAAAACTGAGATGCGAAAAAAATCGAAAGGTTTAGTCAATATAGTAAGAAATCCTTTGAATCAAGAAGATAATGTGAATATTTGTTTAATTTACGTAAAAGTATTTATTTGATTTTTAATTCATTGTTATGGCTAGAAAATGAATTTGTGATTCTATTATAACAAAAACCTAAAACCGCTCTACCAATCTCCGTAGCCGAAATCATTTTTTTATGATAATTGAATTTAGACAATAGCTTTATGAATTTCATATAAAGTTTCAACTCGAATTTCTATGAAAAGTTAAAGCTTGAAAATAATCTTATTAGCAAGGAATCTTACATGGGTTTACTAGTGTAATACAAATGAAAATTTAAAAAGATAGAAATAATGTATATTAAAAATATAAAATATTATTCATAAAGAAGATATAAGTCCTTCAATACGATAACTAATCTGAAGGTAAAGTATATCCTTTTTGCACTACTTTAAAATGTATATACTGCTTTAAAAATGGCACTCAGTAACCTTGTTCCTAAAATGACCATAAAAACCGTTGCTTACTTTAAGATTTTTTTCAAGCTTTTATCATATCTATTTATAAGCCGAGAGAAATCAGATACATATGAATGTCATTAATTAGATAAAAATAAGTTGAAAAATTATTATCTCTTTCTTACTGACGATTAAAAACTGTCTTCTTAAAACGATTAAAATGAAAGAAAAGCTACTATGACTTCTGTTTCTATTACAATAGAAGAGAATTAAAGCACTTGTTTCCTGTATGTCTACTAATTTCTCTACAGTTTTAAGACAATATCAATAACTAAATGAAAAGATCAAAATAAAAACTTTAAAATTATTTAAAAATGAACCTGGGTCAATGTGATTTATTTGAAGATAAAAAATGGGATACTATGCCCCAAGTTTTGATACGGTGATACAGACGAACACTGATTGAAAACCTCTTTTTTACGTCAATAAAACAACTTTATTTTTTTTATATGGACTTCATAATCTGGAAGATGAATAAACGATATAATATAAACATTTTAATTGAAATCCACACATTATTTTTTCTTTTGTTGTAGATTTTTCTACATTTAAAGAGCCCAGTTCGCTGATCCTGGAAAAGACACGGCTTATCACTTTGCTTTACAAGATTAGTAATGAAAAAAAGAAAGACACTTTCGTACACATTACAGTAAAAATAACTCCAACGTAAATTCGAGGACAGAAAACAGCTTCAAAAATAAAAAAGGGATATGATTTAAACGTAATGATATCGAAGATATCATCTTGAAATCGTAAGCTGTCGCAAACTTTAGGTTTCTATCGAGCTATTAGCCAAGTGGGTCAAGCTTGTATCCAAATACATCTTCATCAATTTGGAGTCATACAAAATCGCTTCCAAGAAACTGGGTTTGAACCCTGCAATCACTGGAAATTTTTCTTTCGAGAATTATAGCTAATAGCACCATAAAGTCATTGAAGACCATAACAACTATATAATAAATTTAAAAAACTTAAGAATAAGAAAAACTCTTTAGCCTTTATTATGATTCAAAAATCGAATTGATGGGAAGTCATATCGCAGATTCTACTAACGACAACATGACTATCATGGTATCATAAACATAACTAAACGTATTTTTATAAAAAGACACTAATCTGCAATAAGAACTATAGGGTAAATTAAATTTCTGACCTATTTTAAAAAAATATATTTTGCCGTTGTAATTTTTTAACTTTATTTGTTGTTTATTATATTTGATAAGAATCTTAAATCAATTTTACTAATATATATTAAATTTCGTAAATAAATATTGTAATAAATTATGAACAATATGTAAAAAACTTTTTATTTTTTTAAATTATCACTTCTGCTCACACATAAGCACCTAAGACGCACCCATTTTTCAGATAGTTTTGTTCTTTTTAAAATATTATATTCGATTATAATATTTTTTAATTTTTTAGTTACAAAAATAAAAGTACTTACTTATTAAAGCCCTTTTTTAATTTTTTGAAAAAATTATTATGAAGTTATACCAAATCAAGAGTATCTACATGTTTGCATAGATACACTATGGTGAACATATTTATGTTCTACTTAAAAAGTTTAAGAATCTAAAAAAATGGATATATAGTAAGTAACTCTTGTTCAATCGTTATATGGGTATTAAACATATTTTTTTAATTTTTCGTTTGGAACCGTATTTTTCTATTTAAAATACAATTTTACAAAAATTATTAGAATTGGAACTTTGTTTCATATTTAATAGCACAATATTGAACTGTTTTCAAAACTATATATAAATAAAGTTGAGAAAGATTTTATAAAAAAAATATATCTGAATATTTAATTACTGTTATTAGAAAATATTCGATTCCGTTGCTTGAAAATGTATTTTAAAGGAGAATAATTGATTTCCGCTATTCTATTAAATGTAGTTAATGCATCCATTTCTGTACTTGTTACAGTAACACTAAAATTGTAAACACTACGTATAAATAGCCTATGTATTTAGATTACACTAATGATGTCATCAAAAGTAAAGGTGTGTATTGTAGTCTCATAGTTGAACGTATTTTGTCGTAACGGTGATTACAATATAACATTACTTGACTATATTAGATTAAAGAAAAATATAAAATTAAAAATAATTATTAAATATCAACATAGACTTTCAAGTAAAAAATATTCTGTTTGTCATAATAAGTACAAAAAAATACAATTTTTGAAAGAAAATTGATAATTTCGATAAAAACTTCAATATAAATTTGACGAATATCAATTAATTAATCGATAAAAAATTAATTTGAACTTGATTATTTCTTACACGTTTTTCATATAAGTTTAACATTTTCTAATAAATTAAAATATGTTATTAATTTTAAGTACTCTACAGTTTTAATTAACTCTTTTAAGTTTATAATCAATTTTAAATTAAATATAAAAAAAATGAGTTCTTGGAATACAATGGAAAATGAAACTGTCGCTGATATATCGTATAAGTAGGATTATGGAAGCTGGTTTACACTACTTTAGCTACATTAGTTCAGATTCTGGGTTCAATTGCTTCAATCATTTTTAAACTCCGATTGCAATCTAAATTGTAATAACTAGTAAATGTATTTTTCAATCACAAGTCGCTACCATAAAATTTAAATTGAATTTTGTAGCATTGAAATTAGCATTAATGCATGTGGTTCAAAAAAAAAACTTAAATTTTCGCTAAGCTGAATTCAACATAAGGTTGTTAATATAATTCAATATTTATATTTTGATATGAAAACATTGAAATAAAACTTTAATAATTCCAATGTTAGACGTAAATATTTTAACTCGAAGCTTGGGAATTTTTATTAAAATAACAAGTAACGATTTCAAACTTTGACTTTAGCTCGTGATTAATAACTTGCTTCTCTTAATTTACGAAATTTTTTAAGTTTATTTAACGAACAATTTTAAAAATCATGTAACTCTTATTGTCTATTTTTTGAATAAAAGAAAATTGATTTTGAATACATAATATCAAATTTGAGCAATATAGAAATATTACTATTGTATTATATGGAAGAAATTATCTCAGGAATTGGATAGGTTACATAGGTCAATCAACAAATATTATTATATGTATAATAAATTCATTTTTGAATAGTTAACTAAAGTTAAACAAAAACTATAAATAAAAATTGATATAATTATCATAATAAATGTCTATTTGATGCACCTTTAGTTTTGTCAATAATTTTGGTTAAAAATGTCTCAGGGGAGAAAAAATAGGTATAGGCTTCAAAAAAAATTTTTTTTTCTTCATAAATCGTAAAACTATTCAAAATTATGTTTGAAAATTGCATATCAAAACTTCAACTAGTTAAAAAGTTATAAGCGATTAAATGAGTGTCCCTCTATACAGAGTCCAAGCGCGTGACGAGTAAAATAGAGTGGTCGAGCAGCTTTATGGACACCATGGATGCTTAAAAAGCTCGATAAAATAAGTCCCAAGCTAAAAAAGAGGCATATAAAGCTGAAAAAGGATAGCAATATGGCGCTAGAATCGCTGATTGACCGGTAAGTCGTTGGAACTAATTCAAATATGAATCAAATATACAATCAAATCAAAAATAATTCTAATCTACTCCCCTGTTACTGAAAGAGGTATCTGTTGAAAAAAACGTGTTTAATGTTTCAAGTACGGTCAATATTATAACGATCTTTATATTCTTGTAACGACAGCATCTTTATAACGACTTCCAATTTAAAAAAAACACCTTACAACCATATCCTAGCCATGTTAAGGAAACAACTTACGCAAAAAAAAAAAACGATTTTATAAGCTTATCACACGGGAGAATCCCCTTAGGAATTATCAAAATTTCTTAGTAAAAATAAAGAGTAAAATAACATTTGCAATTTACAAAACCTTTTGCTTCTTGATATATCGATGTTTGAAAAAATCGGTGCATTGTTTGCATCCCTAGTCACAAACGTGGAAGCATTTGAAGAGTCAACGAATAAATAATCCTCGAAGTGGCAACAAGAAGAAAAGACACTTGAATGGATCAGATTCGGAAAAAATGGATTTAAACTTAATGTTGCAGAAAGGAAACTGGAAGGCTCAAAGAAAAAAGGAAGAAGACGAATTGAAATAAAGGACTTATCAAAAAGAAATATGGACTACCCTGAAGTAGATACAGGATTATCCAGAGATAGATAACGTTAAAGGGGAGATTTCAATCACGCGTGAAATAAAACTGGCCTTAATAAAGAAGTTAAGAATATTTATTTTTACAGAAATAATAAACTTGAAATTTTGAAACATTGGTATCTAATTGAAAGCAAGATTTCTTTTTAACTACTAAAAGTATTGTAATTTGGTCAAGTAAATAATGATACAGTAACGGTTGGTATTGTATAAATATTGTATAATGGCACTTAAAGTTACAATAACCACCAATAAACACTCATGAAATTATCCCTACTTTTATACAATTTTTAAATGAAAACAATTTAAAAAAATTATGGCATATTAAATAAAATTATTATAAAATTTCAGATCCTCGATGATAATAGATTAATCAAATATTCAGAGGACTAGGATCAAGAATAATCAGTTAAAACTTTATTTATTACATGCGACATTTCGGTTCCTTTATTGAGCCTTCCTCAGGCGTTCGTATTTTTTACGAACGTCCGAGGAAGGCTCAATAAAGGAGCCTAAATGTCGCATGTAATAAATAAAGTTTTAACTGATTATTCTTGATCCTAGTCCTGTGAATATTTTATTAATCTATTGAATAAAATGCTCTAAGATTTATTGGTTTTTTTCTCTTCTCCCCCCACACTTCTATAGAAACTAAAGACACCAAATTGGGGCTAGTCATAGTTGTAAAAAGAAACATGTAAAACAATTTTTTTAAAATCACTTTAAAAGGTATGTTTTTCGGGGGGAGGGGAACAAAAATGAATTATTTTCTACACATTAGGACACTAATATACCATTTCGAAAATATTTCGTTAAAATTTTAAAACGATCCTTGAAAAAACAAAGTTTTTTTTCACTTTTTGTAGTGTTGGTCACTATATCCCTTTTAACTTTTAAGATTGCCTAATTATATTTTGGGCAGTAAATATTTGTGTTAAAGAGAATAGGAGAGGTGATCACCTCCTCTTCACCCATATATTACATTTAGTCATTATCTGGAGACAAATTGTGGTTCAAATTGTTCATATTTTTTTGGATCGATAATTTTTTTTCATTTGGAAGAGAGGTATTGACTGATCAATTGTACAAACTATCGGTTTTTACAATTGACTATAGAAATGAACCGAAAATGTGATCAGACTTTGGAAAAGTTAGGGGATTGAAACGTGGATTTTTGGAGTAAAAAAATGTATTTTCGGAAAACCTTTTAGAAAATGTACGTATATGCTGATAATGGATTGAGGGATTGAAAGACGTAGTTCGAATGTTGTTTAACCTTATTTTTAGCGGATACAAAATCGACCATCCAGTATAATTCGTAAGATTTTCGGACTTCTTATCCATTTCAATTGTGTTTGCATTTTTTGCATTACAATTTTTGGAAAAATATTATGGTGGTTTTCGTCTAAAATTGTAACTTTTCTTAGTAATAACTAAGGAGCATGTTTCAAATAAGAATTGGGAAAAGCAGCGGTCAGCGACATTGGAGACGGTGACCACTGGCAGAATTGACGGCGCATTGGCGATCCCGTGAGCGTCGTGGCGCCCTGTTCGCGAAGCTAATTTTACACAGAACACCACGGTCATTCCGTAACAGACTGATTTATTTATGAACATTGGGTCGTCGGCAAATAGATGCTCACGTCACTTGCACCTCGCCCAGTGGCCTATCAACGTTATGTTTTTTCCATCACGGCAAAAAAAAATTCTTTTTATTACTACGATTACAAATAACTGCCATTTATTTTCTTTGCAGCCATCGAATTAATAAATACTTGAGCGTTTTGACTAATTCAAGTCAAACTTCCAATTCCGACCTCGCTAAATCATTTTCATAATAAAATAAACCAATTTCAAGTTGAAAATATATTCAATTTTACGTCACATCGAACATATTGATTCACTCCATTTGCAATTGAAAGAAACAGAAAAAATCTTTCGGCTATTTTAAATAACTATAATTATAAATACATATTTTTTTCCAAATCGAATCTTTCAAAAGCCACTTATAAAACACTTCATTTTATTGAAATACACACGTTTTGTATTAAATACAATTTTTAAAGGAAAATAAATCTTTATTTACGAAGGAAAAAAAGGAAAAATATTTTTTGCACATTATGGAAGATTTTTTTCGATGCGTGCCAATTTAAACAACTAGGTCAAGCATTGGTAAAATTAGTACTTTTCAGTAGTTATGTAAAAAATAATTGATATTAACAATAAATACAATACATTTTTTACTTTAAATATATATAAATAAATAAATTAAAAAGACAGACTGTTTTTTTTTCATTTGTGTATTCATTACATTTTTCATATTTGCTATTTATATGGCTGTAAGATGATAAAACGGAAATTTGATAAAATCCCTAAGATAGATGATCAATTGCGTAAGGGAAAGATTATGAACCTTAGGGATTTGATCAAATCTCCATTTTTATAATCTCCTTGCTAAAATATAAAAATTAAATTCAGTTCTACCACACGGCAAAACCGCTTCTACTGCAGGAGTTAGTAAACAAAACGGGCTAAGTGCAGAACATCCTGGCTTCATATGTAAATACAGTAATCTCCCGCTTTACGGACAGGATACGTTCCTCATAAATTGTCCGTAAATCGAAAATCCTTTAAACAAAACCGCTATTACTATAAGATCCTATTGGAAAGTGATAGATGCGTTCCAGCTAGTAAAAATACCCGTAAAAGAACCCAATTTTACTATAGATTCACACTAAATATAGAGCATAAATAAATTAACACTGATCTAAACCTCATAACATCAAATACTAATTCGTAAGAACGTTTGATAACTATTTTGGGATTCCCCGTATGACAAAACTAAGCATAAACTGTAGGTATTTATGTACTAACAATTTTTTTATTATTTTATATTTGAGATTCCTCACAAAAAATGTAAGTAAAACATCATCCGTATACCGAAATTTTGATACTTCATGAGCCATGTTCGTAATAACGATTTTCCGTTAAGCGGGTGTTCGTATAGCGGAAGATTATAGTACTTCAATTTGTTGGACTAACAAAATTAAGTTTTTTTATAGTTGTGTGGCTTAATTAATTAGATTTTTATTTATTTTATGCTATATGTTACTAGTAGCTACCTGTGAAATAATAAAAGCCAATACTCACAAATGACAAAAATTATTGGCATCCCGTGGATCAAAACCATTTTGGCCCAATTTATTCGCGAACTAAAGTAAAAACAAAGTAGAAAATGCAATGTTACTAGATATTGACATCTCTAAATGGGACATTAGCCGATTCTATTGCATTTTCGCGAATAAATTGGACCAAAACAGTTCTAATCCACGCTAACGTGTCTGATCTAAAGGAATACCAAATTATCAGTTGAATGAAATCAAAATGACAGTTGAAACAAACAACAACAATTGAAATTGATTCAAATTTGAGACAATGATTATTTTATTTGGTTTTCACTAACATGTTTTTTTGTTTCATTCGCACGTATGTGTTTAGATTTTAAATACATTCTTTGTTTTCTGTCTTTGCCACCATACGTTTATTAAAAATCTCAAAATGCAATTTATTAAATTTGCTTTTTAGAATTCGTTCTAATATCTGAACATTTTTAATCATCGATAAATGGTCATCATTGGTAAAAAGTAGGGGAGGGGTAATTTATGAGCGTAGGATTATTATCTGAGATAAGACTAATGAACAGTGACTAATCAGATTGCTGAGATCATACAGCCACTCAACGAGTCAGAGACCGTTTATCAAATAAGTTAATTGCAGCAGAAAGACAAACATCCATTCATCTATTTCCGGTTTTTCGTCTATATTAACATTTTTCTGTTTTATATTAATGTAGGTATTGTAAAAATTCATCCTTAACAAAACAAAATCGAAACAGACGAAAGCAATTTTTACAAAACGAAATCAATATTTGTTATCTTCAATAGCCAATATTGTAATATGCAAGTAATGTAAGCGGTATCCTCCCTCTTTAATGGGCATCGAAACTTTTCGCAGATGTAAAATCATATGAGGAGGATATTAAAGATTGTGGTATCCATCCTTTCCTTTTTGAGATATTAGTGTTATAATGGTATTATTGATGATAAATTCTTTTTGATAAATTGATGATAAAAACGGATCAATTCAATAATATAGATACATAGATATAATGGGGTACATTAAAACCATTAATAGGTTACGCAATGATGGGTTATACCAACGGTCACCAAAGTGGTGATCCGCGAGAAAATTTAGCTGGTCTACAAAGAAATGTGGAATGTACTTATTATAATATAACATACAACACTTAAAAAATCCTATTTATGGTCCGTGGGATTTAAATTGTGAACTTCGTGATTCGTGAGGTCAAAAATTTTAGCGACTACTGAGTTATACCGTTGTCAAACTACTGTAGAAACAATATGTTATTTATGGTATATTGTAGTCTAACTGAATATAAACTATAAACTATAACTATAAACATACATTTGAATGAAAGTTCAAACAAAATGTATTTATGGCATATTGCCCTAATAAGTATTTCGATTGCCAAGTATCTTCCGCAGTGGCCATCAAGGAGAATTGGATTTCTCCATAACTGCTATATGATGAGTCGCCAGTTACTGGCAATCGAAATACGTATCTGAGCAATTGGTCAAAATACATTTAGTTTGAACTTTAGTTCAAATCAATGTTTATAGTTAACTTTTGTAAGTTATATGTCATAAATTAAACTACAAACTCCTTTATATATTGTTTATATCAGAGGTCGCCAACCCGTAGCCCGTGGACTGCATGCTTTGAGCATTTTTTCTAACCCGCGAGATTCATCAAATTTTTACAAAATAAACTAAATATTTCTTTACAGTGTACGTTTAGTACCATTCTTATTATACTAAGTTTGTATGCAAGAATTAGTATACACAATAAAAATAACTCATTATATTTCAACTTTTCATTCCGAAAAAATTGTCTACAAGGTGTCTGAATCTAATATGGGTGTATATAATTAGATGGTTAATTGGCCTGATTTATACAATATAAACTATTTCAAGTCAGCGTAATAATCTAATTTGATTATCAAACTACTTTAATTTAGCATGTTGCAAAAATTTTAAAAAAAATATATTTAATTTTTGTTAATATATAGGTTTCTACTACATAAAATTGAGGGTACCTATATATTTATTCATTCTTTTTTTTCTATATTCATCCACATTTCAATCTGAAAACCCATTCCTCTATATTTTTTTATTCACATTATTGCATAACATCGTCCAATAGCATTTCTCGTTTTGTATCTGGCGGAAATGTATGAAATACAATAATACATGTAAGGATTATATCTGTCTCCGACTAAAGTTAAATAGAAATAAACAGTCATTGTTGCTACTACAGTGTTAATATGAACTTAAGATTTATAATATAAAACTATGGAAACCTATTCATTTAAAATAAAAGTAAAATGAATGTAAATATGTTCAAGAACAAAACTATTGGTTCCCTTTACAAAACTAAATCTAAACAAACGATAAATATTTATTACGTTTTTAATATTTGAAAACTGAAATTAAATTTTCAACAGCGCCATTATTCATAAATAAGAAAACCATCAAGTTGAGCGCAGATTGCGACATCAAACTTAAGAATTTTATGTTCCTAAAACTTCATAAAAATGATTACATATTTTAAATGAATCGAAAGAATTCCTGGTATATACAACGAAACAATGAACTTTCAACGTTTCTAAGAAAAAATTAATTTATGTCAATCATAATTATATTAACTTACACTAACTCTTTTCTATATTTATTTATGAAATTGTTACTTTCGTTACGTAACCACTTAACAAGCAAAGAAAAATGCGGTGGCATTTTTCTGAATTAAATTTATAAGGATCGCTGCAAATGCCACATCGATAAATTAAGTTATGTGCTAAACAAAAAGTATTAAAATAAAAGGGATCAAACTTGCTTTCGTAATTTCTTGGCTCATAGTTACTCTAATCAGAAATGTGTAGCTAAAATTTGAAAGAAATTCGAAGTCTTATTCTTGCCAAAACAAAATATTGGATAATGAAATTTAAACGCGGAAGTGTTTCTAATATTTTCCACTTTACAAGTAAGTTAAATATACACAAATAATAGATGGTTGGAGTTTGCGTTGTTTATTTTACTAAATGTAAATAGTTATTATTAAAAAGAAAGTATAAAGATGTGCTAAAGACTAGTTTTTAAACTTTATGATTTTTTTTCTATTCTTACATTTTATTCATAAGGAATTCAAGCTTAAACGTACATTACGATTTTTTTCAAAGAAGAATTTCTTCCATTACGTTAACATTTTATTGAAAGAATTAAATTTTCATGAACTATTTTAATGCGTTTCGATAAAATTATAGTAATCAACAAAATTCCATGTTTCGGGCTTTCATTCCATGTTTTGACCCAATTTTTAGATGAATATTACTTTCAGGACATCCTCATTCCAACTAAACACCATTTAATAATTTTTTCTATAATTTTAAATCAAAAATGGCTTTATCGATTTTGATGACAATTTGTGTTGAGATACAACTCATTGCTCTACACATGATAAGGTATGCTATAAAGATATATTATTATGAAAAAAAATACAGAAAAGAGTTACCCATTTATAGAAATTGTAACAAAAAATATGTAAATGTAAAATAAAGAACCTATAAAACAATAACTAAATAGACTAGGACGAGTATATCAGAGAGATAAAAAAATAAAAGTGTATCTCTGACAAGAAAGAAATACCAACTAGTCCTGGTAGTATTCACAAACCATTTAGGTCTAATTTTTGATTTATATCTCGTAAAAATGGTGCAAACTTCAAAGCCTTTACATTGAAAAACATATTTGAAATAATATTAGATAAACGGGAGCAGATATTTAAGTTTAATGTAATGTTTAAGTGTAGATTATTGTAATTACGATGAAGTTAAGTGCGATAATAAACATATAATTTGACAAAAAAAAATCTAAATAAAAGGCCAAATACTCATTCGTGCTCTTTCTAATTCATTTTCTCAATCAGTATTGTCTACCAACTTGCTAACTATTAGTAAAATTGAAATCAGTCCAAGACATCAATTTAACAGTAGTGAATATTGTTAATATATTCTTAAATGAAAATATTCTCGAATAATTCAAAAATAAGGTATCTGGTAAGGAAAAGCTACATCCAGGACAGTAAAGAAAACCATACAAAAAGAGTATCTATTATTTTTCAGCTGGTTCCAAACTCTAATTCTTCTTCTTTCCGTTTTTTTGAATGCTTCGTTTGCAATATTCATACGTTCAATGTTCGTTCAACATACGTTTGTTTAAGTTTTTGTTACAAAAAATTGAAATATTAGTAATTTTTTGATGATTTCAGTTCATTCCATGAATCTACATAAGCTGAATCTACCCTATAAATTAGAAGGTAATCAGTCAAACTATTCTTCGAGATATGATGGAAATAAGTTTGGAAAAAACAGTTTTGAGAGAAACGCATTAAAAATTTCAAGTACTGTACTAGTTTTTGTATCCTTGTAACGACTGTATCTTTTTGTAATTTTTTAATCCATCACACGGGAGAACATCCTTAAAATCTAAATTGATAGATCCTATCATTTATATATCCATACATCTTAGTAATATATACAGTTACATAAGTTCTACTTTTTATTAGTAAATTTGTCCATAAATTCACATAAATGAATTATAAAACTTATGAACTTGAAATTTATTGTAATTGAATGTTATCAAAATGGAAACAAAAATTAATTTCAGTTTTATTGTAGTAAAAAGAAAATCAAAATTACGAGTACAATTAATTTATGTGGGAATATGTTATCGGTATTTGTTTGCTATTGAATGTAAGTGACACGGATTGAAATTAATAGACACCATAATTTATAAGTCAAAATTGCTTAAATTGTGTAAGGAACATTGAACAGTACATTAAATCTATTGTATGAGGCTACCTACTACATATGTACATCTTAACAATACCGATACCATGTTTAGAAAATATATTGAAGAAAGTTAAGAATATTGTATTTGTATAAATACTAAAGTGTAATTTATTGAAATTTTGGAAATTGTGTATAGTAAACTGAATTTCTGTTATTTCTTATAAGTAACAAGTAAAAAATATTTCTATTTAAAATAAATGTATATTAGCTCAGATTAATCCATTAAACAATAGAAATAATAAATCAATGCAAAATAATGCATTTGTCATATACTTTATTTTTATAAATATTTTTTTTATATTTGTTACAAGGAAGTTTTAGATTTAAGGCAATTCAATTGTAAAACCTTAGTTATATTTGTAATTCATCAATGATATAGAAGACTGAAGTGACATTTCACCTGTATACAGGTTCTTCATAGTTTATGACTTAACCCTTTTACTCACACCAATAATTTGCAATAGATGCAAAGTGAACCAAATACGGTAATTATATTAAAGTTGTAATTTTGAACTTTAGACAATTGATATTTTTGGATCCAATGTTATAAGTAACAGTTAAAAGCTCTGGTATCGTTTTTGTCGATAATCCCACAGAAATTCTTTTAGTACGGAAATGAAATCTTTCATAGACAATTTAAGAAAATAATTTATCTAACTACCGCGATAAAATATATTATGAACAGCATCACTAGAAAATACGCAAGCCAGAAGAGCGATAAATTATTTTTTTAGAATAATATAGTTATTTTAGGAACAATATAATTCATTTTTCATCTAGCACATATTTCGCATCTAGCTGTGTACCTACATATTCTTGAGAAAACACATATTTGAAATAATTCAAAATATTTTAAATTATCAATGAAATACTAAGAAAATGTGCCAGACAAAAATGTACGTTTGTCCTAAATTATTTAAAACTTTTTTTTGGATAGCGTTCAATGTCTCAAACGTGTGAGAGGTCAGCCTTAAAATTGGTCATTGTTAAATCCAGTTTTTATATTTATTTAAAACTTCAGTGTTAGTTTTTACATCACATTAGAAATAAAGAAGTGCTTATTTGTAGTAAATATCGTAAAAAACTGTAGCCAAAACTCAAATCGTAGTTTGAAGTTGGATGATGACATAAAAGGAGTAAAAAACATTAATTTTTTTCTTTAAAGATATTTTTCAATAGTTAAGTAATTTATGATTTTTTGCGAAAAAATCATAATTTATCTTATTGCCTTATCTATCTTATTTGTCTTATCTATCGATTGTTTTTGGGCAAAAAGTATCTAGTATCTTAAGATACTTTTTAAAAGTACCTGTATCTTGTAACTTAAAAAGTATCTTAGATACAGAAAAGTAACTTAGATAGTTAACATAGATACGGAGAGATCAGATATAGTTTTATTTTGTTTTGCTCCATAAGGTTCAATTTATACCTCTTATATTAATCTTCTACCGTTTTTAAAGTGTAATATATTCTTAGGAGATTAGACATATATACTTTTCTTTTTCCTAAATAATTAAAGGTAAGAAATACATTTTCTAATTACCTAACAACTTTACTTAATACGTCACGAAACTTAGTACAGACATAGTATACAAAGTAACTAAAAAAGTATGTTTCTAAGTATCCTAAAAAGTAACTTAACATAAGTATTTAAGGAACCCTAAGGACCTTTTCGGTTAGTAGAAATATTTCCAAAATAGATAATAATGGTTACAAAATTTTAACTAGGAAAGGGACCAAAAGCGTTATTTATTTTTTTAGAAAATTTGTTCTTTATAGTATTTATAAATTTAAGGAGTAATGAGTTAGTTACAAAAAAGCATTGTAATCCGTCCCAGATTTTATAGGAACGCTGCGTAAATGAAAACATCTTCCTACATTCCGCTAATTTATATATTCTAATTACTGCCATATTATAAACATATTATAAATTTTCATACAAAAGCCCATAAATGTGGTTTTTTTGAGACTTAGAAGTATCTACAAATTATATCACACGTTAGGAAGTAGAATTAGATCAACATAGATATTTGTTCTATAAGAGTGCGGAGAATTTAATTTAAATCTTGTGATGAGATAAAGTCAAATCTTGGATCCATAGATCGATTATCAGAAATTGTTCTCTTGCTACTCATATTTCTTCGGCCTGAAATACAAGCCATACTTTTCTACATTAGTAAATGTTGGACCAAAAGAATCATAATGTAACTTCGCTTTATAAAGGGGGGATGTACAAATCAAATGTGTTCAAATTTCACGGAAATTATTCCTGATATCAGAATTAAGCCTTCACACTACAATATCTCACTTCCATATAAAGTATCAAATGTTTCAGTATTGACAATTAATAATAAGTAAGCCACCATACATTTTTAAACTACCTTCGTTTTCCCGTTGGATAAGGACAATACAAAGATTGACAACCTTTGTTACAAAAAGGAAACTGTATGCAGGAAATAATGGATGGCATATGGAAAATTTATTAATATTAGGAAAAGCCAATTTTCAGTTATGAAAAACTCGTATTTTGGCCGATTTTTTTTTTAATTTTAATGAGCAAATGATAGTCCGAAAACGATAAGTGTGCTTATGGGTTTTCTGTGACGTCACAGTACGTATCAGTACGCATATTGAACCCGAAATATAAACAGCTCATTGAAGGATGACTATAAAAACAGAAATAATTTACAAAATTTTTGACATTTTTCGCCATGGAAAACATTTTTATACCCTAAAAATTACTATCAATTTATTCCTTAATAGAATAGAAGTTGTGGAAGTTGGAATAGAAGTTGTGTAGATTGTAAACGGTTTAAATCATTAACATAATGCTTAAACGATTTAAACAATCGTTCCCTTTGTGTTAAAGTATATTTGTCATAGGAAAACGTCCATGGAGTTTTGAAATTTCATATTGTAACGTCATTATAATGCCGGGTCAATAAGAGCTCCTTTTAATCATTTTGAATTTTAAATGAATATTTTTTAAATTTTATCAAGTAAACTTTAGAACATTTTTAAAACATTCAAAATCATTTACTACAAAAAATGAAATTTTTGATCAAAGTAAATTTTGACAATGCTCCCATTAATCTCTCACGTATCCGTGTCTAATTGCAATAGTCCAAGTCAATACATTTAAACGCAAAATTCAACGCAAATTTCTCATAAAATATGTACAATCTTAGTTAAATAATAGAAATGATAAAAAACAGCAGTTCACATGTCACAATCGATAATATTATGTTCGAATGAATTATTGAAAGTTAATAGAGCTATTATTACGGAATATAATATATTACGAATATGATATATATGTAACAAAGCATTAGTTTTATTTTTCAGGATAAATTTTTATAATACGGTTCACCATCCACACATGTACGTTCTTTCTGGAGTGTAAAATTTCAAAGGTAATACGTATCATATTTGTGTCAAGGTAAAAAAAATGGAAATCTTTAAAAATAGTTTATTTAAAACGTTTTAGTAAACTCTCGTGAACATTTGCTCATAAAGAAATTTGGAAAAAAGAATCAGTTAAATAAGCACGTTTTTCTTCAAAAAAAAGATACAAGGTCGTTTCCTATTTGATGTATTTTTTCATATCACAACAGAAATAATTTGGCAAATAATGTCTGGCTACAGTTTTAATATTGACTTAATATCAAATCCAAAGGGTGCAATTTATTTTACATGAATATTTTATAACGGTTTGGTGTGTTTATCTAGCGATAACTCAAAATGTGTATATGTTTAATGTTACGGAAAATGAAGTCGATTTTGCAATATATGTATTTCTAGAAAAAATGTATGATTAAACTGTTTTGTAAATATTTGAATTAAATAGTGAACTAAATTTAAAAGTGATAAATAATAGGAGACACAACATTATAATTTGCTGAGTGTATTGTGATAATATTTTTTTTAAAAATAAAAGCACATAATTGGAAAATCCAATAATTGAAACTATTGGTGGGTGAATCTCCTTTTGATAAGTGTTCTATCTAAAATTAAAATTAGTGTATTGTGAGGAAATTTTAGGTTTAATGAGAACAATTTTGGTTTTTAGTTAGAAGTGTAATAATTTATAATAATTTTTCTCTCTATTTATAATATTGTTCTAAAAATAAATTGTTTATTCTTCTATATCAATGTTATTAAGTTTCTATAATGAAAAGTACAAGGATGTTGAACTATTTTCGAATGGAATTCATTTTGCAACTTGTCTCTCATTTTTACACGATTACATGTTAAAGTTGTAATTGCTATGACTAAATTTACACATATGTTCTCAACCACTCTGCAAGAATTTTACGACCACAGTAGTGATAAACCAATCAAAAGTTAGGAACCGTGTTCTAATTGAATTCAGAGCCGTTTACATTTGGAGATGTTTGATATTTTTAGAAGTCTTCGATAAAAATGATCAGAATACTTTGTTATACACGCTCTCATATCAAGTAAAACATGTGTAAATGATCGCATCAAAATTAATTACAATTTAATGAGTAATTCTCCGGTTTTTGTTCAACATCAATATTTCTATTGCAAAAGAAGTGAATGATGAGAAGAGATATTTTATTGATATGTATCTTATGCACCGAAAGTCTTATTCTTGATGAATTAAATCGAAACATTAACTTGAAAGTGAAATCAAATGAAGACTGGTTTTGCTGATTCGCAGGAAATAAATAATCTAAACTTTCTTGAATTGTGATTCAAACAAATGCCGTTACTAATAAATATATATATCGTAGTACTTTGATTTGTACTTATACAATCATTGTATAGGAAATGTTTAGTCCTCAATAGCAGTAACAGTTTTTATCAATCAGGCGAATGTTTTTAAAAATCCATAAGATTTTCTTTTAATACTTCAATTTGAATATTTATTATTGAACTTACTCTATTAGATCTAAAATTAGATTATTAAATGTAAAATAATACATCAAAACGTAAATAAAACTGTTATCGAAAAAAATAATATTCAATTTGAAGTTGCAGATTATAAATAAAAGTATAATGTTACTCTTTATCTTACCATAATAGTGGGCGTTAAGATAGATATCATCTCTGAACAAAATTTACTACCTAAATTACTACGTTAATACTTCCAGTTTCAGCTAGAGTAGTTTAAATATGTTTTAAAAATCTTCAGTCAAATAAATTTTCAAAAAAAACTGTTCTTTTTTACAATAAACGAGGAAGAAATTGCAATTAAGTAATAAATATAATTAAACATCAATAAATCAAATCCCGAAACTCCAAAATATTTTGATTACAATAATATACCCGAAGAGCCTACTGGTAGCCGAGTGGTTAAAGTGACTGCTTCAAAACTGGTAGGCGTTGGATTCGAATCTCGTAGCGATTAATTTTTCAATATTTCTCGATTTACGGATTTTTATTAACCCTAGAGTCACTAAAGACCTTGGTTGTTATAAAGTGACAGTAAATAACATATAAAAAAATATACCCAAAGATTTTAATTCGCTAAGATCCTCCGCATTGCACGTAGTCATATACGTTATTCCACAAACGATTACTCTGAAAATTGGGACAAATTATATTTGGGATTTTCGGATTGAGCTTTTTTTACTTCAGACTTTCAATTTGGAGTCTTTGTTTCTATACTTTAAAATAATTCATATTTGAATGATGAATAAGATCCTTTGACAACGATTCAAAATTTCAATCGAGATATTCTCCGCAAATGTTTAAAAAAATAAAAGCAAGTGAAACAATTTTTTTTCTCTTTCTGCTTTTTCGATTTCTTTCTTAATACACTTTACCGAGAACACAATATGATTACTGAAATAAAATCCCAAAATTAGTAACCATAAATTTCGCATAATTTTAACAGCGGTTTCGCTAAGCAGTGATAATTTTTTTTAAATTTTAACACCTAAATCTATCAACTTATCAAGTTTTTTGTAAGGCAAATAATCGAATACCTTTTTTTACAACTGGTTAGAGATCTACTACTGGAAGTATATCCCCGAACCAGAAACCCTTAAGTCCTTAGGATTACAGGGTAGATAGCCTTGGCCATACCAATGATTAACCAAGCTTAGGGGAAGCCTGGGGAGCCTTATCTTCAACTAATTAACGGCAACCTGAGCCTTACAAATTGTTAATTATAACTTGACCACTAACTTTGATATTAGGTAAGTAGTATTTAATAACTCTTCTAACTATTATTTATTAACTATCATTAGAAAATAAGCTTGAGTCATACTTGGCAATTAAGTTTAGGCCAGTCTCTTAAGCATGGCCCAGTTGTGATAATGAAGCGTGAGCTTATCTCCACGCTTGGATACGTGTTATAATTCCCAAATTTCACTAAGGCTGGGTCAAGACTGGTTTACAAGCTTGGTCCAAACTTCAGCATAGCTGGGCCAAGCCTGGGCCTATCCTAGTTTCGTCATACTTTTCTTTCTGGGTAACCATTATTCAATGCAAACACATAAGCATATCTTACAAAGGTATGGAAATCCACCATGGAAACTATCATCTACCAAAATAGTGATCAATTCAAGGAAATATAAAGTTCGTGTTTTGGGTTCCGTATCTTCTAAATCCGTTACTCTATAAATTGTTATTGGATAACCCTTTAAGAACTGGTAGGTGTAAATAGTTTATAGTCGTTGAATACCTCTGCAGTTTTTTTTAAAACTTAAAACTTTTTTCTCCAACTACATAGAGTAAAAATCGGGATTGAATATTTTTACTGAAAAAAAAAAACAATTAACTTAATTAAAATAACTCATTTTTCGAAAACGATGTTCTTAATTCTAGTGACTATTTAACAATTTGTAAGTAAAGTAAGGATTTTTTTATTTTTCAATTAACTACTCAATTTTTATAACAATGGATCATTACTTTCTACGATAACATTGTCTGAGAAAATGGAAATACAAGGAAATTTAAACCATGAAAAATATTGAATTTCATACTGCTACAAACTCTTTTATCGACTATACAAAAACAATATACATGTTTACCGATTTTTGCCTGAATAAATTCATTGATTACTTGCACATTCCTTGAAACTGGAAAAAGTTCTCTTGAGGGTAAGCCAATACTAGGCCAATATAATCTATTGAAATAACCACATCAAAAAAAAAATGTACAAGAAAAGCACATATCATATAATAAATCGAAAACCTAAATTTGAATTTTAGTTTCAAACAAGAAAAATAAAAATAATTTTGCATGCTTTTTTTCTTTTTTACTTATGTGCCATTCGGCGAACTTACAAATTCCCTTAAAAACTCTTCTATTTTCTATTTTGCTTACATAACAAACATATAAAGTCGTGTTTTTATATCTACATTCGTAACCAATATCTCCAAGCCAAAAAATATATATATTTCTAATACACGTGTAGGATTTGCAAAGCTGGGGCGTGCTTAAAAGCATACGACGTACATTGAATGCATATGACGTACCCGTATTAATGCAAAGTATCTTAAAAGGGATTAGAAATTCAATCGGATATCGATAACGCTATTATCGCTCTTAATGTTGATATTGGGTTAGTAGTGTAGGAAATAAAAATATTTTAATAGTTATTAACACCGCAAATACTACCCTCATTAGATTTACAATTTTCCGTAAAATCCTTTTCCCTGTTAGTCTACAGATATTATTTAGTTCACATCGATCTCAGTAATCCTCGAAAGAGTCGCTTCTCAAATACTATGAAATGCTTGAATATAAAAGATGAGTGAAAATGGTACATACTATAATATTCACAAATATGTTTTACTAATAACAGTATATAATTTTCTAGTAAAAATATAAAACTTTTGAATATATAAAGTTTATAAGCGACTTAAGGGGGTTCTTCAGAGTGAGGCTGTATTTTCTAAGCATTTTTTTTTTATTTTTTGAGGACCAATAAAAAGATAGAACTTCTATTTTTTTATCATTTGTTAATATTTATTTTAGACGTATTATACACGCTTGTGTGTACAAGTAAAAAAAAAAAAACAGCGTTTTAATCTGTAAGCTTAAAAACAATGAATGAATTAGATTTAATTAAAAATATGGATAAGTGAATTTTTGGCAGACTTTTTAAGAAAAAGTTGTAATTTAACGATTTTTTTTGTTATAAATATTTGAAATTTTTCGATTATGATCAAATGGTTCTCGAGATATGAATCGCTCATAAAAACATCGATATTGGAACATAGATATTTTAAAAACGAATCGATGTTAAAAACATCGAAGTTTAGGAATTTTTTTTCGATGATTTTTACTATCATTTAAATATATTTATATAAAACATTTTTCAATTAATAATATATTACCGAAAAATGTAAATTTCTTTACTTTATAATCTCATGCGTTATATTGTAAACTGGCGGATTTCTCAAATCTACGCTCAATCTACACTACTGAGAGAGATTTCTGTTTGTGTGTAACTGTAGATCATGAACTAGACGGAAAGTGATGCTATGATGAAATATCTTTCATAAAACATTGCTCATGAAGAATAATGTATCATCGAAGTTTTAGATTTCAACATCGATAGTTATAAACAATATATCGATGTTTCAAAAAATCGATATATCGTTTGCATCTCTAGATATGACGAAGACAAGTTTGAAAAACACTGATTTGAGATAAACGTGTTTAATGTTTCAAGTACGGTCAAAATTATAACGATATCTGTATTCTTGTAACGACTGTATCTTTCTAACTATTACCAATTTTAAAAAAATCACTTTATTACCATATTCTAGCCAATTTAAGCAGAAAAAAAAAAATTTTATAAGCCCATCATACGGGAAAATATCTTAAAGAAATATCAGAATTGCTTAGTACAAATAAAGAGGAACAAAAAATGGATTTTTTTTCCTACACACCCATCGAATTCATAAACAAATATTTTAAGCATTGTGTAACTCTTAGCCTCCGATAAGAGTATTTTTTTGCAACCGAAATCAATAATCCTTTTGCCCACAATTTTTTAGTATATTGATTCATTTTATTCAATTATAAATAAGCTTAATTAAATCCATATTTATGAACAATCCATTTAGTTGTGTAAATGAAGCCACTATTAATAAATGTTTATCCTATGCTAATCGCTTTCAAAAGCTCCACGTAAGTTCACAAACTTTTTTTAGCAGATTTTTGCCGAAACCGAAAAAATAAAAATATTTGCACTGAATATATTTGCGACAATTAAGTGTTGTGTAAGTGCTAGTAAGTTTATTGATTAATATTCGCCTACCTGCTACTTCCTTAGCCTAATATCTGGATTACATATGTAACAAGTTCAGTGGTATTGCTACTCTTTAATAGATTAATAGGTATACGTTTTACAACAAGCATTGGTCCCAAAATATTAGCAATTCATCAAATTAGTGTATCAAAATCAAAGCTTGAAATAATAAAAAAATGTTAATGAAATCAATCAAACAAAGAAATTAATATATTTTTAGACAATTATAGTTTTGTTATCTTATTTGATTTCAAATTAAAATTTTAAATATTACATAAAAAATGTATGACCTTTAATATTTGGCACGTGAACGAGTAAAAAATTGTAAATTAGATGAACCAAAATTAATTTATATCAGTTGACTCTGTTTTAAAAGTATGCATGTAATAAATTTTATACTGTCTTACTAGTCTAACTGTATGTCTAGTAAAATTTAAAATTACCTATTTTAAAATATGCACAAGGATTTACAAAATAAAAGAGGTATTAAATGTTGTAAAAAAAATTAAGAAAATACTAAAGTTGCAACTGAAATAAATTCAGTATTTAAAGATATATTTAAATCGCTTGCACAATTTTTAAAAAATTATATGCGGAATCTTTTATATTGAATTTATTAAAATTTTAAGCAGTCATATTGTTTGATAACTTTGAAATGAGATTTGAAAATATTCTTATAAATTTCCTTGTTTTTTATATGGTTATGGTATCAATATTTTATTGAATAGTTAATTGTTGTTCCTTTTTTATTACTATGGTCTTCAGACTTGATGGTTTACAAAAATTCGAAAATATTTGCTCGTCACGAGAATTCAACTCAGGATCGGTCAGACTCAGAGGGGCCACCTTGACGACTCGTCCACTAACAAGCTTTAATGCATTTTTTTAATGAAAAATAGAAATGAATAACTCGACTTAGAAGTTGAGAAGTATTGGGAAGAGCCAGTGAAGAAAAAAATAATTTAATTACAATAATAATATAATAATTAATGAGAATAAGAATTCAATAAAATTACAAGAAGAAATTCTAACGGGATGAATCACGGATCACATTTTCAAAAGAAAAAATATCGTTTTGAATGTTGTAGAAGAAAAAATGAAAAAAAAATAACGGAAAAAGGAAGTACGATTGTTATTCTAACAGGCTAAAAAGATAAATTAATCACCCCTATTGAAAGAAAAGTTTAAATAATGCCTATATTAAAATATTCTTTAAGAATTCCTACATAAATTCATTTTTGAAGTAATGTACGAAATACTATGGCTAAATAAAACAAAATTCGAATATTTTTTGTTATCCTGATCAAATATATGTTTTTATACAATCTACAATATCGTGGTGGGTATAGGATAAGATTTTTTTTTTATTTTTCAAATATTTACGGCGGATGTTTGCAGTTATTGTGTTCAAATAAAGTAAAAAAATAATAATATAGAAATAGGAACCAAAAATTCAATCTCTCGTAAGTTTATTTCAGTGGTTTTATTACTTCTTGGCTTACATATCTTAAAAAAATATTTAACTCTAAACTAAACTATTATAGTATAGTATTTTGTAAGAAGCTGAATCATTGGACGTTTCATTATTTTAAATGAATTCTTCAGCAGTTTCTTTAATATCTAAATATACTAAGATACAAACCAAATTTAATAAACAGGATTATCTTAAAAGATTTAAACTGTGATTTTGGAGAAGAAGGAAGAAATTAAAATGAACGGAGCAGGTTTACAAACGTAGAAGTATTAAGAAAAGTCAATAAAGAAATAACGATTAATTAACGAATTAACGGGATGGATCATATCCCAAAAAAAGGAAATATTCCTTCACAAAATGGAAGAATGTATTTAAAAAGGAATGGACTATTTTAATCTTTAGAATCATATCAATAACAGACTGTTGTGGAATGAAAAGTTCAACAACGCGAGAATTTAAACCTACCATTAGGCAGAAAATAATAAAATTACGAGTACAACATATAAAATATAATAATATCCTGAATCTGGAGTTTATCAACTTATTAGTAACTAGCAAGCGTTTCAAAAATAATAAAATATATGAGTTATAATTAATTAAAACTAATTACTCAAATTCACATAATTTCAAAACATTTGCATGCTAATACATAAAATCTTGAAAAATATTTCATTGTAAAACTTATAATTTAGATTCAAAGCCAAATCGGGGACCAACCAGAATAGATTTTTATTACATGGCTCTAGAAAAAGATTTCAAAATCTATTTTTGCAAATACGTTTCAACGGAAAACTGATGTCATGATTAATATAAAAATAAGTCAATTTTTCCGATAACTAGCACATTATTTCCTTCGGGAACAAACCGGGAGCAATGAGGTTTCCGGCATTGGACAAATGTATTATATATAAATATATATTGTTCCGTTTTAAGTTAATGATATTTTAAAATTGTCGATTTATAATTTTTAAAACTATATGTATTACTCAATAGAATTATGTGTGTATATTGGAGTTGTAGTTTCAAATAACAATTTGAGAAAAATATAAATACTATCGGTTTACAACTACAGTAAAGTAGAAATAAATACAATACGATGATAACACGGTCATTGAATTAATTACAAGCGAAGATTTAACAAGACTGAATCATTGAATGGCACGTACTCGAAATAGTGATAAGTGGAGCATTTGTGGACATCTTTGATTTAACACAATTATGTAAAAATGACAGCTGCATTTCCCGGCCATTTTGCTGAACAGATGTCAATCAAATTGCATTAGTAATTTGCTTAAGGTCGTAACAAGTGCATAATAAATGGGCAAGTGGCTAGATTTAAAGATGTGAGGGTGGGTACTGGGCGACACAGATAAGACTGATTAAACCGCTATTAGTTCATCAAAACTATGCAGGTGTATTGACTTACCTGATGCAAGGCTGTTAGCCCATCTACATTTGAAGTGTCAATATCGGCTCCTTTTTGTAACAAACTGAGGACCTTTTCCTTTTCACCAGCTGCACAAGCAGCCAAAAACACACATCCAATTGAAAATTTAACTTTACGGGTTTTAGTTTTAGGCACTATAGGAGCACGATTTGTGTCGGAATCTTCCCATCGCCGTAATTGTTCAGCTCTTTTGAACAGAGCAGAAGTACGGGTCTCTAAAGACATTTTTAGTAAATACTAAACAGTTGCTGGCGCCATAAAAATGTATTTTTTTTATTTAAAAATTAGAAATAATGCAAGTATAAACGGAGGGAGCGGTCCACAGAGCCCTGATCACGACCTAGCACGCACTTCACACACTACTCACTTCTTACACCACAAACACTAGCATTTAACAGACGACGACAGACGACTGATCAAGAATTACAAGTTGAGGATCTACGATTTGAAGTTCGTAACAGTTCTACAAATAAATCACTAAAATTACGGCTATCTTTTGCATCTTTTGTTTCACGGCCTGTTTACAACTTTTATGACTAACTTTATTTCCATGCAATCGCGCAAAATTTGAATTCCAAAAAATTAACACCTTTTACAATTTCATTGAATACTTTTCAGATTCACTTTATTTATCATTATATTCTCTATCATTTATTGATTATTTTACACGTTGATAACGCTTAAAAAATGATCAGAATTTCATATCATTTAGTCTAATCGCATTCCCCTTTTACACTCTCATAGCACATTCGCGAAGTCGTCGATTCAGTTCACTTTAGATTTGCTATGTTTGCGCACTGTGAAATCCTTTACTTTTAAATAACTAAACGCAAATTGTACATATTAACAATAATATTACTTTACAATCATGTTGAATCTGTCGTGTATTCGACTAATTACATTTGATATAACAAATACACTATTGAAATTTCGGAATTCACCTGGAAAACAGTACGGCGATATTGGCGCTCTCTATGGAGTGATTTGTGATAACAAAGAATTGGCGGATAATTTCAAAGTGCATTGGTACAAAATGAATAAAGAACATCCCAATTTTGGATTGTATTCAGGACTTGGTTGGAACAAATGGTGGACAGCAATAATTCATGGAACTTTCAAAGATTCAAAAAATTGTAAAAATGCAGACCATTCAAAGCTTGATTCAATAGCGGCCGAATTAATTTCAACTTATGAAACGGAAGTGTGCTGGGAACAGACGCACGGAAGCGAAGATTTATTGAAATATTTCAAAAATAAAAATATTCAACTAGGAGTGATTTCGAATTTCGATCCTCGTTTGACAACCATTTTAAAAAATATGAAAATAGATCATTACTTTGATTTTGTTTTAACATCGTATAGTGCAGAATGCGAAAAGCCATTACCAAATATTTTTAATAAAGCCTTAGAAAAATCGGCAATTCCGAATGTTAAAAAGTCGCAAGCGTTACATATTGGGGATTCTCCAACTTTGGACTTTCAAGGCGCCACTAATGCTGGATGGAATTCAGTTTTAATAAGTACAGAATCTGCGAAAGTTTTATTTGAAAAATTTCCAGCTTTAAATGAGAACAATGTGTTCTCCTCTTTGTACGATTTTCATATATTTCTTCAAACGAATGAAAAGTAAAATTGCTTAGAGTATAAGTTACCTAAGTTACCATTGGTTTATTATTTTTTAAAAAATCTAGAAAAACCATAAATTATTTTTACAGAAAAATGTAGTTTTAACGAAATCATTGATTTTATAAAAATTGTGAAGAATTAATGAAAAATATATTTATAATTAAACTATGCTGATGTTCTGTTATCTTAAAAAGTAATTATATTTGTAAAATCTATTGAACTTTTGTTTTCTTTTAGATAAGATCATAAAATACATTTAATTATTATCTTTATATTTTTCCTTTTTTATTAAAATATGTATATTTATACATACCGCAGCGATCGTCAATCAAGCAGGCGCGCTTCCCTAAAGGGATTGATAATTCTGAAAACGGGGGAGTAAACAGATCAAAAATTTTTAAAGGATGTTTTAATACTAAAAATTGGCACTCTGAATTATTTTTCTACATTTTTGGAATCTATACGAAGTATATTTTGCCTTGAAAACAATAAATTCGTAATTAATAAATTATTCAACACATTTTGTTATAATTATATATTTATTATTGATTTTGATCCTGTAGTTTGTCTTCATTGTAGTTTCGCGGATTTCAGGATCTTTTTTATTTTTAATTAATTTACTTTTTGTTTTTTATTTTTGTACAAAGTTTCGCAGTTTATTACTCCTCGGAACTACAATAAATTGTTATAATATCACAGCGATCACAGCGGAGCGCGATGAATTTTATAATTGAAAATTAGGTCGCAAACATTGAAACTTAGAAAAATTAGTCCTTGAACATCCTTTATTGAAATAAAAATATTTCTTTTTACTGTTTTTATGTTACAATTTTTATATTTTACTCTTTACTCACATATCGCATTTACAAAAACTTTGAAACCAAAAATTTCAACCAAGTTTTTGTTTTTTTTTTCAAGGATAGTCGATGGAGACCAAAATCCTGAGTTTTATAGTTCTTAAATTTAAAATAATTTATTATTTCTTTATCATTAATATTCCGGTATGTTCATTTTAATTTATTGTACTATTTGTGATAATATTATACAAAAAATGGTTCGCGGTTTTATTTAAAGGAGCGATAGTAGCGCCACTACCCAAAAGGGGATTCAATTTTAAACTACTGAGGGAGACCCTGCGAGCCAATCATTGTCGTTTAATAATGGATGAAGCCGAGCATCCGTGCCAATGTGTCGTGTGAAATGATTTATACCAAAACAATTTATTTTATATTTTTATTTAATTCATAGTATTTCAGTGTATTTAAATTTCTCACAAAATGACATCCACAAACCGAAATGTTGAATCCGAGTACATTGACATCAATGCAAAAAATGGATGGACGATCCTGTACCAGGTAATTTCCTTTTAACAGTTTACATATTTTGATTATTTCCAATTTATACATTCAAATTTTACAAATTGTGTAGAGTATTCGGGAGGAAAGCTCAAAATATGAATTTAAATGTTTAGAAGCTCGAAAACCTCAAAATAGAACCTTGAACAGGTACCGGGATGTAAATCCTTTTGACGAAAGTAGAGTTGTCCTATCTCGAGGACCCTGTGATTATATTAATGCAAATTTAGTGAAGGTAAGTAAATAGTTAATTATATTTGATATTTTTGATTGTTATAATTTAAAACAATAGGTTGAACGAGCAAACCGACAGTATATACTGACGCAAGGTCCATTAGCAGAAACAGTCGGACATTTTTGGTTAATGATATGGGAACAAAATTCAAAAGCCGTTCTTATGCTAAACAAATTAATTGAACAACGTCAAGTAAAATGTCATTGTTATTGGCCTCTTGATGTTGGGGCAGTTCTAAATTTAGATTCTGTGGGATTAAAACTAGAATTTTTAAATTTTGAAGATCATTCTTACTACTGCACTCGTCTATTTAAGTAAGCAATGATTTGATGTTATTGATAATTTATTTTCAAGTAGATTTCAAAAGATTTATTGCAGGAATTTGAGTACGTAATAAAAATGAAAAATGTTATTCAAGCATAGCACAATATTTAGTCTAATAATTTTACATTTGTAGGGTTTTCTCCTCTATGTTTATAGCAGAATATAATGGTGAATAAAAAGATGTAAAAGAAACAATTGTTATATACCTATAACAGAACATTTCAGCAAATTTCGCCTTACTCTTAATAGTTAGCGCTAAAGTAAGGTCGAAATGTTGTGCTATGCTTAAGTAACAATTATTTTTCTTAAGTCATTTATTCTGCCACTATATTTTGTTATTAATATATGAACATTTAGCGATAAAAGTCAACTTGGTTTTTTTATTTAATATTCACAATTTTGCAATAAATTGTTTAAGTTAATTTAATTGTGAATAAACTCAAAAGAGCAACAATTATATTAAATTGTTGGTGTTTTTAGATTAACAGACGTTGAAAGCAAAACATCACGAGAAATTCAGCAATTTCATTATACCACTTGGCCGGATTTCGGGGTGCCTAGTTCGCCTACTGCATTTTTGGAATTTTTAAGAAATGTTCGGCAATCTGGAGCTTTGGAAAATGATGTCGGACCAGCAGTGGTTCACTGTAGCGCAGGAATTGGTCGTTCGGGAACCTTTTGTTTAGTGGATTCTTGTTTGATAATGGTTTGCGCGAATATAATATCGTTTAGAACATAAGCTAACTATGTTTTTGTAGATTGAAAAATTTGGATTAAATGCAGTGGATGTTAAAGAAGTTTTGTTGGAAATGAGAAAATTTCGAATGGGTTTAATCCAAACACCTGATCAGCTAAGATTTTCTTATCAAGCGATTATTGAAGGAGCTAAACGCCTTCTTTCAAGCAATTCCGAATCTGAGGTACGTTTTTTTCTCTTAAATCAAGGTACAAATCGTCATGAGAATATATAGAAAATTTTATAAGTTTTTTATTTGGTGGGGTAATTGTGTAGGTTTTCCAATACTACGTACATTTTTCGATAACTTATTTTATATCTAAAGCGTATTTGTTGCAAGGTAATTTAATTTATTTTTTTATTTTGTTTTAATTTATGTTTTATTTGATTTCAATTAGGGTTCAACCGAGGCTTCGGCTTCGGCCAAAAATTAGCCGAAGTTTTGGCCGAAGCTGGAAGTATGCATTAATCAAAAACATATGCTCTTGTAGAAATACGCACAAATTGTGAATTGTTAGTTGTAGAGTAGGTAGCGAGGAGCAAATGCTACTAGTGTCCGACCGAAAGTAGTTTTCACTACCAAAACACAATTTTGGTTCCTGATTTAGTTACGATCGACACAAACTTCTATATAAGGCAATATCTTGTGTCAAATGTCTTTGTTTATTTATATATTTTTTTGTACTTCTTGGTTATTTTTAAATAAGCCAAAATTATTAACATTATATAATACTGAAATCTATTTCGTTAATCACTCTCGAAGGCCATAGGCAGAATTTCTGAAAATTTGGTTGTTTACTAATCGGTACGACTGTCATAGTATCTATTTTCATTAGTCTTTTAACTGAAAATTCCAAGTTTTGGGTACAAAGATAAACCAGGCTGAAATATATTTTTAGTTCATGTGTTGTTAGGATTTTGAATGTTAGTATGATTATTTAATTTATCCAGGATATTTTTGCTTAAAGTTTTCAGGATATTTTTGGTAAAATTAACAACTTAAAAAGGTGAGGTTTGAAGTTAGGCACTAAATAATATAGCTTCGGCCAAAATCAATTGATCAATCTGACCTTCGGTTGGACCCTAGTTCTAATTAACTGAAACGAAAAACTTCAAATGTGTTACCATTTTGTTCCTATTAAAACTATTTAAACTATTTTGTTAAAAATATTTAAACAATTTTATTAAAAATATTTAAACTATTGTTATTAACATAATGAGTAATATGCATTTTTAAACGCAATTTTAGTTTTTCTTCTTAACGTTTATAATGTGTGATTTGTACGTTTTGCTAAAAAAACATTTTTCATAATACTTGTAGCGATGGGATGGAAATAGAAGACGTTAAATTTTCAAATTTAATATTTTCGCATGGATTAAATTTTAATGTGAGCATTTTTGTAATCATTTACTATTTATTTCTTATGGAACTACAGCAGTACGAAGAATTCATATACGATTGTGCTGTGAGCGATGAAGATGATGAAGACAACGAACCACCGCCGTTGCCTCCTCGAGGAGATAGTTTGACACGATCGCAACAAACAACATTTGTTAACCGGCCACTTCCTACCATTCCGAATAGCACATCAATGAATGATTCAATTCTAAATGATTCACATTCAGATGTTGCTAATAGTAATACTATAATGGAAGATGTGATAGCAGAAAATTGTACAAATGGCCCTCCTCGAAGACCCTTACCGGGTGTGCCTCAAGACAGTTACAGTGATAACGATTCATTCTGTTCTACCGAAGATTTAACAAACCACAACAATTCGGTTAATTCAGGAGCTTCGTAAGTTTAAGAAATGTTGAATTTGTTTAATTTCTTACTAACATAAATTTTCCACTTAGATCACCAACCAGTGAGTTACGACAACGAAGTCGATTAGACCGGAAAGAGCAATTATCGAAACAAATTCAAGAAATTAAACGGAAACAGCAAGCAGCAGAGAAATGGGCTGATACTAAGAGGTCTCTGTCTAGACCATTTTATTTTGGACTTAGTGTATTGTGTTTATTGGGAGGGGGCGCTTTAGTCTACGCTTACTTTAAGGGATGAGTTTAGTATATGTACTTGTCCTTAATACAATCAATTACTATATTTCACAACAAACCGGTATTGATTATTTATTGCAAAATTATAAGTTATATCAAATTCGTCAAACCAATACATTAATACATTTTTATCAAATTAAATTTTTTAAGAAGCATTTAGATACATTTTTAGTATTTTTTTCTTTTTGATAAAATTTGATGATACATTATAATTGCAATGTTATATGTTAATCACATACTAAAGTAGCTAGCAGACAAAATATCTTAAATAAAATTATTTCATTTAACCAAGGAAAAAAATCCTTTAATATATTATGAAATATATATATTTTTCTAAGTTTTATTACCATTAAAGAATTACCCTATGGATTATAAGACTTAAATTCAATTCTGTGAAAGAAAATTAACCTTAAACAATAACGAAATTATTTCTGAATTATTAGTGGTAAAAATATTTTCAAAAAATTTTGATTATTCAACTTTAAAAGCGAAAAGAACTTAGTTAAGGAAGTTTTCTACAGTACAGCAGCACAACGAAAGGGAAAGGAATGACATATGAAAAATTCGTAAACCGTTTAAGATTTTTTTTCTGTATTATGTAGCTTTTGAAATCATTGGAAATTTTTTAAAATTTAAATCCAAACATTAACGATGCCAGTGATCAGAAATTCAAAATTTCGCCAACTTTTAGTGACATTCCTAAGGTATTTTTTCACGTTTCGGCCAATTTTTGTGATAGTTGTGTCAATTCCTGAAAGTAGAAAACTTCCTTAATGACGCTATTTTACCAATGTAAAATAATTTCCAACCGAGACCAAGTTTTTGATGGATATTAAAACTTCGACAATTTAACTTTTATTTATAAGGCGTCCAATAAATTATCTGTAAACAACTATAAAGTAACACTTATGTTTCAAACCATAATGTATTTATATGTGTATGTAGTGATAACAAGTATGCAGTGATTTTAATACTTGATACATTTAGGTAATAATTGGATATAAACACATATAGCCATAAATTATTATTACAAAAATAGCGACTCAATTTGAAACAAAATAATATGATCAATGCATTTATTCTACATAAATATTTTAATTATATATCACCGTTCGTTTTTTTTCAAAAATTATAAAACTAAATATAAATGTTTCAACTTAAATCATTATATTATCATAGAATTAATATAGGCCTGATGTTACAAGGGAATCATTTATTTGAATGTCTTAAGACTGATTCCAAATAAGTTAAAAACTATATCGTTCCAAAAAAAAATCTCCTTTTTGTACAAATATACCACGTTCTAATAAATTTTTGTGTACCAACATGTAAATATAGTAAAAATGAACAATGCCTAAAAGTATCTCTAAATTCTATAAAGTTTTCATACTGAAAGTCCTTTATGTAAATCTTTTTATAACCAATATAAGGACATGATAAACGTAATAATTAAGCTTTTTTATATAAAAAATAAATAAATAGAGGATATGCTGTGACGTTAAACCACCATTTTAAATATGATCAAATTTTGATTACCTTATTGTTTGAATAAACTGATTCCCTCAATCGTTAGCACCAATTTTATATATTACTATAATTTTTTATAAATGTGTTTATTGTAGTGTCATGTCTTAATCCTTTCAAATCATGCAAGACAAAAATAGAGTTATTAAATTTCCTGAAAATCAAGTTTTATTTGGTTCATTTAAATTATTTTTTTGGTTGTAAAGAGAAGTGCCTAGACTATCACTCAGTTTTACGAATCGTTAACTATGCGCCCTCTCCTTATTTTAAAAATTACATTGAAATTATACGAATTTGTCCAATTATTATTAAACTTGATTTAGGCCTAATATGTGATTTTGAGACTCGAATATTTGAAAATATAAACACATTTAAATAAAATAGAAAAATTTTCATTAAATTTTTGAATAAAATTCTAGTTATTTCAGTATTTATTATTACAGGCGTAAAACCGAGTCGTTGGAATGAACGCGTTGACGGCGAAGAATTTATTTGAACAGCTTAAACTACCCGTATATGCATAGGTATGATTTGTCCCGAATACATTTACTTAGTTTTTAATTTATATATTGTCCAGTGAATATTTTAATAAGATATATCTCAACATACTATTAAAAAATATGAAATTATATAACTGTAGCAACAATAGATAAGAAATAGAATATTTGTCACATTTTAAAAATAATCACAAACATTTGAATTGTTCCTTATTAAGCATTACATGTTTTGAATATAACAAAATTTTTATTAAAAATATTTAACAAGTTATGTTATTGTATTATAACCCTTCCATATATTTTAATAAATTGAAATAGTTATTTTTTTAGTTGTGTAAATACCGTAGTATCCTGAGTATTGGTTTTTTAAAATTTATATTTGTTTTTTACTTTTTATCTGCAGTTATCACGAAGAAAAAAGTCAAGACCCAAGCTTATGCTGAACTATTGAAAGTAACATGAGAAAGATAATCAAGAAATAGTTTCATTAAAGAAATCACTTAAAGAATCACACGCAGAAATTCAGGTTTTGGTACGGATTTGTCTATTCTCTTTAATTTTTAGACTACAAATACTTGTATTTCAGTAGTACTTTTTACAAAATGCGTTATTCCTTGATTTTAGATTGAGTATATCAACTTAAGAATAAAATCAAGCAGACTATTTACTGCTTTTTGCTTATTATGATAGTTCATTGAGGCGTTTGTACGAATTTCGCTCGTTTTTATATGCGTACATATGCCATTCAAATTTTTTATTCTATTTATTTTCAGATAAATAACTATCCCTAACAAGTCTTAACGTAACGAAAAAAAGTAAAATAATCCTCAATTTTATTGCCAATATTTTTTTACGATTATTAAATACAGTAATTTATCAGCAGGGGTGAATAAAGGGGCGGGAAAGCCGGGTGAATGGAGTGCCAAATCAAGAATGAAATTTTCCTTTTTTTTTCTTTTTTAATGTGTCGCAAATTTGTATGCTGTTAAATAAAAAGGCGTCAATTTTGTTTTGCCCGAGGTGCTCAAAACCCTAGAACCGATCTTGCTTATCATTCAAAAGTTTATTCTTTTACAATTCCATTTTATGTAGTTCTAATGGTACAAAGGAGTTCATTTGGGCTACTTACTAATTTGTCGACAGCATTTTTTGTTTAGATATGTTGTTTACGTGCAAGAGGTGTGCATCCCATAAACTCTTAATCCAAATTTTAAAAAATGGCATAACTCTTGTTATTAATTTTAAAGACTTATTCAATTACACCTAGTACTCTGCAAAGTCTACACGATAGATACGTTCCCAAAAAATCGTATAAATAGAGAATTAGGTGTTTAATACGATTAGATCAATGTTTTTTTAAAATTTTATTGTTCAGTTATACGTAACAAATGACCTTTATTTTTGCCCTCTAAAGAATCATTATATATCCTTTTGTGAGTGGACTAATGAGTTGTACCTAAATGACAAATTTTGTCATTTAAAAATTAATATAACGATATAATGGACGTCTTGAAAAGATTATTTATCTTGAAATTGAGTACTCAATTTTAATATAAATGCTAGAATATTATATTATTAAACATTTGTGTTTGTCATGGAAAATGTAAATGATTAAATTTTTTTTTACTAAAATGATTATCGATATTCAAGATTTTTTTAGAAATATAAATTATTAATAATTCAAACTTTTTATATAAGACATTTATTGGTGTATTTAATACAAAAGTAACAACCTTATAAAATATCCAAATTGTATGTAACGTCCCAATAACATAGTATGATTTTCATTTCATTATAAACGTTTTATCATGACAACGATTCCGACGAAAAGGCTGTAGGCTTAAAAATTCGTAGAAATTCTTTGTTATAAATGATATTTAAATAGAAACCATATTTTTCTCAAAATAATGTTGCCTGTTGTACTCCCAAATTGATAACGCGCCACTTACATGCACGTTCAATGATCTTATAATACCAATTTGAGGAATTTCAACACACACATCCACGAAAGCCAGAATATTCGATGGAATTCCTTCTTTTTCGTTCCTGAAACAGTTTGAAATATATCTTTAATATAGCTCAGATTTTTTTGATAAAGTGAAAATTTAAAGAACATAATTTTGCAGTGTTTCCCAAAATGTAATATCACCATTTCACTTTTTTTTTTCTTATATAATCAAATTTAACGTTACGATTGTTACGATAATATAAGGATTAAGGGGTACAAAGTTTGGGAAACTCTGTTCTATTATATAAAATTTACCCAAATAAAATAGCAGTTTTTTCAGGATAATTATACTCTTGCAGTTGGACACTGTTCGAAGTTTGTTCACAACCAACTATTGTGTAACCATTTGATTTTAAACTAAATAAATAATCTATCAATTGTGACGAATTTATTGTTGATATTTTTAACCAATTTTCTGCTGATACACTGAGGCTTTGAAATTCAGAATCTTTTAAAATATTTGAATTGCTTATCACATATTCGGAAACTCCAAATATTTCACACGTTCTTGCGAGACCTCCTAAATTGGTTGATTTTGTTATTAAAGAAGCAATCACAATTAATTCGGTTTTTTTAGCAGCTATTTGGTTATTTCTATTAAATAATTCTGAATCTGGAATTACAGTATTCCATGGTGTTATTTTCTTTTGTATGATTTCTGTTTGGTCAGCATCAAAGTTATCTTCAGTATCTTGAGTATCAATTAATGATTGCAAACTATCACGTAAATCTGTGTTATGATTTCTTAAGTATGCACACTGAATTTTAAATAAACCAATGGGTAATATTTCCTCGGGAATTAAACTTAATTGAGGTAAAATATCAAAAATTGTCTCCAGAGTAAAATTGTTTTTTATGTCGAAAACATTAAAGAAGAAATCATTTTGTAAACGAATTAAATTCTTTTCTGTATTCGTATTCGATAACGTTTCTTGAAAAAAGTTATATACAGCATCATATTCATTGATATTTACATTTCTAGATTTTTCTGTTAACTCGTAAATTTTTATGAAAGTCCACTAGAAAAAAATATATTGATTAGTTAAAAAATTATATAAGAATACAAAAATAATGGGTTTCTTCTGAAATGTACTGAAAATACTAAATGACTATAAGCCAAATCAATTCTGTACTGTGAGTGGTTTAACTTTTCATTGGTTGTATTATAATGATATAATAGATCAGTTCAAAAGTTTATAAAGGAACAACTCCGCATATCTAATAGTATTAATAGTACATTTTGGAAGACATTCAATATTTAAGAAAAGAATTTGATACTCATTGGGATTCAATTTTAAATCATCTATGCTTTTTTTTAATTTGTGTGCTTTTAGTAACAATGTTTCTCTAATTTAATTTCTGAAAAATCAATTAAAAATATTTATTTTTTAAAAGATGTAATTACTACTGTATATTGCTTTAAAAAGAGGAAAGAATGGCTGAAGTTAAAATTAACGTTATTGAATCCTGTTGAGTATAATAGTCGCACTATCAAACAAAAGTGCTCAGATCAGGCAAATTAGTGAATAACTAAACAATGCATAACTATACTTGACTGATCTGAACACTCTTGTGACTCTTGATGTGAAATGAGTCTTACTTGGGCATAAAGACGAATTTTAAAGTTAGAACCGATGGTATACGGCAAAACAATGGAAATAATTTTTTTCCTTTGATTTTCGTTTTCTTTTCCAATTTGATACAAAATTGATATAATTGATATTAAACTACTAGGTCGTTTTTCACCCAAAGTATTTAATTTACTGTAAAAATCTTTCAACAGTTCATCTGATTGTAGTAAAACTCTTACGAATAGCCATTCTATTAAATAGCGAACACTTGTTTGCAGACTCTCTTTCATTATAATTGTGCAAAGCCATTTATACAGTATAACATTATCTTCCGGACTTAATTTTGGTTGAATTAATAAACATATTTGTAAAATTCGATTTTTGGCATAATGTAATTGTGATCTAGCAAAATAGCGGTTTTTATTTTCTCTATTATATCGATCTAACAATCTAGAAAAAATTTTTTTTACAACGCTAGAAAAGTGAGGATCGTTGGTGAACTGTACGAGTAATTGTATAGCTTGAACTCGAGCCAATGAATCTAGTTTATATTTGCTGCAAGAAAAAAAAGTAAAAATTAAATCAACAAAAGTAATTAATTTTTCAAAGATTATATACAAACTTTTCGACGGAAGAAAAAATGTAATTATTTTGTAAATTTTCAATCACTTGGCTCATATTGCTTTCGATTCTAAAAATAAAAAAATCTAATTATTATCTTCCCAGCCTTTATACAATATATAATGAACCAGGGTTTCTTAAACTATAGGTCTTGAGTACATAGTGGGCAGCAGGAAATGCTTTTTTTGTTTACGTTGGCTATTTATTTAAAGTTTTCATATATTGTTTTGCCTTAAAATTAAATCAAAGACATAAATTATTTGCCTGCAATTCTTATGAGGTACCATAAAATTCACGTTAATATCATGAAGCCTCGTTCCAAAAAGATTAAGAAAGCTTACCATGGATAAATACACTTTTCTTAAATTTAATAAATATCCTGTTAAAAAGTATTGGCTCATGTCCCTTTTAGAACAGTCAAATTTGGCAACGTTGCAATTTCGACTTTGTTTTTGATTTAATTCGCGAATAAATCGGCTCATAATAAAAATTTCGCCTTTAAAGAAAAAGTTATACTATATTAGAATTTATTTGATAAAAATATCGCGAATTAAATTAAAAAAATAATCGAAAATGTAACGTTACCAGATTTGACGAATCTAAAAAGGACATGAGTCAAATTATTTGTTGCATATTATAAGCATATCAATTTGGACCTATATTTAAATTTAATGAACTATTTTAATCATTAGTATATGATTGTAATATTTAAAACCGACAATGCTAACTAAAGTTGGTATTTATGGAACACTTAATGCAACCTACGAAACCATCGAGACATTAAACATAGAGCTCTAACAAGTGACTCTATTCTCAACTACCGTTCGGGTCTTCTATCGCTCTCCCCTTCAAAAAAATAAAAACAAAAAAAACGACTGCGTCATTTTCCTCAATTACTTACTGTAGAAAGTACTTTATACAAGCCAATACTTTCTATTTTTACTTTTTTATAATTGCTGCACTCGTATACATATTAGTTGAGGTTGAGATTTTAAATGGATTCAAATGAACTTTTTTCAGCAGAGCATTATTTAAAAACTATTACACAATTTTCAGTAATAAAATACATAATTTAGAAAATATTTTCTTAAAATTACGGTATACAAGAACGTCTTTTTAGTAAACCATTCAAACAGCTAAGGTTTCATGCAACTCTAGGGTTTGTAAAAATTTATTAACCGAGATATATTGAAATTCAATTTAGTAAAACTTATTTTCTTAAAAATAATGTACCTTACTTCTGAAAATGTGATAGTTATTTCCATTTTAGGAAAAGTGAATATTTTTTTGATTGTAATTTTAAGTAAGAAATTAAATTCTAGAACCTACTTTTCATCCTTTCTTTTACTTGGTCCAAATAGAACACCTTCAATAATTACTCCAATGAAAATATCGATATTTGTAGGATTCAGCTTTTTTTCCAACCAAAGATATTGCAATTGGTCATAAACTATTATAGTTAAGCCTCTCATGTTTTGACCCAATTCAAGAATTTTATTTAAATACAATATAACACTTTCTTTGAAAATATTAATTTGCGTGACAATAACTGATGATAGGATAATTTCAACAAATATTCGAAATCCAGACCAAAATAATTCACTTCTTTTTACATCAAGAAGATTATTCCAATTCATTTTAAGCAATGTTATTGCATGTTTGTCAAATTTCTCCGCAATAATATCAAACAGTAATTGGGTTAGCCTTAGCGTTGATGTGATTGTTTTTTTTCCTCCGAATTGTACAACTTCATCTAGATAGTCGCTATTACTTTCGTAAAGTTGTGAAGAATTTTCGGGAAATAGATGCAAATAACTAATTTTGATATAATTCAAAGTATTATAGAACTCAGTGATCAAGTGCTTCGGTATGGCTTTACAATCACTTGAATTTATAATTGAAGACATATTATAATGATGGCTTACATTTGATATTGTATCACTCAAGACTTCAATGTGTATTCCCTTTTTAAATAGCATAGTTAATAAACGTAAACTATAGTACTTCAAAAAAACGGAAGTGTTTTCTGCTTTTATATTTTTTTCTACAAAATTAACAATTTTAGTAATATCAATTTGTGGAAGCAATAGATTTATAATTGTAGAGTACTTTTCTATAACTCCTGATTCGTTTAAATCATATAATTCGCTGATTATTCTGATTGTATAAGAAAAAATATTATTTCCATATATATTAAAATCACAATCAGTTCCATCCAAAAATATTAAAACATTTAAAAGTTTATCTATTTGAGCATCTAAGTGATGCTGATCCACATTATAGCGTATCGCAATGTCAGTAAAGTCCACAAATATATCGTTAAAAAATTGTTCAACATTTCTTTTTTTTATTACTTTAGAATCAAATAACAACAAAATCATTCTTCCTGGCAATGATGTCAGCTCACAGATTTCGTCCGAGTAATTATGACACCATATAATAAAATTATTCCAAGTACTATCATTTCTTTTGACCTTACAATTGCTAAAAAGTGTATCCATTATTAAAAGAATTTTTGTATTTTTTATAAGTTCTACTTTCTGCTCTAGCAGAAAATTTAGCAATAGAAATTGACTAGAACTTCTTAAAAATACATTTAAAATACTTTCTGATATTTTTATAAGATTTTCGAAAACTAAGATACTATTATCCTCTTGCAGTTTGTAGTTTGATTTTGACAAACTGTAACAAATATTGAAGAATGGTACAGACAACCATTTGTTACGATCTATTTGAATACATTTATTTAACAATTCCGTAAGCAAACTACTCTTATTTAATAAATCAAAAAATGGTATCAATTTTTGTGTGAATATTGGAATGGTGTTAGTGCTTGCATTGCAATACAATGATGTTCTATTTAAAAACAAAGCAAGATCTTCAGATATTTCAAAAAATAGATTTTGATTGTAAGAATTTTCATAATTCATTTCAAATATTTTCTGTATTCCAAATTGTTGCACCGATTGGCTATTGTGTTTCAACAATTTCGAATATATAATTGCAACCCATTTGTAATTTAGATATTTTACCGAATCTAGTAGATGTAAAGCTGGTAGTATTAAGTGAGATTGTGTTTCGTCTAAAATTTCGAAAAGAATTATAAAATTTTTCCAATCGGATTTAAGACCAGAAAAGCTTAAATCATTCGTGTTTTGAATAATTGCAACTGCCTTCAATTTATCAAATGAAATAGTTTCTTCTGTTAACAAATTGATTGATTCCTTTAAAATAAAAAGCGCTGATTTACAAGTCATATTATTAGCGGTTAATCCTTTTTGGATAAGATTCCAAAACCATTTTTGATGTAAAATGTCCGATAAATTACTAGGCTTCATGTTTTTAAAAGAAGGAATCAAACAACATATGGTATGGTAGGTTGATGTTAATTGTATTTGTTTAAATATATCTGCATATATTGCGTAGTTATCTGTTACTTGCAAATATCGAGGAATAATTTTATAGCAAGTAATTGAATATATAGATGAATCAGAAGATGTAGCCCATTGTGGAATAAGTTGAGTGAATTTTGAAATAGTCTCCTCAGTAAGTCTGAGTTTTAATATGAAACTTGTTTCCAATATTGTTTGATAAACAGAAATTATTTTATTTTCATCTTGGCTCGTTTCAAAATTTTGCTTTGTTGCATCAAATTCATTCAGTAAAATTTCAACTACAAGTTCCGGTTTCATACTTATTGCAAGCATATTTTCAATTGCTTCTAATGCTATTTGGAACTTTTCATCTTGCAATTGTATATTTTTTAGTTCATTAATGAAAGCATCAATTGGAAAATTAATCGGCACTCCAATACTTTTAGATAATAAACATCTTTTTGTTTTAAGTAAGAAACTAAATAGCGAGAAATCGTTTTGAATTTCTAATAAAATTGTATTAATGGTTTCAAAAATGTCTCTATTATCATGCTTGCTTAGTATAACTAGGAAATTTACAATAGTTTCCTCAAATAATGCATGTTTTTCCATTTTTTTTGTTGTTAATAATTATGTAGAGGTTATATTTTTAAATTAGTTCAACACTAAAAAGCACAATATTTGGTGTATTATGATTTAAACTTCAACAATATATAACTATAATACTTTATAAGCCTTATGCACAAACATTATTTGATCTACTAGTTCATAAATCATAATTACACCAATTACTTCGATTAATTCTCATGAAATTCCATGTCTCCCATGTGCTAGCCAATATTACAACCAATTTAAATAAGTTTTAGCCGAGATACAAACTGTTTAAAAGTAGTCCCCCGAGTTCCATCTAGTTTTTATACTCTTAATCTTTTCATGGCTAGTGTTAGTTCGAATAGGAATTGATTGTTATTGTTAATTTCATTGATATAATTATGAAATAATTAATACGATTAATTATTAACCATATTAAGATGGTACTAGACAAACTGAGTTAAGACAACTTTCCGATGAAGAATAATGGTTTAATTTTACTATTACTGGATCCAGTGGATCACTGCCTTATTGTTGAAAGTCTTAAACTAAATGGCATTTAATTTAAGTGTTCCTTATTTAACTGTAACAAATACTAATATAACTTTAACTAAACTGCAATAAACTGTAACAATATTAGAAAAATTGTTTGAACAAACTATCAATATCAATTGAATATTAAGTACAAGGTAAAATAATTTCTTTGCATATTAAGAAAAAACTGTAAACTTTAAATCATAAATTTTAAATTTGATGAATTTGAGCTGTGTTTCTACAGTTCAAACTATCTATCATCACCTATCTATCGAATTATATTTTTAGTTGATTAAAATTAATTAAATAACAATAAAAGGTATAAAAGCTCAACACTTCTTAATAAATTCATAACTATTGATGGTGGTAAACATTTTGAAAAAAGTGCTAAGATCTTATTTGAATGCAACTGATATAACCGGTATAACATTCCTGAAATATATATACAAATTGTAAGTTTTTTGGTCAAGTAAACTACTTGTAGGTATATTAAAGAATTCTAAAGTACTAAATTCTGCCAAGTCATGCCTATTCTTGCTTTTGTACAATTATAATAATATTATCAACAATAGATCCACGGAAAATAGTCCCTTTGGATTCTTCAAATTTTTAATAAAATAAAGTTTACAATAATGAATCAATAGAATCAAATGATCTTTTTCGGCAGTGAATAATTTTATTATATAATTTATGAACTTCAAAATTGAAACGAAAGCTAAAACACTGAATCAATAAAAAGTCAAGAAAACCATTTTTTTTTATTACTGAAATAAATTGCTGTCTGTTTTATATACTTTCATATTAAGATAATAAGCATTTCGTTACAGGAAACCAATATAAAAATTTTCATTGTCGAAACAACAATAAACATTTTGATGATGAAATTTTGAAATTGTTCAGTTATTTGTTTTGAATATCTTTTCATTCGTTTAAATTTTATTTCAATAAAATTTTTAGTTTGGTAAGGCACTAAATTTTATATGAAAATTTTGGGAAAATCAACTTTTGCTCATTTAATAAACATTAAGGAAAAATAAGAGAATGATAAATTTCACCCAATAATCGTTTTTTATATAAAATATAAGTTAAACTATGTTCTGTGTTGAGTCACTTTGAAAATATGTACTTTGAATTTAAAAGCTTTTAGAGAATATTTATTTGATATTGAATCTTATTTTTAAGTAAAGTAAAATTCATTTAATGTAGATACTTACTAAAAAACAGGTAACTTCAATTTACTCAAAAAAGTGTATTATATTACAATCCTCTTCATAATTTCTGCAGGAAAAAAAATCGTAAATGGTGAAACATTTTTCAAACCACTACCTATTAAATATTACTATAGTATTTAATTCTTTAGCATGGTTGTTTATCAATCCTATATCTGTGTCCATAAATACATCTTCTATGAACTAATTTCCTTTAATTCTTTTGAATTGATTATTTCAAAATGTTACCGATAAAATTTTCCGAATATTGTACATATTTTTTTTAATATTATATTTTTTTTTGTTTTTAAGAAAAAAACTTGTTATAGGATATTTGGAAGAGTAGAACAAAGCAAAAATGCCATTAAAAATAACAATTTTGTGAAACCATATTTTTTACAATTTGATCAAAACAGTGTGTTTCACATCATCAAAGAAAATATTAATTTACCTCGGGGTTTTGGTTAAAACAATATTGATTAAACAATTCAAGTCAATTTGTAATCCAACAATTCAAGTGTTATTTGATGTACACAAATTGCACAGGTCTAAAATTTATTCGTGAATAACATTATTGTAATTCGGTTTTTTGCAAAAAATAGTTTTGTATTTATTCATGTATTGTTGCAATTTTATAATATTTCATTGTTACTTAGGATTCTAAACAAATTCTACCTACTGAAAGATAAAATATAGGTATTTTTTAGATTTAAGTTTCTAAAATATTTTCACTAAAGATCTGTTTAATTATACTGATTTTGTAGATTGCTGTTTGAAAATTTTTGCTTGATTTCAATTATTATCTTGACAAAGAATTACTTTATACTACGCTTTTTCAAGAGTTTTTATTTAAGCCAAGGTGGTTAATTATGGATTTTTTTAACAATAGTGGAACATTTAAGTCTCTCTGGTACTAAAGGTCCATTTTCTTTAATTTATTGATGAATATTTTCTCTGCGCTTTTATTAATGTCTCCATAAAAGAGGAATGCTGTTTGCTGACTCAATTCTAACAAAGGTTATCTTTGCTAAATATACAATGATCATATATCTTAATCGTTTCAATATTTATTTCTTCCAAAATAAAGATATTTTATTGTTTTCATTACTATTGATCACATAATTGATAACTCAGAACCTCAAATAATTCAATTTAGGAACTACCATTTCGAACTGCCAGAGAAAAGTATCTTAGTTACTTTAAAGTATCTAAGTTATTGTGTCTAAGTTTCTTCATTTTTGAGGAAAAGTAACTACATAGTATCTTTGATACTTTTTAAAAGGAACTATATTTTGTTACTCAAAAAAGTATCTTAGATAATTTTAAAAAAGCTTATAAACAGTTACTAAAAATAAATAAATGTATGTATAAATAAAAATGAATGTATGTAAAGAAAAATAAAATTGGGTACCTTATTCTCTTTCATTTAGAGTTTTATTTTGTTATTTTGTTTAATTCAATAAAATTAAATTCTTAATCTTCATAATCTTTTATTGATTTAATTGTTTTGTGTTTAAAAGGGTTTAAGCATGTGTACTTTCCTTTTTCCTAAATTAAAAAAGATAAGAAAAACATTATCTAATTACCTAACACTTTAATTAACATGTTACGAAAATTAGTACAGACATAGTATATAAAGTAACGAAAGTAACTAACTTTCTCAAAAAGTAACTTAAGATAAGTATTTGAGTTCCCTTTTTTAAGAGTAACTAGGTACTCTAATTAACTTATATAACATAGTAGTTATCTAGATGTTTTACAAAAGTATCTTTGACAGCACTGCTTTATATTTATTTCGGAAGGCTGCTCAAACTATTTCAAGCAAGTTTGTTTTAAAAAAATATAAACATTTCAGCGGTTTTTTTATCAGGTCTGTAAGAATCCGTTCAAATAAAAATATTTGGATCATGTGCACAAATGCTTTTTGTCGACCAAATTAGATCAGGTTTATAAAAAAAAGCCATATTTTATTTTTTCGGTAGCAATTAAAAAGTGAAATTTAAAGAAGTATTCTAAAGTACGAAACTAGAGCTTTTGGAAAAAAAATGAGCTTGAATTAAAACCAGCGATGTAGAATAATTAAAAAAACAGTTGAAAACTTTCCGACAACAGAAAAAGTTTCGATTTTGGGTGTATGTGTTATTACTTTTAATTTTTTTGATCAAGACTCGATGTCACATTTATCATATGTATCTTTTTTTTATATTAAGAAATAAATAGTATAAAAGTTTTTTTGGTGCTTTTATATTGGTATTATTAAAGAAATCAATTTCTCTAACTATAATTAAAACTAACAACAATCAACTGACTATACTTTTCTACGAGTATGCTTAAAAAAGATAATTAGTTATTTTCATTTAACATATCTAGATAAATACCAAAACTTTTACTAAGAGTTGGTAGCAAAAAGAAATTTGATTGATTAAATTTTTTATTTTTTTTCAAACATAATAAATTGAAAAAGGTAATCTTTATGAAATATGTATTCACAACAAAAGTATTTTAAAGAAGAATACAAAGATATAAGAGAAAAATATGTTTTTTGAATGAATCGAGTCAAATATATGATTTATTTGATGTTAAAAAAATAATTTCTTTATTTTGGATTGATAAATGTAATTTTTATATACCAGTTACATTAAAACCTAAATATATTGTTCTTAAACATTTTTAGTAAACACATAAGAAGGCATGGAAGCTTTTCAAATTCCTTTATAAAAATTAAAATTATTTTTAATTTATTTGCTTGTTATTTCATTAACTCACATTAAATTAAATAAATATTTCTTCTTTTCAAGTATCGTACCTATCTTTTACGCCTACATTCTTTGTAAAAATTAATTTAAATTTATTCATGAGTTTTTACACATTCCCCAATGTAAGTAAAGATTTTTATTTTTTATCTTCGTTAACAATACGAATTTGTAATTTAAACTACTAGTAAGCTTTACTTTAAATATTGCATATTGAAATTAATTTGAAAACTTTAACTACCTTTAATGCAGTTTGATTATGCAGGTGGTAATCTGCAGGTGTGCAGATCCTGTACGTGACATTATAAATTTGATGTTTTCTTTGTCAAGTAACTCTATTTCCGGACTAGAGGCACAATAATACAAACCGTTGACAGTGTGTTTTAATAGTTTGCTTGATATTCTCTATTATTAGATCTTAAATAACCCGATATGCAAATAAGTAACTTGACTGCAATACATCTTAGTAATAAACATAACAACTCTGTTCTACATAGAGTACATTTTATTTTGTCCTATATCATATTATAAATAATAAATGACCTATTTTTATGTCTACATGACTAGAACAACTATTTTTGCATTTAAAGAAGGTACTTCCAAAGAAGCTAATGTTTTTCATTTGATTAAAAAAAAATCTTAAAATTATTTTATCTATGCTTACTGTAATTTACTGGTACCTATATTGAATCAATGTGTATGTTATAATATTACGAACCTACCCCAAAATTGTTACCCAACTCTTCTATTTCAATGATTCACTTTGTATTTTCTTAAATCTACCTCTTTTTATATTTACTTTTCAAATAATGTCTGCAGCATTTTAGCACATGCAATACCATTTCTTTTTGTTTGTTTATTGTAGAAAATATTAAGAGAAGTAGATTTGAGACACCTTTTGGATAGTCCAAACGCCAGCTGCATTTGATGCGTGTGCCAGACGTGCGTGGGGCACACAGCAGATGTTGAATAAGAAGCTTTATCATCCTTGGCCCAACATAAAAATAGAGCCCTAATATGGTAAAATATTCAAATCCTTTACTTAGCGCACCTGACAAAAAATATATATATATATATAATATACATATAGTGATTTTCTTTCACAACAATAAAACCTTGAGTGCATAAAAACATGAACCTCGCCGTAATTTTAAGTATTATTTATTCTATAAGTTACATGTGTATTTTTGCTCTTTGAAGTTATACTTCTTTACCGGCGTTTCGAAAAAAAAATTAATGAGAGTGAATAGCTTAAAAATGATGCTTTAAAGTAACAGTATGAAGTTGCTCGTAAACGGTTAGCGAGAAAGAACGGTTCAAGCGGGCGAAATCTGGCTGATTTTTGGGAGCGAAATGCTTAATAATAAGACGACTATAACACTATCGCATCGATCAAGTTCAGCCAACACTCGCATATGTTGGCATATGTTTTTCGTTTATTGGGGGACTCGAAGGGAGAGGATTTGATCATCCCGGACAATTCCGAATCAGATTCGAAGTTATAGCTAATGATGATATAGAGAAGATGGATATCGTTCAACTAAATATTTTCGAATTTTACAGTCTAAACAATATCCATATTAATACACAACTAAGTAGTAATTTCCCGTAAAATATTCACCGCCCAATACTGACGCAACTGACAAATGGTAAAAATTGGCAATTGATTGATGAAATCAAAATAACTGTTGAAACCATAGTAACAATCATTCAGTTCTTTAAAACAATGATGGTATTTCACTCACACTTATGTGTTTACAATATTTGTTTACTTTTGCCGAAATATATGCATACATATTACTTACGTTTCCCTATTATTATTATAATGAGAATTAAAATGCAAATATAAGAAAGATATTTTTCGGAAATTATTCAGTATTATATTTAAAATAATGTAATAAAAGTCGATTGATACATTATATATATATATATATATATATATATATATATATTACATTATTTCTATATTTGAATTAAAAATCAATTTCAATACATAGATATAAATGGGTAAATAAAGTATACAGTCACTATCTATACTAATATATAAAATTCTTACGTCTGTCTGTAGATTTCGATTTTGAGTACAATTTTAGGGTAAATATTTGTTTCAAGAGGCTCTTATTACCACCTTAACATTTTTAAAATTTTTGTCTATCTGTCTGTCTGTGTGTGTGTTCCAATTTAATTAAAGAACGGAACAACCGAATTTAATAAAATTTGGTATTAAGATACAACACAATTTCTCACACATGTTAGGCTACTTATTATTCCATAAAAATAATAAGAGAAGGTATTCCCTAGGGATGAAACAAATTTTTTTTACTTTAGATAGGCGAGTTAAATATCATTGGAAAGGTAATTAAAAATTAGAAAATAATCTGTAAAAATATTTTAGTTGAACTGATAAAAAGCACAGTAAATTCAAATCAAAATCTAAAAAATTGCCTCTTTGAAATATAAACGTTTTTATATACAAAACACATAGTGGATATTAATAGCGTAATGGCTAACGTATCTGACATTCTGATGCTCCCAATAAAAAGACGTGGGTTCGAATCTTAAAGTATACTTTTTTTTACAAAATTGTTGTAAATAGACCTTAGAGTTGCTCAATGAGGAAATATAAACGAAAAAAAGTAATAGAAGTAGTAATAACAATAATAATAGTAATAAAACTGAAAGTAAATACGTTCTTAAAACCGTGCATACATAAAATCCTGGATTTATATACCCCCTCTGACTGATGAAATTTTAATATTCGATGTATTCCTTATAAGAAGTAGACATCTGATAAGAATATTTGTTTTGAAAATTCCTACCCTAAAAGAGTAAAAGGGGTGACTAAGTTTGTTTGAGAAAATATAGAGCTAATCAACGATCGAAATTTTGAATTTAGGTAATAAGTGTAATTAATAAATAAATAATTAATTAATAATAAGTTTCTGTTTTTGTTATATAATTTTAATGTCATCTAATAGCAATCTTAAGCAATTCTAAAAAGAAAATATAATCTACACTTACGTTACGCAGACGAAGTCGCGGGGATCAGCTAGTACTATATAAATATAATTTTTAGGACATCGCTATTTAGGATCGTTTGTACATATCTATACATGATATTTTATGGCAACAATCTACTTCTATATGGTAAAGATTTTTGATAAGTATTTTTTAAACATGTGACCAAATCTGTTAATTCCGTATATATTATATCGAATATTTTGTTAGTTTTTTTTAGGTAAATGAAAAACGTTGCTTAAACATTCTTTTAAGATTTAATGAAAATTAACTATACAAAAAATTGGATTAAAAGATGTTATGTTTTTGCGCTCGTCTGTTTTCTGATCGGTGTGGGGTTTCTTTGTTCGCTTGAAAGGGTTTTTCGGGTCACGATCGAGAATAAGACGGAACGACTGGATACCTTCGCGGTTCTCGCGCAGTATCTCGGCAAGATTTCTCGGCGAGACTTCTCGCGTGAGTCTGTAGTCGGTATCAGACTTGCAAAATCTCGAACTTTGTGACTAAACACTAAAATAAGACTACCATACTATCTGTAAAAAATTCAGTTGAGTTTTTCTTTAACAAGAGCAAAGATTTGATACTGGTTAAATACACAGGATGAGTCGGGAGAAATGACTCAGAACGGTATTATAACTCCTCAATAGATTTCCGAAACTATCGAGTTCACTTATATTAGTTGACACTTGAATCATGGGTTCATTCCCAGTAACTTTTTTGGAAGTTTCGGGTATGAAACTTAAAGCAGCAAAGTAGCTATCAAAAGTATTGAATTTCTGTCGAAAACAATGTCGCATGAAAATTGCTAAGATATCTATCGCTGAATTAGTCCAAAAACGTTTCAGAAGTTTTTTGCAAATTTAAAGAATTTATCCGATAGAGCTCTTTGTTATTTTTTTCTATAATATTGAGGTTTATTATAAGGAAAATGACAAAGTAATTGTTATCTTCATATATAAACCAAAATTAAGTTTTACTACCTAAATTGATTTACGTGAAGAATATGTTGGTTATTAAAAAAATTTAATGACTATTTCTTATTAATTCAATAAGAATATTGAAGATTTTAAGTTAGAATTAATATAGAAAATAAAAACAAAATTTAAGCCATCAACGCTAGATAAACATTTCCCATAGTATTGAGCAAAAATGTAATATAGAGCTTTATATAACAAAGACAGTTACGTTTTATTTTTAGCGATTTTACCTTTGACATGACTAAGGTTCTACAAAATTTATTAAAAAGTTGTGAGTATCGTATGATACACCTTTTAAAGTAAGAAATTAAACTTTCCACTATATAGACGTAATATGAGGATATTTAAGATTAAGACACGACACTGTAATTTAATTTGATGAAAATTTATGATTCCTTTGTGAATATGTTGAATGAGTTTTTTAATAAGAATGAGATATTTTCTTTGTATTTTCTCGTAGAAATGAAAATGTTAAAAATTATTATATTTACTTGCTTAAGTCTCTCTTTTGACCATTAAAGTTCAGACAACAGTACAACAAACTAGTTATAATGAAAAATTAGTCTATGATTTTATGTGAAAATATAAAGTAAAACCTTTTTTTTAATTTCTGAAGACTACGAATGATTTACATAAGCTTTATGTGTTTGAAAGGATATATTGATATATTATCTTGGTGTATATTTTAAACTTTCCATTTGTAGAATATAGATCTTTTTTACTTTCATTTACCTATTATAAGAATGAGGAAGTATTGTATTCGCAAACACAAATGTTTATAGTAAGGATGATACTAAATAAATTTTATTTTGGTGTTTTTAATTATCAAGGGTAAATCTACTTTTAATCTAACACTTAGAGTTAAGACCATTGTTTGATTTTTTGAAGTAAATTAACAATAAATTTGTTTAGTTTATATTTATACGTTCTTGTACGTTGTTTCTAACATACAGATCAATGGGTTTTACGCACATAATTGATGAATGTAAAATTGAAAATCCTGTACAATCAGGAAAGATCCGTAGTTCAGTAATTCGACTTATAGTAATAATACTAGTGGTTCATTGAAATAATATGCTGATTAGTACGACTGTAATCAATTATAGTCCATTCATAGTCAAATAATGATAATCATAAAGGAGCACTGCAACTGGCGCGTTTGAGTATCAAGATATGGTTTGAATGGTGTAGTCTCTTAATTAAAAGCCGAATACTAATAATTGATACCTGATTGACTTTGGAAAGTAAAAATCAAGTATTTTAAAAAACGTTTTTTCAACGAAAGAATTAATTCTCGAGTAAACTGCAATCATATACAATAACATTGGAACTTATTGGAACGATCCATTTGTCGGACAATAAATGTGACTGATTACAACTAAAACCAAGTATACATGATTCAGCGGACGGTTCACAAACGTTTACTCTACAGTAAAAACGTGCCTAAAGAAGTTTTCAACTTAAAAAATGTATGAAATTTATGCTTCATTTATAATTAAATATAAGAAATAAAATATAGATAAAAAATGGGGATACAAAAATTAAAAATATTGACCATTATTGCTCCTTAAAGGCACAATATGTACACATATCATGATGTATCTACCTTTGAATTTTAAAATAAAACATACTTTTATACATACTTATAAATTCTTTTAATTGAGTGCAGTCCGAGTCGAATCATATAAAAGGTAAACAAATTCTGTACATGTAGTTCTCCCACAACACGGTACCTTATAACACGGTTTCGCTATAACATGGTTTATAAACTGCGGGAATCCTCCTACAACACGACATCCACGGTTTCGCTCTAGTACGATAAAAGAATTATAGAAAATTGTATACAATATTTGAAATTCCTAAATTAAACAAAGGCGGAGGTTTTGTGAATATGGCTATTGAGGATGTTCAATATTTGATAGTGGTAAAAGACATTAACAAAGCGGATTTGGTGAAAATGGCATTCGAAGCTATAGATCAAGAGAGATAGATAGATAGAAGAGAGAGACCTATAGATCAAATATAGTATCAATATTTAAATTTTATAAATACTCAATAAAACTTACGTAACAGTATATTTATACCTCCTTCTTAATAAACACACAATAACGTTCGATTAAATCACTTCCCCTAAGTTGAAATGCTACGTTATGCTAGAGCATTCCCTAATTGAAAATCTCCAATATTTTTTTAAATGCAAACCTTTTCATTGAAAAAAGCTGAAAATCCAAAAGGAAACTGTAAATTGTCTAGGTCTATATTGAGAAATTTATAATGATTTGCTAAGAACTAGTAACCAAAATAAAATATCGGATTTTTTAGAAGGAGGCAAATAAAAAAAAGATTAACTAAACAAAAAAGTTCTGAAAGCCAAGACGATATCTTTCCGTTATTTCCGTGGATCAGGTACGTCAGCGTGAATCAAAACCATTTCAGCCCAATTTATTCGCGAAAATTCAATCAAAACCCTCAGCAAATACGATATCGAAATTTACTAAAAAATCCATTCTTCCAACTCCTCCCAAAAAAAAAAAACAAAAAAAATATATTAAATCAAACTTCAATAATATATTTAATTTTATAATCGCCAACTTCCTATTAGAAAAATAACTTCAATAACGCATTTTTAACAAACAACAATATGATGAAAATTCTTAAACCATTGGAGAACAACCAAATTACAACGAAAAACAAAACCGGAATATATAAGTTTCAATTCCTGTGAAAAATTCTACATTGACCAAACTGGTAGATATTTCGGAACAAGATATAAAAAACATACACCCAAGAAATCTACTTAAACAACAACTTCAAATTTTACAAAACACCTTTATGGCGAAAATCATCAATATTTAAATTTCGAAACGAATTTTAAGCCACTACATATTTGCAAGAATGGATCACATATGAACACCCTAGAAGAATATGAAATATACAAAGCACCTAAAAAGCACCAAACCAAACTAGACCAAAATAACATCTTTAACGACAAATTATATAAAACTAACAATCTATATGAAATTTATTTACAACTGAAAAACTAATCATTACCTGATGATGACAGCCAGGAACTGTTGAAACGCGTCGTAATAAAGAAATTGAGTCATAGAACCTATATTATTATCCATTAATTTATAATTGTGGCTCGGAAATAAATAAAATATTTATCAATGATACCTGCTTATGATAATCGGCGCTTAGCTTTTATATTTTCAAATTTTTGATTCTCTATGATCATCAATAATTTTGAAAACCGTTGTCCTTACTTGATAAGGGCTTCTTGAAAAATTTAATTTAAAAAAATATTTTTTATGTAAGAGAAATATCGTTCTCATTACTAAAAAGAGTTTAGAGTGTACAGTATACTCGTATATAAATATAACGACCAGATATATTACGAGAAAATTTCAATAGTTTGTCTCTACTTATGGTTAACAGGGGAAGTGGAAAAAAATGTTTCGAGAAAATGTACAATTTGTACCTTTTGTTAAATGTTAAAATTGACATTATGAGTTTTGTTTTAGTGTTTGCTTTTTGATTCAACGGAATATATTTTTTAACTCTATCCTCTTTAATGAATGTATGTAATAATGATATGTTTTATATTTTCTACAGAAAAGTTAAATTTATCTTATTCTTATGAATAAAAAAATATTGATTTAAAGTGTAAAAAATGTATAGAAAAACTAACAAGGAAATAAAAAAGACTATGGCGTAATTGTTTCCGAAACCAAATCTGTATGAAGTTTCATAAAGAATTTATTACAATATTAATTTGAGAGCTTGAAAAAAAGGAATTGAGATTGTAAAAAAAAATCACGCTTACTTTGTTGCATTAGAATGCTTATCTTGTTTATTGTATTGAAATGTTCAGAAAATAAAAGTCAATAAAACAAAATATTGAAATGTACAATTTACAAATTTTCTTGTAAATGAGCAGATGTTTTCACGAAATGAATTTTTGTATGCAAAAATTCATCTGTTCTTTATATAATATAATTCATTATGTATGCATTCTTAGTAACTGTTCTTTAAAACTTTCAAATTTTGAATAATATATTGAGTTATATTTATGCTTGTTTTTATATTTAAAATATTGTGTTTATATGTATAAACATTTTTTTTTTGTATTATTTTTGTAAGATGTTTAGGTTCAGATTTAATTAATGGTTTTATCTATTGTTATATTCGATGTCTCTAACAAAGCATGATATCAAAATACCGTGGTTACAGTTGCAGTGGCTGGATTGATAAACCGGTTAAGCTTCACATATGTCTTCTCTGTCCATAAAAAGTATATTTTGTAGGTTTGTGGTGGACCACTAAAATGGCAGGTGCAAAGCAGTGTACCCTCTGGGCTAATTGTTCACTTTCCTACTCTGAATTATAGTCCCGGCAAGATGATATTTTATGTTTTCAGTGGCGTCGTAACATTTCATAAAGATTTAATTAATAAAAACTTTGTTAACAGTAAGATAAATCTTTCTCAATTTCCTTTGCTCAAACGTAATCCATGTAAGTTATTAATTAAAGGCATTTACATTTTCATAATGTAACGAATGAGCAAAAATTAAATTACAATTGATTACATAGAAAATACAAATTCTTACAATTGAATCCACTACGCTTGTGTTTAAAAATACGAGTATAATAGCTTGAAACATTGTAAGAATGATTTTAAGACTAATGTATCAGATGAAGAGGATAAAAAGAAAGTCGAAGTTAGGTTGGCGTGTGCCAACTATATTCATAGGTTATTAACAAGTATCATCCCCAGGGCGGGATTGTTCCTTTGATACGTTTTTTCTCATCTTACAATTATATCATCGAAGTGTATGTTCATTTCCTCTACAAAAACATATTGTTATCCTAAAGCACGAATTTAAAACTTGACCACCATATTGATTTTGTTAAAAAAGTCATTTTATTTATCGATAGTACAAATTATAGCGACAGCTGTTTCACAAACATACTTGGTACAGATTCCAAAGACATTAACATCTTTTTGTTAGAAATCGAGAAGAACTAAAACACAAAGCTGCAAATTATACGTTAAAATACCAAGATTGAATTTCGAACAGCCATATAAGTGATTAAAAACATATTGAAAGCATAAATTCCAATTGTCTTCATCCATAATGCTTTATGCATTTGCCTAGAAAGCTCAACAGTTTAAAGCGTAGTGCACAATAGAATTTGCTTGGAAAAGTTGTTATTTTTCTAGGCCTATGAACTTTACAACTTTATATGTAATGTACTTTATATGTGTACGTATTATTTATAACTTTATATATTTTTTAAGCAGAAATTGATTCTTTTAGGCAATAATTTCTAATAAATAAATAAAAAGCACATAAAATGTGTTTACTATGTTTAATGAGCGATTGAAACACAAAAGACTAAAGCTATAAAATATTCTTTACCAACACAATCCACAATAAATATAGATACAATTTTTTCCGTATGTTCCATTAAGCTACCATAATATAAAAATTGCATACGGTATAATGATACAAATGTTTTCAACATAAAACATTTTTTCTGAAGTTAAATTTACCAATTCCGATAAAGCAAAAATAAAATTGAGAACTATTTCTTTAATTATTCAATTAAAATGACTTACTTGACGTGTGTTATTTATTTTATTGCACTTTTAAGGTAGAAGATTTTATATAATCTATGATTTTTGTTTTTCTCCTAAGGAATAAATTTGTTGTTTTTTTTACGAAGCAAAACTTTTGTACTGATTATTATTAGTGTCCGTTGGTATTTCATGAATGGAATTGAAGTAGCAGTTTTAACTTTTAAACTTTTGACCTTTGAGTATCGTAGGTGAATCTCAAATCCCTTATTGATCTTCCTTCATGTTAAATAAATAAATGCTTGTTGTAAGTTGAATTCCAAAAGAAAAACTGCTACAAAAAATAGATAGTGGAATAAGTTTAAAAAAATATAGTGTTTTTTTTTAAATTAATTATATACATACGTTAAAATAAAAACACAAATATAATGGTTTAATTTCTGCTGTAATGGTTAAAACAAACGAACTGTTCCTTTTCATTGTTATTCACCGTTGTTATATTACTGCTAAGGTCTTTAGTAACTTTAGGGTAAATAAAAATCCGTATATTAAGAAATATAGAAAATTTGCTCGATACGAGATTCGAACCCAACACTAATCAGCTTTGGAGCGGATACCAAGACGAGTCGGCCACCATAAAGCTATAATGAACTGTTTATTTTGAAAGTGGCCTAAGTCCATTTCAAGGACTGTCTAAACGACAATTTTTGATTTGCTGATTTTTAGCTAGATTTTTCTGACAATTATTTTTTTTAAACTATTGATTTGATTTTCGTTTTCGAAATGCTACTACTTTCTTTGTTTGTGAAATTAATAAATTCATTGTTGAAAAAAATAGGTTTATAAATTATTCTTGAAATGAACTTAGGCCACTTTCAAAATAAGTAGCTCAAATTTTCTACTAGAAGACCTAGATACGGAATATGCACTCTCATAAATCAATGCATATGTATACGAAATTTACAAAATCTGAGCATTTACAAATTTAAACAAAAGGAAACAAACAATCACTGCAATTGTTACAAAAAAAAATTTTTTTTGAATTATTTTTTCAAGCTAAGATTATAAGTTTCGTCTGTTTGTTGAGCATTTAAAATTGCATCAAATTGCTACAATAATTGTCTATAATTCTCTACAATAAGGGTGGCATCTCCTAATGTCTGACCAAAACTAGTTTTTACAACCGAAATCAAGTTTGTAAGAAGTAGTACAACATTAGCACAAGAAATAACAATTTTTTTGTCCAAGCAAATTGGAATCGGAAATTGCGATCTAGTACTACTTGATGACCACTGAATAAGATTGCTTAGCAATCGAAATACGTATTTAGACAACACATCAGTAATACATTTGTTAAAAATTTTGTTCAAATTTAGGTTTGTAGTTTCCTTTTGTAAATTATATTACATAAATAACACCACAATATATTTAATATAATGTATATATAATACATTTCTTGTTTACTTAAAAGTTTTTATCTTAATCTTCCTGGTTTTTGCAGTATAATAATTATTAGATCTTTAGTCCTTCACTGGCAAAATTTTTATAGATTTTTTTTTGGGAATTTGATGTGGTATTCTCTTTTATCTTGAATCCTCTTTTATGACACCTCAAATATTTAGTTCGCTATGATTTTTGTTAAAAATTTAAATAACATGAATTTATTCTCAAAAAGCATAAGAATTGCTTTTCAAAAATATTTTTTGGAATGTTTCATAATATAATATCATAATTTAATTAAATTATGTTGTTAGGAAAGATTTTATCATATGACCACAACTAGGTGAAAATTACCTTATCTTAACAATATATATTTACTATACAATAATTTCGATTTAGTCTAAGCTATATGCGAACAGTAATGCTATAACCTCTATAAGTAACAAAACTTAAAGGAACTTTTTGAAAGTTCAAAAGGTTATAAGCAAGATGTAAATCTCTATTGCATCGTTGATGGTGAAGTTAAAGTAATATCGAAAGATCAAAGGTCGTATGAATGATGTGGAAACTTAAGTTTAAAAAAATAAATTTAAATTCAGTTTGGTAGGTGATGGTTCCATTGAAATTAAGTAACGAGAATAAATTTCTTCATTTTATTTTCTTTAAATTTCAACCATTTGTGAAAATCAATTGCGAATAGATAGTACAATATATTAATAGGTATAATTAATAAGTTTTAGTTCTGGGGAAAATAGCAAATTAGTTTATGTTTATAGTTTCAGATATTAAATGAATCGCTTCATGCTATAAAGGCATCAGCCATAAATAATGTATTTTGAGATTATCATAGAAGTCATACCAAATGGAGTGCTTTCAATGTCTTAAGCTTTATGGAAATCATTTAGATTTGTTATAGATATTTTTAAGAACAAACCCGACTTGGTTCTTTTTAGCTTAATAAGTCGGAAGTACCCCTCCCCCTCCGTAAAACTATTGTGCATGAATCGAATCAAATTTTATTTATCACAAAAAATTTTTTTTGGTAATAAAATTATGACTAAAATTTAAGATGAAAAATTTACAGTTGTTGTGTTTCATAAAAATAGATATAATTTAGTTCAAAAAATTGGCAATGCACTTACTATGTAATTTAAATTATCATAAATTTTGAGCCATGAAATATTTATTGCACACTAAGTTGATTAAATTTATATCAAATAAAACTTCCTGTTGATATATAACAGAATAAAGGAATATGTACATAAATTTTTGCTCCGACAAAATAATATTCCACAGCTTTAATATGAACGATTTACGGTTTAATTACATTCTAGAAAGCGTTTTTTACGATCGACAAAATTTAATCAAAATTGTAAATAGTTAACTACAATATTTATCGTTTGTTAATAGTTAGATCAGGATTATATTATGGTTTAGCTTAGTATTGATTTGATGTTGTATTATTCAAATGGGAAGTTTTTCAACAAAAATGATTCAAATAAAAGTTTTATGAATAAAAAGACTGTAAATATTTCCATGAAACTGTAAAATACGTTTGAATTACAATTTAAACTTTATATACATCACTTTTTTATTTACATACTTTCATATCATGAATAGAAAACGGAAACTAATAAATCTATCTATTCGTGTGGATGAGTAAAGTGAACTCTTTTAAATAAAAGGATTATATTTTATGCATTTCCAAACTCTTTTATACAAAGTGAAAGAAATATTTCAACAAAAATTCGTTCAACAAAAAGAAACTATTACTTTTAAAATACAGTTTTTTATGAAAATACATTTCAACTAATAACTCCTACAAAGTTGTCGTGTGTAAATGTTGTATTTCATAATTATTTAACTATAAAATATTATAATTCTATTAAATTAAACTATTACATACCATAAATTTGTAGTGCTTTCATGATGAAGCTCATTGTGAAATTAATAAGTTTATACTGTATCACATAGTATACTCGTATAAACAATATATATACTGACACCTAATATAAACGTACGCTTAAATATAGAAGTTTGAGCTTGACATATTAGTATTATCTTTAAGTAATCAGTAGTGATTTAAAGCTCACCTGAATAAATTCTAAACTAAGTTCATATTTTGCTTTTGATAAAATAACAAATATTTGATTAGTGAAGTTTAAATATACTTGTTCATAAGTAATTACCGACCTAATTTGTTACTTGTTTTATTTTAAAATTAGATAAAAAATACATTAGTTAAATGTGTAGTTATGTAAGATAGTTTTACGACTTTTTCCTTATGGAATTTATGTAAATTGTGGAAAACAATTTATGTAACTTAATATCATTATTTTTATTTCCTTGTACAAGAAGCATAAGGAAGTATTGTAATTAGGTAAAACATTTTTGATTGCCGAAAATATAAATTTTTTTTCGGTACTTATGTACGTAATAGTGATGTTACGAATGTCAATTATCCTATTCGCGAATATGAATATTCAATTTCAGTAGTTGTGAATATGAATGTGAGTATTGTATAATATACTATTCAACGTAACATAGAGATAGAGACGGACGGTAAAACAACAACGTTGGTATTTTTGGTAGTCTTAAATTATTCTTAAAAACTAATATCTTTTTGTGTGTCCTTAAGTATGGATGTTCGTAAAAAGTTACGCTTCTTTGTAAAAGTCTAGTATTTTTCAAGAAATAAGTTTTAACCACTTTTGTCTTATAACTAGAGTTTTTGAAAGAATTTACATCATTTTAATCATAAAATACTAGTAGTTACCCGTGAAATATTCACAGCCAAAACTACCAGAACTGATAAATGACAATAATCAACTTTGATTGACAATAGTTTAAATTTGAGACAATGGTTATTAAATTTGGTTTTCACTCGCACGTATGTCTTTACATTCTATATCCTTTGTTTTTGTCGACATACACAAATATATACGTTTTCTTATTATTATATTGAATTAAAATTTTTATGATTATTTTAACTCAGTTATAAATTAAAAACAAATAGTTAAGATATAAACGAATAGTTTATTCGCTACAAAGATAATTTACAAAATTTGAAAATATAATAGTTTCTATAATATTGTACATATAACAGAAGTTACCCAATTGGGTACATGCAAAGTAGTATTTTGTTTAGTTCATTCCAGATTTGTGTATTGTTCAATGAGCGTAATAACCCAAACCAAATTCTGTGCTCTTATGATGCGCCCAAAGAAGCATAACGTCAAAAATAAAGATATATATAATAGTTAAATTATATATTATATAGTTTTAAAAGGGTCCGACCTTCTGATTCAAACTAGCTCATTCAAAGTTTAAAAGTGAGAAAGAGATAATTGCAATCGTTTCAACAGTTAGTAATAGTAGAGAACAGTTATTTTTAAAATAACTAACGATTGTTGTTATCTCGCTCTTACTTTTAAACTTCGTATGGGTTCGCTTCTCTTACCAACGGAAGATAAAACGACGTTAGCGCTCGTAGTGAGAGGTTCAGTAGTAACATTTTCGACACAGAAAAAATGATTGGCTTTGGGTCCTCGGTTTCGGCCGAAAAAGCTAGTTTCGGTCGGACCCTAACTTTAATTTCAATATCAGATTCATGCACAATATATTTGCGTGCTTTATTCCCAATGTGAGAGCTCATGCGAATATTTGTTCACTTCTAACGGGTAGGTATCTCACTAACATCAAAAATGATAAATCGTAAAAAATATAATTTTGTATTTATCCTTCTTAAAACATATAGTTGTGCTCTCACAGTTAAGTTGAATTCGATTGAGTCAAAACAAAAAGTAAATTTTGGAAAAGCAAATTTTGAAACAAAAGAATTTAGAAATCTATTAATTCGTCTAAAAATCCTTTACGAATCCTGTTTTCAAGAGTGTATAGCCTTACGCTTCTTGTGTTCGTTAGGTCCTTATAGGTCCTTATTTCTGCTGTTATAAGTCAAAAAGGCGAGCAAATTTCAGATTTTTCATATGTTTGGAAACTTTATTTAACTGTTCTTTCATTTTTTTATTTTTCTCTTTCATGGGTGACTTATTCTTTAGGAGCTTGATAAGATATCCAAATTAACGGTATTTAAAGCTGACTTTTTCTAGGTGAAAACGTAAAATTTTGAATAAGGAAATTAAATACCATGAGAAGGATGCATCAGGATTTTAGAAATGTCTAGGTGGGGAATGGCCCAAAATCGGTTGGAACCACTGGTCTAGGTACTTAAATATAGTATTTCAGCGGTTTGGTTTTGAGAAGGGTTTTTCATCAAATTAGTTTTCGGTTGTAGAGAAAATGTGCACCTATACTCAAGTACAAGGAAATCATGTGATATCCACTTCAGAATTTTTATTTTTAAGTTGATAAATAATAAGAATCTGGATGAATTATAAATGTGAGTATCTATTAAAAATAAAAGCATTTTTACTTCTAATTCTTACTAATTTTTAAGGCGTTTTTTCACCCTACAATCATTTTTTAGAAGTTAGCAAATTCAAAGAATGGAAAATTGTACTCATTGAGTTGTATTGTATTTGAAAATAAAGACTAAGTACTTGTAAGGAAAAAGTTAATCATCTGAAATTATAGCGACACGAAATCATATTTAGGATAATTATCCAGTGCAAAAAGCGTAAAATAAAATATTTGTAAACTCCCGACAAACCACAAATAATACATTTCCTCTCTTTTTACAAATTGTTGAAAAAAGGAAGTATGTGTGACTGGATTCTAGTCCAAATAAAAGTTCAGGAGAATCAAACATTTTTGCCATTGTTCTTAAATAATTCTTAAACAAAACACAAGCATTTTAAGAAAATAAAACTACTATCAATTGAAATAGTAAACCTTAATTTTAGCTTTATTGAAAAAAGAATTATACTGCACATTTCTCTATTTCTTGTAATAAATTACTTACAGTTTGCATTTCAGAATATTTTTCATAAATTTTTTTTTATTAACAAGTAAAGGAGTAAATCTTCTCGACAATCTCCGAAGCTTTGGTTGTTAACAACTTTCTTTGCCGCGTTATTACAACTGTCTATTTTCACAGGATACGACGATTGTATTGCCTTAAAGAACATATTTACATGCATCAGGCCAATTAGATGTTATAAATGCATTACAGTTTACTTCAATTATAAAAGAATTGTAGACATTACGGAATTTTTAATACACAAGCCTACTCAGACCTCAACGTTTCTTTTTTATTTTTTTACATGACTGAAAATTTTTGGATTGACCTTTGTAAGTATATAAATGTATGTAAATGATATAAAAAATAAGTTCATAATTTTTGTATTCTTCCATTAAAAAGCAAAATTTAATTATACATTATATTGTAAAATTAGGTTCATATTTGTTCGTATTCACTTTTAATGTTCATTATTGTAAGATGGTTACACGGCGTAAGTTAATTACACACATTTTTGAAATTATTTTGTCTGGCGTACTTTTAATAATAGGAGAATGCAAATTGGTATTTTTAACTGAACATTGCATATAGTTATACACACCTACATACTATACATATGTTTAGAATTCTAGCATTGTTCTAAATGTGCTTTTCACGTCTGATTTTCATATTTACTTGAATGCGAGAAAGTATGTTCTTTTTAGAAACCATGTCGACAGTGCAGAGTGGTAAAGTTGAAAGCAGTAATAATTTTCTGAATATTATGACAAACACAACACGAATACAAACTATATAATTGTTACTTCGTTTGGAATATTCCATTAATATATTACATATTTAATTTCAAGTAACATTTAATTGTTGCAGTATTTTCATAATCGTATAGCAAAAAGAAAATTTTGCGAGATAAGGTGTTTTTCCTTCTAATGTAAACTGTTGTTTTTATTTAGATATGCAAATGAGTTACCAATGAAAATGAGTCTTTATTTGGGTGTAAAGGTTACTATTTATTTAAGACAAAATAATTAGAATTAACTATTCAAATTAGTTACCATTAAGTTTGTTGTTTAATAATATAAGAGTCGAATAATAACAATGACATCAAGTAGAACAAAATGTGGGTAGATATTCGTAATTATACAATGGATTTTTATACCTGTACCAGTAACTTATGCACCAAAGTAAAACTGTTAATATCAGAAATTTGACTTTTAAAATTTAAGAATATAGGTACTTACCTTTAAATGATTTTTCGTAAAAATATTAGATCTGATTAATTTGATTATGTTTTCAATCCAATTCAAAGCCAACTCATATTATATCCTAGTATTCATAAGCACCTCAAGATGCAAAAATTTCCTACGGCTATTAGGATTTTGATTATTAAAAAAATTATAGTGATACCTCGAGATACGAGCTTAATTCGTTCCATAACCTTGCTCGAATATATATTTGCTCGTATCTTAAAACAATTTTTCCTATTGAAATTTATTGAAATATCATTAATCTGTTCCAACCCCCTTAATACCACCCCAGTTAATTTTGTTACGTGCTTTTGAATAGGAAAAATGTATCTATAAATGACAAATATTTTAAAAGAAACATAATAAATGAGTATGAAAAGATATAAACTAGTGTTATAAAGTTTTTTTTTTGTATTTTGGTATCTTAAATTCAACTTTTACACAACCTAAATACTACTGTATATAGTATACATAATACGTGATAACTGCACAAAAAGCAAAGCTCATGCTGTACCTCTAGAAGTTAAATTTCCATAATAAAAATCAAAACTATATAATGTGTAGGTATGCATTTCGGCAAAGACAGAACAAAGATTGTAAACTCACACATGTGAGTAAAATGTAATCATTGTTTCAAATAAAACTGATTGTTGTTATGGTCTCAACTATCATTTTTATTTCTTCCAATTGCCAGTATTTACTGTTTTTCAGTGGTGGATTGTGAATATTTCACGGGAAGTTACTAGTGTTAAATATCTTATGTATGTTTGCGTATTTGTTTCTTGAGGCACGACTGTAATAAATAAAACCAAATTGTGATCTTAGTGCTATAATAGTGATAGTTTTCGTATAAAACAATAGAACTAGAACATTTTTTAAGAATTTTTAATTAATATAGGTTGTGTATCCACTAAAACCGTTCCCACATGATGTAATGATTATTTATCTGAATGTTCATCTAAATATTTGAGTTAAGTGAATTCGCAAACCATTTATATATGTAGGTGGATCAAAGGAGAAGTAAAGATTATTTAAAAAAACGGGAAGAACACATTTTAAATGTTACAATTTGACCCATTTTAAATGTAAGACTTTAAGAGATTCTTTTTCTTTGAATATTTTTTTAACTTTCGTTTCCTATTGCATCGAGGCAAAGTACGAATCTTACGTAACTTGTTCAATGAACGTTGGACCAAACATTTGGGGAACGTTTAGACAAATCTTCGTCACCATTTGAGTGGAATCTTGTGTATTTATACAATGACTATGTTGCTTGGAATGTATGCCTAAATGCTTGTATTGATTGGGGTAACATATACAATTAAGGTAGATAATTAATTTTTGTTCAAAATACGAAAAAAAAATTATTTGTGTTCATTATTAATTGTATTTGGTAAGTATAAAATTAAATGTATAATATTTTGATAATATATTTGATTATATTTCATTCAATATTCAATTTTATACGTAAAATATTAAAAATGCAACTTTCTGCAATTGAAAACAATTATAGAAAATTATTTAAGCCATTTGGTAATTGACATGATAGATTATTTGTATTTTATTTGAATTTGATACCAATACAAATCTTGCACATCAACGTACTTCATTATATATTAACGCAACCCTTATCAAATCCATGTTATTAGTATTTGGAGAGACTTAATACGATAAACTTTTATCATTATTGAAGTGTTGGAAGTAAGTTTAATGAAAATACGTTTTTTTTTCCTTTCGTGTTTCATGAAAGATAAAATAAATCAACTGAATAATGAATTAAGCGAGTGACCAATTTCTATATATCATATTTATTGTCATTTATTTTGATGAAAGGCATTTTGTTAAGGTAATCGTTTAGAAATAAATATTATTTTTCCAAAAATAATAGACGAGAATTGGATCAAACAAAAAAGTTTAATTAAGTTCACAATTTGAGTAAGTAGCAGACATTGCAAAAAATATATATATACATAGTTACTTTCATTAGATTTTTATAAGCCTCTAGGGTACAAGGCTTATCCTTTTTAATACAATTAGATTTCAAAACTACTTATGAAGGTGTCATATAAATTATTAATTAATTTAATCGGTCTTCAGTTAAGAATAATGAAACAAGTAATCGCCCGAAATAAACAAGATGTGTACGACTCACATAAATAATTCAAAAGTTGTATTATTATAAAAAATCTTTTCCTTACGTATTAATGAACTTTTTACAATACTTCAATCAATATAAATTCTGACAAATAACTAGTGAACTGAAAATTAAAGAAATGTCTTAATTACTAAAAGATTTTGTTATCACTTACGTACTTTTCAATTATTTTAAGTTATTCCAGCAAAATATAATAATGGTACGTAATTACGATTAATTAATTTATTTTGGCGGGTTCGTTAGGATTTGTTACAGGACATATAATGCAAACACCACCTATTTTAATATACATATGAATATTATTACACACTTATTTATTTATTTTAACAATTGCTATAAAGGTTATTTATATACCTATTTGCCGCGTTCTGGAAGTCTCCAGTACATTCGATTTCTATCTTTTTCTACTCCGTATTAGAATCTCACAGGAAATGTACTGGAACATCTTCTGCCTTGATTCAATCTTATTGTTAAAAAATTCGAATGTTCTAAGTTTGTAGGAATAATTTTAGTGCGAAAAAATGAATCTAAAATATCGCTTTATACTCCGGATTAGAAAGTGCAGTTGAAAATTTTAGTTTTTGTAGTTATGGAAATGTCCACCAAGGGAAACATAATTTGAAGGTTTTTATTTTCTTTTTACCGATTTTAGGTTTCGAAGCGTCCTGGTGATCGCAAAAGATCTGAACGCATTTGGAAATTCCGAAATAACATTCGGAAATGCGCATAGAAAGGGTGAACAATTTTAAGTAATTGGACATATGGTTGTCTCAAGACTGGTCATTGGACTTCTAAATTGAATGCAGATTTTGATCTTGGATTGAGGCTGAGATTTTTGAAATGCTACGTTTGGTCGGTGCTTCTTTATGGGATGGAAGGCTGAAGTCTGAAAGTAAATACCATTAACAAATTAGAGGCGTTCGAGATGTGGTTACACCGCAGAATACTCAAGATACCTTGGACTTTACTTGGCCCTAACTTTCGTACATAAGGAACGTAAACTATTCACTATTCACTACTATCAAGAAGCGGAAAACTGCATACCTGGGACACGTCATGAGGAACGAAAGATAAATACTTGCAGTTGATAATGGAGGGTAAAGTGGAAGGTCAAAGAGGAATAGGAAGGAAAAAAACTATCTTAGGTGTGAAATATTAGACAGTGGACGAGAATACACAGCTTACAAACCCTGATTCACACTGCTAGGAATAGAGAAGAAATGGAAAGTGCTGTCCCAAACATCCGTTAACAGATAGCACAGGCAGAGGAAGAATAACGTCCTGGGCAAAAGAAATGTCGGTGTCCTTTCATGTAACAGTACACAAATTTACTACAAATTAGAAGAAATTAGCGAAAAAGGAAAATTTTATTCTTAATTCGGCGCTCCTCAAATTGGTTGGAATTTTCGACTATGTTAACTTCGAAGCTTGATTTACAGCAATTTTAATTTGATACTTCCACGTCGCTTGCGTCCTCGAAAAAAATGTCTTTATAGATCGACAGAGGCATAACGAAGTGATTCTATATCCCGTTTTTCTTTTAGAGATACGGAACCCTAAAATGAGCTAATAAGAAGAATAGAAAAATTTATCCTAGTCTGTATCCGGAGATCTGCACAGGTCCTCTAGTAGCTAATATTTTGCTGATTTTGTCTCACAAGAACTTGTATAAGTTATAATTTATTACAAGAGAAGCTTTTAATTATATTCATAAATAATTTGTTTCAAGTAAGTACTCCAATTTGTACTTATAAAATTTAAATGAGTATTACTTAAAGATAATTCAATATTCTTTTTCTTCTATTCAAAAAGCTTTTTTTTCAAAACTAATACGGCGTTAAGGTGAACGTTAATGATGATTCGTTGGGGTGTTTATACTTGTTTTTAAAAAAAATAATACAGAACGTGCTTCTATTAGAATTCAACAAATAAAAAAATGTAATCAAGTTAGAATTGACGGTAAATAGAAGACTTAATTAGCTATGGTGGGTGAGGAAAGATCTGAAGTTTTAGCTGTAGTCTGTTTAATAATATTTAAGGTTGAATAATTGTAGTCAAATATATTTCACTAATGAAGAGTGGAATATGAAAGAAGTAAACATCTCTTCACTAATTCGGCTCTCGTTAAAGTTAGGAACGTTCCACTTAATATTATTATGTGGATATAATAGGTTTTGAGAGACTTTAGAGACTAATAAAGAAGCACCTAACGAAGATCGTAAACAGGAGAGGACGTCGAGCGGTCAACAGGCCGCGTTAATAGCAAAGTTGAAAGCCGCTCATGTATACGTAATGATGCATCAGTAAACAGCTGCCGAGCAGGTGAAAAAAATACTTATAAAGAAAGAGATATTGTATGCTTCCATTTCGGTTATTCAAAGCATTTCCATGTTATATTTGAAATTCCGTCTTGCTTACTTTCGAATTTAACATTCGCGATTGCTTCATTTTTTCCAACTATTTACTGGCAGAGAAAAATAATACTCACCAATTCCAGTATGGTAAATCAAGTAAATATTTGCTAACCCACAACTGAAAAGTTTTCGGAAAACTGTAAAACTGAAAAAGAACTTTTAGCTTAAGGCTTTTTTATTTAAAGCAAAATGAAATAGTAAATGATTTTTCGATATTGAATGTTGTTTACTTTGAAAAGTTGCATTTTTTCAGTTACAATCAGATAACAGTGTTGTTACTATCGGGGTACAGTATCTACAGGGTGGTGTAGATCGGTTTGTCGGTAAATGTCAGTATTGACAAGGTGACTGATTTTTTTTAAACTTATTTTACCAATTTATTTACGTTTCACCCACACTGAGAAGATTTTTGTTCTCAGAACTAAAAGGCATTTTCAGGTTGAGGATTTTTTTATGTTAATAAGTTTATCTGATATATGACCTTTTCAATATCGATTTTTTGTTCATAACCGAAAAAAATTATCTTTTCTATTATAATCAACTAAGTTGCCGTTTCTATCTCTACATACTATTTTTAGCTATTATCATAGTGTCGATATCGATAGAAATAATTGATAATTTTATTTCTTAGAGGGATAATTAAAATTAAAACGAGATAAAATAAAATGTAACGACAGCATACTTGAAATTAAGTTTTCTAATTTGTTGTTACTTCTTAAAACTAAATTCAATATAAATGGTACCTAGAATTGTCCATTTTTAAGCAATGCAGTTTGCAAAAGAATTTTCTACATATCGAGCATTTTGCAATTTTTTTGCCCTTCTTTCTTACCTAAACATATTACATGTACATCTGCGGTAAGATGAATTTCCTATTTTTCTGAGTGAAGTTTACTCATTTGACTCATAATATGAACAGTGGACTACCAGTAAGCCAGCCCCGGCTAATCCCTCACCCTCTATAATTCGATATATCTATAAGAGTAAATACCTACATTTATAGTACCTATAGGTACGAGTATTAGATCTTAATATTTTTATAAGTAAACTATATGTTATGTGTAGGATTACAAGACATTCTGAATCAAAAAAGTTTCGGATTACAAGGGGACAGTTACAGCTCTCTATAGTCCGATAAAATCGATAATCCGACAATTTGTGAAACGATTATGTTTTAAAAGTATACTTGACAGTGACAAAAATTGCGTCCATCGGGTTAAGGAAGTATGATTGTAAATTATATCGTAAGTATATCGATTGAATTCATAAAATAGAAAAAAGTACCAATATTTTCTAGTGCGTCTTCTCAAACAAATGTTTGGAAATATTTGATCATAAGTACTTAGTTATTCCGGTTTTCGTACTATCATGAAATGTTACTCCTAATTTTTGTGGTATTACTTTGTTTTTTATTGACAAATATAGGTAGATCCCATTTTCATGCATCATCGATTATAAAATTATGGATAAGTTTAGCTAATAATACCTAAGCACGTAAGAAATTTGGGTTATATTTTTCATTTTATATATTTCTCGCCAATTTTAATATTTTCAAAGAAAAGGTTTTTAGGAGAATACCCGAAAATTAAAAAGAAAACTGTTTTTATATTTAATGTCTACTTCTCTTATTTATTTATTAAATTATAACTATATTATTTTAAAAGGTATGATAAAAATAGTGAGAAAGTAATTATTAATACAGTAACCAAAAAATAAAATGCCTACTTATAAAAATTAAAAAAAAAATATTTAGATACTTTCGTGTAGGGTAGAAAAAATGACCTCAAATATCTTTATAGTTATAATAAAAATATTTTTTAAATAAAAAGTATACTTATATGCAAAATAAACCAATTCAACAAAAATAATAACAATTTCAACTATTTATCGAGGTATGTATGTAAGATCAAATGTTAGGGTACGTAGGCTTAAATTGACTCCCCGTGACCAGTTAAGGGTAAAACATAGTTACCACAATTTTCTTACCTTTAACCTTCTTATTTAAGTTCTTACTTTGTTGGATCTTTTGTTTCAGCTCATCAAATCTTTATTAGTTTGTATTTGATTTGTATGAAACTTTCCTCTTAAAATTTAAAATTCATAATAGTAAAATTTTATAACAAGTCTACTCATGGCCGAGTGGTCAGGTGACCTAGGTGACTGCAAAACTGGTTTGCGTTCGTTTCGAATCTCGTATCGAGCAAATTTTCGATATTTCTTGATATATGGATTTTTATTAACCCTAGAGTCGCTAAAGACCTTAGCGACCTTAGTAGTTAGGTGACGGTAAATAACAATAAAAAAATCATAACCTGCGCTGGATTTACACTAGGAGTACTGATGGAGCGTACCCTGGGCGAGTATTCAGGGTTTCGGATTTATTTCTTTTTAAAATCGAAGTCAAATATTATGGAGAATTGATTAAAATTAAAAATACTGCAGATTTTTACAAAACTTTGAAGAAACTATTCGAGTCCAAAAATTTTTACCTATCCACAATTTTAATAGGTAATTTTCTTCATTTATGTATTTCGGAACATTATTTATTTTATGGAGAACATACCTTTATAAAGGGATAGCATTTTTATTGAGCCTCAATTTTGAATAAAATATTTGTCAATGATAAACTGAATTTTAATACTTTTTTCTTATGTAGTTATATATTTGTTTATTTATTAAAAAATCGGTAGGCTAAAAATCCTATTGCTTTTAGAATTAGTTTCATCCCCTTGCAATTTAAATGAATTCTTTTGCATATTAAATTCAACTTATTATATTATGAATTAATCTACATTTTGCAATTTGGAATCATGCAATAGTAAATTCAATGTAAGCATATTGCGTAATGATAATTTTATTACTAATCACGTAAAATAGTTTGATGCGGTGAAAAAAAGAGATATATTGTTTTCTATTGACATTGTAAATGTTTGTATGTAGCTTAAATTTAAAAATATAAATAGTCATATTGTTTAAGTTCCTCCAGGTAATATACAGTTTCTTATAAGGATTAGGTTAATGCAAAAGTGGATCCTACTCAGAATTTTTTATTTATTTTTATTTAAAAATTTCTTTCAGGATGCTTAAATTTGATTTACAAAGAACTGTTTATGTAGGTAGGTACCTACCTGATAAAAAAAAGGGAAATTAAAATAAAAGATACAAAATTTAATATTCAACCCATTGATTTCAACGTTAGTAAAAACACAAGAGAAAGAAATTTATAAAAATATTTTTTTATCAAAACATATTTATTGATCTTTTATACAAGTTTTATTCTCTGGAGATCTTTTACTTTAATAGAATTTTTGGTTGCCTTATGGATGTAACAAAAAGTATTCCAATCTGGTTGAATACGTTTGAATAAGTGGTCTGTTTTTTTTTATTTAAAGAAAAATGTAAAATATAAATTTTACGCAAGTTACATGGTACAAACTTTGGTCTTTTATGTGACACAATGAGATGACACAATAGTTCATTCATTCAAGAGCAAACAAAATACAACTTGACTTTGAAATATAAAAATTGAAATAATATATAAACATAGGTGCATGTTTATTTTTCTATACAAAATTACGTGCATGTGACTTTTTTGTAGAAGATTAACAAGTTACATGCCATATTGCTATGTGGGGATTTTATATTTTTATGTAATGTTTGAAATTTATTAATAATTTGGATATCTCTTATTGAAGTATTAATTGAATAATTTTTGTAATACTTTAACTTAACAACATGGAAGTCAATTTAAGATCCTTTGTTTAAAAATAAAGGATTGTTGCAATTTGTAAAGGTCGCTCTACAAGAAAAGAATTCTCATTTGACTACGAATGGTTGTAGATTTTTTTTTATTATCTTGATGGTGGGTATTATTTTTTTTTTAAAACAAGATAAAAAATTGGTGCCCATTTCCTGATAAAACCATTAACCTACATCGAATGTACCACTCGAATGCAACAATCGGTTCACATCTGAATTCCCACCTGTTCATGACGCATGTGTAGACAAATAGACCCACCCCCACTACATCGGGATCCTCGTATAAGGGTGTAGTTTAGTCTTGCGAAACAGTCACAGTTATTTTGGACATCGTTAATGCAAGTGGCAGAGATGGCGATGTTGAAATCCGCTCTCGTTTTCGCGAGTGTTCTGTGTTTGTGTTGTATGATAAATATAGATGGTGCTCTCCAAGAGGAGGAGGAGGTTTCTTTGAGCGAGCAGGTGGCATTGTTGAACAAACAAGTGCGTGTTTTATTGGATAGAAGACAGGAGGATTTGGAAATGATTGAACGAGATATGCGTAGAACTTTGGCAAAAAACTCTGATATGAATGCAATGCGAAAAGAATTAGATAAACTGAGGTAAGTTCATGTCCATTTGCGAATATTTTACTTTTAAATATTTCCATTAATTTTATTAATAAATTCACAATCAACAAGTGGTTAAAATCATTTTTTTTTCATTCAAAGTTTACAAGAATATAGTTACAACTTTATGCATTATTGTGTAGTAAATCTAACAATAAGAATTCATAACTAAAGTAGTATAGTATACAATATAAGTAAACGGTTAAATAACCAAATGGTACGATCACAGTATTGTTGTACTTCACAAACGTCTTTTAGAATTAACCATTGCCACGGAGAATACCAGTAATAACTAATACCCTCAACTTCGTCTTCAGAATGTAAAAATATGTGAACAATATTTCTGTTCAAATTTACTACCTTTACATATTTTCATAATATTTTTATATCTAAATGAACATTATAAGTTCGTTAATCTATTTTTCTTTATGAACTTTAAATGTGTATCAAATGCTTGAAACGTAAAATAAAACAATTGTTCACTAATGAACCAATATTTAAGTAAAAATATATATATTATGTTTGCTAAAGTAAAAATAAATAAATAATAATTTTTAAATACACGGGTTGTAATTATTTGTAAAAAAAAGTTTATAGTGGTATTATAACGTTTGTAGTGGATTCTGGGTCATTCAGTACAAAAAATTATAACAATTAAAGATAGTGATCTTAACAAAAATGAAGCTTTTCGAAGCTTTCGTCGATTTGATATAATTTGTCTTTAGTCACACATTATTTTTATACACAATTTTCTCTATAATAGAAATTCTTCTTTATCTGTTCTCCTATTATCCTAGTGTAATCTATATTAAAAAGAAAATGAGAATCATGAAAATTTTTTTAAAAGTTATCAAAATTATCAACAACGTAAATCTACATCTGGTGTGATAGTTATTAAACTAAAATTTTACTTCAAAATAAAGCTAGCGTTTGAAAATTACCAAAAATATAGATTTTAAAAAAAGGGTAGTGCATTTTTGGTCATTCGGCACAAGAAAAATTATATCAAATAATAATAGAGAACTTAATAAAAATGAAGCTTTTCGAAGCTTTCGTCAGTTTGATTTAATTTGTCTTTAGTAGCAAAAGATTTTTAAAAACAATTTTCTCAATTATAAAAAATCTTCATTATTCGTGTTTCCATTATCCTAGTGGAACCTATATTAAAAAAAATGAGAATCTTGAAGAATAAGAAAAAACGCTTATTTATGAAAACAATTACAATTGAAATAGCCATGAGAAATCAAAACTATTGAAATCGTAAATCTACATCTAAATTATTGATTATTGAGTTAAAATTTTACATAAAAAATACAAGTAGGCGTTGGAAATTTATCAAACATATACGTTGTAAAAAAAGAAATAAAAAATTATCTATAAAGTCCTCACATATTTTGAAAACATTATTTTTCCACCTTAACGAATATTTTTCTCATTAACTATATTTTTTTTTTATTAATTATAATAAAACTTATCGAATGATATCTCAAACGATTATGTAAGCTGATTTTTTTTCGAACCTCACTTATGTGCAAGAAATTTTTTTCCGTAATAATATATACCGTACTATGAATGAAATAGTAGGATTTAGCAAAATTCCAAATTTTATCAAAATCGGTTCAACTCTTGGGAAGTTAAAAGAAGACATAAAATTAAAATCGTATTGAGAAACGAATTTTTATTTAAAAATTTTAAGAAAAATTAAAATATACAGCCAGATGCTTATGTAACACATTTTGTACATTTATTAAATAGTTCAAACTTCAACGTAGTAATTTTTTGATACTATTGGTATTATAAATAATAATCAATTATCAACTAATTAAACAAATTAGTTAATTATCAACTGAAATGTTCGAATAGTACCGAAAATACGGATTTATCACTTATAATTACGAATCAAATTTAAATCTAAAATAATCCTTGCAAATAAGTTACATAAATACGTACCTCAATAAAAATGGGATAGGGAGATTTTAACGAAAATCGAGATGTTTTTAAATTTGAAAAATAAATGATATAACATGGAAAAAGTTAATTATTTTTCGAATGATTCACGCAAATAATTATAACTTTTCTTCTCAAGCTATTTCGACTGGATTTAGTTTGTGAAAATCTGATTTGGTTCTTAAATGCATTTGCGAACATAATTATTAGCCATGTAATTAAAAGTTGTTCAAATACTTCTTCAGATTAAACCGGCTGTTTGGAGCATTGGTGGAATGATTTAGAGCGCATAACTATTCCTCTGAAAGTACTCAGATATATCTTCAATTGGCTCTCTGAAATGTTTGTTCAAGTCGAGAACAATCGATTAAAATTGCATACCTATAACTTATTGAGATAAATTTTTCAACGTTCGCTCTTGTGATCATTGCTGCAAAGTTTTGAATCATCAAACGTGGAGATTTCCTTTATTATACAAACTATTTTATGATCACTATTCTTTTAGTGTCTACTTTTATGATGGTTTTGTAAAACATTCGTTGAAAAATAGAACGTTTTTTCTGACTTTTCTATGTTTGAAACATAAAAATTTCTGCAATTCTTCGGCGACAATTGTAAAATTGATGATAAATAAAATCTGCCAATATTACAAATTGATTAGTTTATTTACTAATTTTGTTGAAATCAAAAAAATATATATGCGTACTGTATCGATTTGTCTGTAATTTGGTTTCAGTAATAATCCCAATGATTAATGGTTGATAAAGTGAATGAAATCAAATCTATTATGCTATTTGGGAAATATCTGCTTGCAATTTGTCCAAAGACAAAAGCAATTATGTTGGAAATCGAATGTAAATTAATTTTGAGGTTTAGATTCTATTTCTGATTATACAACTAGGTATTGTAATAATAAAATTTTGGTTGACCAAATTTATGTGTGACCAAATTGTTATGAATGCAGTTTTTAAAGCATTTATTTTCTATGCCATTTATTTTGACATATTTATTATAAGTTGTTTTAAATAAATATACCCACCTATAGTAAGCTTTAACGATTTAATGTATAACGTCTGTTTCACATTGAATCTATAGCTTTAATGTTTGCGATATAAATCAGGATTACTCTTGTTAAATATTCCATATACAAATATGTGAGTCTCATCTAAAGTTAAATGAATGTTTCGTAAATATATTTCCATTATTGAAAAGAATAAATATATTCATATCAAAATATAGAAAGTAAATTGATAGAACATACATTAATTAAAAATTTATTGAAATTTCAAAGAATAAATCGTTAGCTTTTGCATTTTAACCGTTTTGAAATATTTATTTTAAGAGAATTAAATACGTTGTTCATATTGAAACATATTAAAGCCGCTACAATTTCAATTTGCATTTGGCTACGATAGTTTTAATTCAATTATATGTGGGGTAAGAATAAATGAATTGAATGTACACTATTTTTAACTTTGTTTAAATTTAATCTTTGTTAAATCCTCAATGCTATTTTACTTTTTAATCTGTTGAATTTCACATTAGAGATTTAATTCAAAATACATTTGCTGTAACGCTTATTAAAACAATATACATGTTTTTTTTTTTTTGGGAAACTTTGATTTAGAATCCTTTTTATTCAGATTATAATGAAAAAATATTATGCCATTGTGTCACTGTATTATTTTATAATATTTCGCGTGGTATAAACGTTTCGTGTGAATGTTTTTCAAACATATTTTTGTTAGGGTTTTAATAAAAATATTTCGAAAATTGAGTAGTGATACAATAATGCCGCGAATTTTAAAATGTTTTTATTTCAAGGATCATTTAAAAGCGCTGCTAGTGTCAGATATATGTGTTATAGTGTTTTTTCTATTTACATAAATGATTGATATATATATTTTTTTAATATTACAGTCACTTCGTTCAGTGTTCTATGAATAATGAATTTTTATTTTGTATTTTAATATTTCGTTCTGTTTTATGTTAAATATATATTTATCGATTTCGGTAAGAAAAAAACGAGAAAGAATAATTCTTGATACTGTGTTATATATGTGTCACATCTTTAATAATTCATAAACATTTTGGTTTTAAGTAATAGCATTGTATTAATATCTTATATGAAATTCAAATATCAATACTGTTGCATATAACAGTATTATAGAAGAATAACAAAATAAATAAAAATTATAAAAAAATTCAAACAAACAGTAGATTTTAACATTTTACACTTTTTCATATAGATTTCTCTAAATTTGCATTCATAAATTATTTACAAGTATACTCTTATAAAATAAAATCAACAAATCCTAGTTAATTTTGAATTTAATTTGAGATAATATATTTTAGTATAGTTAAATTTAAAGTTTTCAACTAAGTATTTTCAATCATTATCTTTAAATCATCATCAATATAATGCTTGAAAAATTACAAATAGAATAATATAAATAATCCACAAAAATTAAAAAATCAAAATAAATCCGCGTTAACAAACAAATAGTTTTACAAAATTTAATAATTAACAAAAGTAAGCTGTAAAAATAAGTCTGAACAAAAGTTTAAACAAATGTATTACTGACGTATTTGCCCAGGTACATATTTCGATTGCCAAGCAATTCTTCTTCAGTGGTCCTCAAGTAGTATTGGATCAAGTAGTAAGTGGGACGTGATTATATAAATAGACCACATACAAGTAAAAGAGACGAAGTATTTTTATCTCTGCACCAATTCTCTGGCTGTTCAACGAAAAAATGTATAATAGTGACTTTACTGGAGTATCTATAGTATGTATGAACTTATACATGAACTATTTTTGCGAAGAAGTAATTTTTACGATGTCGTTTTCGTAAATATTACAAAACGTTCATTCGGGTCCAGCACTGAAACAATGAATAAAAAAAATTACGATGTATATTGTCTTTTTTCCTTTAATTTTTTGTACGTATGTCCTTTTTTTGATATTTACGAATTTGAAAAAAGCTACGTTTGAAACATATATTATAGAAATAACTAAAGTTGTCTTTTTTACCATAGAACTATTACAAAGAAAAACGAATATCTTAATCTGAAGTGCCTTGCTCAGTACAGACAACGTTGGAAAATGGAAGTATTGATGGAACATAGGGGAATCTTTAATATAGTAACAATTTAAAGAACTCATGATTAAAAAGAGTTCTTTCTCTTAATATTTCACAATGGTATAACTACGTTTTTTCTCTAAAACCTTTTTGAATAAAAATCTTAAAAATTACAGGCCTATGTACAAAAAAGGAATTTTTAGTTCCTACTAAATTTTTGCTAACGTTAGTAGGTGACATTCATAGCTGATTGTAATCACTAACCAAATTGGGGCAAGTCTTGCAACTTATACACTAAGATATTAATGAACATTACAATATCGTATCCATTAGACTAATAATAATAGAATAATGAATAAACCATACACTAATAAATAATTTCTTTATTATGCATACGAAAACAATGCAGAAATAGTTATAGGCTATTCTATATGTTCATATGAGTAAAATTTAAATATTTGTTGAATATGAAGATATTAAGAATACTACGAAAACGGTGGTTGAGGAAACAAAATAAAAATTGTAAATCAAGAATTTTGACTTACTTTCAACTGCTATAGACAATGGCCTTAATTTCCTTAATTATTGCTTGATGTTAAACAGACAATTAAATTATGTATTTACTTATATTAATACCTATAGATAACACTTGTTATTATGCGCCACTATGCAGTCATGTCACTGCAGTTAGACTTGGAGTTTTACATTATTCAAACATTATCCAACTCTAAATTCAATTAACTATAAGTGGTAATGATTTGATTTTGAATTTTCAGAGAAAATCTAATGCAAAACCCCAAATTATACGAGCCGCATTTTTGTTTGATATAAAAGTAACCAAGAGATTGAAATTTAAATTGCATCTTTTAAATATCACAATGAATCGTAGAAGAAAGGATCGAAAAATATAATTTCTCAGAAATAACTGTTTGTTTAAATTTTTTGTTTGTCATTCAGAATGATCATAAGGATGAGAAAAATACCCGACAGTAACATTATGCATAACAATAATTAATGATGAACTAGTGATAAAGTCATATCGTGTAGGATTTGGAAATTGATTAGTACCTTTAATACTTGGAGCCCCAGATATAGCTTTTCCACGAAAAAACAATATAAGTTTTTGATTACTTCCTCCTTCATTAATTCTACTTTTAGCCTCATTTATAGAAAAAATAGGAATTGGAACAGGATGAACAGTTTATCCTCCCTTAGCAGCTAATATTACACATGCTGGAGCATGTGCATAACAAAAAAAAAAAGGATGAGAAAATATTTTTGCTACAGTTATGATTAGAAATTTACTACGAAAATGTTCTTGTAAATGTTTTTTATGTTTATTAATTAGTAGTTTAAAAAAGGCAATAGAATTGTACACCTAATACTGTTTTTACACGGAACTTTGATTTAACATGGCTTAGAAAAAAAAATTATATCGTTTTTACATGATTTCATTCGATTTAGCACAATTAAAAATTCGATTGAAATTTTAAAGAAAAATGTTCCTTAACTGCGATAAGTTTATATTTATGTTACTTCTACTTTAAGATTTGCTTAACGTTTTATTCTTATAAAATAAACGGTGCATTAATGCAGGTAAAAATTAAATTTGATTTTTATAAAGACGAGCTTTTTTGTACGAACAAATTGTTTTAACTTTTTCTTATAGGGTTGAAGAATATATAACTACATTTTTTTTTCTATTTTATACTAAGTGTCTTCTTTTTTAAACGGTTTTACATGGAAAGTATCTACCATGTAAAAACATAATAAAGGTGTACCTGTTTATTATACAATTGTTCACAAGAAGGGATATTTGCCCTACATCAGCCTTAAAAATCTATTATACTACTTGGTTTAAAAAAAAAGAAGAGGTTTAGAAGAAATCTCTAACAAAGACACCTAATACTACTCGCGACTATTTACTTTGTTTTCCTCAGGCGCTCGTAATTTCTTATTTTAACATAGTCAATACTATATCGATTATTGTCGTTTTTATTATTTACAGTACAACATATAATATTCTTACTTTGATAATGTTAAAGTAAGAACAGAATTTCTGTCCTGTGAAATTTAAGTTTATATTAATTCGTCTAGTGATCATTTATAAAGGCCTCTAGTAAAAGATTTTACTCTGAAAAATACTCTCTTCCGAAAGTTTTCCCAGTTAAGAATAGGTTTTGTTATTGTCTATGATTGCGCAGTTTTAAATAAATGATAAGGAAAAAAGAAAACACGTACATCTGCCCCAAAGTGTGGTTTTGTCATTTTGAATTCATTTTTTTGGAACTGTGGTAAGCTAAGTTTTAGCGATTTTCTCAACTTAAGCACCAAAAGGCGAAATAAATAAGGAGCAATAAAAGAAAGGGAAATGGGTCGAAAGAAAAAATATTGTGACATACACAAGAAGGGACTATTAATTTGAAATAGAAGGTAAAATTTAGTAAGCAAAAATGTAAAAACTATAAACTTAAAATTGAATATAGGTAAGTTGTAAATAAAGAATTAGAATGATTTCAAATTCAACAAAAAAAGTTTACAACTTCATAATTTTTGTTTCTATAATACAGAAATTATATTGTGGTCTTATTTACGGTATATAATTTACAAAAGTAAACTATAACCGTAAGTTTGAACAAAAGTTAAAAAAAATGTTTTACAGACGTTTTGCCCAATTTCGTATTTCGATTGCCAAGCAATTTTCCTCAGTGGTCAACAAGTAGTATTGAATCGCTCCGTAATTGCTATGTGATGAGTTTATGTGATGAGTAACTACTATGTGATAACTGATGAGGAAAATTGCTTGGTAATCGCAATACGTGTCTGGGCAATAATTCAAAAATTATTTTGATTGAACTTTGGTTCAAATTTATGCTAATAGTTTACTTTTATCAATAATATTACATAAATAAGACATCAATATATTTTATATATGTATAGTTAGCGATAAAACCTAATTTTATTTCACAATTTTGTAAATCTATAAGTTAAAAAAAGCGCTCGTGTTAACTGATCAAAATTTAATAAAAAAAATCTTCGAAATAATTGTATATAATTTTTTTTGTCATTGGAAATTTATTGCTAAAATTAAATTACAGTAATTCAATTCCTTTTTTATTTTCTTTAAAGCATGAAAGTTTATTGCGTTTTTATCTTTTATTTTTTGTTTGGAATAAAGAATGTTTTTAATTTGAATATTTGAAATTATAATTTGAAATTATAATTTGAATCAGTAATTATTATCGAGCTTTCAAGCACTTATTAGTTTTGAATATAATGTACAAAGAAACGTGATTAAATTGTGTTGAGATTTTACAGAGCTTTTGCTTTTCCAATATCACGCTTTTATATATTTTTAGTTCTCAAGCACAGTACGAGTAACTTATAGTTACAAGTTCGTGAATATCGTACTTATTGCCCTTTCATCTCTTTTCGAGCTTTTCATCTATTTCTCTTCAGACAACATACTCGTATGGTGTAGAAGTTTTTTCGTGCATGTCACGCGATATTCTTACTTGCCTGAGACATGACCTACCCAATATAACTGAACATCTGATTCTGAAGTTATAATTAATGACTGAAAATTATTTTTTAGCATTCGAGCACCATATGCTGAATTTTTTACTCTAATAAATGAATGGGGTTGATAAAATGAAAAATAATATATATTTTTTTTTGAAACTATCCAATCGATATCTCTTTATTTCAAAGCATTTTAAAATTTTATTCCATACCATCCAGAGAAATCCTAATTTCGTTAATCGATGAATTTAATTAAGGAATAATCAACCTAGTTTCGAAATTGCTCATTTTCAGTGCTATTTCACACGGCTGGCTTGTATTACATCTTCGTATCAGCGATTCATTAACAAATTATACTATCTATAGATATGCTGTTAGTTTATCGAATGTTCAAATAGTTTTTTAATTTATTTTTAAAACAACAAATTGCATTTTCTTCGTTTACAACAAAAGCCATTAAATTAATTTGTTTTCATAAAACATAGTTTAAGCTTCCGTGATTTATTGCGTGAATTATAATCAAATTAATTGCATTTTGTTTTGTTTAATTATTAAACTTTTTAGCCCGCACCCACTTTAGTTGCAATAAATAAAAAAAATATTTTACTTTAACGCAACATTGCCTTTAATTTTTGCTGAAAATTGTAATTTTTATACAAAAAAATATATGACATTCACTTTATTACCGACTGAAGATGTTGAGGAAAATAAAAATACTTTTTTACGGGTGATAACGTTTATGTAGTAAAAGAAATGGACAAACGTTTTATATCCGATTACCATTAGAATTGAAGACGAACATGTAAAACACTTATTACGTTTTCCAAAGAAAATAATGAAAATTGAATTAGTTATTAAAGTGAAGCAAGATGCTTCACCGTTAGGTGAACTAAGTTTTCATCCAAATGAAAATTTAGTTGCTCTATTATTTTCACAGAAATGTATCTGCTGATGTCACATATATCATACAAATGGCCGCTGAAAATGTTTGTATTGTAAATCTTGAAGAGAATACGAGAGCAATGATTTAAAGGTAACAATCGTAAAGTATTTCAAGATTTATTTTACTTTGAGATAACGAAAAAATACATTTATTTTTATTTAGTTTTTTAAAGGCAATACAACTTTACAGTTTATTTCTTGTTTATTTTACGATTTTCATTTTCTTAATAATGTACGTGAAGTATAGCACAATGGAGGAAATTACTATTAAAATAACGGAGAGCTTGAAATTTTAAAAAGCTTCCCGTACGAATTACTCGATTTATATCGCTTGCTAATGCATCTAAGTTATTGAGCTTTATAAATTTATTTTATGATTATTTTGCATTGGTTGTCGTTAAAATGAACGTAAACGCCAATTGTACCTCGTAAAGGATTATGATGACTGTTAATTTTATTCCTGTGATAATCTATTACTCTTTCAAATGTAGGTAATTGAATGTAAACTATTTATTTATTAATCTTTCAACTTAAATACTAAACCGTATCGATACTTTCTTCAATTTTAATACATCGGTGAATAAAAATCGTAAAGATTGAAACTTCTGTAAAATATATCTATACCGTGTCATTTGATTTAATTGGAAATATATATTGAATTGTTTACAAGTCGTTATTATAATTTATTCACAATGTAAACCTATAATGAATAATTGAAAAATTAAGCCATTATTTTTAATCAGTATCATTAGCAGAGTTGTAAGGTTGTTTTCTTAATTTAAATAACACTAATTACATTTTGTATCGTAATTAAAAATCTTTTGAAGTGAAGTTTTATTATATAAAATATATCGTGCAATGCATGGTTATATTAGTAACTTTGTGTTACAAAGAAATGTTAGGTGCTTTCATACATATATGTAGAGAAACATAATCTTTCTTATTTTGCGTATTTACTTACTTTCATTGAAGTTGTTCAGTGACTGACACTTTCACGGACTAATAACATCAAAAGAGTGTTCACAAGGTAGCTTGAAATTGGATCTTTGTAAAGAAATTTCCGCGATAGAAGAATTTGCAAATGCTATAACACAGTATGTTGAGAATTACTTAACATGAAACAAATAATATTAATAAATTTCAACTTAATCAATTACTTTCTGAAATATGTTTAAATAAATGAAAAAAAAACAATTAATTAAACCTTAATTTTAACAAGATAATTTTTGTATTGGCTGATTTCGGATTCGCAACTTACTTGACTGTTCCACCAGATTAAGTAAAAAAAATTATTATAAACCCATTTAGAATCCACTTTTACAATGGAAAATTATCAATCAATAAAGCAAATTGGAAAGAAAAACTAAGACATTTTATTTGCGGTTGAAATGTTTAGTTTTTATATCTCGAATTAGATTATACCGTAAAAAGAATTAGCTACCTACAAAAAATATAGTTTATAAGCTTATTTAATTAGAAACTAGAAAAATTGATATATTTTTCTGTATTGATTAAAACAAAAACTAATTAAAATAATCATTTTTGCTAAACAACTTTCATGCTTATTTTTAATTTAAAAATAAAAAAGGAACTTCGATTAACGGTTTTTGTGCTACTTTAACAATTGATATGAAATTCATCAAATCAATCAGAATTGTAAAGTTTTCCCCACATTTATACAGTTTTATTCGATTTGAACTGCAGTTGGTGTGTGTAAAGACCTTATACCAATCAAAAAGAAACATAATAGTCATCAAGTACGTCATTGTTACAGTAATTTTGTATAGGATAAAATATTTAACTATTGTTAAACTGACACATGTTCGATATAATTTAGCTTAGTGGATATAAAGAAGATAAGATGGGAATTACATATACATTTTTTTACCCTATATGAAGTCAATATTCGTATAATATCAGGTCTTTATTGGATTTTTTTTTAAAAACTAAAAACCACTGAACAATGACCTAATAGTGGCGGGATCACTGCTGTAACTCTTTATTGGGTACTATATATTTATATCTTCTCTCTTATTTTTCCAATATAAATTGAGTCAAATTGACAAAATAGTACACAATAGATTTTATGAGCAAAAAATATATCTTAACTTAATATGGTTTATTATGATTTTTTTCAAATTAGCTTCAGTTCTTTATTTAGCATACACTAGGAATGGAAACCTGAAATCGATTATTCTGATGTTAATTGTTGACCGCATGACTCACTGACACTAGTTCAAGCCTATATCACTAGTTGGTGGAGATGCGACATTCATTTGATTATTATATACAATTGATATTGTAAGATCAGGTGTAGGCTTACATAACTTCTATTCACAAAAATCAGCGCAAATATATAGAAGGATGTCCAATCACTCAAGTTCAATTAAGTTTTCTCGGTAAAATTACCCTCACAGAAAGTGGAAAAGAGAGCAAGAAAGAGTAAGAGAGAAAGAAAGATACTTCTGCTAGTCGTACCTATTTGTAGTTTCGTTTGACTAAAATATGATTAATCTGACAAAATAATCGAAACTTTTAAGATAACAGCGTAAGTAAGCGCAGTTGTCGATTTTCTTTTTCTCTCTTATTCTTCTTTACTTTTTCTATTCCTTTCTACAGAGAGCATAATATAGCCATCGGGTTTTAATTCCAAAAGTATTGTTGAGAAGTACACTTTGCTTGAATTTAACACCAAACTTTGCTGAAGGTCAATAAATTTTTAAAATTAATATTATGAATAAAGAAGACAATTCAAGTTGTTTAAGATCGTTTTTTTTTTATTTAATGTTTTTTAATATTCAAATTAGCAATAATAGATACTGATAAAATTGCCTTCTTTATTTAATAGAAGCTGAGATCTGAATTTTATCATCTATTAATATTATAATTAAGTCTATTTTTTGCCATAAAAGGCCATATACTTAGTTTAGGCGGCTCTATGTCTACTATTACTAATTAAGCTAAAAAAAGTACACATAAAATGTTTTTATCTCTTAAAACAGCTAAATTCGTAAAATGAATTTTTTTTATAAGTATCGGGTAAAAGAATCTTTGGGATTTACCGACAATTAAATCTAAACTTCGTCCAACCAATTGAACTTCTTTATAAGTCTCTCTACTCTGGTATTTCTTTTCTTTTTAATTAAGGGAAAAAGAAAATATGTTAATAAATAATTATACTTAAAAACGGTAGATTAATACAATAGATATAAATTGAATCTAACTGGATAAAACAAAATAAAATTCTGCACCAAATCTCTTGGTATCTCGGTATCTAAGTTACTTTTTAAGTTACAAGATACAGTTCCTTTTAAAAAGTATCTAAGATACTAGTTACTTTTTGGCAAAAAATAAAGGAACTAAGATACATTATCTGGGGTATTTTTTAAAAGGAACTATATCTTGGAACTTAAAGAGTAACTTAGATACCGAGACACCAAGTTTTTTCTAAGTAACCAAGTTACTTTTTTCTGACAGCTCTGTTCCAATTATTTGATCTTGATAGTTAAAAATCTATATGTAATTCATGTTCTAAAAAGTAATCGATTTACATAGTAATGCTTTCTTATTAAAAACATTTACTAGAATTATTATTTTAGCAAAGCTCCTGAAAATACCTCAGCCTTACCTAATTTTTTTATGTCAAAAATGAAAAATGTAAAGCGTAAAGCTCTTATTCAACTTGTGCTTACTTTTTTAATTTCAATCCGTTAAAGTTACGGTTTCATACAACATTTCTTATGAATGGTTCAGCTAAATCAATGGTTCTTAGTTAAATTTTATGTCAAATTGCAGCAAGTTTAAAAAGTTTGAAAACTAATAAAGCTCACTGTGTTCGCATTGAAAACTTTGTGGGTCTTTAAAAAACGAGGTGCCAATTAATCCTCATAAAAGAAAACTTTTCTTCTTACATGATCATAAATTTATGTTAGAATATAATGAAGTTATCTGAAACATGTAATCTTACAGGCACAAGTAGTATTTCATAAATATAATAAAACGATTCAAGTAGGACGCTTGATTATCTTAGTTTTTATTAAAATACATCTAATTTTTTTCATTGTGAGTCATAATTTTCTTGTACGAGAATAAAAGAAGTTTTTGTGTTATATTCCGAGAAGTTTCTCTCTTATCCTATTTTTATTTTTTGCTCTACGACATTCTTTTGTCGTAGCAAAATGATCTTTAAAACCTATTTCTACATTATAATTTATGTCCTTATAAATTAATTATGACACTTACTAATCGATTCATTTAACAAATCATCATTTTAAAATGTAAAAGCTTTTTCCATAAAGAATATTTTAAAAAGTACTCTTATGAATTTTAATTAAAATGTTTCAGTAAAATTAAAAAAAAAAGAATTTTTTACGTTGAAATAGAAAATTATCCTGATTCAAATTTAAATTGAATTATAAGAGATTCTATTCAAGCTTAGTTCACCAAATGAACTACTAATGCTAGGAAAGATTAATTATTTCACTAAAAATGAGTCTTTTTTTACATTTTTTATGGAAATTAAATTATTTCTGCTGATTTAAATTTGTCATATTTCAGTTTTTACTTCAGAACCAGATAATATAAACGATTTTGCGTTAGACAATTTGACAATTTCGATTTGATGTGTGAAATTTCTATTTCCATATTTTTATCTCGTAGAGTTATAGGTGAAATCCGTATTTAATATTTCAACCGCAGATATATAACTCTAAATTGCTAGTCCACTAATTCAGCTACTGTCCTCATAATGCAAATAATTATTTGTTGGATATCTGAACTTTTCCCATTATTATTCACGTCTGAATAGCTGTTGTGTTGTTCGAGATAGTATTTAGTTCATCATAAAGTCTGTATCTGCTTGATATAAACTTCTGCCACAACTGACTCATCATTATTCATCCCATTGTACCCCTAATAATAATAAATTCATTTTCATATTTTATAAGCTGACGACATTGACTTGCTTTGTTCTTTTCAAATCATTTACAAATTATCCTCTATAATAATATTTATATTCATATATACTTACAAAAAAATATTTGAATACTTTTGTTCGTCCAAATTAATTTTTTTGGTCAAATAACCCTATACAGAAAAGTATCCCCTAGTTTAGTAATTTGTGAATATTAGTATTTTGTGTACAACCTCACCCGAAAAATATGTTGATATTAAAAAAAATCCCAAGCTTTACCCTCTTCCAATTTCGCTACCCATCATTGTTTTGATCAAATAACGACAATTTAAGATCTTTTTTTAATGACTATAAGAATATTTCTTAAAAAACATTTTCCTAGATAACAACCATTTTAAGACACAATTTTTAAGATTATAATGAATGAATTATTGTATGTCGTATAAATATTTTTTTTTTCTGCAATGCGTTTCAACAGCAGTTAGCTGTTATCGCCAGGTGGTATTTTTATATTGCAAATTCTTAAAAAAAATTCATACAAGTTGTTTGTTTTGTTGGATCAAGGTTGCGGGCTTTATATATTTCATACTCTGACCGGGTGTTGTAATATGATATTTTCTTGCAAATATATAGCGGTTTAAAGTTTATTACGAAATTAATGCATTTATAATTTTCGCCGTATAAATGTTTAGAAAATATATTGTAAAATTAGGCAATGTTGTTCAACCAAGTTTTTTTTGAAGTATGCCTTTTCCCAGGTAGGAATTTATTATTGGTCTAGGCCTGGCCCAAGACTGGCTTAAGTCTGAAATAATATCCATGAGCCAGATTTGCGAATTCGTCTTAGTTTAAAAAAATAAACCATATAATAAACCAGAAACAAGAAACATGTTGATTTTTACAATAAAAATAAAATAAAACCCAATAAAATTGAAGAAAGATTTTAGTTATCTTATATTTTCTTGATTCATTTATCTTGGTTGAACTCTGGTGATGACGTTTGGGCTAGGTTTATATACCAAGGCTTGCAATTAATAACTGGCCAATGATTGGTCCTGTTGTGCGTAATGAGTGTTCCTATATGGGTTATATCTAGTTTTGAAAGGTCTACCAGTTTGGCCAATATTAAATTTTTCACATATGAACCACATTTAATGTAAAATATTTCGGCCATATTCTCTATTGTGATTTGGTTGTTCTCCCATGGTTTGAAAATTTCTATGATATTATTATTTGTCGAAAATGCGATACTAATATTAATTTCTTTAAGAAGTTGACAATTATAGTGGCAAATAGTTGAAACTTGATTCTATATACTTCTTCTTTGCTTTGAGTAGAATTGGAAGGATTAAATTTTTGGACAATTTATTTTTATTCCAAATCAAAGTTCTAGTTGCTGGTTGTTATATCAACTGCTGTCGGACCAGGAAAGTACATCTTCCTAAAATTTTTTCTTCTTTAAATCCTTTCATCTAAAAGTAATTTTCGAGCTTTATGTTTGCAGGAAGTATAATTTTCATATGGAAAATTTAATAACAAAGAAAGACATTGCCAACATTTTTAAATAAAACCAAGCAAAAAAATGTCATAAATTCATAAAAATTAAGATGATAAAGGACAAATACATTGAGCAATGAAGAAGAAAAGTAAAGCAAAAGTAAGACGTGTGTAGTTTGCTAAATACTACATAAATTGGTCAATTTATCGTCCAGGAACTAATTTTAGTTCTCGGAATATCAATCAGTGTTTGATTTATGAATTTTATTTTCATATATTTCGAACATTTCAGTTTTTTTTCAAACAATAAGTTGTAAATGACTTTAAAATAAGGTCTGGAAAATAAGGGAAATAAGGTCGGTTAGACACCCTTTTCCCGATTACGTTAACAGGTGCCAATAGCAATTCAAAATTCATATTTAAATGGTATTGCAATGTTTTTATTACCTTTATTTATTTAATTTTTTCAATACGAGTTAAAATATCTTTTAATCTACTAGAACTACCCTACATGAGAACACGCGATAGTTGAACATGTGCTACCTAAATATTAATTCATTTAAAGTTTTGAGTCGCTATTTTAATTTTTGCATGGTTATTCAATTTACGAATAGATAATAGATATGTATGTAAATCGAAATTGTTTGAAAAATGATTTAATGTTTAAGTGGCGCGTGATTAACTTACCGTGTTGAAGTGTTGTTCTTCATTAAAAAAAATGATGAAAAAGAGTTGAAAATCTCAAAGATTTTATTGTTAATACGATTAATAAAAATATAAAAATTATGATTTCATTATAAGGAATAAAATCAAAAATTTTGTTCCAAAATTCTTTTTAAAAAAAATGTATTTAGGAGTATGAATTTTAACTTTTTAATAAGGATACCTTGGTAGACGTACAAAAACAATTCATTTATTGTTCTATTTATTACATTGTCATTCAAACGTAACACAGTTTTTAAATTTAATTTTCTATGAACGTTAGCAAAACTCAAGAACTTTTCGTTCCAAATGACTTTTTGATTTGTCATAGAATTTCAGCTTTTTTTTTTATTTGTATACTGTTGGGAATCTAAAAAGATGCTTCGAACACTTATAGTTTATAAGAGCGAAGCTAGTCAATCGTTTTACTGAACTGTAAAATGTTTTCTGAAGAGCTACGTGAGACAATGAATTTATTTTTATGATCTTTTTTCAATTTCACATTTCAGTTTCAATCAATTTTATTTAACAGCTGTACATTTGCCATTTCCAAGAAGAAAAAAAATAAGTACGTTATTTCTGCTGTACGCTAATAATTATACGAGAAAGAATTTTCAACTTTTAACTTATGTAGATGTATATTTTTTTTTACATAAAAGTTTAAGTGAAGCAAATAATGAAAAAAGTGTAAAGTCAGTATAACAGTTCAAAGTGCATTGGAGCTTATTTGAAAAAATGGATGGTAGAAGGTGCAGTGGAATGTAGCTATGGGAAATGGGAATACATAGACGAAACAATTCCACGATCTTTATTCTCCATGTCCACTAGTTCGTCGCTAAGCTTTAAAATATGAAATCGATTTAATGCTCCATGAAGCACTCAGTTACTTGCAAATAGAAGCAATTGATAATTTTCACTTTGTAATTGTTGCGCTGTTAAAATATCATTTATTTGAACAAAAAATATGTTTTCAAATGCTACGACACGTTATTTAACTGAAAAAGTTTAATCTACCAGTATATATGTTCTTAACCTTTTGTTTCTTTATTAAAAAAAGAAGTTATATTTCAAGGAAGTAAATTGCAGGTGCAGCAGATATTTCACTTGAAATTTAATTTAGTATGAGATATGATATTAAAGTCAATAATGACGTACTTTTCTTATTTTACACCATTGTTCGGTAACTCAATTCTACAAAAATTGATAAATGATTTTGAACAATTCCGTAAGCTAAGTGTTTACTCTTTTTTAAGAAAAAAAAAACTTTCAATACTCTTTCGATATTTCAACTTTGAAAATTTCAAACTTGTTTTACTAAGTTATATTTCCCATACTGATACTAATGCTACTGATACAATTTTTTTTTTGTTAAGTTTTTTCAATACTCGTTACAAAGCAAATATTTCATACAGGTACATTCGATAAATCTTCTTGTAAAAATATCATCATTTATAATTTAAAAACTTGCGATTCACGTGGTATAATTTATCTATCGGAAAATAGTTGCTCATTTTTTAAAAACGAAACTTTAAATTGAAAAAATATTGACTGATATTTTTCAATTTTTCGTGAAGAATTTGAGTGAAGTCTTTCGGAAAAGAAAAAATGTAAATATATTTCAATCACGAAAATTGAGATCACTTATTTAAATCTTTGTACATTTTCCGTTTGAGTATTTTCGAGAAGTTTTTTTTTCATATATTATATATTCGATGTAGCCTTTAAACTGATTGCAAGCTTAAATCAAATAACTCATACTTTAATGTTATTGAAATATCTTCAATTTAAATTATTATGTGGAAAATAAATTCATATTTTATATAATAATATTGAAACAAAGACTTTGGCAATTGAAAGATAAAACTTTTTACATCTGCTTTCATTGTTTAAAGATTATTTCTTCTGAAATAACATATCTTATTCTAATTCATTGCCTCGATACTTCCTTAGAAGCTTTATTATCTTGTTATAAACTTCTATTGAACAATATCACTAACTTTATTATAGATAATAATATCCTTAACGTACCGACTTTAGAAGATAGTTTAAATTGAGCAGTAGTAATATACCGTTGTACCTAATATATTTGATGCACAATAAACGTATTCAATACTTAATGCTTTAAGGACAATAAAAAAATGAAGACCACAAACAATTTTTTGTCCAGTGTGCAATACTTTTTTAAATGGATGTTTTGCGTTAATTTCCTCACTTTAAAATGTGTTTGGCGAAGCATTATTCAATATAAGGGTGATATTACCATATAAAGTCAATTTTTCTGTCAAATTATCAAATTTATTACGTTATTAAAGCTGAGTTTTATGCGTTTTGTTATTTACAGTTTTTTTCTGTGGTGGAAATTATTTTTTTTTTGTTTATGATAATTAAAACTTCTTTACTACGTATGAGGGAAAAGTACGTATGCAATTTTTAATATGGAAAAATATTAACATTTCACCATTTAGTATATGATATTTGCGATTGCTGCACGTTGTTTAATAAATGCATTTCTTTTGTTTTGGTTTTGTAAAAAAACTTATATTTTTTTATCTTTTTATTGTTATTTACCGTCGTTTTATAACTATTAAGGCCTTTAACGCCTACTCGATACAGAGAGATTCGAACCAGCCTACTGGTAGCCGAGTGGTCTAGGTGACCGCTCCAAAACTAGTAGGTAATGGGTTCGATCCTCGTATCTTACAAATTTTCAATATTTCTCGATACCGGATTTAATTAACCCTAGAGTTGCTAAAGGACCTTAGTAGTTATAAAACAACGGTAAATAATAATTTTAAAAAAAGATTCATACCTAACACCTACTAGTTTTGGAGAGGCCACCTTGAATATTTGGCCACCGATAGGTCGAATTTTCATTTGTTATTAAAAGGAAAAAAAATAATAAAATCCTTTTTCTTAAAATTAAAACATGTCTCACCAATTGGTATAAAGCAATAAAAATCTATTCAAAATCGACATTGAGTATTTGCGTCGATAAAAAGGTATAAATTCATTAAGCTTTATTCATGAGAGGTTTTTCAACAAATCGTAGGAATAAAGAAGAACTAAGAGTTGAATTTAATTGAACTCATTAAACACTGTAAACTTTCCTCTTTTTTGTTTTCAAGGTAATGGAAACTAATGGATTAACTGCAACTATTTTATATATATGCACCGAAACACGTATTTCTAGATACACTTCTGTTAAGCTAATAAAAAAGTTTATGCAATACACATTTAATTTAAACTTTAATTAAGATTATATGTTTCATAAACATTTTTAGGTTCATTACACTACAAAGTAGTCAAAACAGTTTCTTGCTTAAACTTGAATTGATTTCAGTATGTGCTTTTAGTAGAACTGAAGAACAGAACAATGTAGTTTCTCAACTATATATAATACATTGTGTAACTTACTGATACTAATTTCATAACAGATTAACGCATTGAAAAGTAAAAGGCAAGTAAGTCGCCCATTCTATTTCCTTCCTATGGCGACAAGTATTATTCTCTAATAAAATGGGAAAATGTATGGAAGTCGACGAACATGAAACGGTGAGTTGTCACTTTATGAAAGTGACGGTTCTTTGTATTAGGTATGCTTGAAGAACAAAATCAATAAAATGAGTTTTACTATTGTTGTATTCCGAGATGAATATGTACGAGGGAGTCGTTAGTTTTTATATTATTTTTCTGCAATCGCGGCATATTTAATTCCCCTTACGTAAAACAACCCCACCAATCATCACGAAAAAATGACGCGTCTTCAAAGCTTTCCGCCTAAGTTCACGGTATTTCCATGCTAATTTTATGAAAATAAACCCTAGAAGCTTTTTATGTATCTTGAAGATTTGTCAGCGTTTTTTTTTGAATTATTTATATATTACCTTCGAATTAATTTAATTTCATTTCATTTCGGTTTAATTTTTTTTCCATCTATTTAATTTTATTTATCTTATCATTAGAGGTAAATTTATCAATTAAAATTTGTATCTACATAAATATAATTTATAAAGCTAAAACATAATACGAATATTAATGTAAAAGCAAAATATTTTTTGTACCGACATAAGTATTATATATTTTAGTCTTGTCTCGATTGAAATACATTTCTGGAGTAAAAATATAACTGTCCGGCAGGAATAATATTTTGATTCCAACACTGTAATATTATGCTACATTACATCTAACCAAAAGAGTAGTTTTGTTCCTTAATGGAAAATATGGAAGCTTTCTATGTTATATGATATATTATTGCATGTAAAACTTTTAAATATTATTCTTGTGAATTCCATTTAATTATCTCTAATAAATAATGAAGCTTTGCAAAAAGTGTTGTTCGTATGGGTAATTTTAATGCAGATGTTGTAATGATAATTGGAAAAAATATGCTCATTCTTTTCCTTTTTTTTTCTATTATTTTTTTTTTTCAATATGAAATTTTATTTGAAAACAAACATTTTATGCTCTTTGATTTTATATATGCAGGACGGTAAACATTTTATTACATACACGAAACATATTTTCAGAAATGTAAATAAATCATAGGTATTATATCAAAGCATTGTATAAGACTTAAACAAATACAAAAAAAAAATTGTTTTATTCGAAGATGCGGACATTATTGCTTTCTTAAATTATAAATTCGTAAGGAATGGTATAGTATGAAATATTCATGGAATCATTTCTTTAAAAAAAGGAAAAAGATAAAACGATATCTGTAAGCAAATAAATATTTTCCACATTTCCAGATTAAAGAAAAGAATGAAATAAGACTTCAGTTTATGCGTAACATATGTAAAAAAAAACTTTATTAGATGAAAATTCATTTTGATTATTTTTTTTTATAAACTCCAGCATTTTTTTGTTCGTCTTTTTGTTAGTGACTTAATAATTTCAAAATGTATATAAATATTTATATTTTTTTAGATTTAATGAAACATATCATCATGCAAGAAACGTAGAAATTGGTAGAAAAGTTTTTGAATAAAATTCATAATTATTGTATTGCTGCATTGCAAAAACGATCTATACAGTGAGCAACGAAGACAATGTTTCGGCAGTAATTAACTTTTTTGATTTAGTTGTTATAAAGTTATTGTTATTATTTTCGTATTATGTCAATAGAACTAATACACTTGCTTTCACTATAAAGCAGTGTTTCTTAATATGTTAAGTGAGTGGCACCCCTTTGAATCGGGAAATAAATCTCTGCACTCCATTGAAAGCTATGGTTAGATTTTTTAGTTTAGAAAAATACATTTTTTGTGAAATTTTATGAAATTAATTATCAAAAATTTAATAAATGTATTGTTAGGAGCTTTTTCCGCACCAGCGGTGCGGGCACCTTTGGTTAAATAACACTACCATAAAGAATATAGAAGCACTATGTGTATGTATAGAGATATCCTAAATTTTTCAATTAGAATGAAAATAAGTTTTATTCTATTAAACAATTTATCGTTATTTTTTCTTTAAAACCACAGAAATAAAACCACTACTGAATGTTTTATTATCCAACAATTTTTATAAAATTATTGTCTACAGGTAGACAATGTTACAATGTCTACAAAAGATTTATGTTACAGTACTATACTTGCCTCGCCCACGAAGACGTGAGTACCAACTAATTATTGCTAAGTTGAAATTAATTAAATTAGTAATTGAATTCGAATTCTAATTACACAAATATTTATGTTCCATTTTGTTGGAATGTCTACATAAAAACGTTAATGCTTTGTTGCATAAAATGTTAACGTCCCATTTGCTAGATCAGACTCCCTGAAATGTAGGTATATTTCGTTTGACCTTATTGTATCTGTATCAGTCTACGAGTAGGTGGTTAAGGTTATTGCATCATTTTATGAAAAAAGGAAATAAAAACACATACATTGAAGTCTTATTCCCGTTGGCTTTAATATCAGTAATGGCGTCGAAAAGTATATTCCAAGCTTAATTCTTTTGCAAGTGCCTATAGAAAATTGAATTAAGAGATTACAAACATAGATTCGAAATGGTCCAGAAACAACTATGATAATACGATTATTAGATGATTCGTATGAAACACAATCATGATCACTGATGCTGATGGTCGCGGCTACCGTACTATTCAACACCGGAACCCTCTTATTGTCTATATCTATATGGATGTAATACATCTTAATCGTAACAATTTCACCAACGTATACATATGGATAACTTTACGGATCATTAAACAGTGTAATACAAAACAAAATTACACACTCTATATACCTACTTGTAAACATAATGGTTTCTTATTACCAATAAAATCTGCCAAACCACAACCCTTAATTTAATATGATAACGGGTAAAATTGTTAGCTTTTAAAGCTGTAATATTTTCAACATAAACACTGGTTTGTTGAGCATATTTTAAAAAAAATGATTTATGAAACTTGATAACAATGTCTATGAGCATGTAGATTATCTAGACTTCAGATGTGTAAACACAGTTTTACGAGTTGTAAACTTTATGCATTTATTCGTAGTTAGATCAATAGAAGCTTTTTATTGTTCGTTGCTAAACAGTAACTTACAAATGCTAAAAACATTGCACTATTACTGTGAAATAAAAACTAATTCGGTAACCTTAAACCTATGTATTATGTTCAGGTGAAATCTATTATTCATCATGCTAGGGGAAAAATATATTCTTATAAGTAAAAATGAAATGTATGTACCAGAGATATAAAAGTTGAAAAGCCACACGTTTTTTTTTAATTTGTAAATGATAAATAAATGAATCCTTACAAATATCCTTTTATTATATTTTATGAAAGTTTATCTTTTATATCAACATAAAAACGAGCTTTATTACATTAAAATTTATATAATATGAATATATTGGCTTTGTAAAATCACAAAATATGATTTATTTGTTATAAAAATAATAAATAAGAATTATTTATGTTTTAGTATGTGGTATTTTATTTGAAAAGATTTAATTTTTTTCCTTTGAAAAAAAAAATTTTAACCGTCATATTTTACTTCTAAGGTTTGGTAAGTTATATAGGTAAATTGTTATCAAGTAAAAACTTTGGTCAATATAATATTAAAATAGTGTATTTTTTTTAAATATATGGGCTTAAAACTTATTGTGAAGGCTGTCATCACATTTTGTTCAGCAACACTATCTTTTTTAGAGTTTTGATTAATAATTTTGTATATAATATTTAAGTTTAGAATGATAAAAAAAACGTGATGATCTCGAAAACGTGAAATCTCCATAATTTTTGATAGGTAAAATTTAAGTTGAATTTTTAAGTGAAGTTCGTGAATATTACAAATGTGGCTACGGATTTATGAATTTTGAGATGAATTTTCATGATTTTCGTGTTCATTTTTTAAATTATATTGTTAAAATTTTGAATGGTAAAAATATGGTGAAACATTTATTAGAAAAACAAAAGGGTAATTTTCCATACAATATCATACAAAACCTTATAAGCTAAAAGTTATAACGAGTTAAATTAAAGTAATAAGTATTAAGTGCTGTAATATTTTTTCATCGACTATAATTGTAAATCAATATAATAATAGGCAAATGTATGAGTATTTACAAATTAAGCTAGGTCAAAAAATTTTTTGGTCAAAAAACATTTTTTTTTTGGTCTAGCGTAATACGTATATCGGTTAAGAGTATCTTTGAACACAAACGTATGAGTGAAAAACAAACAAAAGTAATCATTGTCTCAAATTTTAATTAGCGACTTGTTGTCATTTGTTTCAACTATCATTACGATTTCATTCAATTGCCAATTGTTGTCATTTGTCTGTATTCGCTGTGAATATTTCACAGCTAGCTACTATAGTAATCCTATAAATTCAAATTTGGGTAAACAAAACTATAATTCGATCTGGTTTGTTCTTAATTTAATTTTCTCAACTTTATACTTGAATATGAATTCGAACAACTTCGATGTTAATTATCTTCATAAATTTTTGTATAATACACCTTTGACTTAACTCCTTATCACCGACCAGATTCTATCATTTTTTTTTAGACCTATCGAAATTTATTTTCGATATTTTGGGGTGTTCTTAAAAATGTGCTTTTTGAATTGTTGTAATCAAGGTTCATACATATTTTAATATGGCGCTTATGATTTCTTAAAAAATTCCTAGAATATCACAAATTATAAAGTGCTTATTATATTTTATGCACTTATACTTTTCTTTCAAACAAGAAAAGCCTCGATATTTTGAATAAAATGCAAGTGTGATTTAGAATTTAACAAACTGTCTATTAAAAAAGCTGGCGTTGAAATAATCCTAAAGGTGATCTATTTTTTTCTAAATTTAACTTTTGCTTGATTAATAATAATGAGTGATTCAGTTTAGATTTTAGTTTAAATGTCTATTTGACCATTTTCAAAGGCTTTTTCTTACCAAAGTCGCTAAAAGCGTTATGCGGTTGGTTTACTATTTGAAATTTCTATAAAGATATCGTAATATATATGCAAATTGAATGGAGCTTAAATCGTAATGTCGATTAGTAGAGAATGAAAGCGCAGACTTGTTCAATGCCGGGATAAGTATGATGGATTAACACTCAAGTAGCTAATATTCGTACAGCATGATAAAATTAGAATATACATTAACGAAAGTGCTTATGTGACATAAGAAACTTATTTTTTGAATTTGTTTAATTTACAAGCACTCGAATAACGCTTTTCGCAAGCTATAGTTATACAGTTCAAGTATGACCTGATATGGTGTTTTAATGACGCTAATATGCTATTCTCTTGATATCGTTGTCATATCTGTCTACTGATATCTCGTTGTAATGAAAATAAATGGTTTGTTTCAAGTACTTTCGAAGGAACAAGATTAATTCAAGACTAAGTTTATACTCATTTTTATTGCCATTTTAACTCTTTACTTCAGTGTAGAGCAATTCAAGGATTTAATTATTTAGTCAATAAAATTTATTTCAATTTATACATTTTATAATTGTTGCATAATTATGGGTTTCTATAATTTCAAACTCACTATTGATTTTCTATGCTTTAACTTTCTATATAATACTATTACACAGTTGTGCTTAATATATGTTTTTTTTTTTAAATGGGAAAAATATCTTTTATTCTACGACGATGAATGTTATAAACGTTATAAAGATAAAAAAAAACGGAATTCTGAAAATAATTCATACATATCATAACACATCTCGACTTTACAAGTCGAATTGTATTTGTTCAGTACAAATTGCCTATTTCGCTCTCGTTTTATGCATATCTGTATTTTAATTTAAGCCGTATTTTCTTTGTTTAAAAATAACAAATGTGAGCATAGAAATAATTGACGTTTAAAAATATATAAATATTGTCTTCGCGTATATTTTTCATAAAAGAAGGTTTTGAAAAGGTTGCTTGTATATATTCAAACTTAATGCTATATACCTACCCTTATTATAAAATATAAGTAAGATATATTAATACCATTTTTATTTTGAAGTATTTCTACGTCAAACATTTCATCAATAAACCTGTGTATTTATTTTGTGAAAAATGTAACAACGTAGTAGTACGTAGGAGTTTATAACCAAGAACTAATATCAACAATGGATATTATTTGGTCTCAACAATTTGGTAACCATTAGTAAAGTAATATTTTCGTTAAAAATGACAAAATTTAATTTCAACGAAACATATTTTTCGTATTTATATTTATGACAGCAAAGTTTGAAAAAAGCTCAACTTTGATTTTTGTTTGATAAAGATTAAGGATAATCTATTCTGATTCAATTTTAAAGTGGCGTAGCGAAAAAGCTTTTTAACGTGTTCAAGACTGGTCCAGAACGATACCCTAAGGTTTAGACTAAAAAGAAAAGTATTAGTTCGCTTGATGTATGTTAGATAAACTTTAATATATATAAAACACCTGGTATAGGAAAATAACTGACGCGAAAAATGTTTTGTCAAGGAACAAACTCAACTGAACCATTCCTTTTTGTTGATAAAGAAGCAAACAATATATATATATATATATATATATATATATATATATATATATAGATATCTATATGATAGCGATAAAAACATTATAAAGTTCATTTCGATTTTTTTTTGTAATCACGTTCAATAACGAATATTTGCTAAATAAAAATAAATAGATATTACTTTCTGTTTATCTAAAATTAATGTTATGAAAAAAACCTTTTTATATAGAATGTTATTTAAACATAATGTTCTGATTCTTTAAACTTCCATTTTCTTCATGATACCAATATTGTTGACATTTAATAATAAAATTATGAGAAATGGCACATTTAGGTAGAGGAAACAAAGATATCAATTGATAATAAAATCACAAATTTTCGCTATAAAAGTGTAATAAACTTAAAAAATTGAAGTCACATTTGCATGTAAAATAAATATTGATGAATTTTATAGTATTTCATGTAATAAAAACGCATATTTTATAGAATATTCCTTTTACCAATTTCAATTTAATGTTTCGAAAGATGAAAAAATATTTTTATCGTTTGTAACACACGACTGATGTTCAATATGAGAAAAACAATATTTTATTTAGAAAAATATTACTTTTTGAAATCAACCTCTATAAAATTATCCACAAACACACTATTAATGGCAAAATTAATTGTATTGTTACGTTTTTCACTTTTATTTATTATATATTGAGAATTCAAAAGTTTTCAACAATTTGAACGGCTACCATTTCTAAATTAGTGGGTCGATTTTGCTCATTTCTAAAATAATCTTATAAAAAAGAAGTTTACCAAGTTTGATGAAGATAGGTTGAGAACTATAGAAGGTATCTAAATGACAAGGCTAGTTATAATATTACATGTGTATACATTTCTTAACCAATAGTATTTTCGGAACCAATTCCACTAATTAATACATATGATGGAATTAGGTCAAAATTTCACCATGAGAACAAATACAATACTTCCTATAAAATTTACCTAAAAAATTGTTTTTCCAAAATTTATAAATGCCTTATCATTAAGTCTGTTCTCGAGTTTCAATTTAGTATTTTTTTAATCACTAAATAATAATTAATTAATTTTTACCACCGATGTCGTTAAACTTATAAGGTTTTAGTACGAAGAAAGTTTATTGTGTGATCATTAGTTCAGTTTAAAAGATATTATTATACTAGTGCCAAATTTTTCGTTACACAATTTATTATGCTTTGAAGCAATACACAAATATAACATTCATTAAAACTTTAAATATCTGAAGCATAAATAAGATTTTCTAATGATGGAAAACTATAATAAGCATCCTGGAAAATCTGGAGTTATAAGGGAATTTTAAAAATACTTCTCTGTGATCATCCTGTTTAAGAAAACGATTGTAAATATGATCTTTATAGAAGAAAAACAGAATGATTATCAATTTTAAATTGATTCGGTAAAATTAAATGCTATTATCTAATGAAAATATAAAAAAATTCTTTAATTTCAGAAAAAAGAAGAAATTGATTGTATCTTTTTTAAAAACGTTTTTGTAGCCGATTTTTTTCGAAGTACAAAGTAAATTTTTTTATTCATTTGAAAACGAAAGATCTGTAACTTAATGTTTATTTATACTTATTCTTTAATCTTTTGATAGATTTTTTTACTCTTGGTTTTTTTATACGATGGTACGATAAAAGTTAACAAACTTTAAAAGCATTCAGCAGTATTCATACGAGTATATCAGTAGATTTGTCAACCCACTTTTTGTTATAATATGGCTCAATGAATTAGTTAATTTATTAACAATTTATGCTAGTTATCGGTTAGTAAATCTATCAAAACAAAATAAATTTGATATTATTAATTTAAATGGAAAATCAAATCAAACCATGTAATAATACTCGTATATCATTAAATATCATCCTATTTACAAACAACAAATAAAGGCTTATAAACCAAATTAATTTTTTGGTTATTAGTTAACTCAATAATCAATATAAAATTAAAAATTTGAGTAAGTAAGAGATCTTTCCGATAAGTAAGAAAGGAGTTCACAAAAAAAAAATATAAACTCATGTGCACAAACGTATGCATATTTTTGTGGAAAAATAAGTTTTTTCTCAGACCATATTAAAATTTTTTTATCATCTCTCTACCTTTATAATACTTTAAAAGATCAGAAGAGTAGCTAAATTATAAATAATTATCTTTATATTATAAGTGATATTTTTATTTTGTTTTGACTCAATATTATAAACCGTAATTATTAACGGGGCAGGTGCTAAATAAATTGTCATTTTATTGTTTGAAAGAAAATCCAATTTTACATGTCTAAGAGTGTACCTTATTTTGGTATTACTACAAATATATTTTACATCAAAAATATATTTAGTGGATTAAAAAGAATCTCACCAACTTTCAGTCTATTCTCATAATGTTTAACAAGTGTCATACTGCAGCAATAAAAAATTCCTAAGCAAAAATCATTGTTCAGAAGTCATTTCAATCGTTTTTATGTAATTGAAAAAATTAAGTTAAAAAAGTATTGGAGAAAGTTGATCTAATTTGAATTTGATATCTCAATCGCTAGATAGCATTTCTTATAAAATAGGAAAAGCCTAGAACGTCATAGGAATTTATTTTGATCAAATTTGATCATGCAAATTCCGAATATTATCAAAAAATAGGACACTCTGATGTGTGAGAGGTGTACACTTGAAAATTGATTGGTGTTTCCATTCAATGTAAAATTTCGGAACCCTGCATCGATATTTATCGATAAACCGCATAAAAACATCGATATTTTTATAACATCCAATACTTTTCGCAATAGTTTGATTATTAAACGTTCTGCGTAAAAAAATATCTCAAAATTTTACTCTATCGAGAATTAAAGTTTTGATTTTAATCAGTTTAATCCAAAGTTGATAAGGCAGACTTTGCAGAAAAAAATCTTTACTTGATCGTTTTTCTTTCATTCTATTCCTCTACTGGTTGACTATTTGACTAGCCTTTTCAAATAAACATTCGGATGGAACAAAAGTCCCTACACTAATCAAGTATTTAAAGGCAATTTTATAAAACTTAAGAAACTGAAATTTTAGATTACTCCAGATTTCCAATGGCCTCTCGTTGCGTTGTCCTCCTACTAAACTATATAGACATACGGACAATTCACCTCTACCACTTGATTCCGTTAGTTACTCAAGGGTCATTATCTGTTAATGATATTTATCAAAAATCAAAATCTTTCAAAATGTTAAAATATATATAATTTATTGGTTTCTGTTCTTATAAACCACAAGTGTTTTTTTTCATTAAATCGATGTATTAAGTAGAAAAACTCTTTATAAAAACATTGAATCAATCCAATATATCGTATGGTGAACATCGAGTGAATTCGATATATCGATGTTGAATTGAATACCCCTATTCAGACCTATTTAGGTAAATATAATATTTCTTTCGATTTTTTTTCTGGCTCTGTCATTACAGTTTTCAGCTAGTTTAGGAATCTGAAAATTTTCTTATATAACTAATCTTATAAAAAGATGAATAAGTAACCGTTTATCTCTATACAGTAGGGATTATAAGATGCTCAAATGATATAGCTTTTTAAAAATCGGAAATTATAAACTATTCAATAGTTTACGTTGAAATGTGAATATTTAATTCAAAAATATGAAAATGATATTTCGATTAATTCCACAAATGATTTTTGTGTTGTTTGAACTAAAAAATAAAATATTGGGAAATTGAATTGTATTATGTTAAATGTTATAAATTTTCCTGTTTTTCAGTAAAACATAGTTTGAAAAAATAAGAAAGGTAGATGATATCATTTACTCTCTTTTAATGTTAGGCTTTTGTTTTATTAGTTGCACAAAAATACTTTATAGTTGTAGATTTAATCATTTGAGGTTAATTTATATAATAAATATAATTTACAATATTTAACAACGCAATTTTAGGAGTTTTATAACTGCTCTATTATGTATTAACTGTATAATTACAACAAATGAAAAGCTCATTTTATTGATTTGAACATTATTAATTTCCTCCAGTCATGTATAATTAATTAACCGAACCTACCTATAAATAATTGATAGTATTATTGTTACATTTAATATATTTTTGTAGATAAAGGAAACACATTTTATGCCCCGGTTCCCAATTTATTCATTCCTTAGATCGAGTTTTTGAAAGTTGTATTTTTTAGTATTATGCTCATATTGTTCACATTTTTAAACGCTGCCGGCGAAATACCATTATAAAGACTTAAAGAAAGTTTGTTTTAAGTAAAATTGCATTTTGTATCCAGCATACAAAGTAGTTATTAATACCTTCTTTGAAATCCTCTAAAAAAAAACTACCTAATTCAAAACCAAGCAGAAAACTTGAGGAAATTTCTTTTATTAAAAATGTATTTTTGAAAGCTTTCACATCTTATTTATTTTTATGCGTTATTCGGTTGTGTGAACCAAAGTTTTATTTCTGTTTCATTAAAGAAGGAATGTTGAATTTAAGCTCAAAAAATAACCTAGTAAAATAACATGTCGATGCGGATAGATAGTATAGGTATTTAATATCAAGCATATTGGAAATACACGTAACCAATGCCAATGAAATTGTATAACTTATGGCTTGCAAAAGTTTTCGCTCGTTTCATAGATTTCGTGCTTGTCCAATTTTTGGCACCGTTTGGTACCATCTGATCTCTTGAATCGTTGTATTATAAGGATCATGAACCGGCATTATTGCTATAGCAGATGTTATTGTGTTCCAATTTCAATATTATCATCTTCCTTTTATTAGGTTTTAGGCAATCAAGATTGAACATTAGTTTATAATAACTTTTATTTTCATTATAATTTATCTAACTTTATATCTTAGAAATGTTTTTTTTTATATTCCTTGTTTTTCCGAAATGATTGATTTGTAATATAAAATGCAGCACGTACATATACTTATTTTAGCCAAACCGTTAAAGTTATGATTTTTTGAAAGCTCATATTTGTTTAGGTGTAATTTATGTTCTCAATTCTAAGAAGATCAAAAAAGGAATTGAATTTTAAATTTTCAAATACTATAATAGCTTTTCAATATTTTAACTAAGCAATTACTAAATTTGTTACAAATTCAAAATTACAATACTTTTTTAGTTTTTCTAATTTATTCGGTTTTATGTAGGCACGATTCTTAAAAATGTACCCAAAATATGTCATTAATGCCCTTGTTTTAATTTTTTTCAAAACTAAGTAGTTTTTAGGTTCCGTTCCGTAAAACTAAAAAAAACCCTTATAGTATCACCCTTTTTCTCATTAGTGCTGAAGAGTATCAAGTTGAAATTGAATTAACACACGAAAATCTAAGTTTCTTTGTAATTATGAGAACTCAAACTTGTAATCTAACCAAATCAAAAATGACGACCTTTTATCATTTCAACAATAAAAAATAAGGGTTGAAAACTGTTTTATTTAATTCAACTATCGAAGTTTTAATCATAAGCTCTCAATAAAGAATTAAATTCCTCTTTATTGCCTCTAATTAAAATTGTCCGCCTATTTCTACATAACACCAATTATAAAAAGTTTCAACCTCAGAATCAAATTAATCTTTCGCTTCTTATGTTTTGGGCCATTTCTTATAATTGATGAATTGATTTTTATATTGAAATTTATTTTGGTGCATAATTTAATACAAAAAGCAAGTAAAATTTTCGAGTTGAACTTAAAACCATCTGCATAACTGTGGAAGTTTTATATATTCGAAAACCACGGTACATGAGCCATAGGCTTGCACTTGTCCAGTCTTTTTATTCTTCATGATTCACTCTCTGATATAAAAAGGTTACATTAGGAATAGGATAATCAAATTTGATTATTCCACAAATAAAAAAAAAATGCGCTTAGAGTAAAGTCTTAGAAACCGAAAATTGAAAAACCGAAATTGAAGAAGCTATTAATTTTTTAAGTTTTATATATCCAAAATTGGTCTAACAAATTATCTTACACATAAAGATTGTTGATCGGTAAGATGTTTTCGTTGGTGCGGAGAAATAGTCTCTCTCACTTCATCCGCATCCATTCCATGCATATTACCACTTGCATTGTATTTGAGTTACTTAGCTCAACTAATCTCGCTCATTCACTCTTCTCCACCAAAATTGCACTTCGCTGTAGTTAAAGCAGCTGATCTCTGTCCGTAATACTTTCCGTTAGGATGGAGCCTAACGGGTTCTACACTAGTCATTAATATAATGTGCCTTTACAAACGGTGCTTCGTACGCTATACTAAATTTTTATTTTTTCTATTTAACACCACATGCATGGTCTACCCATATTTATGTTACAGTGAATTTGTATTACCTGTGAGAATATATCCTCACTGGTGAAAATATATTAGGTAGATATATTAATATATTAGTATAGTAATATATAGAATATATATATTCTCTAAGGTCTACCTAATATATTAATATATTTACCAAATATATTTTCACCAGTGAGAATATATTTTCACTGGTAATTAAAATTCACTGTAACATATGCATTTCAATGTTTTAAACCTAAGACTTTTAAAGTCTTTTACTGGAAGTATGTTATTGAAATTTTAAAAATAACAAATACAAAATGTAAATGATACTTAAAACATGTGATTTTCTTTATTCCATCTATTAATGGAAGTTTTAATCAACATCATTAAGCTTTGTTGTTTTTAATATTTAATTATTTAGTTCAGTTATACTATTCACATTAGTTTTAATTTGAAAAAAAGTGTTTTTTTCTCATTGAAACGTTGTATTAGTTACACGTTAGAGTATAAAATGAGTTACAAAAACAGTATACACCTAATTCTCTTTTTTGTACGATAGATAGGTTCCTAAAAAAATCGTGTAAAAAGAATTAGTCGTAAACAATATTAAAAAAATCTTGTTAGAGTTTAGTTCAAAAATTTATTTCGTATTTACACAAAAATTCGTATTAAAACAAAACATATCGTGTAAAAAGAGGATTTGTTTTTCATTTTAGTTCGTGTAAAAAGAAATCGTGTGAAAAGAGAATTAGGTGTAGTATAGTTTTTTTCATTAAATTGATGTCAAACATCGGTGGTGGATTACGCTTTTAAAGGCGTAGTAAAAACCGTGTTATTGAGATAAGGGCAACATTTTTAAGGCAAGAGAAATTGAAGACTTTGTATATTTCATGGCAAGCAGCAAATTCAAACGAAAATATTGTTGGTATTATATTGTCATGCAGACGTTGCTGCGGGTATCTGATAGTTACTTATATACATGAAATAGTGTTTCAATAAGACGTATTGAGTGGATGTAAATGTTCTTATTTGGTCGTTAATAATGTAAAGGTTGTTGCATGATAGATAGGTTGTAGTTCTATTTGTATTTAAATCTTAAAAAGGATAACACAATCTGTTGTTAATTATTACAGACATGAGGTACAACAGCTGCGAAGCGGAGCATCCAGTTCGGCAGAGACGGAGACTACCACAACATTACCACAAGGCAACCAAGACACAAACGACCATCTCACCGTGAAATGGTTGTCGGGAATGGTATCCGAATTGCGTACAGAGTTATCTGAAATGCAATATAGTCAAAATGCAAGTATGGCACTGCAACGGCGTGAGTTTGTTGATAGCGAAATAAAACTTTTGCGAACGGACCTATTGAACATAAACAAAGAGTTAGGGGGTGTACGAACCGAGCAACTCAAATATGAGGCGACACTTGGTCAACTATTCGAAGAGGTGAATTCTGTACGAGATAGTGAGCGTGTTACAGCCGCCCTTTGTGCCGACACCAGCGGCCAGGTAAGCGTGCCACACCTGCCTCATTTCTACCCAACCAGCTCCACTTCTTTAAATCCATCTCTCTTCTGGGTATTATTTAAAAACGAAATGTTTATTGGATCAACGTGCATATTTTGACTACAGGAAGTTGATTAATTTACAGACCTGTTTGGGAGAGCAGATGTGAATCTACCCCCTACTTTTCAATACAAAAGGTAGAGGCCTATCATTTTAATCGCATCTACCGCAGAGGTGAACTTTTAAAACTATAGAGATTCGTTTGATTTTTCAAAAAATTATTTTCGTTTATGTTGTCACTAATGGGCTAGAGCTAATCGAAAAATAATGGGCTTTTACAATTGTAGAATTCCATTACAATGCGATGTGACCATTCTAAATTCCTGAACATTTTTCAAATTGCTACGATTCCGACCACAATGCAATTTCAGTGTAATCACACACGGCTGTATGATACACACTTTACAACCCGTGAACGTGAACGTAAAAACATAATTGTTAGAGAAAAGTTTTAAAGTGAGTTTTCCTAATTGGCAAGTAAATGTTGCACTAAGTCTCTGACGATGACAATTGGCGAAAGTATTACTTAATTTTTTCCATTATTATAGTGGTGAAACACACAATACATACCTACGTCATTTCACGCAACCTGTTACCAATTAACGTTGTCAAACACACGTTTTCCATTTATTTTTTATGAAGTCACTTTAGTTTTTAACGAAAAGCAACACAGCCAAAGCTACCTGTCAAGACCATTTTTCTCTTCGAAAATCTAACTTCTAAAATATACGTTTCATAAAAAAAATACATACCTACTCACTTTGTTTTTTAACAACTGAACCTATATTTCTCGTACTAACGCTACTTATAAATATTTGAAATGGAAAATTTCTAAAACTCTTAAACATTCTTTTTGTTAACCAAATCAATACTTTACAATAGAATATTGTTGTAAAAACAATTCTAGACGTGGTTTGTACATTTAGTACGGGTTTTGATGGAGTTTTGACTTTAGGTGTAGTTCTTTTGCATATGATGTAACCAAGTTAAATTAACGACAGCAAAAAATAAGGGACAAGCAGTATATAATGGTGTGAGGTATCATTGAATACACCTTAAAAAATAATTAAAAAAAATTTTAACACCTTTTACATTTTAAACAATAGTTGGTGAGGTGTACGTTTTTAAAGTAGAAAAACCGTTGAGATATTATTTTTCTATAAGGTGCGCAATTAAGTTCTCGCTTTTTTTTTTAATGAAAATGCAACTTGATTGTGAAAAGTTTGTTTTAAATGTTTCATTTAAAGTATTGCCCATCATTAGTTACAACTATTTCCCATGTTTCTGGTAGAGTTCGATTACCGTTACTGTAAAAGTGGTTCATTTTTTGAGGCTATCAAGGAATCAAACCATTTTTTGATGTCTTCATATGAATGAAAGTACTGAGGGATCATTCATTAACTACATAAGAACAATTTTGGTGATTTTTGACCTCCCCTTCCTCTTTTAAGGATACATAAGATTTCTCGAACTTTTCCTCCCCTTTCTTACAGAAGATTCTATCTCATTCTTATAAATGATAAAATGTTAGAAAAGGATCAGTTGCACTAAAAGTTACAGTTTACGTTCACCGGGGGATCGTACAGTTTAAGGTGAATCAAAAAAAAAAAAAAAAAATTTTAGCAAATAATTGAAATTATAACTTTCTACTGCTATAAGATTTAGATTTAAGCTATATTATTACTAGACCACTAATCAGTCTTTAGAAAATCAATATTAGAATTAAAAATTAAAGATTAATATTAAAAATTAAAGAAACAAATGTTTTTTTTATTTTCTAAATAATTTAAATACGATTAATAAATGGGAACATGTACTATTTTTTTCTGTTGTATCAAATATCGATGAAAATGAAAATATTTTAAATATAAATAAGTATTTTTTCCACGAAGGAGTTAAAAAAATTCTAATAGGATTTAAATTACATTGTACGCTATAAATTGAAGAAAGCCTTCTGGAATCCAAAGAAAAAATAGGATCTTATAATTGAATTTTGATTTTCACAGTATTACGTAATGATGAGTTTCACACTCTCCTCTCAACATAAGAACATGTAGAAATTTTCTGTTCCCCTCAACCCTTCAGTATTCTTACGTAATTAATGTATGACCCCTGATCAGCCAGACCATATGGTATCGATTGGAACAAGTAATAATTTGGCGGTGCAATATCTAAGGAATATGATGGGTGTAGTAGGACTTTCCATTTGAGGGTTTTTTGGTTGGTTTCTACAACTTTAGTAACGTGAAACCAAGCGAAATTTTGTTGTAGAATCAATTTTGCAAGTCTGTTTGAAATGGCTTGATGGTGAACTCTTAATGTTGAACCAAGTCCTTTTTGCATTTGACACCGATCCTAATGGAGCAATGTCTCCAATTCAACGTCTTCGAAGGTTTTTAGTCTTCCTACACCTGGAAGGTCCTCAACATCGAAATAACTGTCTTTAAAGCAACGTAACCTATCGTAACACGTTGTTAACTTAATCATCTCCGTAAAATTTCTGGAACTCTCTTAAACTTTCTTCGAATGAAAGAAGAAAATCAACACTTCCCGCAAATAACGGCTGTTTGACCCAAAACCCATCATTTTTTGACAGCCAAAAGTAAAATCACTAATGTGTCGAAATTGACTACCATATGCCTAAGCTTGGTTCGTGCTGTTTTGGATATGCCAAAATTTACCACCATTTACTGCTGGAGCATTTTATTGGCAAACAGGAGGAACTAAGTTGCGCACGTAATAGTAGAAACAATGCAATGATTAACGTTGTTCACAATACGCGGCAAATGGAAACAAAACTATAGGCATTTAAGTTTGTTGAATGGCGACAAAAACGTTAATTTATAGTCTGTTAATCAAATTAATTTTATTTTAATATCATTTTTAATGACTTTTGATAGGTAGTATACAGGTAATGGATACCTAGTAAACACAATATCTAATTTTAAAGGTTTTTAATGGCTTAAATAAATGTAGGTCTAGTTAAATTATCATAAAACTTAACTTAATGTAAAAAGGTATACCAATTTTGTTTGCTTAGATCAAATTTTATAGTTCTAAAATATCTTTAAAATTTCTCAAGCTTACATAGTTGAACTGTTTAACTTTGTCTAAAAGACTCTGAATCTTGATAAATATCAAACGATAATGTCGTCTTTAGGCAAAATTTATACAGTCCGTTATTTCGCTTGCGATAATAACCTATTATGGGTCGCATATGGCAATATGTCATGTTATATAGTGGCTATGATATCTTTCATGTTGATCTTATGGCTTTTGTTTATATTTGAACAGCATGAGGGATTTAGCTTTAGGTACTATATATCAGCTTTAATATAATGGTCTATAATAATTAACACATTTTTGTTTCTAAAGGGTTGCTGTTAACAAGTTTATTAACAGTTGGTATTGTTTCAATTATAGATTGAAACTTAATTAATATTTTTCATCAGATTAACTTTTATTGTATTAGATACTCAGTTTTAAAGGATTTAAAGTTAAAATTGCTATTGCAGTATAATATGAACAAATTTTATGAGTAAAAATAGTCGTGCAAAAATCTTTTCTTTTTATCAACCAGTATGTTTTCAATGTTTTATACCTAGGTTATGTACAATATTATCTTTAAAATTGTATTTCTCAAAAGAGACGTTATCAGTCTCTAGAGACTAAAGAAAATGTTTGAAGAATGGTACCAGTGAGGAGAGAAGAACAAAGAGGCTTTTAATGTGGATTTACATGGAAAATTTGCGAAACTTATTCGATACTGTATATTTTTTTAAGACTATCGTAGACTATATTCAGAGATTCATTTTTAATATTTAGTAAAATATTTTATTGAGTGACATCACCACGTCATATTTCACAAACCTAATTTAATTCAGACTAATCAATTCAAAGTCAAAAGGAAAATACGGATAGGAAAAAAAAGTGATGAAAAAGTTTTCATCGCGTGAACTGCATTAAAATTTTTAAATTAAAATTTAAATTAGAAAATTGAACATGATTTGATGGTAGATCATGTATTCATAGCAAATAGTTTTATATTTGCATCCCCTGAAAATTAATATATTCTTACCAGAGTAAATCTTTACGATGTTCCACATCTAGTACCTACCAATTAAATAAATAGAATATTAGCAAATGTTTAAAGCATACCTACCTACTTATATTTATGAGTAACATTGTTGTTAAATTTATTATTACTATTTGAGTAAATTCTATTTCTGCCTGGTAAATATGAAATTCAATAAAAATTGTTATATTTTTTGTTAATATAATTTGTCCTATTTCATAAAATGTCTATTTAACAACATAACTTCATTTGCGTAATTCAAATATTTGCATTTTAATATTGCTGAGTTATGATGGAAATAATAAATTTAAATTAGTATATTGAGTTTTATGTATGGTAATTTCAATGCACTATTGTTCATTTCTATATAAAATAAAAATTAATTCGTGAAATATGATCAAAACTCTATTACTTTTAATCGATATTAATTTATCTATGTAGTTTTATAAAGGGACAATTTTTATTTTTATCGAATTTATTCTAATGTAAGAATGCAATTAAATTTTTCAACAAGTAATTAAATTTTTGATGGGTTAAATTCAAAATTTAAAGTTAAGCCAATACAGTAAATTTGAATTACCACACTTACAGTAGAAAAGATATGTAACGATTTTTAGATTTTGAAAATTTATTATTGTTTTATTTATTTAAAAGTATTTTTTTTAATTTTATTTTCGATTAAGATTATAACTAAAGATTGTCTCAATTAAAACTAGATGTATCATAATATATTCATCTAAAATGTAGTAAAATGCTAAAATGTATCCAGAGTCTAAATCGTGTTTATTAAAATACGTTACAAATAGAATCCAGTAACGCATACAAAATGTAGGTATTAGAAAAATTACAATTAATTCAACATGTCATTATATTATCGTAAGGACTTTTGTTTTCCGTGAATTTTTAAAAGGCAAAACTTTTGCCAAACGTAGTGCTATGCTGAAATAAAAGGTATTTTCTTAATATGTTCAATGTTTGTATACCCGATGCTGTATTGTGTTATAAAAATATAAGTTTCTTTAAAAAATTAAAGATCTTCCTTTAAAGAATAAAGTATAATGTTAAAGCATAATTTTGAAAATATTATCCTCAAAATGAACTTATTCCATTTTCATTTATAATAATTTATAAATACTTAGGTTTTTCAATATTTAACCAAACAAGGAGTTACGAAGAAATTAAATTTAACAAGGTAATTCTTGTTTAAGGTGATTGCACGTTATGATGGTAACATAATACACAAATACGAGTACTATAGTGAGCTTTAAGACAATACCTGTTCATAAGTTTACATTTTAACTTTAAAATTTCATTTTTAGAAACATTTGTAAGAATATAGAGTATATTTCACTGAAAAATGTTACGATATGTCGGAAAGAATTTACAAAAAATATATAATTTTAGTATACCACCGAGTTAAAAGCTTCATTAATCCTAATTGACATTAATAATTGGCAAATATTTCATGTTTATTTTAGCGTGGCATTACATTCAAACATTACATCACATTTGAAAAAAATTGGATAGGTACTACTGCATTAATTTTAATTTTATACTTTAATTTATACTGCTTTTAGCTAATATGAGTTGTTTAGACTTAATATGAAAGGATGTAAATTCCAGTTTGATATTATTGTAAAAAAAAATCAAACTGACATAATTTTAAGAATAATTGTGAGAGAAGAATATATTTACCAGACTGGCTTTTATTGCATGTGATTTTGAAAAATAACACAAAATTTTACACAAAATCTACCAAACAAAAGGAGAAATATGAAAAAATCTATGATGTGGAAATCTCATAATGAAAAAATATGTCGCAATCTGAATTGAATTTTGTCATTTTAAACAATCATCCAAACGACATTGATTTTTTAAGCTGTTATTCAAATAAAAAAGTTAAAGTATTGGTGAGCGTTTATTATTTTTCATGGATGGTTTTCATGTTAGTGTTTTTAATGTGAGCTTTTTCCATTGAAGCTTTTTTCAATGTGTATATCTATTTTTAAATGCTATCTTTTTACTAATAAGGATATCTCTGTGCTTTTTTTATGAAATTTATACGATTTATGCAGCTACTATTAAATTTCAATTTAGTCCTTTTGATATTATAGTAACTAAACATTAGCTAAATTAACGTAGAACTTATTTATAAGTGTTTTTTTCAAAAGCCGCTTTTTTAAGCTTAGAATAATTGTTTCTATCGATTGATGGTATTTATAATTAAAATCGACAATTTAAAATAAGACATTTTTTTTCTATTTTTGCCTCTTTTTAACACATGGCAAGTACGCATTTAGATAAGACGACCTACCCCTTCCAATGCTACCTATTTTTGATGGACCCCTTAAGTTATAATTACACTACCCAATAAAAACATTTTTTTAAATTTTTCCTTCTCTTGAGTCCAATTTTGGTTAAAAAAAACTAATTCGGCAACAATTCTTTTTTATTAGCTCTAGTTTTTATGACTCAAAATAGTTAATTAAAGTAATTTTAAATCCGTAGAGTTGAAACACATCGTATATTTTTAAATGAAATATTTGTGCTTTAAAAATGTAAACTTATTTTCATATTTATACATGGAAGTTATATTATGGTAAAATTTCATATCCTTGGTGATAACAGTTTAATACAAGTTCTTAGACGACGAGAATCAAAGTAAGCAGTTAAAACTTGATTTTTATTCGCGACGTTTCGATCACTTTATTGAGTCCTCCTCAGGCATTCATAAACAATCACTTTAAATTTGTCAAAGTTAACTTCAACGTTGACAAAGTTAAAGCGATTGTTTATGAATGCCTGAAGAAGGCTCAGTAAAGGGGTCGAAACGTCGCGAATAAAAATCAAGTTTTAACTGCTTATTTTGATCCTAGTCCTCTGAAAATTTGTATTAAAATCGATGAATACGGAGAGAATCTTGTACTTTCTGAAAAAGGCCCATAAGATATAAGAATCCAGGGAATCCAATAAGCTTGAGGTTCTCTTATCCTGGTGATCCATATAGGAAAAAAAACGTCTACATCTGTAATTTGATTTGCTCATTTAATTTTTTTCATTTTTCCCCAGTAATACTTTTCAAGGCTCTCTAGGAACTTCCATTCTTGTTTCCTGAAACATGTACATGTCTTTAAATAACGCAATACAATTTTTCCCACATTTCCAGTAACAGTTTTTGTGTTATCAATTTTAATTATTTTATCCAAAAATTCTTCATGTCATTGAATATGATTTTTAATTTCATTAAAGTAGAGTGTCTTTTTTATTGGTCATGATGCTTTCCAAATAGTAAAACACCAATTATTATTGATAACTTGTATTGATCAAATGGTGAATTTAAAATTTATTTCAATTATTTCTTGTTCGAATTTAATTATTTATTCAAGGAAAATATAGATTTTCACGGAAGTTGGAGAAATTAATAGTTATGCTTTGTTCTGTGTTACAGACTTTTCGTCATCGTTTTTATTCAGTGTCTGAATCCCTTTGATTCAACTGTTCACAATTTAATATTAAAATCTCATATTCGATGAGGGCAGATCGGAAATAGATTTTGCCTATGTGTATACCTTTATGTTATAGAAGCGAGCAGATTCATAATTGTCTTTGTAATTGAGGCACATTACAATTTCCATAAAATATCAACTTGATTTTGACATACATCCCTACTATTTCCACTGTTATTAAGTTTCTGTTGAAATCACTTTGATTAAACAGTAAGGAAAATACGCATTAAATTTCATTAAAAATTTCATGTTGGTTATTTTGCTTTTCCAGTTTGCGTTTATTTAATATTTGCTTGGCTTTTTTCTGAAGTTTTCGTTATACACAGGATATGTTTTATTTCATTTGAAGGTAATGTTGTTATGAGTGTTTATATTTTAAAGAAAATAAACTAAAAAGGTTTAAATTAAAGTAAGTGAACTGGAAGGAAGTGCTTTCCTGTATTTGAAAAGTGCACTTCTGGATGTTCGCGTCTGTATCTCATTTGATAAAAATATTGTTGCGTTTTGTCGAAATTACCTTCTCTTCAAAGCTATATGGTATACATAAGTACTTTCACATTCAACCGAAAATTAAGTATAATTTGAGAAAATCTCTTTATTTGCCAATTTAATATCAAATAAATTGACAATTATTAAATATAAAACCCTCTGAGAATATCATGAAGAAAAAATGTTTTTTTTTTCTTAAATGTTTCTTTCATGAAAATTTGATTGGAAAAAGCTTTTTCTGTTGTTCTTTCCACCTGTGATTATAATAAGGTTTGGTTTGTAATAAACGTGCTTTCTATCATGCAGCTGCCCAACTTTTTCCGCAATTACTTCACTCCATTAACTGTGTATCTCTTTTATCTTAATTACTGATTTGGGCGCGGTATTTCACAGACACTGTATTTAGTTTAAAGAGTTATCGGTGTTCTTATTGGAACGAATCGTTATAGGCTTTTACCTGTTCTTGATTGATATCTTTATACGAAAAGTTTGTTTTCTTATCAACTCCTTAATCGGCTCGAATAAAAGTTTATTTAATTAAAATTTTTGATTTGTTTTCTTTACGTTTGTGACATTGAGTTAAGCGATCAAAAAAAAAACCCTTCCAGCGTACAATGTGCAAATAAAATTTAGCCTAAATCGGGTATAACGTTTTCCCTTACAATAATATCTCATTATTATTATTACTTCTTGGTGTATAAATTTCTAAATGATTAAATCGGCATTTAATTTTAACAATTTACATGGATTATATTAGGAAAAATCTCGGATTTTCATGTATATTTTCTAGAACCGTACAGTGGTAATAATCAATGATTTAAAATTTAATTAGTTTTCCGGTTTTTATTCTTTTTGAATTTTTTAAAAAGAATTTAATAAAGCTTTCAATTAAGTTGGTTCTATTATCTAGCGACTATGTCATTGATTAAATTCTTTGATCAACGACATTCAAAAACGATTGCCAATTCTGCAATGTTAACTTGTATGAAAATCTGCCATTTTCTTTTTCCGAGCAGTAATTAAGATTGTAATTGCATGTGGGCAAATTTAATTAAAATGAGAGTATTATGTAATTATCAGAGATTTAATTGTGAAACCAGCAAACAAACTTATTCATAATGTATAGGAAGTTCAATTTGCAGCGTACCAATTAAATTAACAATCAGTAATTTTGTTACTGGTTCTAGGTTTCTAGAAAGTTCAAACTTCTATTGGATAGTTCATATGCATTTGTTCCTTTTTTATGCATTTAATTTCATCTTGTTAAGCTCTCGATAATTAAATCTAAGCCCAGGATAACGCAGAATAAATTTGGTTCCATTTTAGATAATTGTTTAGCAAAATGTATGTTAACATTTTAAAATTTTAATTTCCAGTCATTAGAGAAAAAAATATATTAACAAATTATGCGGGTCACAAGTGATTTGCAAATTAAAAATAACGCCGTATAACTTGAAGATTTTTAAAAGAATAAACGTATACATAAATTACAATTTTTCAAGCTCGTTTTTAAATATTTTTCGGTTTAAATCATAGAAATGATGGAAAATAATATATATGCGTAGAAATAATTGGGCAACCTAAGCCGCCGACAAGATTGGTCAACGTTTTACAAAATATTATCTATATTGTGTAATAGTATTCTTAAAAACCTAATACTTTCTAAAAATTAACTCTAATATTACTTTTATGCAGGGGATAGCGGGGCTAAAAGTTCCGTTTTTTAATTTTATTCAAAATTTGTCAGTAAAATTAAGCTTGAGCAATAGTACTGTAAGATTAAAATGGAGTGATACATATAACTTTGATGTTAAGATAGTTTTTTGAGTTGTTTTTCATAATATTTTCTTATTATTAGTATTAAGTACAGTAACTAAAATCAAAGATTTAACAATGTATCTCTTAGGGCTAGTTGTTGGATAGAGCAAGCAGTAACGAAATCTATAAAATATATAATTTGTGCAAAAAAACGATCATTAGTGATCAAAACAAATATCTAGTCGTATTTAAAGACTACTCGACAATGTCGTACAAGTACTTAACTTTTATTGCTAAAAATACTGTGTTATACAGTAAGAATTTTATATTTTTTAATTTAATTGTTATACACCGTTGCTTTGCAACTACTAAGGCATTTAGCGCTTCGAGGGTTAAAAAAAACCGTAATCGAAAAATATCGAAAATTTGTTTGATACAAGGGTCGAACCCAAAACCTACCAGTTTTGAAGCGGTCATAGAACACTCAGCCACCAGTAGGCAATTTTATGTTTTATAACTCAACATTATTTTGAACTTAGTTTAAAAGAGTTACCGATGGTGCGCTGCAACTATCCATTTCATAATGTAGTTCCTACGTTTACCTAATTTTTTCATTAGGGTGCTTTTTCAATCGAAACAACTTACCCCGGAAACTTTTAGCTCTACTCACCCCTATAAATATTAGCATCCTCCTACTGTAGTTTCCAAATTTCTTTGCTCTTAGATGAAGAAAATTTTTTTTCTGGTTAGACAATATTTTATGTCAAAATTTTAATGTTCTACAAAAAAGGTAACCCCTATTTAAATATTTTTTTAAACATCTTACTGATTGAGTAAAAATTATAATTTTTTTCAAGAAGCTTTTTAATGAAACCATATTTTTAGTACCTAAAAATTACTAAGGTCCTTTAAACTTCGTTAATTTTGTAAATCATTTAAATTGGCTTAACGAAACACAATAAGAAACCTTTTTTTTTTAAATTAGATAATAACAAATAAATATTTTAGGAACATATATTCCCATTAACTTTTTATTAAATTTGTGGTTAAAGATAAATTAAAAACTGCAGCGAGAAATTGGCTAATTTTTAATTATCAACATTTCAAGTTTATACTTCAAAGGATTTTAAGCGTATAAAGATCAATGGTTTGATATTAAAAAAATAAAAAATGTTAATTATTATAACTTATTTTTGAACTTTTATTACTTATTTAAATTGAACATAAATGCTGTTTTATATGCGTCTTTGAGAGTTATTAATCCCCATTTAAAAATTACACATTCAGAATAACTAATAAACAGTCTTCTTTCAAATAGCGTAGTGATTATTTAGTGCTAATTACTTGAAACATCAAGTGTATTACAAAATACGTCAAAAAGAATTAAAATCATTAGTTATTTGATTTTGAATCAATACAAGGGTTTCTGTAAACTCATAAATTTGTTTCATTTTCGAACAATGCTACCAGCTGTAATTTATGAACAATAGAAATTACCTATCTCAATTACCAATTAAAAATCCACAAACTTAATATACGAAGGTAAAAGCATTATTTACGTCCAAAACGGAAACATAGAAAATTATCGAATACGTACCTTCGTTCTCTCGTTTGAGCTGAATAATCCAAATAATTCAAATATTCACCAAACAGATATACATTTACATGCGTTGAATTTCCCGTTCCTACATTTTCAGGGTTTCGATTGAAAAATGATCAATTTATTTCACTACAATTCTATTAAAATGAAACATCCCAATTATAAAATGAACGAAAATTAATTTTCGAAAATAAAACAATCCCATCTGACATTTTTCAGTGCATTTTTCTCCGTTTGAAATAATATTGGTTTTTACGTTGAGCTTTAAAAATGTTGCATTATTTTCAAAGCCATTACATATATATATTCTATTGATAATATTGATCTGATAAGTTTTAGAACTTTGAAAAAAAAACTAGATACTTTGTTTTTGCATGTTTTATTTAGTTTGGTTTTTATTCTGTCGTTTTCCAAAGAACAATATTTTAAATAAAAATATTTCAAATATGGCAAAAATGTTGTTCGTACAATATGTACGAGTATAGTGAAATTTTACATTCCTGCGTGATAACTTAAAGAAATTTCTCAACTTTTATTGAATAGACAAGTAAATAACATTTTTATAAGCAAATACGTTTTATGAGTGGACGGAAACTCATTTTTTGAATACCGTTTTTTTCAGGATTTTTTTTAAAGAGAAAGAAAAGTATCAAATACTTCAGTTGTAAATAAATAAAAACATTTTTTTGCATTTAAACATTTACAATGTTATTTTTTTTTACTAACATTTAAAAAATAAAACGGTTACTTTGTTAATTCAACAAATATTGAAACCTATATTGATTAAATTATACATCAATTTTATATATTCATTAAATTTTGTTGTTAATATATTAAAATCAATGGTTTTTGTTCTCTTCATTGGTTCCTATTAACCTGTATTAATTTTCGTAGGTAAATACTGATTACACCTTTTAACTTTCATCGAACCCATGAGAATAAAACCAACAAACCACAAAGGGTCGTTGTTAACAACTTTTGATAACTTTGTTTAGATTTTGGAATATTAAAACCATTACAATATGTATAGTAGTTTTTAATCATTTTATTTGAGCTATATTTCACTGATTTTATTGTTATTTAATGCATCGATAATTTAATTTTCGAAATATTGAAAAGTCCAAAATGAAATTTTGAAACTAATTTGATCAGAAATATTCAATTGTCATATCAAAAGCATAAAATAATCATTTGTAAAACTAAAATTGTACTTCACCCGAAATAAACTGTTTTAATTATTTATCTAGTTTTAAAAAAATATTTTGTAGAAAAAAAATGCCTATAAATATTTTTGTAATTTGATACTTTTATACTCATTTAAAAGTAGTTACGCTGGTTAAGTAGTATATTTGCATATATACTGAATGTTTTTCTCAAAGATAATGTTGAGGGTTTCTCAACTAAATCATAGTTTGATGATTTATACAAAAACTACATATACATAACTGACAAATAAAGAAACACCTGCGTTTTCTTTCTACTACTGGTATTAAGTATTAGGTATTCTTATATTAGGATATAAAAAATACCGAGTACCGGTATTGACCTTTTGATCCGATATTGCAATCCCTATTCATCCCTAGTTACTAATCTTGACAACTTTGATTATTTTCAAGATATCGGAATGCGTTTGCAATTTGGTATTGTAGTTTGTCAGTAATAAGTAAAATTATCTAGTCCTTATTGATTTTAACGCGTAGAAGTACGAATTGAGTTTTAAGATTTTAAGGAGATTATATTCGAAATTCGTTATTTTTACTATTTTTGAATAAGTTTATTTTTAATCTTTTTTAGTCCTGAATAGTTTGGCTCATTCTTTTGTTTTTACATTTTAATTTTATTAACGATTTTCCCAAAAAGTTTTTTACTGCACCTATTGCAATAATAATATTAATATAAGCCATTGTCGTTTTCTGCACGTATGCCGAAAGTCTTAGTTTTTAACCTTCCATTTTTTCTCCATTATTATTTCTGTTCAAAAAGGTGCACCGAAGACGAAGTTTGTTTGATCTTGTATTAAATTCAAAACTTTACGAAAGTGAGATTCAGGTCTCGAGAATAGGAATAAAAAATTCAATTTATTTTTTTTGCCTTTTGTTAAAACTCTATAAAATGATCATTTATTTGTAAACAATATTATTTGGTGACTTCAAGAATCGAAATTTTCCATCTGATACCGTCTCGTTTTAAAGAAGATACTATAGGGTATGTGCATTACATTTCTATAAAAGTTGGTATGTGGAAGCATAGTAGTTAGTTACAGTAAAAAATGGCATCTGCTACCAAATTAATTCCTGTTTTAAATAATTTTACGTAACTGCGAGATTACAGTACAAATCAAACTTTTACAGCGGATATTACAAACAATTCACAGTTTATGAACATATATGGCATATGTTGTTTTTTTTAATTTCAATAAAACCTTAAATGAGAAACTTTTAAGATACTTTTATATAATAGCTATTTAAGTGGGTGAATTTCTGGTAACTTCTCGCTTATTTTTTAAATTGCTTTTACACATGAACATCAGAAATAATTTAGTATTTTTCTAATTAAAATATTAAATTTTTATTATATTAATGGAACAACTCGTATTTCTCTATAAACATAATTGTTATTAAGTATATTACTAGGCAATTTGTATAATTACATTTAAAATGGCTGTGAATGATGATAGTGGAAACATTATATTGTTAATTTCGTAATTCAGTTTTACAATTAGGTATGTAATCTCAAATGTAGGAGCCTCGTTATCAATGAGGTGAATTTTCCGAACGCGCTGTATTTATTTTCTTCATTTAGTGCGGTGAATTTTGTCATTTATGTACTTAATTTTTGCAGAGGTGATTTAATTAAATATGCAAAACATAGACGGTACCGTCGCAATCGTTTCTGTAACTGTCGCTTGACTTTAGGGTGACACCTGTCCGCTCCAGAAATGACAAAACTTTTCTAAACTAAAGTGGTTTGTAATGTATAAAATAAACCTTTTTCTTCATTTGTACAGTATTGAAAAGTGTTGGCGTTAATATTTAATTTGCACTTGGAATCATTAGTCTAAGTTACGATTTAATGTTCGATTTTTCATTTCTTCCAGCGTTATATATTCTGTCAAAAAGGAAATTTATTTTATTAAAATTTTATAGTCTGCAATTGCAGACGTGTTAATTACACCTTTTAGTTCTTTGAACTTCTGTAGTGATTGAAAGAAAATGAACTCAACATTAAAGTTAAGTCATTTTCTCGATAATTGCAAAGCTTTTAGCTTTTAAGTGACCCATTTTCTTGGTGTTTGCATTGTGATTGTAGTTTGAACAAAAAGATTTTGTCAATTTAATTTCTGCGTTTGATAAATATGTCTCTTGCAAATAGTGTCTTGAAAGATATATCCACGACTCCAATGTTTCTCATTCTTTATAATTTATCTTTATTAAATATAAAAGGAAAACGTTTTTCGTTTAATCTTTAATTTATAGTTGCAAGAAGAAAATAGGTTTTTACGTGCATTATGTCTGTAAGTGTTAGTTTTCTTTTGCAAAAGATGATTTTATTTCTCTCCATATTTTACTTGTCTGATGCAATAATTTACCTCTCTGTCTTGTTTGTATGCAGCAGACAGAAGTGAAAATTGCTCTTACGTTTTGTCGTCACAAAGATATAAACTTTTCGAAGAATACAATGTCATATTTTATAAGACATTATATATTAGATAAATTGGAATTATTGAGCATAAGCGCGTATTTCTAAATTTCATTTTCAGTATACTTTTTGCGGTGAAAATATTTCCATTTGAAGTATCCTCATTTGTCATTTTCTTTATAATTATTCAACTTATGTAGATGAAACTATAAAGTGCAAGAGCTTTCGAGTCCTTTTAACACTAAACGTAAAGTCGAGTATGTAACGGCATTAAAATGTAAGCGCTTTTCTCGCTGTTAATGTGTCGTAGAATTAAAACCGAGAAACCCACAAAATGGACCGTTCAACATACCGGATTTTCACATCCACTTGGACAAGCTTATTGTTACATATACCTATACATATGTATATTTATTTCTCTGGAACAACCACAGCTTCATTGAGTTCCATATTCATAACGATAGAGAATTCTAAGCTATATTTGTTTATTTGATTGCCTCGTAGGATTTGTGTTTATAATTGAACTATAAATGAGACTGTCATCCGTACATATTTGTCCATTACTGTAATCCTGTCTTATAAAAGGGACAAAACCATAAATAAATATTTCAGTATTCATATACGAACTGTGGAATTTCTCGTATTAAAATTCAATTTATTTTTCATCACTGTTTCAATTTCAAACTTGTCTTTGAAATTTGAAGAAGAATAAATAATTAATTTAATTGGCATGTAAAAGATATTGCTAAATTTTTCAGATATATAAAAGGTAGTAGAGTAATCAATACTTTGTACGGAAAACCTTTTATAGTATCGCTTAAGAGGTTTTTTTTTTTTTTTTGAAGTGAGTTCAGTCCTTCGTTAGTAGGTAATCAATTATAATAAATTTTAACTTCAAAGGCTCTTTTTTCGTAAACGGAATCGTAGATTTTTTATATCTTTGAACCTAATAGCTGTTCGATTTGTAAATTAAAACGATATAATAATATTAAATTATTTATTTTGCATTTCATTTTAGCAATTCATTATGTATATAATGAGTATCGGAATGCGAAGGTATGGAAAATATAGAAGGGGTGTAAACTTGATATTTTTAATTACTTTCAAGAATAATTAGTTTGATTAAAAAGCTTTGAAGAGTTTTGTAAAATTAAATTTATAATTGGGAAGATTTGCCCACATTGGATATGAATGTTATAAATAGAATCTAATTTTCTTCATTATCCTGCCACATACAATGAGAGATTGTACACAAAGACCATATATATACCTATTCTCTTTTGCAAATAGCTATTTGAAATTTCGACCGCAGCCTTATTCACTCGTCTTCGTTTGTATAATATATATTTATATAATAACTTCTTTGAGATGTGTTGTTATTTTGGTGGAAGAAAATTGGAGCTCTATTTACATTGTTGTTCGTGCATTGCGTGAATTGTCCGAATATTATTTCACAATTGGGATTACTTGAGCATCTGCACCACGAAATTGTCCTTTATTCTGGGGGAAATATAAAAAAAAGAGTCTACGGGAAAAGAATATTCCTGATGGAGGGATTCAAATAATCAAACTTTGTAATTTTCAAGCTTTATCCAGCTTTTGCTTACTTTTATTGTCTGTTGGTTCGTATACGGTTATTATTTCTTCGTAGCAATATTTTCTTTCATAACAAACGTGCCCTGAAGAAAATTATGTTAGCAGAATTTAATTGAATCTGCCTGAGTAATTTTAATAGGGCGTCTTTGTCACAATTATGGTTTAACTAAACATTTTGTTTTAATAAAAAAATGTGTACAAAAATTTAATACAAAAATTAAGCATCTTAAATGAGGTTCTAAAATGTAAATGGAAAACGTTATAATCGTATATTGTGAGTAAGATGCGAAGAACTAATAAATATCCAGAACGATGTGTGTCGGTTGAAAAAGCACTTTAAAGAAATTCACTTTTGCTATCAAGACAAGAAAGCTATTTTTCCTTCGTAACACGACAGAGGCGGGATAGAGCCCTTTCTTTATAACCATCATATATAAAAAATTATTTCCTAAATGGATGTTTACATTTTCCGAATAATTGCTTAGTTCTTCAGTGTTCTGATAAAAGTTCCATTCGTTTTTTTTTATTTATAAAGAAGAAGAAAATAAACCGAAAAAAGCTTCATTTTGTATTCTCGTCATTGGTCGCAAACTTTTCTATTGCAACACTGTTGGGAACAGTTTTGTAATTTAGACGTTAGTGGTAAGTTTTGTAAAATAATTAAATAAAATATTATTTCTTTAACGGAATGGTGCCAAGAAAAGCTGAATGCTTGTACATTGAACAAGTTGTTCGTGACTATTTCTGTTTTGCAAGATATTTCACTAATTGCCATGAAAGTTGAGCGCATGTCGTCAAAGCGACAGGTTAATTTCGCTACAAAAGAGTTGTAGATAGCAGAAATAGTAGAGATCAGAGTACGAGTTGAGAGCAATGTCTTGTAGCTTTCATGGAACTCGGCGAATGTCACAAGGCAATTATGACACCCCACAAACATATCTTGCAACTTTAACTAAATAGAATTTGACCTGGCGAGTCTTTGAATTACTGTTTAATCTTTACCGACAGAGCTTATGAATATTAAGCGTCTACTTTTTAATTCGTATCGTACCTAACTAAGTGAAATATTCCTTTAGTATCTATACACAAATGTAGGTACACCGAGAAAACGACCCATGAAATTTTAGCGATAATTAAAATATATCATTAACATTTTCTAATTGAAGTCAATAATTGTTTTTTTCTTATCACAAATGTCGAGTGAAGTTTTGTATCGCTAGTTATTATTAGTACGCCCAAATTATTACAGATATTTTTAAAAACAAAATAAGGCTTTATAATTTTCAACTTATGGTAAGACTAGCTAGGCGTCATTAGCCCGTTTTGCTGAACGGATTATAAAATTTATACTTCAACTATGATTGGAATATTTTTTCTTAGTTTATAGGATATATGCTCGAAGGGGTTAATCGCATTTTTTAAAAAAAAATTGTTTGTCTTCTATAAAGTAATAACCCACTATTTTTTTTTGTTCTTAAACTTATTAAAGCTAATAGTTCATAAATAAATTTTTCAGGTGTATCAATTTTATTCAATTGTTTTTTCAATTCTGCTACGTTTTATCACGTATCGTGACTTCCTCAGGCATCTAATACATGAACATATTGTAAACATACATATAGATACGCTACAATAGATGCGCTATAGCAGTGATGGCGAATCTATGACTGACCCACCCAAGCTTTTTAATTGACCCACGACAGCTAGGCAGCCAGTTGTTTAATATTTTTGTAGAAAGAGTTTTCCATACCACTTGAATCGTCCCCTCTCTGTTTCACCTTGTGAGGCACTAATAGTCGTCATACACATTAGAGATCCATGAGCTATTACAAAAAGAAAAAATAAATGAATAAAATTTAACCCACGCTTAAAAAAGGTTCGCCATCCCTGCGCTATAGATTTTTTATAATTCCTGAAGTAAGAGCTATTTTATTTTGGGTCCATATTTTTGATTGGGTTTAATTTTCCTGTACAAATTTTATTTATTTCGCTTATTACCAACTAGCGTGACCGAAAATCATATTTACTAAAAATATTTCTTTGCCATCAAATTAATTAAGCATCTTAATTATGGCGAGCTGAATTGCTTAATATTTAATTGAAAGCCCGTTTACTGATATTTAAATTCCCATTCTGCCTAGTATGCTGTCTATGTAGGACAATACCGTCTGCTATATCTGTGGATGATGATTTCATACGTGAATATTTGTTCTAAGGGATATTTTTCTGTTGTGACCACCTCTTTAGCTTCTTTTTTCTTTAGCAACTTCCACATATTTTCAATGGGATTCCAATCAACGCTATTATTTTAAAGGAGGGTAATGGGGATAATAATCAAGGTTTTACCCTTATCCAGAAAATATATTTCTTAAAACTCAATACAACTTTTTATAATGTAAAAAGCAATATTAAATTTAATTTAGTAGAATATGTACATTTTGCATAAAATTTTAAGTGCATCTAATAATATGACCAAGGACTGTATAATGTATATACAGGTAAACAATCGTTATAGTCAAAATTACACTATATTTTAGTTTTATCTAATTTTTATTTTGAAAAAGTTTTAAGCAATAAACAAAACGTTAAAAAAGAGTAATATATATATATATTAATGTTGCTGTTTTAAAACAAGGGCGATTTTCTGTGTAACAAAGCATATGCAAAAGTAAATAAGAATTAAAATTAAATTACCCTATTAATGCCCGCTCCAAAACTGGTAGGTGTTAGGTTCGGATAAATTTTCGGTTTAAATTGATTTGCAGATTTTTATTAATTACTAAAGACCTTGGTATTTATAAAGCGACGGTAAATAACAATAAAATCTATATATTAAATAATTACAATTAAATATGTGTAAATGACTCCCTGAAGCTAAATATTGTGCAAATAGCAAAAAAATAACAGCGAGATATCAAAGTATGCAATTTGATGTTTTTCGAAATTGATATTTCAAGGTAAATTGCTAATTTTGAGGAATGTACTCGTTTGATATGATATTTGTTACATTTATTTCTTGGTAGGTACTTACTATGTTTTTCCGGGTTCCTAAATATCATCAGTTATATTAGATATACTTTATGTTCGTAATTGATTGATAATTTGAAAATTGCTAAATTCAACATTTTCTCTTAGAAAAATTCACTGCATTCAATTAGATAAAATTAAATAAAGTTCATTTAAATTGCCATAAAATAAATGTAGTTTCTGTTTTCTTTGCAACTTTAGAACTCAATCAAGTAATTAAATTATTGAATGTTATCGTGCACATTGGTTCTTTTTAAATCGACGTTGATCAATGAAGTAAAAGCACTTTAAGTTTCCAATTCACAAAGTCAAGTACTATTTTATTGCAATTTCATTGTTTACTGTACGTTTGAAACATTTTCTTTCTCGTCGACGTTAATATCTTTATAATAAATTCAAATTGTTTTCTTTGCGAATGAAGCACGAAGTAATGAGGGGAAAAACAGCATATTTATGGCTCCATTCAAATGTCGGCTATTTTTGTAGTTTTAAGGAATGATATTCACACATATTTTGTGGTGTTCGATATCAATGCGTTTTTCCGTGTGGAATAAAAAAAAGGTATCACACAAAAATATTGCTTCGAGGAAATAAAAAAGCACGGAAAAACTTATATTCAAATTATTCGATGCAATATGTGAATATATGCATTCGGTTTACTATTTGGTTGGAAGAAAAAAACTTATTTAAATGCAAATTTCGGAAACCGGAAAACGCAGTTATATTTGACTACGTAAATTTTCCTCAAATTTAATTATTTTTACATGAGCACCATATAAATATTCTACTCCACGAACAAGGTGTTTATTAAAATGCATTGGATACTATAATATAAAAATTTCGCAAGCTACTCAAACATAATTTTGCTTTATTCATATTAATTAATTTCTCCCGCACTTGTGATAATTAGCATTAATCTGTTTTGTTGGCATAATTATTATGGGACAAACGTATACGTTTACTGTCTAGAGGAATTTATGGTAATTTTAAACAAACGATCAATCATTTCTGCGTAAACATAGGTGTACATTTATGGCATATACAAGCTTTCACTGTTTATTGTGAATAAAAATCAATGACAATCAAAAATTAATAATTTGGAAAATTGGTTTTTGTAAAATGTAAATAAACATTAACTGAACCGTAATAAATTCAGATCCTTCTTATCTTTTACTGATCTTGCGTTTCTTCCAACGATTTTTGTTTTTCTACTTGAAACTTTCCAGACGTATTCCATAATACTTTTTTATCAGTTTAATCTTGAAATATTAAAATCTTGGAATATAATTAAAAAATATCCTTTTTTAATTCCATATTTGCATATTTATTTTTTTCTTGTTTCAATTCAACGAAGTTTAGAAACAATTCTCATTTAATAAATGAAATAAAAAGATGTTCCAATTGCAATTTGATTGAGCAAATTTCTCTGCTGGAAAGTGTACATTTATTGATTTTAACCTTCAACTTTGGAAATAGAGACAAGGATTGATTAGGGAATGTCAACTCATTTTGAAGCTTATTGAGATTTATTGTTTTAAAAATTGATTGTAAAAATCACGAAACAACTTAATACTCGTTAACATATTACCATTTGATATTTTGTCAATAATGTATCGCATAAACCTTTCCTACCTATTTTCTAGAGCTCTAGACTATTGTGTTTCTTTGGCTTATCTATATCTACAGTTTAATTACAAACTTTGATTAAACTAGTTTATAGAAACAATTACTTCTGATAATATAAATAAATTATGAACATTGTCGTTAGATTATTAAAAAAGAAGTATATTTAATCCTTTAAGAATATCAAGTATAAGAATCTCTACCAAATAGTTCGATACTTAACTGCTAGGAACAATGACATAATATTGCACAAAATTATTATATTTCTGAAAACATTAAGCATTAATAAATAATTCGGTGATCATTATCTATGTTGTTTTGTATAATATGTACAATATTTGAAAGAATACCATCAAGTTAGTACATTTTTAATTTTGATTGTACTGTATCTTTTATTTATTAAAATCTTAAGTATTTCAAAGAAGTTTATAAATTCCTTAGCATGTAAATTCTTTATATATACATTATACACTATTTATATGTGACAATAAGCATTACAAGTGTTAACATTATTTGCGATACACTAAATCCAAATCCGATTATCGACATTAAAGAAATAAAACTTCCAAAGTTAAATACATCCAATCTATTTACCCTACATTTATACTGTTATATAAAAATTTTTTGTGTGAAATTTTCGTCACGTTATTGATAAATTATTCGATGATTTTGAAAAAAAAAACTTTTCCAAAAAATATTCCTTAAGCTCACGTGGTTTCTTTCGGCTTCAATGGTCATCAAATAGTATTGATTCAATATTCAATACTATGACTACTGAGTCCTCAAGGTCATTATGTAGTATTAGGTCTAGAAGACTCAGTGGTTATCAAATAGTATTGAATATTGTATCAATGCTGCTTGATAATCACTGAGGAAGATTGCTTGGTATATTAGAGTTTTAGTGTTACTAGGATTCAAAAATGTAAAAATCGAGCTGAAGCTTGTTAAAATCATTTGAAATCATTTGCTTAAATCGATTATAATATTTACATAAAATATTATAATTTAGCGACTTATTTTTTATTCAGAGAAATTTAAACTAGATATTTTGTACATTATGAAAATTACGGAAAATTGAAACAAAAAACGATTTTTGTAGAAAAAATAAAATTAATAGTTACATTTTGTGTTTTTTTCTCTTATGGAAAAATTTATTATTTTGTATTACAATCAAGAAATTATTTATAAGGAAATAAAAATAATTTTCAATTTATTGTTGATTTTAGAACCACAAAGTAAGGATAATTTTACTTGGGTATATTACATAATAAACAAGTAATTGATTCTTAGTTCAATTAAATAGTTATAAACGTATCAATACTGTTTGAATTAGTTTTGAACTAGTACATGCATTTCTGGATTATATTATACATATCAATATGTAATGATAAGAGCTTTGATAGGTAATTTAATAACTGAAGAATAATTTATTATTTGAATGCTCCAAAATTGAATCAATGCATTATAAATATCATAGTTCACAGCAATTATTTGAGCATTGAAAATAATGATAGGTAGTCAAAACTGTTCAATTAAATTTCTATTTTCGTTCGAGTCAATTTATAACATATAATGTACATATGGTGGTATATATATCATAACAACGTTATGAATTTTTGCTTATTCCTTTATTTGTATTCATTTTTCGAATACGTTAGGTACCAATATTTTTTTTATGAAATATAAATGAATAAAGCTAAATAAGTATTGCATTTACATTTCATTGATTGTTCACAAAAGATAAGCTATATCGGAAATGAAATTTTGTTTTGTAAATGAAACAAAGTGTAACAAATCATACATGTGTATAAAATACGACAATTTTTTGTTGTTTCACTGGGCAGGAATATTGTATCAATGAAATCATTCTGTAAGCTATTAGAAACGGGAGATCATTGAGTTATATGTTATATAGTATTTAATTTATTGGGAACAATATTCGTTACCCAATGTATGATTTGTAATGTGCTGTTTGATAAAGGATGTATGTTTTGTCGTCTAATCGATGTTCTACAAATATATCAAATTTAACGAGATGTAAAGGACGTTCAAGTAAGCAGACAGTCACTGATGCATGGCTCCAGGAAACGACCGACAGTCGTTGACATGCAATTCCAGAAATAAATTATAATCCCTTTTGATCTCTTTGACTTTCGCCATGTACCTACGTGATGCATGAATGTAAGTAACTTTCAAATAATATAATAATGGATTTCTATTAGTTTTCGAGTATCTACGAAGAGATTTATAATTCTTTTTTAAAGTTTGCAAATGTAACATTTACTTGTAAAAACAATTCGTCTTTGTAAAAAGGAAAATTGATTTTCACTACAGTTTTCTTTTTTTAAATCCATTTACTTGTCAAAAAGTATTTCCCCGTTTTTCTTATTCACTTTCTTTTTATTAAAAAGCTCTCAAATATAATTACTCTTACTTTACTAAAGGAAAAAAACACACAAATTCTTATTTAGTTTATCCATTTATATAAAATAAGTAAAGAAAAAATCGAAAGCACATTTCATTTACTAAAGTTAATCAAAATTGTATTGTCGTTGAAAGAACTCGAGCGTCGAAAAAAGTACACATTAATAACAAACATTAATAAAGATAAATTTCCAACGTAACTAAGAATTTTATTGAATAACGACTTTTCTGTCTTAAAAGGATATGGCCTCTAGAGCTTTTGCGGTACATGGCAACTATTTCAAAACTTTCTCAAAAACTTTTGAGTGTTCCCTTAATATAAAAGCTTCTACTTTACAGATAGACGAGCACCTAGTACACCTATATATAGTTTATATTATTTTCTGCTTTATAAAATTTTCAAATAATATTCATTAATGAAAACTTTCATAATATCTTAAACTAATCAAATATTCAGTACCGAAAACATTTAATGTATTTAAGTAACTTTTATAATAAAAAAGTCTAATATGAACATCGCATAACTTTCTTGTAATCACGTTTACTTTTGTTGCATCCAGAGCTGGATTAAATATTTTCAAGCCTAAAACTAACTTTTGAAGGCGGATAAATAATAAAATAGTACAGGTAGCACTTTCCCCCCACCACAACACGGTACCTTATAACACGTTTTCGCTACAATATGGTCAATAAAATGCTGGAATCATCCTATAACAAAACATCTTGTACACAGTTTCTTACATTCTTTCACTGAAAAGGTGCATTTTCATGTTGACGCTAGATGCTGTTTCCTAGCGTAAAATGGGATCACGTGATTAATAAAATGCATCATTCGTAAAATTTTAGCGACAAATGGGCTCTCTATCGAATGTCATGTGTCGATATAGTAATTTTATTGTATAGGAATGATATTGTATTTGTATGTACTTGCGAGTAAAAAGTATTAATACTTGTTTCTAAACATTCAGCTTATTAGTAAGAAATGCACTGACTTCCTTTTGGAAATATATTTATAAAGAAAATCATGTTTGGTGAGTATGTCATGTCTCAAAAGCCAAACAAAATTTAGCGTTATCACCAGTTATCACTATTATTTTTAGATGGTGCACATAGTACATTTTAGTCATGTGACTACATTTGACGCTAGAAACCAGCGTCTAGCGTCATCATGAAAATGCACCTTAAGGGAATCACAGAAAATTTTGTTTGATACATGAAATAGCTAAATAAGTCGGAGACGATTATTTTGAGGATATGGCTATTGAGAACGTTCATAATTTGGTGGGAATGGCATCCGAAGATCAAATTGATTCTGATGACACTTGCACGGATGAAGATAGTGTCGTTAATAATTTAAAACTAAAAATAACACAAGAAAGGTTTAACTTAACTGAAAACTTTTTTCAGTGCAGGTCAATTTTTTTGAGTACAAGCCCTTCCGCTATAAAAGGCCCCAAGCTCAAAATGCAACTGTAAAACTTTCAAAGACAATACTGGGAAATTAATTATGACCTGTTAGGAACTAATAAAATTACAAACGACCAAAATAAAATTATAAATATTTTAAATAGGGGCGCAGATACAAGAACTTTAAATAAACAAAAGTGTTAAAAGTGAAAATGATAATTTTCCACAGAAAAAAAAATGATTATTTAATCAGTTTTTGGAACTAAACCGCCTTTTTGTATTCACTTTAGATCTCATACAACACGGTTTCGTAGAACACAGCATTTCTTAGGAATTTACTTGTAAAATGGATGCCTGAACATAAAAGAATTTTTCGTAACTATTAATTACCAATTTATTATTACCGACAATTTCATTTGAAAACTCTCATTTGATGGAAACATAGGAAAAAGCCACACCCCTAAAAGAGAATATTTTTTTTGTAAAGTCAGTTAAAAAAGTAAAATGTAGATGTGTCGCTTGTTTCAATTGTAATTAGCCCTTGAAACATTTCTCCCGGGGCAAACGTATTACACTATATTTCCTGGCGGAATAAATTATTTAACCGATTTCACTGGATATAATAATTAAAATCAGCCATCTAGAAAACTATTTAGATAAACGGAAAGCTGCTGGTATTATGGAAAAATGACTATAACGGAAACTTGAATCGCTACAATACTTTGACACATTTTATTTATCATTGATAACACACTGTTAGGAGAACGGTGAATGAAAATTCGAAAATTGTGAAAATTAGATATATTTTAACTAGAAATGCAAATATCAGTAATTTAATTGAAAGCTAGCTACGCTTTTAAATTTCATATCAATGTTTCAGTCGTTTCAGTTAAAATAGAGCTTTTTTTAAATTGTCTTTTTTCAATAGAAAATATTTAAAAAAAAGAGATATTTTTGTTGGTGCTACGTGTCACAAAAAAAGTTAAAAATATTCTTTGTAATATTTCGCTGAATTAATTTACATATTTCTTCGTGTTATATTTCTTTCTATATTATTTACAGTCTTTTTACAATTCACCTCACATACGTATGTGCTTGTTTGAAAATTCGATTTGCAAATTCATTTTCCGATAATTATTCTGCTTTCATTGAGTGCCAAAGAATGAAAATGTCATAAAATATTTAACAAAGTCGGTAGTAGCAAGTTCCCCGTTTGATGCATAACCCTTATCAACCCTTGCGGTTTTCGAACGTGCTTGTGCCTCTTGTATATTCGACTAATAGCGACGTTGTTAAATTTTAAACTTTGTTGTTCTTCTCCGTCTATTATTATTATTCTGGAATTCAGATCAGTTGTGATCTGTTTACACATCGGCGACTTTCTGAATCGGCTGACTTTTCTTTTTGTTAAAGTATAAATATTGTAACGCACTCCTACAATACAATTTCTAGGTTACTCAGAAACCAACGACGTGGAACACTCGATGTCGTTAAAAGCTTTTCCTTTCACTTCATACACCGAGAAAAAAAACAATGCATTCGAAAAACATGACATTACAATTTTTAATAAAAGAAAACATTCTTTTCTATATTTAATCAACCCGCATATGGTTTTTACTAATCACTGGAAGTCCATATTAATTAAATCAAGCTAGCATAACTATTGATTAACAATAAAAATGCTATCCACATCAGCCGACGTCAGCTTTCTGATCAGAATCATAAAACTTAGATGAAGATAAAATCTTCACAAATTGATTTTGGCTGATAATATCAAATTGGTTTTTTATCAAATTGAAGTGTAAATCAAGCATTAACGACAAACCATTAACTGATATCTTGTACGCGTATTTTCCAAAAGCCAAATTAAATTAAACGAATAAAAACTGAACTCATTCGAAACAAATACATTTTTATATATCTATATTGATTAAACCGTCAGTAAAATTACAACCCAATTCATCATAATTTTAGTGCTTTATATCCCCTGAATAAATTATTTACGTTTTTTTATGCTCGAATATTTTAAGCAAAATATCAAATACTCGTGTTAGATGCACGCAAATGATAACATTACTTTATTATTTATTATCATAGAATTTTCAATTTATTTAAGACAAAAGTAGGGTTTATTGTACGATATTAACGATTCTCTATTAATTTTCCTGGATGTGATTAAGTCTTGTAAATTAGACGAGTGTTAATCTTGTAGGCACTTTACATTAGCTTAGAGTTGTTAGCATAGATAATAATAGAATCGTTTTGATTATTAAGTCCTTGTGTTGATTAATAATCTTGATTCAATCCCCACACCCCGAATGGGAGCGATTCGTACCTGATTTGAAATAATTTACATATCTACTAAAGGTGTTTCACGGATAATTGCATATTCATTTTTGTTGTTTGAGATATTTAAGTTGAGCTTTTGTGGAGTTGATGTAGTACCTACAATTAAGCACATTACAAATAACTCATGCTTTTGTGGCACAGAAAGGCAGCAGTTTATAGCTTCAGTTAAATCATGCACCACTCTGTGCTGTTCTGCACTGTGTTATTGGGAATTAGAATAAACAATTTATCTAGATATGCATACGGTCAAAATGCGCATCGTATGTGAAACGGTTATTTGATTGAAGAATTGTTTATGTTCATACAAATGAGTTACTGTTTAATCGTTTGTTTATATAATTTTGCATTATGAACACAAGTGAGTAACGATGGTCGGACGAGCATTTGTAATAGGTACTCGGAAAACATCAAAGTGTAACTTTTTGATTTATGATTCGAAAATAAAATTGAAATAACAAAAACTACTTGTCGTTACCACTGGAGAAAAAAACCCGGGTGGCATTTATGTGATATATTGAAGATCAACACTTGTGTTTTCAAATTTTTATTAAAAATATGTGAAGAATGCTCCAATTTTTATTGATTTTTTTTACAGAAACTGTTTCAAATTTAATAATAACATAAGGTCAAATTAAATTTTTTGGAAAAACCTTAAAAGTAAAATGTTTAAAATAATGCATTAATTTTTTTAATTAAATAGGTACATAAAGAATAGTTTTTTCTTTTGTCACAAATTTGAAATACATATTTTGTTTTACGCTAAATTGGAGCTTAAAAGCACATAGTTAACTTAAAACAGTACATATTTTAAATATATAAAGATTTGCTGCAATATTAAATCGAAACTATTCGCTCTTTAAACTGTAGATAAGAACAATTATGCGAAGATAGTAGGCTAATGGCAGTATCGTAATGTAGAGAGTTGTGGGGGGCATGGCTGGGGTGACACATGAAAATTGAGCGGTATATTGACATTGATAATTTCATAAAAGACTGCTTTCAAAAAACACAAAGAATACATTTTTAAATAGTTAAAAAGTTTAAAGATATTTAACTTGTTACCAATTTTCTTGACTAATAATGAAAATTGGGAACGGTGAATTTCCAGTCGGTCCCGAGTGACGATAACGCCTCATATGCCACTGATTAATGCTTAAAAAGTTTGTTTGTATCAGAACATGTCTTTTTGTTTTGGTGTTATATTTCCCACCATAAGGAAAAAACATTACAAAAATCCAGATTGAACTAAAGAAAATACAACTGCGCATATATCCAATCGGGTGACTTCTGTTATATGTACAATATTAACCAAGCCAACTGCACGAGATAAAGTATGTGTTTTTAAAACTAAAAGTAACTTTTTTGTATTTTAATAGCTTCTTTTCCATAGTTCGTTAACAATTGTTTAGATTTTCAAGTGAATTTTCAAATGATTGCATTTTTTCTCCTAACGTTGCCTATTCTCATAGAAGTGCTTTCAAGACGAGATAATCGATTCTTCTTTTTAATGAGTTCAAAATTTCAGTTCTTCCTTTACTTTTTTTCTTGGGTCTTTCCGGGTTTTTTAATTTTCCTTAAGAATTCTTATCGACTAAAAAGTTTTTAATCATTAAGCTAGCTTTTTTTGTCAATATATGTTATGGATGTCATATCCCTATTTTGCCAGAATCCAAACGAATTTATCATATTGTAAATGCTTTTTTGATGTTGATGGTGTTAGAAATTTAATAAGATGCATTGCTTATAAAACTTTATATGAAATAATTTAAACATTAGTTATGTTTTCTTAGAATAGTTTCTAATGATTAATGCAACGAAATTTAATAAAATAGATTCCATAATTTATGTACATAAACAGTCATTGCCTTATTTCGCTTGGAGCTTTTCTGTCATTTCGTGTTGAGAAATACGAGAAGTTCTAACTGTTATTCACATCAAATCTAATAATATTCGCCAATGCATTGGCGAAGCATCTAATAACATTCAAGCTTTCTAAGATGTGGAATCTTAATTTTAAATTTTATCGCAGGGGATTATATCACTTTGGTATGTTTATTTATAATTTCACTTCGCTGTAAGTACTTGTGGAAATAACTGTAATAACCTGAGAAAATGTCTTTGTCAAAATTTAGATTTTAATTATAAGTTATTCATAATGCAAATTTTATCATTCACTAAAATCAAATCTTTGATTGTCGTTACATATAAACTGGAGAACTTCTAGCAATTATATAAATTGAAACGACAGTAATTTTCATAGTTGAAAAATTTCATGATTCACTTTAGATTTTGCAAAGATTTATTGGAAATTATAATAATACAGAATATTTAAGGGCTTGAATTTAAGAATGTGTAAATGCATATAAAATACCTATACATTGAAGAAATACCCACTCAGGGGTTACTTGTCGGTGCCGAAATTGGTCTCTATATATTTTACGATGAAAATATTTTCGCGTGTTATTACTTAATAAAAATTGAACGTATGGGTACCTTTTTGACTATATTTTCGTTTTATTAACTTTACGACGTAACCATTTTCTACAATTGCTCAAAACGCTTGAACGTTCATTTAAAAATGAAATGACTTTTTTGACTATAAAGATAAAAAAGCCTTGAACTTTTGCAAAATTAAATTGTGTCTTTTTAAATATTTAATTAAATATTCTGACAAATTTCGTCTCTTATCACTCGGAGTTCGTTATACATTTTTCGCTTTGTGACAAGACGAAAATCCTTGCTTTTATTTCTCGTGCTAACAATAAAATAAATAGATTTACTAATAAACATCATATTTATAATATATTCTATTTTTTTAATTTATTTCCAAAAAGAAAATGACATTAAATGCTATTCATTTAAGCGTCTTTAATTTTACTTTTGTATTACTCATTTATGAAAAGATGTGAAAAAAACTTTTTTGATTCCATGTAAAATGTTTCGGTTACGAAATATCTACGACTTGTGATATTTAATTTGCAAAAATGAGGCTATTTCGTAAACTTAAATTGGATATATAATTAATGTATGAAATATAAAATATAAAACAAAGAAATGTTGTCAGATTAACTTTTAATTAAATTGGCGTGAACATATTAACGTCCTATTATATTGTAAAACACGGATTTAGGTTTAATGGTATTACTATAGGTAGATTTTGATTAGGATAATTAATAGAATCAATCAAATAACTGACGAAATTCTAAGAATTATTGTGCTTTTATTAAGGATACATTTTTAAAGTAATTTTCCTTGAAAAATATCAAAGTAGTGCGCATGTCGTATGATACCGTGAAGTAACTAAAATAAGTTGTAAAAGGAGTGTTTCATTAGTCCCAGTCTTTTGATCAATAATAATCTTTTATAAAAAATATAATTTTTTGTTTTCCTTTTCTCCAAATGAAAGAGATTCGAATAATTATCACAGATTTGTGTACCAAATAAAACGTTCAAATAATATCGTTATTCGTTTCATTATGTGGGCGCATCTTAAAAAAAATTAAAACTGTAATATTTTGTCATGTTTTTTTTTTTGAATTAATTGCTAATCTTTTCCATAGGATCGAATAAACATTGAACCGTTGATAATTGCCTATCTGAATATACAATTCAAAATACATAACCGCAATTATAATTCACAATACCTTAGAGAAAATTTAATTTAATTTAATATTGAATTTAGTGGATAAATATAAAACAAAAGTTCAATACAAAAGTTAAAATAACATAGCATTAACAACTTTTCCTTATAGACAATGATATATGGTTAAAAACTATTAGTTTGATAATAGCCAAGTACCGAATCTATGCTATGCTGCGTGTACATTACACAACGTTCATTATATGTATAGATGTTTGTTTTCATTATTTCATAAAAATGCTGAATTTTTGCTTATTTTTTCTTTGGTCTTAAATCAATAATTTTATCCACTTTACCATAAACATTTCTTGGTTTTGAATGCTTTTTGCTAATAAATATTAACAATTTTCGTGTGAAAGCCAAAGGATTTATCTCAAATATACATACTGTTGATAAAATTTCAATTTTGTATTGATTAATAAGTATTGAAAAAAATAGTTTTCCGACCTATCTATAAAAAAATATCGCTTATTTTCCTTAATGGAAATTCTTTAAATAGTTTTTGTTTAATTCGGTGCGTTTAATATAAAACTTTTTAGCTTAAACAATTAAAAAATGTTCAGTTTTTCTTCGATGAAAATGAATTGAAAGTGTAATAATATGGAAAGTTTCGTCGTCAATTTTAGCTTTTTCAATAGCCTAATAATAATGTAAGTGATTGGCGGTGAACTAATGGCAGCAATAATTCATTCAAATCTATTCAATTCCCTAAAAACAAATTTATTTTAATAATTCAGTGAATGAACAATTAAAATACAGGGATGATAATTTTCACTTACGACTGCAAATATGTGTAAAATTTTCTTATTTTTAGTAAAAACATAGTACCAAAATTACAACTAAAAGGCATTATCAAACGAAAAAAATAATTATTTAGTACTCATAAGAAGTATTAAAATGCTATTTCAAATAAGTTTTTATGGTTATAATATTTGAATGTTGATCAAATTTCGAAAAATACGAACCAGAAAATGTTTTTTTTATAAATCTGTAATATTTTTAAAGTTAATTGAATTTAAAGCACTTAAGTATAAGTACAAATTAAAAACAAAAAAAAAAACAGGCCTATATTTCAAATAAGACTTATAATTAGACAAATAATACTAATTATCTCAATTACAATTATTTATAATGCTCTAATTTCAATTCAATTTTCATTTATAAGTCCCTGATTAATAGTCATCACGCTAATTGAAATAACTAATTTTCTACATATCATTTTGGTTTATTAATGGTATCGATTGGATTAAATTTATTTCAAAAGACAAGAGGAAAATGAATAGGTAATTCTTTGAATAGTATTTTTGAATTAAGTTCTTATAACGAAGTTAAATAATTAATGATTAAATGTATTTTTCGTTGGTTCGGTGGAAGTTAAAACTCAAAAGGAATTTCGTAATATATTAACCTATATATATAGTTAATAATGTAATACAAATGCGTTAGTGTTTTAATTAATCATTTGAGATATGTTTAAAATAATTTTTGTTAATGGAATGAATCTCAAGAGAGTCGTATATTTAATTCAAAAGCTCCGTACTGCTTTAAAACAATGTGCGTATAAAAGTAGAGAAATGTTTATCGCCACTAAACTTCCCAAATAAACAAGCATTGAAAGCTTTTATTCTTTTATGCACAGTAAAGAGAAAATGTTTTGTGTTATAAATATTTCCGCTTCAATAATTTTTACCGCAGTGTTACGAACTGTGAATGTAACATTTATAAATCATTAATTATTTAATTGAGAATCATAATTTATTATTTATGATTTGGGTGGTTGGTACTCTTTTATATGTGGTTAGTTTATAAATGAATTCATACCGTCTCTAATATAAATTCAACTTGGAAGTTGTTTGATTGAAAAGATAGTTTTGTTTGAATTGTATAATTGAAAACTATGTAGCGAAGATAGTTTGGCCTAGTTGCCGATTACATAGAGGAATCACATCTGAGTTTTTATTGATCTTGTATAGTTTTTGATAGTTAAAAACTAAATGTCATTTCGAGGAATTTTCCGACCACTCGGTAAATACTCCGATAGAATTGTTTGATTCGTTTCAAATTCAATTGTGCACAAACGAGCTGTTTTCTTTTTCTTGTGTTCAATTGGGATACATAACATATTAGTTATTTATGGGTTTTGCATATGTAAATCAAAACAAAATATTTAGTTTTCTCACCGTACAAAAGGTTATTTTCATTTTGTGTTCCCATAACAAATTGCTTTCCTGTTCTGTTTGACATGCTGAAATTGTAATATTTCGCTAAAATTTATCTGATTTTTTTGTGAGATGGTCGCTCATTTTGAATGAGTAATTTACTTCCATATTCTTTGATTCATTTAATAAAAGCTTTCGCAAAAGTGCAGAATAATTTTACGTTGAAATCAAAAAAAAAAAAAATTTACATCAAAATTGAGTTAAATTATATTAATTTTATTCTTCTTAAATGCAAATACATTCAGACATGTTGATCGCAATTTCAAAGACTGTTATGTATGTATGTAAAAACGTAAATGATCTCAATCTTATTTTACTACTATTCCCTTATTAAATATTTAATGTAATTCACAAAACATCAACGGAAAAATAAGAAGGCGTTTTTTTCTTTGAGAGAATTTTTTTTATTAATATATTATTACACTTGGGATTCTTATTTATAATTTTATAAGGAACTTTTTATGACTCATGTTATAGTCAACGAGCGGTATTAGCGGTAATAAAATATGAATAACCGATTGTCGCTATCTCGCACTAAAAGGATAATTTTGGTAGACGTGATTTTTATCATCTTCACAAATCATTTTTTATGTATTTTCAAACCTTTTTTGAATTTCAAATAAATTTTTAATTTTCGATTGGTATTTTCTTTGGGAATATTTATTTAACAAATTTTTTATCCATCCAAAATTGCCGTTGATACAATCCCTTGCATTTGATATAAACTTCACCATTTTCCGTAAGATTTTTTCCGTAAAAACAATAGTCTTTAAAAGCAATACTTCCTACCTATTTAGCTATAATATTTTTGAAAAAAAAAACTCAAATTTATATAAAAGTATCAATTATCGGTTGTATTCAGAACTGTCAGAAAAAAGTATCTTAGTTACTTTAATGTAACTTAGACTTTTTAAAGAGTATTACTTTGGGTATCTAGTTACTTTAACAAAAAAGGAACTTGAATACTTATCATAAATTACTTTTTAAGATACTTAAAAAGTTACTTTTTTAGTTAGTTTCTATATTATGTAAGAACTAAGTTTTGTAACTTATTAAGTAAAGTTATTAGATAATCAGTCAATGCGTTTCTTATCTTTATTAATTTAGAAAAAAGTAATGTATGTATGGCTAAACCCCTGTAAACACAACACACTTAAAAACGATAGAAAGTTAATATAAGAGGTATTTATTGAACCTTATCAACCTTATGAAACAAAATAAAATAAAATTCTGCATCTAATTCCTCGGTATCTAAGTTAGTTTTCGGTATCTAAGATACTTTTTAAGTTATAAGATACAGTTTCTTTTAACAAGTATCTTAGGTGCTAGTTACTTTTTGCTCAAAAATAAAGGGACTAAGATACATTTTTCTGACATCTCTTATTCATATTTTTATTTTTTCTTTTATTAATATAGATAAGAAATTCAGTATATATTTATCTTATAACTTTACCTAATACGTTATGAAACTTAATATCTTAGTACTTAAAATTCCTTTTTTTAAAGCAACTAGATACCCATTGTAACTTAGACAGTATCTAGATACTACTTCAAAGTTCTTTAAGCTCTCGTTGTATTTAATTTATAAAATTGTAAAAAGTTTTACAAAAACTCAAAATTTCATTAGGTAATTCATGGAAAACATAATCAATGTAATGTTTGAATATGGATCAACTTAAACCAATTGAACATATTCAATTAACTGATGTATAACCAAATCCTTATTAGTTCAGCATACCGTATATAAACTAGTATTGGATGTACTAGCGGTACTCGTCAATATTTTCCAGTAGGCAGATGTTTTTACAGACAAAAAATAAGTTTTTATATTAATGTTTTTAAAATGGGGCATTATGGTTTCTCCTACTAAATAAACTTATTTATAACGGGAAAAAATAATTATTAATAATTAAAAAAAAAAATTTTTTCATCGAAGTTTACTTTTGTAGAAACTAGAGCAATTTTTAAGAGAATTTTTTATGCATTCATTACTAGTTGTGATAGAAACATTTTAGCTATAAACATCAGAGTCTTTTTTTAACTGAAAAGGTAAAATAGCAAAAAATCAAGTTCAAAAATGAACATTTTCAGCGATTGTCTTATGTTTGTATGGACTTTCTCGTATTAAACACCAGAAGTAATCCCCCATTATATTCCCGATGTATTGCCCTTGGTAACGTCGTTCAAAGTTTATTACATCTTGGTGAAAACGCCCTCCTTGCTCCCCTTATGTCTGGCACCTATATTATCTTTAAATTGAACCAGATGAGCATATGAGATATTTTGCAGCTCATAATTTTAAAGCTTTCAGATATAGTTTCGATGAATTCTTCACAATTGTTAGCTCTGTTATTTCCGAGAAAACCATTACTATAAGACTCTCTTAGGTTTGTGTTTCATTATCATCCAGTAGTTGTGTGATTTTATTACTGTTCATAACTTTTTTTTTGTTTTGTAAGATAATTGAGGAAAGAATACCTTTAAGTATTCAAAAATTCCAGAATTTTGATCTGGAGCTTTTACCAAATTCCTTTATTAGGTCTAATTTTATGTCATAGTGGCATTAATATATTCAACTCTACAAATAGTTCCCACTCGACGTATATACGTATATTGAATCTACTCTGTTATCTAATAAGCAAAGATGATAAGGGTATTTAGTTTCCTCGTCTTGCATTCCCATCAGAAAATCAAGCATTTTGAAATATCCTTTTACTGGCTAATTCTATAGTTTATATCACTTGAAAGTATTTTTACAGTGACATATACAAATTGAAGTATCCATTTTTTATCTTGCTTCTAAAATTATAGATTAAAATAGGGTTCGTTAGCTTCGTAAAGCTTCAAATTGATAGCCAAAGAATTTTTTTTCTAGCTTACTTTAATACTTTTATCGCAAATAAAATATAACGAATCAACGTCCGAATTCACGTTATTTTACATTTTAGTAATGTATAAATTCGGTTGTTACAGCTGCGATAGACAAGTAATCACTCACTGCTGTCCTTCACAAGTAATGTGTAATTTGGTACCGAATTGATCAAAGTGCTACCTGCTGCTCATAAATAAATCAATTAAAATCTTCAAAACTAACTTTTCGACGTAAAACAACTAAAAGGAAACTTTGAAAGATAAAAATAGATACTTTGGTGTCGATGTACTGAATCAAAATTCGTACATTAAAACAGAAACCCAGAAAAAAAAATTGTTAATTGAATTGTATTATTAAGAGTAATAATACGTATTAAAAAAAAAAAATTATTATATCAAACATTTTTTTAAATTTAAAATTTATACTACTCCAACATTAGCTACACTATCTTTGTTAAACATATTAAAAAAGCCTTTATTTTTTATAGCTTTTATAAAATTACTTTAAACTAATTAAAAATAGGAAAAGTTTATTAAAATGGCTCAAATATAGGTATATGTTTTGAAAGTTATAAAAATTGAGATTTTCTGAAACATACAATGTTGTTTAACTACTGGTTTAAGTACACTTAAAATTTCAAATATATTTTTAGTTCTACATAAATTAAAGGAAAAAGATAGTGTGCCTAGTCACTGGCTTCTCAGCTTTGGTACAAAAATCTTATTTGTAACAGTAACAGGTAAAGTATAACTCAAACCATTCAACAATGATTTACAAAAGAATTTTTTGTGCCCGAGGTTTGTCCCTTAGGAATAGAATGAATAAAAATCTCTTCCTATGAGTGCCTTGGGGATACAAGGGACCTATCTGTCAAATTGCGTCGTACTGGATTTTACAGTTTTTAAGATCTATTGTTGGTCAAGCAGTGATTTGTCACATGGTATAAAATTATAAATAAACATTTCATTCCACTTTTGTCGATAGATAATTTCTCCAAAATGTAAAGCTTTAAATTATTATTTAACTTTGCTTAATCTAATGTAACAACATTTACTTGATCACTCCTACTTTTCAAAATATTTTACTTACCTCATTTTTTTTCATTTTCTATTCACAATTCAAAAGTAGCAATAAATAAATTATATGAATTAAAAATAAAATATTGTTTTTAGATTAAATATTTCCCTAGATAAAAGCGCAGTCAAAATTGGTCAAAATTGTTTGATTTTTTTTAGTTTATATCAAATTTTATCTTAGACCTTGTACTTTCTAATTTTTTACCTTTGTTTTTACTTTCTAATTTTATTATAAAAGACATAAAAATATACTAAAAAGCTCCGGTTTTGCTTGTCAAATTTCACTTCTTTCTGTTCACTTCGTTCACTAAGACCATGCTTTTGCAGGTAAAATACTTTCAATATATTTTTCAAAAATATCTATTTAATTAACAGTTGAATTTCTTAATCATAGTTTTTATTCATCAGATTGAGAACTAATCACATATTGTTACGTTTTTACTATCCTTGTTGACTGGGTTCGTTGGATTTGTATTTTAAATATGAAAAAATAATTTGCCTTGCACACAAATTTTATTTATTTAAATAAAATTACACAATTATTTGTAATTTACAATAACTAAATTTACTTTTGCTGTGTTAAGTTTATTTTTACTATGTATTCTATTCGGAACACAAAACTGTTCTATACTGTTTTTACTATACTGAATACAATGTGTCTGTACCTAGCCGTCAATTTCCTTATATAAGAACTCAGTCCTGTTGCGAGAATGTACTCAGGTGGTCTGAAAATCTCCGACTTAATTTTTATTATATAAATTTTTAATCTTAAATTGAAATTTTTCATAGAGAACTTTAGAACATCTTGGATTCATTGTACGGACCGATTCTTCCTTATTTATTTTTGTCGTCCAGTAAGTACCCAGCGGTAGGTCTTAAGTCCGTGACAATATTATGATAATAGTGTGCATAGTAAGAGGAAGCTACCGACAAACTTTAGTACTTTTCTTGAGCGATTGAAACCACTAAAAAGACCATAGGAACGTCAATTGATAGAACTGATAGGCCTTAACAATTTGTCAGAGTCGTGATATCTAATCCTTGCACCTGTGAAAATAAAGATCGGTGATTACAATTACTTTCTTTTATAAAATACAAAACTAAATTTGAACTTATGTGATACGTACAATTATATACTTTAATGCATTGTAAAATTTTGCCTTGTGAATTGTTGATAATTACAGCAGAGTAAATTTTATTGGAAACTTACCGGCTGTATACACAATCTTCACGCACATCAGATATTGTAATTACCTACATATAGAATATGTAAAACGTACAAAATTATTATGCAAACCTTACTTCTGATTTGAATTCAAAAAATCTAAAATAAGAGCCAATATTTTCAATAAAATTAAGTTTTTCTCTTAATTACTTGGTATTTTAAAAATAATCCAAGCAATTTTATTTCGTAAAAGTTTGCTAAATAATTTAAAAAAAGATAACTCAAAACATATTTATGTACATACAAAACCAAAGCACGGAAATGTTTCACAAAATCGTAGACAAATGCTGCTTTTCTTTTCAAAAGAAATTATGTTATGAAAAATTGAACTTCCTATTTGAAACTTTGTGAATAAAATACATGCTTTGCACTTGTAACAAGAATTTCCAGTTTTCATCGATTTTAAAATATTCAAAACAATATTTTTAATTCAGTATTTATAAAAGCTTAATTTATCCTTTGTATTTTAAGGGAAGAAACATTATTATTTTATTGAAGTATACCACAAAGTGCTAGTTTTCATACCGTGTCTGAGAAGGTATATTTTTGAATAGTTTTTTCAATATTTTAACATTGGAAAATGGATTTCTTTATTTGCATTTTTTTATAATTCAAAAAGTATTTTATCTGAAAAATGCATTAAGAGCAAGAATATTTAAAATTCATAAAAGTTATTAACAAATAGAGTACAGCATTGAGTGAATTTTTCATATATGTTTCCGTTAGTTGCAAGCGTCCATTTGCACAACAAACCAAAGGAATTTATTCCCACAAAAATTACATGTTTGGAGTATATGAAATATCAATTCCAAATATGCTTTCGTAAAAACTTTGCGTTATTATTTGTTTAACTACAGATATACCAACACATGAAAATAGCAAATGATATAATCTTCGTTGAGATCCGAACCTGAACATAATTTTAATTATTTCACATAGTGAATTGGAATAATTAAAAACAGAATGCAGATGTTATATTAATTTAATATTCTTTTGTGCAAAATATTACCGTGTTTTTGTTTACTAAATCGTTCATTACCAAAAATGTATTTGATACAAATTATAGTTTGGAAAATATTGTTATAATATTTTAACCCAAGATAAAAACCGATGGAATCATGTTTTAATGTTTCGTTTTTTATGAAGGTAGGCATATAGCCAATATTTTATGACTCCTTTTATAATAGGTTAAGATGTTACTTTCACTTGAACAGTTTGCAAAGGCCTGTAATCTTCACGAGTACAACTTCCCATACATATGTATAGTGTACGAATTGGCCTTTTCTCATCGATATACTTCTATTGTGATGTCACAAGCAGAAACTAATCGATGCATTTAGTGGATTTCAGTTTAATTTTGTGGAAAAAGACGAGTGAATAATTCATACAATATAAAAAAAGACCGGTTTAATGTGCTCCACGTTTTATGTTCTGTTCATTAGTTTTAAATTACACGGGTCGCTGGAATTTCTCGGATTTACAACTAAATGAAATATTAGAGAATTTGATTTCCCCGATCAAAATTAGTTCCATATTTCGAATAGTTTCTTAATGGTGTTAATTTGTTGCCGATAATTTTGCATTTAATTAATGAGCTTAATATGGTTGTAAGAAGCGACAAATATCTTTTGAGCAAATTACTGAATCACTGATTTCTGTTACGCATACTTGGGTAAATGCGGTGATTATTCTTGTAGAAATGGTTCACATATGTTACCGGTTTCAAATTTAATTGCAATCTTGGAGTCAAATTCTTGGCCGCAGTTTCTATATAGAGCTGTCATTTTCAAACTGGCAGAACTTGTTTATATCAAAAAGTTTCGTTGATATTTAACGTTATTTAATTATTTTTAATTGAATCTTGTCAATATATCAATGTGATCTTGAAACAACTTATTATGTATTACTTAAAAAAACATTTTTCCACCATTTGTTTTCACTAATCCAATTATAAATCAAAAGTATAATTTTTCTGTTTTCACAAATCTCTGCACATAAAGAACGTTTTGTAGTTTCCCTAATTTTTTTTCTTTTGAGAAAAATCATTTTTCTTTTATAATAATAAAAGCTGTCCAATCTAAAATAAAGTAGACTGCAATTAATAAAGCTAGAGAGAATTTTTTAACTCCTTTTTCTCTTGTCATTTCAATAGAGACAATGTTGACATTAAAATGAAGCAAGAAATAAGACTTAAAAATCAAATAAAATCATTGACGTAAACTGAGGAAAGTAGGTGGGTGATATTCCTATTCATTTTTGCTCATCATAGGTATTAAAATTCAAAGTTTCGATTAAAGCCTTTATCATTTTTTCAAATGCATTAACCTTAAACTGTATTGCAAAAAATATCAAAGCCATTAAGCTTAAAAGAAAATTATAAAAAATATAGTTGGTTTTTTATGCATTACAATATTAATTATGTATATTTTATTGTAATATAATAATTCAAACATAAAAAATTAGTACTATAAGCTAATGTGTATTAGTTTTGTTAAATTAAGCGCATCTATTTGATATACATCAATTAACAAAGATAAAAAAATATAAAAAAATGTTAGAGTTTCTTGCCACTTTAATGTAAATGGAACTGTATACATCATGGAAATGTTATTTTTTTTAGTTGAAGCATGATGCTAACTGAATTTAAAAAATAATATTAGTGTTCTACCTCATACCAATAATAATTAGATTTAAATAACTTTAGTCAATATATTGCAATTATGATTTACTAAAGAAGACAATTCAGGTTATTTAAGATCGGATTTTTTTATTTAATGTTTTTTAATATTCAAATTAGCTACGTTTCGTTACGTATCGTAACTTCATCAGGCTTCTTGAATCACAAAATAACATCTTATAATCTATTATGATTTACATTGTTTAAATATTATGAGGTCTGTTTTTTGCAAAAAATCGGGAAATTGTTTCAGCGCAGGAAAACTGAAGATAATTAGCATCAAAGCGAATCCATAATGAGCCATAAATGAAGTGTAAAAATGCCATCATAGATTAAATCAAAATTTAAATCGTTCATAATGAAAAAAATAGGAGTTTTACCTACCTGCTTTATATTTTTAAATCGCTGGGATGTATTAATATTTTGAAAAGACTACAGTGTTTCTCATCGTGGCAATAATCCGAACTAAACGAGACACTGCTGTTTTATTCTGCTACGTATATAGTTGGAAAAATAAATTGCGATATTAGGTTGAAATAATATTTTTAAATTTTATTGTTTTCCAAAAATGAGATTTTTTGAGAAAAATGATTCGCTATAACAAACCAACAGAGATAAGAAGTAAGGTATAATAACATTTTCAAAACTTGCAAAATATTTGCCATCTTTCTATTTACTTGTCGTTTCTTTATAGAAATTATAGTCTATATACCAATGTTTCTTAACCTGGGGAAGGTATTTTTGGAATTATGGAAGAAGCCCTTAATAATATAAATTATGAAATTTTTGATAATTTTGGGAAAAAATGTATTTTTCTAAACCAAACATATTTTTCAATGAGGTCCGAAGAAATATTTTCAGATTTAAAGGGGTGCGGCTCACTTAAAAGTTTATAAAACACTGCTATATACAATAATTCTCGCTATTATTAGTAAATTAGTTCCGCGTTATAAGAAAATACGTTATATGAAAATTCTAGTTAAAGACGCCCGTATCACCCTGTTTAATACGTTATGTACTTACAAACGATTCACTGTTAACTTTCTTGTTAAAGGGGGTTTAAACCAAATATTAAAGCAAAACGCTATGATATGAAGAAAAAATTTTACATGCAAAAATATAATGCAGGAAATCCCCGCGTTGTATCGGGGAAAACACGTGTTATACGAAGGACATGAAATCGTGTACCATGAAAACGCATTATAAGAGTACCATGTTGTAGGAATTACTGAATAAGGATTATTACTTTTTTAGAAATACTTGCAGAAGAAAGATTATAATTGTATATGAAGTGGTAGTAATAAACTTGATTTCTGAAAAAAATTACTTCGTTTTGGATGAAAACAATTTTTTTATGTATCATTTTATTCATTTGTATTTGTTTTCATGTTAAATTGTTCGCAAATGGTCTTTATCAATCGACAACACTGCAACAAATTTTAGCACTCCTAAGGGATGGTTTTAAAATAAAGCAGCAATCTGTCTAAAAATTAATTCAAAACTAGGTCAATCAACCGCGAATATAGTAGTAAGTACATACTTTGTGTAGTTGTATATATTTATTTTTCTTGATTTTTTCCATATTATGAGTAAATTAAAATATAAACTTGCTATGAAGAAAATTAAAAAAAAATGCAATTGACAAAATTATGATTTTGATCTTTATTAATAAATATTAAAACTGCAGATAAAAGTATTGTGAGCATTATTTTTAAGAAATTATGAATAACAACTACCTACTATAAATATAAAAAAACAAATTAGACTTTGTTTTATTTGACCATCGTTAAAGGAATGCAATAAAAGTATAATGGCACCATATTTCTTTATAAATGATCAATTTGAGGCTTTATTCGTTTGTTCACGTATAACATAAGTTTCCTATTTCCGAACACATTAGACGGATCTGTTATTTTTATTTTATCTGAATTTCAAATATAGAACGCTTTTTTTTGCTGTTGGAATGTGCGTAAGTCGAACATGCAAAATATAATTTATGATCGGCCGTCGACTTTATCTTATGGTTTAATCTATTTAAATATTTAGTGTTTTCATTTAGCAAGTGATTGAACATCTTGCGTGACTCATTTTATTTTATTATTATAGCACGAACGCCACTTTGTCTCTTCACGTCAGCTTTGTCGGATAAAAGCCTGAATCGTATTATTATAACTGTTTGGTGTAAGGAATATTTTGTACAGTAAAATACATGTAAAAATAACGGAATTTGGCCTACATACTAAATAAAGGGTTTGTAGAAATAAAAAATCAATTTTATTATTACAATTTTTTTTTTTTTTTTTTTGATGAAAGAAGGGATGGTGTTAGGTGTTATTATTTATTCAAATGTATTAACACAGTTTTTTCCTTAATAATTTCGAAGCATTAAACACTATAATTTTCCGTAGCAATTTTGTTAGTAATGAATACTATTAGGTTACATCAATCAAATTTTCATTTTATAACAAATAAATTTTTTCGATAGTAAGTATTTGTTGCATACCGTAATACCGTTTTTTTCTAATTAAAATGCTCTTAAAGGTTCAATTATATGTCTAGCAGATTTTTTCCCGTAAATCGAGTTTACATGTTTACTTCATAATAAATTGGTTAGTGTAATTTGAGTACTGGTAATCGGTATTTTCAATTACTTTCATTAAAATTTAAATTTTGCTTCAATGTAAAGTATTATTATAATTGAAAGAGTATTCAAATTTTTATTTGAAAACACCGAAAATTAAGGGTAGGGTTTTTCAAGTGTGAATTATAGATAATTTATTTTATTACGTAGACATCTTCAAAATTGAAAAATACGGAATAGAGTATAACTCAAAAGAAATAATGTAATGATAATTTATTTTTTTCATACTACCTTTAAAATTACAACTTTTATAATTTATTTCTTCGCTGAAAAAATTTAATATTGGTATGGAACGAAATTTTAAATACAATTTTAAAAAATAGTTTTTTCGTGAAATATCGTGGTTCTCGTAATATATTATGTTTGTGTACCTACTCCAGTTTAAAATGACAGGCGTGTCTATGCATTTTAATATGGAACAATACTTTTAAAATAAGCCGATTTATGGTAAATCGTATCATTTTTTTACGTTTGAGTAAAGTAAAAAAAAATACAGTTAAAATTTGTCGTAAAAAATCACTAGTCTAACTGGTGGCCGCTCCAAAACTGGTGTTGGATTTGAATCTTGCATCGAGTAAATTTTTGATATTTCTTGACATATAGATTTTTATTAATCTAGAGTCGCTAAATTTCTTAGTAGAGTTATAAATAAATGGTAAATAGCAATAAAAAATCACAAAGTAAGCATTATTTTGTACCACCAGATAGTCAGATACCTCATTTTATTGTTTACGGCATACTTTGTTTTTAATTACATTTAGTCATCTTAGATAACTTTGGGTATCTAAGAAATTTTTATGTTACCAGATACAGTTCTTTTTAAAAACTATCTAAGATACTGAGAAGCGAAGGTTGGAGAATTACTTCCCGCCAATTTTAATTCCACCATTCCACTAGTTACTAGGATACTAGTTACTTTTTGCTATAATTAAAGTAATTAAGATACCGTATTAGATACTTCAAAGTTGCTAATGATACTTTTTTCTAACAACTCTGGCTGTAACCAATGAAAAGTTGAAAGTTTTCTGGTGGATGGTTGCTTTCAAACTAAAAAAGAGTTTAAATCTCGAAAAGAGAAAATTTTCGATTTCGATATTTCTCACCTTACAAATTTTGTGAAACTCTAGAATCATTGAAACTCCGACTTGCAGTCCAACTAGTCGGACTACTAATTGGATCGCCTAAATAATCCGACTAGTCCGGCTAGCCATTCAACTTCCCACAACCCCATTCACTGTCCGACTTTAGATCCAATTTCGAAAGTCAGACCACTAGTTGGACTGCAAGTCGGAGCGTGAATGGCCTGCTATAGTAGTTAAGAAACCTCTGGTTCATTATATTTCTTTTTATTTGGAGGTAGATCAAAATTTTCCTTTCATAAAATAAAAAAATAATTTAGAGTTTTAAAAGATGTCAATAGTTCGACCTTTTTTTAACAAAACCGGCATATGAATATTATTTAACTATACCTAATAATATATTTAATGCAAAATAACACAATACGTAGGTGTTCTGCTATTTTATTTTTGTGGTAGGTAGATTTTTTTATTTGATAAATTTTTTTCTACCCATTCAAGTCTGACATGTCCTACATTGTGTTTCATTTCAACATCCTTAATTTCTTTGTATATCGTTGGGGTTTTCTTCCATCTTCATTCTTTAAAATGAAGGGTCGTTATAAAAAATGTTGATACAATGAAATCAAGCAGCAGGTATATCTTATTCATGCGAACAACTTGTATTACATTCCACATTTTTTCAAATTATCTTCAAGTTTTCGAGAAATAAAACACAAATTGGTAAGGGGGAAATATTTTTTTTCTCTATCTTTTTTTTTGCAAAATGACATGATTTTTTTCAGTACAAACTTTTAATTTTACTATAACACTGAGACGAATGTATAGACGTAGCGGGTTTTACACTGTTAGATTTAAACATAATGCTTTCAAAAGTATAAATAGTATAAACGTTAATGCAAGAGAAATATTCTATGAATTATTAAAACAGAAATATATCCACGGGTATGTTATATGAACGGAGAACTTTATATTTTCTGCGTTTAACATTTAAGTATTAATATTTAATAGTTTTTTACTATTGTGTGTTTTATTCGTAAATGATAATAAATTATTAGTTTACGAAAGAATATTCATTTACCTATTTTAATGTGTTCAAAATTAATTGTGTAATATTTAAAATAAGCACATTCCATTTTAATTTGAGAGCTATAAAATCAAGCTCATTTACCTTTATGAACGTTTTATTTCTAAAATTAAACTTATATGAATAACGTCTTGGTATTGATGGTATATTGAACGTGGTTGATGCTTTTGAATTTAATTGAGTGTATCATAGCTGTAATTAAGTTCCACAATGTATTAAAATTCAATCTTCTATTTTGAGGAAATGTATTGTACAGAATTCAATGCAACTATTCTAGAAGCTTATTGCTTGTCTGTAGAGAACTATAGAAATTAAAATTTATATGAGAATTGAGTGAATTATGTAGCATAAAGTAGCGTTTTATATGCTCACTGATATATTATGCTAATAAAGAGATGGAAGTGAAAAGGGACAACATAGAATTTCTGTGGTATTCACGAATTACCATATACAGAAGGCAAACGAATTATGTCGGTTGCCACAAAATGAAACAACTCAGCGTTGCTTCACATAACCATCCATACAAATATATTTGTGTACCCAGCAGTGATGCAAATATTTCCCTCCCTGGGTTAATTTGAAGATTTTTCATGTTGCACTCCGTTATACAATGCTAATTTTGACTCTTAACCAGTTTTGTCGCTTGTGGCTTCAACAGTTCTTTATATATCTACCCAGTAGCTACTTTCTTATTTTCAATATTAAATGGTATAAATTTATAAAAAATAATTATTAGAAATTATCGGGCGAAAGATTTTTACAGAGAAGTCATGAAATTTTCAAGAAAAGAAAACAGTAGCGTCTGTACTAAGAATAAAGTATTAACAAGGATTGTTATTCTTTTTGCAAGGAATAATTGAAAATTATTTGAAGAAATTTAATATTAAAACTAACAAAAGCATTGTATTTTCAGTTTTATTATGCAAATTGTAATTAAATATTCACAAGTGGACGAACAATTGAATTATTAGTGGAAACAATGAAGCAATTAATAGTATATACCCTTAAGCTATAATTTAATCGATACTTTAATGAAAAGGATAGTGGCTGTTTTCTAGTTAGTACAACATTGTCGTGGACATCGTATATTTTTAAAAGTCTTCGTATAAGTATTTCTTTTCACATTATCCTCTTTTATTTGCGAATATGCAATTGATGACTGCTGTGCTTACATAAGTATATTTAACTCGTCTTGTCAAATAACGTTATCTACTGACTTTCACGCAGTACAAACTTTATGCGAAGGTAAAATTAAATACGGATTATCCTAGATTTCCGTTTTTAACGACAGAACACTATTTACATCTTTCGCCTTCGATTCATTTCCATTGAGCTGAGCAAGTTGCAATTTTATTGAAATGTTGATATGGGGGAAATTTATGAAATCGTTTAGATCCAAAGTTTGAATATTTGTTAACCGTTTGAAATGCAAGCAATATAAAACGTCTTTTTTCTCATTTCAGATGAAATCAATGCAAAAGGAGTGGGCAGCATACAGATTACGTTTCGCACCAAGTGAAAATGTGGCACAAAATACGGAAAATTCAGTGAGTGAAACGAAGAATAAAATACATAAAACTCGACACCAACATTTCCTTCGCAAACAAATAATGCTATTGAAAAAGACAAATCAAAACATAACGAAACAGCAAGCATTGTTGCAGGATAAAATTACGGCACTGAATGAAATTTTAAATAATGTCGTTCAAAATAAGGCACACGGAAAACATGGAGTGATTGGGTCACGTGAGGTTGAAACGCGTTTGAGAAATGTCGAGACTCGAGTGGAAAATGTGGAACATGGAATGAATATGGTGGAAACAATCGAGCGCAATGAGGTTGGAAATGAATTGATCGAAGATCATAATTTGATGGAGCGCATAATAAAGATTGAAAAACAGGAAAAGCAAAATGCATTAAGCATTTTCAATATCAGCCGACAAGTGTCAAGTTTTGATAGATTGCATCGATCGATACTCGAATTGTTGGAGAGCGTTGAAACGCTGGAAAACAAAGTGGATAAAACTGTACCAGATTTTCGGAAGGAGATTTCGCAATTGGAATTCAACATGGCGCAAACTTTATCAGAAATTGCTTTGATGAAGGAAGATCAAAGCAATTCAATGCAAAGTGTGAAGGCAATGAGTGTGGGAATTTCCGCGCTTAGGGACAAAGTAGAACTCGACCACGAGACTCTGGAACAACTGAATATTACCTTAAGTTTACTACAAGCATCTAACTACATCCAAAATTCAAAGCTCCATGACCATATTTTAAAGGTAGGTTTTATAATATTTCAATCAATTCATCCTTTTCATTTTATCTTTTTACACTTTATTACATTTTTATTTGTCTTTCATGAAAAATATTATACCTTTAGTTGATTCTATAATATTTATAATACACAGATCGATTAGTTTAGACTTTAACCACATTCAAATTTGTTCAATTTTACCGCAAAAATATGTTCCTACTTTAAATATAAATCTGATCAAGTTTTAACTTTTTCGACGATATTAACGCTTATCACCGATTAAAATGTAAATGTATACAAATAACGATTTGAAAAAGATCGTAAACGTTATCAGAAAAGGCTCAAATTGGACAAATTTTTTTTTTTGATTATATATAATTTTTTGAACTACAATAAAGTAAATTTAAAAATAATCGAAAAAAAACATAGTTTTATTCAAGCTATCTCTGTTTTATTGTGAATAGAACTACTTCTTTGCTCATACTTCTCAAAACTCAAGTATTCTCGTTTATAACGTGGTTAAGCTACAACCCCTACAGCATTCTGATGTTTGGCATTAATACCGAAGTCAAAAACATCTAACTTTTTGAATAATCCTTAACCAAATTCCAGAACTTATGTCCATACAGCAAATCAGAGAAAACGTCACCGGGTTTTTGTTCTCCATATTATATAATTTAAGTCAAAACTTTAATTATTTTAAAAAATTCAAATAATAGTACTATAGTCCTCATTGATCATAATATGGTTTACTTTTTTGGTTGAACGATTTTAAGTAATTAAAATTTCGCTACAATTAGATTAAAATTTAAAGGATTTCATAGTACAACAAAACGTATCGGTGGCTGTTCAAAATATTAGGGGGACCGGCAAGTAATGTTTATGAATCTTAAGTCATTCAATTGCCATTTATCTGGTTATATGTTATTTTAAAGTGGTAATAAAGTCATTTTATGGTTAAAATACTTGTTAACTCACAAAAAATTACAAAATTTTTGTATCCTGAAGTTTATATTGAAGTGGTAAAATCAAAACCCCGAAGGAATAAAAATTTGGTACTGTAGGCTCTTAGAATTTACAGGGTAGCAATGCAAAGTTGTTACCTCAAGCATTTTAAATATTTATCTAAGTGCATTAGATGTTCATTAATGCCAAATGAGTTCAAATTCAATAATTTTTAGTTCTCCAACTGGTACTAAAGAAATATAATACAAATTTAAACAGTATGATATTAAGGGAGGAAGTGGAACCAATTCAATGTCAGATAGTCGAAGAACGGCAAAAATTCCTAATCAATATTGATCGACCAGCCAAATACTCAAAAGTGCCCAAGAACTATCAACAAAGAAAGCTCTATTCTGCAATATGGTAATGCAAGATTCCTCTATAGAAAAAAAATCGTAGAAAAAATTAATAAAATAAAGGTGGATGGTATTGCCTTACCCACAGTAATTGTCCAAAATTTTTCTTTCGAATTTCTATTTACTTCAATCGCTACAATATTTACTAAGTGGTAAAAAAATTGAAAACTTAAATGATGTTTCAAATATAATTTTCACATAATTTCCTTAGTACTCAATTTATTTGTATTAATTTGGCGTTAAAACCTTGCGCACTTTCATCATTGATTGAATTATCTTTTATTTAAATTTTATTTTGAAAAAATGACATTAATTTCCGGCCCCCTTATATTACACTTAAAATAATAATAAGATTTAAATTATTCATTAAATTGAAAAAAGCTCTTCAACAGTTTTGACCCAAAAAAAACTATTGCCGTTTAAAGTTTGCAATAAATTTTCTCATATATTTATAAATTACTGCAGAGAAAAAGAAACTTTGACATCTCCCTATGTAAATATTCTATATTTTATTTATCACTTGCTGGTAATTCGTAAACTTTTCTCGACTATGAAGCATAATTTTGAATAAATGTTTATAAACTTAACGTATCGGTTTGTAAATAACATTCTTAATACTCTCGAGAAATAACTAAGCACATGAGAGAAACTCATTTCAATTTTTTATCACACAACTTCCCATTAAACTAATCAAATAAACATAGAAAATTCATATTTGTTTTTAATTAAATAAAAGCAATAATATTTTAACTGCATCTATAATATTTACGTTACAGTTCAATAGCGAATACATTTTCAATTAAAATAATAATTAACTATGTGATACTAGTTTTCAACAAATATTTTGCTCCATTTTTCTTATCTTTAGATGTTCTTTTCGGCAAAGAAATTCAATATTGAAATTGGAAAGAAGGAACATTATTTTCCAATAATGATTTATATTTTTATGTCATTGAAGTAAATTTTATTTAAATTTAGTGAAATATTATCTTGTCTTTATTTTTTTCACTTACGTAATTGCCCTAACGTTTAATCTCGAGTTTATAAAAAAATACTTCAAACTTTATTAACTAATTAAGCTATAAGAGATACCAAAAAAGTAGGACATCTTGATTCATTCTGTTTACTGGCTTTTGTCCCAATTTATAAATTAATTGCATTGATAATCTCCCTGAAAATAAAAAATATACCACTTTGAAAATTGGAAAAATTAAAATTATAATATACATATGTTAAATAAATACTTTTAAGTTTACACTGACGATCAATACTATCTACGAAATTGATTTTACAATAATTCATATTTATTTTTCAATTTTTACGAACCCATTAATATTTTAAACATATCGCAATATAAAAATAAATAAATGTAAAAATGCCAGATAAGTTCCGTAATTCTTGCTCAATTCAGAATTAATCTTTTGATATTATTTTTTTTTTGCTTTGTTTTATCTTTTTCACAAACCTAAAACTCTTAAAACTAATTCTTTTAGCACAAACTTTTAAAAGATTATCAAATTATTGCCGATATTTAGAAAAACAAAACACATAATGTGAGCAGTATCAGTAGATTCTGATAACCGTAAAAGAATCGATTTCCTTTTTCCAAAATATCGATTATTAGAATTTAAGCTAAAACCTCAGCACTTATTAAGAGCCTATAAATAATACTCAAAACCACAAAATCAACAAATAACGACGAATGTTTGTCAAAGGACAACAGATTCAAAATTTAATTTTTTACACCAATAATTAAAAAAAAATTGTTTTACAAAAAAAATTATATGTATAAGTGACACTAAAATTAAATTTTTTGTTTATTTTGAAAAAATATGCAAATTTCCAATTTAAAATCAGTAGTATGAAAAACATACATATTTTAATTAAAAATCGAAATTTTGTCAATAAAAACTATTGTCATACGAAATTTTAAAACTTTTGTTGAAAATATAAATGGAGGTATGTTTTCCATTAGTACTATGGAAATATTCATATTATTTTTTATCATTTTATTATTTTTTCTATGATTTTATCAAAATTTGAAGCATTTATTTTCTTTTTATAACAAATTATTTAAGTCCTTAATTTGCTTTAAAATTGATCATTGAGGTTTGTCATAGATTCATTGATGATGGATGATGAGAATAAAGATTCAATTTCTTCTTAATTTCACATTAATATGTATTCAACGGAACATTAAAGCACGCTTATTTTTTGTGAATTTTGATTTATCCTGGAAATCCTATTTATAATATATTTCTTTTAATCTTATTTCTGCATGACTAGACCCCGACAAAGTCTTCTCAAATCTAAATGAGGTCTTACTAGATTCATTCTACCTTCTTCTTTAGGGGTCATGACCGATACGACCGTTGACTACGATATTTTTATTGCCCTGTATATTAATTATTGTTATTTTAATTACCACATTCTGAAGCAGTTATGTAAACGCCCTACTAAACCAGGTCCTTAAACTCTTCAGCCTGGATATTGCGTTTCTTACTTTACTTCATTTCCCCAGAATTTTCTCTTGAATTAACATGATCGAAGTATTCAAGTTCTGATTTTTTAAACGATGTTTATATCGCGTGTACAAAAAGCTTGCCTCATTTTTAAGGACATTGTTCGAGCTTTGGCTCTTTTATTTTTAATTTCAACACTTAGTTCCCATCTTTCGTTGATTACAGTTCCTAAGTACGTTAATTTGTGTACTCGGTCAAGTTGAATGTCGTTTATGAAGATTGCCAACTCTTGAATGGTTATATCTTTCTGATATAATCTTGTATTTGGTTTTGTTGATGTTCAGTGTCAGACCACATTTCTTGCAGTAATAAGTTATCTTATTCATTAGATTTTACACTACAAAAAAAACTATAAGGTCTAATGAGATTCATTATTTTAGTCATAGATATAATGTATCTATTTCATATAATTTATGAATAAGAATTTTAAATTATTAATATTTTAAATATGCTCAACGAACATTGTTTGTTATTTTTGATAATATTTTTATAAAAGCACTTTAGCGTAACTTAATCTCATAATAATCATACAAAAACACCAAAATTTCTATAAGCTCATAATTGTTTGAATACTTCTTATAAATTTAAAACGATGTTTACTTTACATATGCCTTAATTTTTTTTTTTTTATTTTCAGTATTTCTAATTGATTATAATTTTGCCAAAAAAAGAACTCATATAACATTGCGCCTTCTTTTAAACGATTTTATTAGTCACAATACAAAAAGCTACAAAACTTGTTTTTATTTTGATTCAAAAACTAATTATTTCCGTATATATAATTTTGAAATTTCACAAATTTTAATACAAATTCCCTGTAACATTGGAGAATGCTTTCTCATTGTTACTACAATGAAAAAGCAATTTTAGTTTTCAACTACGTACATATATTATACGAATTTTGTTATTTTACAATAATTTTCATTTATATCGATCATTAAAAGCATTATTAAGATTCTTAAAATACTTGCAATTTTTCTAATCAAAAATCAACGTGTAAGTAATGTTTCGCATTGGTTTGCTGAAAGAAAATATATCAAAGGTCTTTGTTAAAGTATTTAAATTTTTATTTTAACATCGTACTTGTCGATATACCATTCTGTCAATCTTTTCGTTTAATTAAATGTTCTGCGGTTTACAAAGTTTTTCGATAAAGAAAACTTTCCTAACCTTTTCTAACTTACTAACTATGTTTTGAGTCCAAATAAATTACATAAGAAAACAAAATAAAATATGAGTAATAGTAGACTCAAAAATAAATTAAAAAACTTTTGTATGTAGGTATCATTGCTTCATTGCATAAAGTTTTTAAACTTTGTTTCTTCACATCAACATGTTATTCGGAATAATGAATACCTGAATATATTGGTTACTATTTTTATTAAAAAAATGGTATAATATTATCAGTTTTTAGGGATTCTGTAATTAGATACAAATTTGTTTGTTTTACTACCGTAATTTAAAGAAAGGCTAAGGTTATTCTTCAGAGCATAATCTTAATAATTTTTAACCCTTAGAAATTGTATACTAAGTTTAAAATACAGAACAATTATAATTTATAAAATATATTTCATAAGTAGTATAATCTATTCCGTTTACTTAGATTATAACCGATACCCGTCATATCCTTTGTGTGGAATACCAATATGCCTACCGAATTTTTTCATTCCTCAGGTATATGTAAAGAATGTTTTTTAAATTGGCTGTACCTAACTATCGATGTTCATGAAAATCGGTTCAAATGTTTATCTAAAAGATGGAGTAAATATTGAAATGTATAGTTAGACGTTAGAATTTAATTAAATGAGTTTAAACATAACAACAATTTGAAATAGTTTTCAACTAACAACACAATTTACCTTACTGAAAATTTTTAGTCATAATGCCTGAAAATAATTAAAAGCTAGTCACCATTATCTATTAAAAGATACTTCTTTGGGTAACATGAAAGAGTTTTCTCTGCTGTTCACTCATCATTTTATAATCAACGAATTTGAGATTCAAATTAATTAAAGCACTCCAATTCCAAATATCCTGTAAAACACAAAACTTCATTGCACCCTCTCCTAATTAACACCTCAAGCAAACACAAAGACAGCTTAAGTTTGCTTCAGTGGAAGCTTTTTGAAGGTACATAGTTGCATGTTTCAATGTTTTCTAACTACTATTGAAATAGTTTTTATGTTTTATATTACACATTTAAATGTATTGATTATAAAAAAAAATCGTATTATTTTTCCATTAACAATGAAAAACATTAATATTTAATTTATTTCGCCGGAAACAGTTAGGATTGTGTATACTTTATAATTATTTTTGTCATAAAATTTAGTCTACAATGCATATTCTTCATAAATAAACATTTTATGGGACATAATAAATAATTGAAATTACTATGTATTATACAAAATAAACACGATGGTATAAGTATAATTGAAAACGTTTAAATCGATTGACTGAACAGAGTGTAAATATGAAATTAATGATTTTTTATCAAAATTATAAATATTGCAAGCGAAAGAATGTGTGATTATTTACAATGTTGTTCAGTATAAGTACAATGTTTGAATATACAAACAAAGTTGACGATAATGTAGTTAATAAAATCGGTAATGGGTAACTTTATATTCAACAAGAGTTTCTATTTTCCATTACTACAAAACAGGAGGGTAAAATTGAAGCAATTGGGTTTCAATAACAGTGATAACAACACGAAAGCTAGTATGAACTGAACATATAGATAGTTTGTTTATTTGCTATGTCTTTATTAAGACGTCTAAGCTACAGACCAGTTATTTGAGTTAACGTGAAAACTAAATTGGAAACTTACAAAATATTTTGTTTCTATAACAAAATCGTATTGGAATAATACTTCGGTTGCGTTTATAAATTAAAATCGATTTAAGGCTAATTGGTAAAGGCAATAAATGAATCTGAAAAATTCAATCAATATTGCCTGAAATTTTTTTTAGCAATCTAACCTGGAGCGATATTTGCATAACATAAACTCGTTCCAACTATAACCACTCCAGTGGAATTTAAAGACTATCATCCTGAACGTTATTCAATTTCGTGTTGGTGGTTGGTGAAATTGTATTTCATGCCTTTAACATATCGACAGGTTGATGTGTTCATCAAGCGCTGCTTATTTCCAATTCTTAAATCAAATTTCAAATCATAAATTTGGCAGTATGGTAATTTTAGCATCGGAAGGGGTGATAAGCAATAATGTTATAAGCTGTCGGGGTAGATAAAACCGAAATATATTTTAGAAATCTCAGTAAATTTGTAAGCTTATCGTCAGCTACTGTATTGATTTATTTTCCATCAACATTAATAAAAGATTCTTTGAAATTGAGAATTTACATAAAATTATAAACAAAAATAAACATTCAAAAATAAATATTTACTTTGAAATTTAAATTTTTCTTCTTTAGTATAAAATTTTAATTTGTCGCAATATGACTTTTACGATTAATTCACAACCAAAACCGTCTTTAACCTATTGGAGGTCCTCATTAGAATAATAGGATCTCTATTACTAAAGAGTAGGTAAGCAAAATTCTAGATTTATTCAAATGTTATTTTTATATATTTTACTGACAGTTTAAATAAATCGATATTTACTTACTTACAATGTAATTCGAAAAATTAACTCTTTTAACCTTCTAGGAAAAAAGGGCCTGTTAACAACTTTAATCTTAAGAAAATATGCTTTGATATTCAGTACAAATTTTGATTTTATACATATAAAACATACTACATAGACGTAACTGATTTTTTGTTCTCGTGAAAAAAAAGCATATATTTTTTTTTACTTTCGTATAAAGGTCAAATTAAATTAGATATTGTAACATAAATATTTGCTCTTATGTACCGTCGCTTTGTAACATTCAAGGTTTTTAGTGGCTCTAGAGTTATTAAAAAACCGTAAACCACTTACCAGTTTTGGATCGATCACCTTAACCACTCGTCCATCAGTAAGCTCATATTGCCTTATACTTATTTATACTTGATATTGTAGATATATAAGTATAATATCTTTCTACAAATAATGTTTTAGTAACAATTTTTGATTTTAAGATTTTGACAAAAAATAATCATTTTTGAGCATCCCTGAAAGTTGTTTTAACTACTTTCTGCACTGCTGAAACATTTTACTTCAATTTTATATATTTTTTAGATATTTATCGTGCAATTGGCTTGAAATCAGCTGACGGCCTAAATCCTACCGTTGGTACTTGTATGAAATTTTAGAACAAAGGAAATTTGATTTTTCTAAGCGTTGTAGAAAGTCCTACTTAAATTCAAGCATTAGTCTTTAAAATAGCGGTGGCCAACCGAAATGATATTGCGAACCACTTTGAAAATGAATCATAACTCCGCGGGCCATTTATAAAATTCTATATCCCCATTTTAGATTTAGATTCATTGTAGACATTTAAATGCTTTGGTTTTCACTACTTTGATCATTATAAAACATACAAAGTGTTTCGAATTTTGCGGGTAGGAAAAATTGTCAAGGTGGTTTTCACGCGGCTCGAGGGCTACGCATTAGTCATCCCTACTTTAGAATTTTATTTTTAATATTATTTTCTGTAATTATCTACTTAAAACTGTTAAGTTTTAGTTTCTTATATATTAATAACCGATTTCATATCGAAACCAAAACATTTTTAAACTTTAAATCGGATGATTTTCTGAAAATACGATTTTGAATAGGAAAGTATTATCCTTATTTTAAAAAAGAAAATAATTAGAAAGCAAAACGTAAGGTAAACTTTGTAAATAATTATATTGCTTTGAAATTGTAAAGGATTAGAGTCAACAGAGAAATTGTTATTTAATCTGAATGCATTGATTCAATGGTGTGGAACAAATCGAGTTTAAATTAAACTATGTATGTGTTTTGCAAAAGCTTTTAAAAAACAAATACATAAAAAGGGGTCAGCAATAATATGTCGCGTAGTTAATATGTCCTAGGAGAATGTAATTTATTATCGTCGAGACCGTTCGTGCATCGTAACAGAAATATTCGTTTTAATTGTTATTTCATCTCATTGTGTAAAAAAACCTTTTTTTTTTTCTTTACTCTATAAATTTCGTTTCAACAAGTCTGACACTTTAACTGTAATTGTAATGTATAATAACTACTAGCTTAAAAGTTTTATTAATTTCATAAAATGTAAAATGTTTCATGAAATGTTGAGTTAAAATCTTTTTATTTTTATTGCAGACCGAGACGGCGCAACTTTCTGAGGGATATACAAGTCTCAATTCGACAACAAATATAATTCAAGAGTTGGAAGAAGTAGAAAATGAGTACCATTCGATAATCAATAAATTGCCTCATGATTGCTCTTCCGTTGAAGGGCCGAGTGGTTTATATTTGATCTCTCCGGGAGCTGGGGAGCCAGTGATGGCTTCATGTCATGAAGGATGGACAACTGTTCAACGCAGACGTGATGGATCTGTAGATTTCAATCGTAATTGGGATGAATATTCACGAGGATTTGGGTCTGCGTCAGGCGAATTTTGGATAGGAAACCGTGTACTGAATCGATTAACAAGGGATAATTGCTCTAGCTTGAAAATAGACATGATTGATATATATGGAAAAAGTTACTACGCTGAATATGAAGAGTTTATCGTTGAGGGATTATCGAATGGTTTTCGTCTTCACGTGTCTGGTTATTCGGGTAATTCAAGCGATGCTTTAGACTATCAAAATCGAATGGAGTTCTCTACAGTTGATAATGACAGAGATATTTCTAACACACACTGTGCAAGTAATTACGAAGGGGGTTGGTGGTTTTCGCACTGTCAACATGCCAACTTAAATGGAAAATACAACTTGGGTTTGACTTGGTTCGATAACTCGAGAAATGAATGGATTGCGGTTGCCACTAGTGAAATGAAAGTGAAACGGAAAGAAGGTTGTGAGCATCATTAATTAAGCTCCATTGTTACCATAAAAATATATCACGAAAATTGATATTATTTATATTTTTCAAATATAATAAAAATAATACTAATAATGGTTAGAAAATTGCCGGTAATGCTCGAATATCAATTTTTATAAAGACAGGTCGTTGGCTGTGTAAAGCATAGTAACATTTATCATAATAATCGTTACAAATATTTTACCTTTTAGATATTATATAGTATTTAAAGCAGATGTATAATTCTCGTAAAGTATTATTCATGAAAATACTCACCCTATATTTTGATAATTTTAATTAGTAGCTTAATAAGCAACCTACATCTACATATTTATTTTATTTTTTCTAAAATTTACTTGAAATGAATTTCGATTTATAACCGTATATTTAAAAATGAAGGTGTGCACTAATAAAGACGAGAAGTTCTACTTCTTTGGAATGTATAAAAAATGTTTTTTTATGTTTTCAAAAAAAATTACTGGAGATAAATTAAGTATGCAAATATTTTTATCTATGTGCGTTAATTCCTTTTCGTTCTTACAATTTAGATTTAACGCAAAGGATAAAATACAACGTTGCCAGATATTTACGTCCCTAAAAGAAAAATGACCCGAAATCATAATTCGTAATTATTTGTTTATGGCTTTTCAATATTATTACTTATTCAAATTACAATGCATATAAACGATAACACCCCAAAAAATTCTAGTTGCACGATTTGTTTTTAAAAAAAAATCACTAAAAGTAGACTTCAATATTTTAGACCTTAGACTTCAAGATTTTATAATCCGGAAAGCGATAAGTCACAATTTTATTGATATAGTTTTTGAAATTTGTCTGGAACAAACATTATTATGGTACATCACTTTTTCCCATGATGAAAATACACTTTGATCTACTGTTCGTAAGCGACTAAAGAAGTATAACTTCCAAAAAAAAGCCTGAAATCTTTTTTGCAACAAAGTATTTTCAACTCTAATTCTTACGCTATAACTATAATATTTATATTTTCTGTTTAAAAATAACCATTTTTTTCTTTAATTTATTTATAAAACCCCACAATAATTTACAATTTTTAATTATACAAAAGCTTAAGAAACCAATTTGTTTTAGTAAGTGTGAAGCGCTGTAAAACAAACATTTTTAGAAACCAAAGATACACTAATTGCATGTGTTCACTTTAAATAGTATTATTTTTTTAAGAACCACATTTTCCATTTTTGCTATTAGAATATTTTCTTTTCTAGTTTTATTGTTATTATAAACTATTTATTGTATTAATTTATCCCAAATTCATAACGTAAAAGATAATACCTAGAACTTTACAATTTGAAGTTGCCATAACAAAATTTAAAGTTTTTTTACTTTTATTTTTAAAATCTTATTTATTGATAGTTAAGAAGAGAACGGTTTAGATTGTAAAATTTTGAACCAGATTAAGTAAATATCTTTTATTTTATTACAAATTCATTTCTTTTCTTGTTTGGATTGAAATTGAAAATTGTCAGAATTAATTCCACGAATATTTAGTTATTAAAGTTAATTTATTATTTTTATTCATGTTAGTCATTATAAAATAGTTATTGTTAGTGTTTAGCAGTTTTTGAATCCTCGTAAACAATATTTGAATAAATGTAAGAAATCACATTGATTTCCCAACGTTAGTCATTATGTGTATAGGTCTATCTAAAAATATATCTGTAACTGTATATAGTATGTAACGATTAATGCTAAGTTTAAAATGTTAAGTTAGTATTTATTAAATTTTATTTCATGCACCATAATGTTTGTAAAAGCACTAGTATTACTTTACTGTGTATATAATGCGTCATATTAATAATAAATGACTTTTCCATAATTATGATTATGAATGATTTATTTTTTTAATTCTATTTTTCAGATGGTCAGTTGAGAGACTGACATTAAAAAGAATGCAAGGATTTATTTGCAATGCAAAAACTTCAGTTATTTATTATTTTTCGCCTTATATGATGTTTGTTCACCTCGTTTTTGTAGAGCTTTAAATTTAAGGTTTCTTAAATTAAGACCATTTTGATGCGTTTATCTTTAAAACCTTGACAAAGACATTTCCTCTTGATTTCTTTTTATATTAAAAAAAGTATTAATATTTTTTAAATTTTATAATTGAAATTTAATTTTTTGATTTCCAATTAAAATGTTTTTTGAAATAAATTTTTATTTCAAAAACGTATTGCTCAGGAATTGTTGGTAAAAACAACAGTTTAATTTCTTTAACATGTTGTTAACAGCGACAAGTTTGGTAATAACATGAACGTTTATGCCGTTTATACATATTTTATAGTTTGGTATTGAATAGTCCAATTGTTGTAAACTTTTTCTCTTCCAATTTGAATATGCGACTTAAACAGTATACAGTTTAGCGCCATCTCTAAATAAACCTATGAACTCGTAGCTGATACTTCCACCATTTTCTTATTATAGTCTGTACGGTTTATACGTACGGTATGTATTATTGCTATTATTGTTTAAGACGAGATCACGAGATCCAGTATCAGAAATACATACTCACATTAATTAGTGATGATAAATATATGATAGATAATATTTACATAATTCTCATCAATACATTCCAAATAGGTTGCCAAATTAAATTACGTGGGGGTAGTATTAAATCATACAATTTTTAGTTAAATTGATTTGAAATACTTTCCTAATTGGTTATATAAAGAATCATGCACTAGTTAAGGGAATATAATCAACAGAATTTAAAAAGTATGGGTTACCTGGTGGTCTGCTTTCTTCCCTGTTTAACTGTGGAGTTGCCTGGTATAAACAGGTACATTAACGTTATTTATATACCTCCATCAGTTATTTAATCGTATAATATATCAATTGAAAGCTTATTTTATTCGCAATCTTACTGTATTATGTTGCCTTATTAAGTCCAGTTGGTACAGTCTACGGTTGCCTAGATTTAAGATGTAAATTTTTAAGGCAAGGGGTGAGAGTGACAGTTTTTGAAAGAAAAGTGGATTAGGATTTTTTTAATTTAACCAATATTAATAGCTAAATAAGAAGTTTTTCATTTATTATATAGTTAAAGTCAGGATTTATGCCACTATTAAATGATTAAAAATCGAGGAAAAATATGAACATTAGGAAGAAAACAAACTACTGTATCTCAAAACAATTAATGAACATTCGTGTTAATTGTACTTTTTATTTCAAAATATTTACATACTAATATATTTTTACATAATTGGGTTAGTATATATAAACCAAATAAATGCACTTATACAAATAATGGAATTTATAAGAATTGCTAAGAGCGTTCTGATCCTTTCAGATATTATTATTAAACTTTAATTAAGACAATACTTTTCAATTAGATTTACTTTCTCTGATTTATGAAAAAACAGTTTGAAAGTAACTACAAAAATAATGAACTGATTTTTGGTTATTGTTCATGTGGTTCTTTTTCTCCTTCTTCATACCTCTTGTTTGTTAGTTGTCTTCTTCCAATCATCAATATTTGCTCTAGTTAGGTCTATAGTAATGTTGAGCTCCTTTTCAAATTATATTTATTCACAACGATTAAGGATAGTTCAGTCCTTAATATTCACGTCAATTTCAACGAAAAAGAACATCTCTTACATCCTTCTAGTGCACTTGAAAATAGTCCTTTTTGAATCTTCGAAATGATATTGCGGGTGTTCTTTTGCACACAGGACAAAAATTTCACATTACAATTCACGTAAAGGCATTGTTTATTAATCCAATAGACAAAATAGTTCTTATAGAGAAAAGCCACCCCTAGAAATGGACCAATTTCAACGCAAATTTGATGCATTCATTTTCGCCTCCTTAACTTCCCAGCTTAATTTCCCAAGGATCTACCCTGTATATGAAAATTATTTTTTTGCACAACGATTAAGGATGATTCAGTCTTTAATAATGATGCCAATTTTAACGAAAAAAAAATCCCTTACACCCTTTTAGTACACTTGAAAATAGTCCTTTTTGAAACTTTGAAACGATATTGCGGGTATCCTTTTGCACAAAGGACAAAAAAAAATTCACATTAAAACTCACGTAAGGGCATTGTTTATTAATTCGTTGATCAAAATAGTCCTTATAAAGAAACGTCATTCCTCGAAAATAACCAATTTTAATGTAAATTTGATGCATTCATTTTCAGCTTTTAAACTTCCCGTTTTTATTTCATAAGGAAATAGCATGTAAATGAAAATTATTTTTATGCACAACGATTAAGGATGAATCAGTCTATAATAATAATACCACTTTCATCGTAAAAAAAACATCTCTTACATCCTTTTAGTGCAGTTGAAAATAGTCCTTTTTGAAACTTTGAAACTTTGAAACGATATTGCGGGTGTCCTTTTGCACACAGGACTGAAATTCTTTCACATTACAATTCACGTTAGGGCATAGTTTTATAATCTTATGATAAAGTTATCCCTTATAAGGGAAAGTTACCCCTCGAAAACGACCAATTTTAACGCAAATTTGGTGCATGCATTTTCACTTCTTTAACTTCCCATTTTAAATTCGCAAGGATCTAGCCATTAAATGCAATTAATTTTTATGCATATCGGTTTTGGATGATTCAGTCTATATTTTTCGGGTCCAATTCAGCGAAAAAAAAATATCTCATATTTCCTTTGTACGCTTTGGAAAATTGTCCTTTTTGAAACTTTGAATCGATATTACGGGTGTCCATTTACTCTCAGGACAATAATTTCCTTATTTTACAAACACGTTACGATGTTATTAAATTGTCGAGGAAAAGCATCATTACCAGGAAATGCAATCCTTGTTATTATCCGTTTTTTTTTTCTTGAAAAGGTTGAAGTTAGGCACTCTTTATTCATCTATGAAATTGGGCTGCGGCGTAAGTTAACTAGTTTACAACTTATAAATTGGACATATGATTTGTTTTATTAAATTTAAATCAATGTATCAATGTATTACTGATTTAACTTTCCTTGAAAGTGAGGACAAGGGCAGTTTTGTTAGGTGTGAAGAAAGTATCATCATTTTGGGAGATAAATGTTTAGTAAGTGTTAGAGCTATTGAAATTTGTAAATATTATTCTAATTGAAATTTTCTTTTCAGAGGAATCTTACCGAAGACAACCGAGAATATTTCAAAGGATTTGAATTGTTCATTATGTCCAAATGGACGTTTGAGAAATAAGTGCAGATCGTTCCAGAATCTTTCATCAAATTCATCAAGGATATCATTTCCCAAATTGGTATCTCCATAGAAGAACAAGAGTGTATTTACTACATAATTAAATCAGTGCACGTGAAGTGATAAAGTGATTAAAGTGATAAATAATCAAAATATCAGAAAAGCCTTTTACTTACTATATATGTGTATATGATTGTATTAATTGATACTTTACATAAGTTATATAAACTATTGTAATGATGGAAAAACTAATATTGTATTATCTTATAAACTGAATTGATATTTAACATTAATAAATTTATTTTAATTGAATACATTGTTTCAATTCGATTTACCCCACCTATCCTCTTGAATTTTATATTTCAGAGCTTTTTTTTTAATAGGAATACATAGAATTATTACTACGATAAGGTAGGTAAGGTAGGTTCAATATTTTTCTATTGATTATCGAATAATATGATAAAGACAATATCGAAAAATATCATAACTTTTTGATATCCTTGTCGTTTTTTTATTTTTATATTTAAATTTTAAGTTTCTGAAGAATTTCTTTTGAAACACAAATTTGTTTTTTCGAAAAAAGAATAAAAGACCTTAAAATATTCTCATATTTTTCAACAACTTTCCCGATCTTAACATAGAGCAGCTATGATTCGAATATGGTCGGAAAATTCTAATTATTTCGATCGAAAAAAAAATTTCAATTTTCTACAAATATCATTAGAATTGTTTATATATGAGTTTTAACGTCATTTACATATATCATCTGATAGCCGAGTCGCTAAGGTCGCCGTCGCCGCCGGAACCCGTCGTTCCAGATTCGCATCCCGATTAGTCCAAGATTTTTGTAATTTTTAATAATAGATTTCTCTTCCTTATAGTTTATAATATATCTAATTAATGTTAATTCTTAATTTCAAACATTTTGGAAATGATCGATCGATCGATGCGTTATATTTTTTCATTTTATTTTTGCTCACTGGTTTAGTGACGTCACACAATGTCGAGTGGATTTTTTTTGTGGAAATATGTGAAGTCACCTAATGACGTCAATCATGAGAAAATTCAAAAAACGGGGAAGGACTTCGAATTTTCGTAAAATAGGATTTTGGGGAATGGCTTAGTTAGGCTCTAGGAAGCCTAAAAAATATATCCTTAAATGGCATTTTCAATTTTTCGGCCGAAATCCGAAATATGCTTTAAAATCGACCAAAATTGACACTTTTTTGCACTTTAACGTCGAAAATCACGAAAGCTATCGATCGTAGGTTAACGATAGTAGGCTCAATTGATAGCGCTTGAATTACTTTATCGATGGTGTAAATTAGGTCCCAGAAAACTTTAAGCAAAAAAATTTTTTTTTCAACTTGTCAGAATTTCCAATCCACGATCATATAGTTGACGATTTTATGAAATTTTTTGTCGAATTTCTTGATGAATTTCTTGTATCATCCAAAACCGATATGCATAAAAATTAATTGCATTTAATGGCTAGATCCTTGCGAATTTAAAATGGGAAGTTAAAGAAGTGAAAATGCATGCACCAAATTTGCGTTAAAATTGGTCGTTTTCGAGGGGTAACTTTCCCTTATAAGGGATAACTTTATCATAAGATTATAAAACTATGCCCTAACGTGAATTGTAATGTGAAAGAATTTCAGTCCTGTGTGCAAAAGGACACCCGCAATATCGTTTCAAAGTTTCAAAGTTTCAAAAAGGACTATTTTCAAGTGCACTAAAAGAATGTAAGGAATGTTCTTTTTCGTTGAAATTGGCATGAATATTAAAGACTGAACCATCCTTAATTTTTATGTTATCTTAATCTTAATACTTTGATCAAAAATTGATATGAAGTGGTATTTATTGTGTAGTAGCTTTATATCTCTATATACTTATATAAACATGGCAATATCAATGGAATAAAGGTGTAGACTTATTGGTTGCTGTGACAACCCCGATTACACTCTTGAATAACATCTTTTTCTTTTTTTTAAAGCCCTATACTAATTCTCCCAAAAGATATTTAAAAATCCAAAAACCATAAAATATTAAAATAAATAAGTTTTAAAAATTTTAAAAATGTAAGAATTTTCTTATTTTTCTTTATTCATTTTTTGATACAGTTTATTTATCAGTTCAAACTGTTTGCTAAATAAAGTTTGTACAATTTTGAGCTTGATTCCCTCAAAAAATATTCCCTACGTTGCCACATCAATACCACAAATAGATAAATGGTTTCCCTTTTTTAGCATTATCATTATTAGGATATTCAACATCCGAAAAATCCTTGAATAAAAGCTTCAGCAGTTCTGCAGATAGTTTACAAAACTGTATTTTCGCGTTCTAGGGTATATACTTAAAATTTTAATATTATTGTAACGTGACGTCTCAAAACTGTATTAAGATGGTGTTATTCGTTATTTAATTTCTTTTGGAAATAAACAATCACTTTTACACTTAACAATCACTTTTTTTATTACACTTGTATGCACTTTTTATAACACAATTACACTTGTGAAAACAATCACTTAAATTACAATAATCACATATATCATTCAAATCACAATTATAATCGCTTTGTAATTGCTTTGTTGTAACGGAAATTCAAATCTGAATTTCGATACAGAACTGTCCTGTTGGTTTGAACTGAGCGCCTTATATACCCGCAACCCAACATTCTAGAATGTACTCCATTGTTCGTTAATGTTCCATCACTTACAAGATGTTTCTAGAACAATCTATATGTGCATTCGCATTGGTGGGAGATAGAAAGAAGTCACTCAGCCAATCGCGTGCAGATATGGCACAAAGAGAGAGACAGACTTTGTCCCTTTCTGTTACATTATTATATTTTATATTGTTATAGTTCTTAGTTTCATTTCGGTGATTAACCAGCAAAGTGAGAGGACGAGTATCAAATTGTTGATTGTTATTCATTTAAACTCATCACAAATAAAAATTAAAAGTGTGCTGCAGAAATCTAAAAATCAAACTGCGACGTGCAAAAGTTACCCAGTTCAACAGCTGTGTGCCTCGCCGGTCTCACCCGTGCGGGTGAGTACAGGTTTTCTTTACATTAACAAAAATGGAAAACGACACAGATCTCAACAGCGATTCAGAAATATTAGCGAAACACTGGACCCAGGCTAAATCTCGCAAGCGAGTTGTTGCTGTTCGAACAACAAACAATAAATTCGCCAAATTAACGACACAAAACCGATATCAAGTCCTCTCATCCAGCGAGGATGAAGAAAATGAAATGCCAGAGCAAAACCCAATAAAAATCCCCCCAATTTTTGTTCACGACGCTAACAATTACCAAAAGCTTGTCGATGATATCACAAAATTGCAAATCATAGATTTCACTGTCTCGCAAAAAAACAAAAATGTTTTCAAAATAAACCTCACTAAAATCGACGACTTTCGCAACTTGACCAAATTTTACGATTCAAATAAAATAAACTACCACACATTCAAAAATCCGACCAACAATAACCTATCTGTTATCATCAGAAACGTTCCATACTCGTTGAAAGAAGAAGAAATTATGGAAATACTAAAAAATAATAATTACCCGGTAATAAACGTAACCAGATTGCATAATAGAGACAAAAAACCAACTCCACTGTGCGCAGTGCTAATGCCTAAAACAGAAGAAGGACTCAAAATCTTTGAGCTAAAACATCTGGACAGAGCAGTGGTCTACGTCGAGGCCCGCCGAAAAAACCCAAATACTCCACAATGCACTAATTGTCAGCGTTTCGGCCACACAAAAAATTACTGTCGCCTAAACGCCAGATGCGTCAAGTGCGATAAACATCACAAATTTACCGAATGTGATAAAAAGCCGAAAGAGCCGCCAAAATGTGTAAACTGCGGGGGTACGCACCCAGCAAACTATAGAGGTTGCCCCTATTACAAAAACTCGTTCCGAAGCGCCCGATCAAATATAAACACCCAGTCACCCAAAATCCAAACTCACAGGAATTCTGTTCCAAACATCAATCCCGCTCAGGGGTTCGGCACCTAATGTTATTTGAAAATCAGCTGACCGCAGCAGATCCCACATTTCTATACCATTTTTTGCAGTTTTACTAAACTCGTATCACTACTTTATAAGTTTCGACGGACTAGTACATGCAATTGGAAGGAAACAGTTATAGAAGTGAATGGACTGCAGGTGGTTTATATCTTTGATGACTTTAAAAGTGAAAAATTTTACAAGTTCATTTATTGTATTTCTCTATAGGTATAATAAAATAAAATGTTTTTTTTAAATATATATATTTCTTTATTTTTCATAGAAAACATACAGTTTTGTTTTACACTGCTGTTCAAGTTTTTAAAATATTATTAAATAAATTACAAATATATTCATTTTTTCTTATTTACCCAAGTACATTTTTTACATTCATAACATTTGCGTAAATTTACTTCTACATCTTGTAATAACAAATATTGTACAAATCTAGGTACTTATTTTTACTTCTTTCAAATAAAATATAAAATTAAACAATTTTTTTCTCGCAATTTTTTAAATTATCTCTGCGAAAAATATGTCAGTACCGTCCGTACACTATTATTATACGTTTTTGTTTTCAAACATACATTACTACTACATTATACATTGTTCTTTATACATACTGTAAAAATTGCTTGTAGTTAAAATTAACATTACTTCAGTTATTAATATATAATTTTTCTCATAGTTTCTCTTTAAACTACTTCTCCAATTGTCAAGATAATTTTTCACAAATGCTAACATAAAAGTTTTCTTTATTATTTCCTCATATAGGAACCTCCTAATTTTCGAAAATATTTATTTCATAACTTTCTACTTAAATAATCTTGATTATATACTACAGTATTACTTCCTAAAATAGATAAATTATAATTTCTTCATCTTGCCTTACAAATAATGTTATCATAAGGTCCTTTTGTTATCTACATAGTAAATGCACTGAAGAAATTTTTCGTTAGCAATTATAAAAATATTTAACATTTTTAAATTGAGATTGAGTTTTCATAATTTTCGCCTTTTCTTTTTCAATATTTACAATTCAAATAGTAGTAAAATGGCAAACATTGTTTACTTACGTTCCAATTCCAAAAACACAAAATTTAAGTAATTGATTATTACCTTCCTCGTTTTGAGACATAATTTCAATAATACAACAAAGTTACTTAGTGATGACAAACTGTTACACAAACTAAAAATTTACTGCCACGCTAACATCTACTGTGCATTTTCATGAGCCAATTAATATTTGCATTCCATTTCCCTTTTTCAAAATGTTAATGTTGATTTTAATTTTTTTTAACTTTCGCAAACTTTTGTTTTCAATTTCTTTCTTTCTTGTTTTCGTGTATTACTTTCAGAAGCACCAAAATCAGGCAAAGTATTTTATTCTATTTTCTTCTTTATTTCATTCGTTATTATTTTCTTTACTCAGTTCGTACATCGTTTAATTTTTTCTTTTTTTCCTATATTAACTTTATGGCTCCAGTTATACACTTATATACGATTTAAATTGTAAAACTAATACACAATGACACTTTTCCTAGCATTGACGCATCCAAAACCATATTGTTTCTTCTTTTATATTACAAATATTTTGACGTAAGCAATTTCCTTTATCAAAATATTTCCTCTTCTACATCCACTAACACATAATCATCCTTCCTGAAGTAAGTAATTAATCATTCAATTAATTCTTTTTATTTCTTATTTCTACAGTCATTAAATATGATTTATTGTAAAAGAAACAGCCATCTTCTGATTCTGTTTCTCAAAAGTATTATTCCTTAAATTTGTTATATCTTGTTTGCAACTGAACAATATTATTGCTTTCGTTAATGTAAATTGCTTCATTAGAATTTCAATTGCTTCTTTTAATTAAGTGTTTGTACTGTCTTCTTTTTTTTGCACTTTTCACATTTCCACACAGTACGTTATTATAGCAATGACATATTTCCAATTTCTTGGAATATATTATAATACACTACTTCTATTCGTAACATTTACGTAAATTACTTTCAATCTACAAATTACACATAATGCATTTTTCCAATAATATCATATTTCAATCATAAAACGAATTGCACTTTCTAAAGTTCGATTTAAAAAATTCAATCCAATTCTTTATTATACCAAATCGTTCCCACATACAAATTGTATATTTCACATTATTCTTCCTACTTTTAAAAATGCATTTTGTCCAATTTTATACTTTTCTTTGGTAAACAGTTACATTCTTAATTTTCATTACATACAATGTTAATAATTTTTTATATTCTAAACTACTTTACTTTATTCAAGGCTTAGACTACTTCCATTGTTTTTTTTTTTACTTTTGCTGTGACAAAACTCACTGACCATATTATTCCTTATTACTTTCCATCACAACTGTTACAAACAACTATGTATATTTTTTTTCTTTGATTATTATAGTTGCTTTTAAATATTTACGATATTCCATCTTATTTCTTTTACTTATTAACAAAAAATTACTAGTACTTTCGATACTTTTCAAAGCGAACCGTATCTTGTAACTTTAAATAATGTTTAAGATACAGAGAAATTTTTTTTATATCTTAGTCTGTTTCATTTTTATCACTTTCTATGCGATTAAATTTCTCATGTTCGTGCTTTAAATTTTTAACGTTTTTCTTTTCATTTTTATATTTCCAAAATTTTTTACTTTATTCGGACGTTTATAGAATTCTCTTTAACTAATTCACTATTTATCAACTTACATTCTTTCTTTCCAATAATTAGTCTTTCAAATCTGTGTTTCATACAAATGCTTTAACTTACAGTGATGAAATTATTAGACGTACTTAAGTATTTTTCCAATTTTATATCTTCTACTAAATTTAATTTTATAATATTTCCTTCTTGCATTACTGAAAGTAGTAGGTTTTTAGGAAATATTTCTTCTACGTAACAGTATAGTCTTCTTTATTACCCCCATTACCCTATTGTTAGGTAAAAGCCCTTATTTTAAGCCCGTTCAAAATATGTGGGCTTTGATGGCGAGAAACGTGGTTAAATAAGTGATAACATCAGAAAAATAACCCTTTGAAAAATATGCATAAATATAATCAACATTCACAAATGCAGTGGACATTTTTCCTACATATACAGTACGCTGCGAATGATTGAAGCTTTAATAGCAGTAAAAGAGCTTTTAATTAAATATTAAACAATTAAGTTTGCCATAATTAAGAAGATATTTTAAATTATCGTAAAAGTTATTTTTCTGTAAATATAATTTTTTTTGCCACATTATTTGGTAATAAGTGTAAAAAATTATATCTTTATAAGAACGTTAAATTGAATAAAAAATTGTTACACAAAATGAAATAGCTATTACTTCATATTTTCCTCAAAATCTATGGTGCGTCTATTAATATAGCCGGGGATTGTACTTCAATTCAAATTTACAAAAAGCATTTAGAAACCTTTCAACGACTTTCTCCGTCTCTATTTCCTATGCCTTACTTACAAACTACTTAACAATTATTGTTTTATTTAATCTAAATTCATTTATACTTTACGTTCATGACTTGCAATGAAATTTATTTTGGTTCTCAATTTTATCAGAGCAAATAATACTCAATAAATACCGTACACCTGCCTAATCCCAAACGCCTTTTGCTGAATGATGTGGTTTTTCCTTTCCGGGCGATTGTTTTCCGTGTTCATTATGAATCGCTTCTGCTGCACACGAACTTCTTGCCACGTCGCCAATGCCTCCACTGCATCTATTGTAAAATATTTAATAAAATTTAATTTTATTGAACGTATTTAAATGATACTCCTACTTTCATATTTTCAGCTATTACTATTTCATTGTAATAAATAAAATATGGGAAAACGCTATTCGTAATTTTCAGTTTTGTTCTTTTCCGTTCTACCACAAATATAGACTTGATTGACAACAAAAATTGTAATAACTTCTTTCTGTGATCTACAGTTACCACACAGATAACTGATGTTCAAAAAAAAATGAAAAACTTTACAATCATTTTTACCAATAATAGCTATTCTTCACTTTCGACAAATATCTTCATTTACCATTTTTTCAAAATAAAATGTTTGCTACCTGTTTGGTACAATTGAAAATCTTTTCTATTTCATATACATGAGTTGCAATTAAATAAAGTATCTAATCATTATTTTTAAATTAAGTATTTACATTTGTTTTGTATATTCACCGCATCCAGCGTTACTCAGGCAGGGCTCTCCATCTTTCAAATCTCAATCGCATTCCATTCCATTTTTTCGTTTCCATTCGTGATTGTTTCTTTACCGTAGAACATTATGAAATCATTTGCCATTCTCAATATTTCTCCTACGTTGCTTCTGCATTTGCTGTAAAATATTGATTTTAGTTGGTTTAATTTTACGTACGACAATTATGCCACTTCAACTTCTATTATTAGATACTGCAAACTATTATAGTTCACTATAGTTAATAAATTACGATGGAAAACCGGTATTCCTGACTTCATTACGTACTCTAAATATTTGTGCAATATCTACCAAAACCAATTGGAGTAACTCTTTCGTTTGATCTTTACTTAATATTATTATTATAATAAAAACTACATATAAGTTTCACATTATTTGGTAAAAATTTTCGTGCATTAATGATTGATTACAAACCAGCTTTCTCTATATTCATTTAAACAACGCCAAATGTATAAGGGTACAATAACTCCACTACTTTTTACCTTTATACTACTATTTGATTACAAATAATACTGTTTCTAATCCTACTTTTTCCTTTCAATTTCATATATTCTTCTTATTTAGTCCATTTTTATTTTACATATTAAACAATTTCATGCAATTATTCAATATTTCTAATTGCTATTTATGTAAAACGTTTTTATTATATGTTTTTTTAAATTTATTTATACATTTTATATCACTAAATATTTGTTACTATTATTATAAATTTAGAAAACAAAATTTCATGATTTCTCAAATTAATGTGGAATTGGCAATAATTCATAAAATTTTGAAAATTATGTTTTCTTTTTCCACAATTAAGTAATTGTTTATATTGCACAATATTTCATCATCTACAATTTGTTTTAATTTTTTACCGCTAGATTGCGCGACTCTACTACCCATTTTCCAATTTTATGACGATCGTCGTCATGAAACACTATTAAGAACGCCCAGTATATCTTTTTCTCTTCCACTTCAAAACGAGATTACAGCAGATAAGGGACAGAAAACGTGCGCACCATCCATAGCGCACCCTGCTTCCCTTCGGGGAGAGAGGTGGTTTTATTTTATTTTCTTCCTTTATATTTATTTTCTTATTACCAAGAGCGATATTTCCTCTTGATAACAAGAAAATAAATATAAAGGAAGAAAATAAAAACTGTTGTTTCCACTAAATAAACTTACTTTCATCGTATTTTCTTCAAAACTCTTAGCGTCTCTCATTGTTAACACTTGATACACTTTACACTTTGAAACACACCACTCTTGATCACGACTTGTACGATACTAAACATCTCCACTTCTCTCAACGTTGGATTGAAGTTGAATTGCGCGTCATTTCTAAACGAGCAACGTTATTGGTGCAATTTTGTGGAGTGTGAGTTTTTTCTCCCCAAAACTATCACTAATAACGCCCATTTCATCGCTCTCTCTTCCACTTTACCAGTATTGCCGCGGCAGAAAAACTAAAAGTTGGTGAACCATACATTTCTTCCCCTTAACTCCTTGAGAAATATAATATTCCAACTCCCACCTTGACACTTACATAGGTTTATGAATATAGGGGCATTTCACGTGAAGCGGACAGCGAAAAAAAGTTACGTTCTCACATTTGTTCATATTCGGCATAATTATACGTAAGTATGAATGTGTGTGTCAAATATTTTTTTCGAATGCTGATTATTTGTCAAGTTATAAGCTTCTTAAGAATTTTCGTTATTTTTATTATTACATTTAAATTTTTTGTTTTCGAATATTTTTTTTTAAAATATAAATATAGCGATTTAGGCGATTTAAATAGAACATTTACTGTTCTTTCTAAATACAAAATAAAACTAGATATTTCAAATTTTTTTTATATACAAAACCGAAAGTAATCTTTTCAAATTAGAATGTGATAATATGATAATAAAATTGATGGACAAATACTGACCTAACGATAAAGAATGCAAAAACATCAAAATAAATTTATTTCCTTCAAATGAGGTGCTAACATGCAAATTTTTTTTCCTACATTTCAACAATTATTTATTAAAAAACAATATCGAACCTCAACTGACCTACCAAAGATCTAACGATTAAGATCATTACCAGTTCGCAAATCCTTCGATGGGGTGCTAACTTTGCATACGTTGACCTAAGGAAGGCATTGTACGACGCTTAGTACGACACGTATGCACTTTAATTCATTTATATTCTATACTATTGCAGATTCCATTATAAAACTTCTGGTGTATTATAAATGTACTTTACTTAGGCTATATTTTGAAATAAAAAAATTAAAAAACAAAATGGTCGAAGTTACTATAATTCTAATTTGAAAAGTTTACTTCCAGTTTTGTATATTAAAAAAAAATTAAAATGTCCAGTTTTATTTTTTACTTAGAAAGAACACTTAATTTTCTATTTAAACCGTCATATTTAATATCTTAAAAAAAATTAATTGGAAATTTATTTTTTCAAAAAATACATATTTCAAAAACGACAATTCTTTAGAAGCGTTTAACTTGACAAAGAATCATCACTCGAAAAAAATTTTTTGCATACACATTCATTCTTACTAGAAATATAATTATCTCGAATATTAACAAATTTCAGAACGTCACTTTTTTTCGCTGTCCGCTTCACGTAAAATGCCCCTATACCGTCTTATTCTTTCTAGGCAGCTATATGCTGCTTTGCATTTATTTTACAATGAAGAATTTCCATATACGTTAAATTTTCGAAGACTTCTTGTCTAAGGTAATTATAAAGAAGAACAAGTTTTTTTCAAAATTCAATTGTTACTGTTACTGCATACTTTAACTATCCTTTCATGCTACGTTTTTCTTATCAACTGCTATGGTGCTTCAATATGTTGATACTTATTTCATTGGGTTTGCATTCCTCTTTGTGTTTGTGGAGAAATATTTATTTTATGCAGATCACGTTCTTCAATTACTGCATTTCATATATTACTTCATATTCTACTTCATTGTTACACTACTTCATTAATACTTTATTATTTTCCATTACCTAATACTAATATTTGACATTGTAAAGCATGCTAAGCTCTATATTCAATAAATATTAATTTTATTTCACATTGACATAAACGCATTGATTATCATTGAAATTATGATACATCTCTAAATTTTTTTTTACTAATTGTAACTTTATTTAAGTAAGGTAAACTTTTTTGTTTAGTTTATTTCATTTACTTCCTTCTTAATATATTAGTTTCATTTATTATCTTTATTAATCTGTCTTGATATTTACAAAATCCAATTCTTTAAATCGGCGGCTTTTGCACATCATGTTTGTTGTACGTTAGCAATAGTGACCTCCGTATTTTCATTGATTGACTCAATAATCTTTGTGTATAGATAAACTGTACATACATATGCATCAAATAAAAATTTTAAAAACCAATCATATCAAACTATACATACTACTTCTAAATAGTAATGAATGTATTGCTATGTACGAAACACGTTCCCCTGTGTCTCATTTATTTAATATAACAATTTATCTTAGAAATTAATAGAATATTTGTCCAGAAATTGTCTCATCTTCTTTTACGTCAAATTTCATGTCACGACAGGGCTCGACCGATTTTTTTATATATTTTCTATATTTACATTTATACTTTATATTTTCTATGTATATTCGGTAGGCTGGAGAATCGCACGTAATGTTTATTTCATACTTTCACTAGATTACGGTTTCCTTTGGTATTTACCTACATATTTTTCTCACATTTTATTTCGATACATTTTTTCTAATCATTTTAGGCTCTGCTTTTCTGTATTATAACGCGTAGCTACCGTTTCAATATGACCTTCTTAATTATTTCATTTATGTGTTATCATTATGTATATCATTATTTAATTCTTAATTCAGAAGAGTTTCACAATTAACGTAATTTTTATATTTCATTCTGCATTTGTTACGTTCCACATCGCATCAGTGCCTGCGATTTATTTTATTAAGTGCGATTTATTTTTTTATTTTACGAAATATTTTCTTTGCGTGTGTACTTGTGTTTACAATCGATACATAATAAGTAATGTGAAAATTATTATTTTTCAAAATTGTCACCACAACCATTCTATAACTGCTTTTTGTAATTTATTTTTCGACATTGCAAATGTGTACCACATTTTTAATTCATTTCTTTTAAGTCGCGCGGCATGTCGTTCGAGGTTATTGGGATTTGTGTAATCAAAACATCTTCACCTTTGTTTTTTCGTTTCATAGTGAAAGCTTCAATAACGTCCTTCCTTTATTTTTCCATCACAATTCGGGTGTTTTCCTAAAGACATTGTTTTTTTATATCTTCTACTTCTACTCTGTTTAAGTACTCATCCCACTTTTAATTTCAGATTATGAGGTGATAATTTACATAAACACGGCAAATTTTAAAATTATTTTAAATTTATTTAAAAACTTTTACTTAACCTCTCTCACTTAAGCGACGTCCAAGTTTGCTTTGGTTTCTATCAATCCATAATTGTGTATGATTTTTGAAATATCCAAGTAAGAAGCTGTTCACAGGTTCTGGATTTATATCGTTGTATGATATTTAAAACTTCATATTTTTGAAGAAAATTGTAAACCACAAAATTCTTCTTCTAAATACTCTAAATCTTACGATATATCATGAAGTTTTTTTTACCTCCATTTTGTTTGAGAAATTAGAGCATCAATTAAATCTTTCACTTCAGCCATGAATGACGCTTCTCTGCATTCCTAGTGGATTTTTTAAGACAATAATCTAAAATCTTCCTTCTTATTTAATAAATTATACCTATTTTCTAACAAAGTATACTTTTAATTTTTAATAAAATTTAATTGGAACTAGAAATTTTTTTTTTGGTTCAAATATCTGTCCAAATATTGTAATAATAATTAAATATTGTAATGTTTGAAAGAAGTATCCAAATTTTTAATAAAGTTTATATGTATATTCTTTAAAATAAATATGATGGTGATTCCGTACAAAGAAATCGGAGAGGACTTACTTAATTAATTCTCTCGCTTTTGAACTACAAAGGTCTTAAGTGACTGTACTGTTAATAGGAAACTGTAAATCGAGAAATATCAACAATTTGTTCGATACGAGATTCGAACCCAGTTTGGGAAAGCTCACTTACACTACTTGGCCCCCAGTAAGTCTGGTTTTATTTCTGGGCACCATATGTATTTTAACAATCTACAACATTCGTACGGTATCAATGAAAATATCAAAACTAGTATCTAATTTACGTTTTATATTCCCAAAATATATATTCTTCAAAACGAAAGTTAAGTATTTTTTCCTTACTTCAGTCGGCATAAACCTTTCGTATCATTTATGGAAAATACAAACTCCATGCCTGGAAAAATATATTTCATATATGTGTTTATTTTATATTTTTTTTTCATACTTTGTACCTATGTAATCATAACTCAACCCTACAACTATCCTACTCTTTAAATTTTACATTCCTCTAATTTTTTTCAAGTTCACATTTTTGAAGGTTTCACTTCCTTCTCGTGTGGAGTACATAAACGTTTTCTTCTTATTTTATATTTTTTAAGTGCAGAAGTTTAGTAATGTTTCAAAATAATTATTACTTTTCTCTTCGGACAACTTGTCTATATTCGGAAAAATGTTTAACATACAAATTAACTTACAAACATTCATAACATTTTCCGACTAAGTTTTACTTTCCTACGTTCCAAATGACCAAATTTTGCTATCTAAAGGCAAAAGGCTTTTAGTAATTTTCTACAAATAATTTTTGTTCTTTTTTTTTACGATCATTTTAAACAAATAAAAAGCAAAACATGGCTGCAATTTTCAAACATTGGTACTTGTGGCGTCAAGGGCACATTCGGGATTTATTTTTTATGGGGGGGGGCACGGTATCATCTTTCATGTAGGGTTCTAATCATATATGTTTACAAAGGGATGTAACGAAAAAAAATTCGCAATTCCGGCCAGAAATAGACTAAGAGTTTCACTAATGTTCTTTCTGTTATTTTATTCATATATTTTCACAACTTTAATGATTTCATTTGCTTCTAAGTACTGTGACGGGATCTCCTCAATACACAAATATACCCTGGGGGACACATGCCCCCGTACCCCACTTAAATCTATCCTTGTGCGGCGTCACATCTTCACTTCCACTTCGACCCCGAAGCTTTTTTTCAGCCTATAATAGGCTACCTACCTCCTTACTCATTACTCCTGAAGCCAAAATAAACTTCTGCCTTCATTACTTCTCTTAATGCACACTTGTATATATCCTTAATAGTGAAATATTATTGTTTTCTAAAAAAAATTATTTCGTAGTGAAAGTAGATATGAAAAATTTGTGATCAAAAATCATTTTTGGCTGAAATTTTTTTTTTTTGAGTTACGTCATTCTGCAGACATAGGTGCGATACTGAAATGAAAATTAAAAAAAAAAAACAATTAGAAATGAATTTTAAGAAAGAGTATGTGAGTAAAGTCGATGTTTTAATAAGTATCGTAAAAGCGTTGAAGAAAAAGATTTATTTTTGGAGCAAAAAACGTTCATAAGCAATGCTATAGAACAATGAGTCACATATAAACTATTATCGATGTTTAAGAAACTTGGTTCAAATTGAAGGTGGCCATGAATTGAAAATTTAATTTGGAATAGTGGCTATGAATTGTATAATGGAGAACAAATAGTAACGAAGTTATTGGCATTGTTAACATTATTGAAAATAAAATAAATAAGAAATTAATAATCATAATTGCGGCGATCGTAACCCTTTAGTTATAGCACCAAATTTCGCTATAAACAAAAACCTAATGCACCCACATGTATAAATGGACCCCCATTGTCAATAACGCAAACCTTATATTTTGTCACGATCATAAAATATGGTCCTTCGAATAAAATGTTAATTGTTATAAAAAATGAACCACTCAAGAGAGATAAATTTTTTGCTTGAGAAATAAATCAATAGATACAAAGCTTAAATCTTTGCAATGTATACACGATCATACACGATCATACATTGTATGATTACGTTGTATGAACCTATTTATAAAAATTATAATACATAAAAAACGAATCAACAGGTATTTATAGTTTAATAAAGTCATAATCGAATTGCGGCTGGTTGTTATTTTCTAATGAAAAATACTGTTATGACTTTTAGGTGGAAAAGACTTTTTAAATTTGTGTCTAGGGTAATTATCATTATTATACTAAAAAAATAGTGTAAGAAAATGAAGAAATACGTAAGAGTAATTTTTTAAATATCTTTTTTTAATGTTAAAGATCGTTTAAATTTCCAATCGCCAGTTGTCGGCTAACATCTGACATGGAAATATTGTATTTTTAAAATAACCGATATCCTATAAATGAATTATATGAAATAAATTTAAAATTTAATGACGCGGAAATTTTTTTTTTTTACCAAGTTAGAATAATAATCGTTAGGAAAATGAAAAAAGGTCCACAAGTATTTTTTCCAATTACAAAAATATAAATTTTTCATCGTTGAAGAAGTGAAATATTTTTAAAAATCTTAATATTCGAGTCTGCTAGTTTTAAATTCATTTGCAATGTCAACAACGACAACAGGGAGACAATTCTCCTCACTAAGCTATCCCCACTTCACCACTTACAAAGGAAAGAATAGTTGGCCTTGAAACACCCCAAAATTACATTGTCTGTCTTGTCTGTGCTTGTTAACACCATCTATCAATTAAAAGCAGAACATAAACGCAGTCGTTGTACGTCCTGTGGTGATTGTGTCGCGAACAGTAAGGAACGTTTAGAACCCTTAGAACTAATAAAAAACCGTTCTTCGTCCATGACCCCAGGTGCGCCAATCGTATTATAGGAAAAAATGAAAGACCTGTTGTGGAAATCTATCTCTTTTAACATATGGACATTTACATAAGGCTACCTCTCATCTGCTGTTTGGTGATTTTTGGGTCTCCCATAAGAGTGCCGAGGCCCTGATCCCGCTTCTTACGCGTCCATGTTAAAAATAATTCTCTCTCTCAACATCACACCATAAATGCACCAAACAGCACAATACCCGAGCAAACTCAGCCAAACTCAACACATATTCCATTCGAGACAAGCACCATTATCCCCATGGTAGTAAAATTCATTCTCAACCTCATATGTCCTCACCTACCAGAAATTACAACAATGTGCATGTCCTTTCTATCCACCCATTCACCTAACAACTAAATCCAAACACAAAAAAAAATCATGCCTCCTACTCCTATGCTTATCCTTCTCAACTGGAATGCCGACGGCATCAAGGAAAAAAGAAGCGCTTTCATCGAGTTTCTACACCGTCACAGAGTAGACATAGCCTGTATTTCGGAAACGCATCTACTACATCATGAAACATTCAAAGTAGCGGGATACATCATTCATAGAGAAGACAGAGAAACAGATTTTGCATCCGGAGGAGTAGCCATACTGATAAAAAATAATATCGAACATCATCACGTCACCCTACCAACAATGTTAAATATCGAGGCCGTCAAGATCAAAATTGAATCATCAACCATTAGACCAATCAATATAATAGCCGCTTACAAAAGACCAAACGTCAGAGTAGAAACACTAGAAATTTCAACACTTTTCAACGAGTCAAGTCCTACCATCCTGCTTGGTGATCTCAACTGCAAACACACGTCCTGGGGGTGTATTAAAACAAATCCCAACGGTATTAAGCTAAGAAAAGCTGCATCTGAAAATTCACTCATCGTATGTGCACCAAACAAACCAACCCACTACCCTTACAGACAAGAACATACGCCGGACATTATTGATATTATGGTACAGAAAGACGTTGTCAACCACATGAGCCAGGAAGTGATCGATGAACTGTACTCAGACCACAATCCAGTGATAATCTCAGTACTGGACGTTAAAGTAGGATATAAATCCGCAACTAACCGTACCCGTTTTCACTGCTGGGACACTTTTAAAAAACTTCTCACAAGTACCAACCTTCCTGTTCATATGCTTCTACAAAACCCAAACAACATAGACGAATCAATTTCTATTATTACAAAATCAATAAACGAAGCAGCTAGATTATCTGAACTGAATATTAATAAAAAAGGAAATCAACACTCTACTTATAGGGATATTCCGATAAAAATAAAAAAAATGATCCAGGAAAAAATTAAAATGAGGCGCATGTGGCAAAGAACAAGAAATCGGATTTACAAAAGAGAATTTAATAATCTTGTTCATCTTGTGAGAAAGGAACTGGAAAATTTCACCAACAACCACTATCAAAAATATCTTGAAGACATTCATCCAGAGGACCACCAAATTTGGAAGACAACCAAAGCTATCTTACAGAAAAAAAGTCAAATCCCTTCTCTGCAAGAAGAAGGACATACATATGACTCCATCAAGGATAAGTGTTCTGGATTTTCAAACTTTTTCGGAAAGGTCTTCAATCAAACCTGCGTACAATCCGATCCTAATTCTTACAATCATCTCCAAATCCCAGAGAACCAAGTAGAATTTGTAACTCCATCCGAATTGAAACAACAAATTAAGGCTCTAAAATCTAAAAAATCTCCTGGCCCCGATCAAATCACTAATTCAATGCTAAAAAACTGCCCAAACAAAATAATATCCTTTCTTACATCTATCTTTAATCTATGCCTAAGCACTTTCCCACACTTTCCCTCCACCTGGAAAAAAGCTCACATAGTTGTTGTCCATAAAAACTCAAAACCCAAAAATAAAATCACAAGCTATCGGCCGATCAGCCTACTCAGCACACTGTCGAAGTTATTCGAAAGAATCATCAAGCAACGGCTTCACACTTGGATAGAACTCAACCAAATTCTACCCAACACGCAATTTGGATTTAGGCCTCACCATTCCACGTCGCAACAAATCTTAAGGTTAGTAGAAATAATCGAAAGGGGCTTTGAAGAAAAAAAATACTCAGTGGGTTTGTTCTTGGATGCGACGCAAGCGTTCGATCGAGTTTGGCATCAAGGGCTACTCACAAAGCTTCAGAAGTATCATACTCCAGAGTATCTATACAACATAATTTCTTCATTTCTGAGCAACCGATGCTTCCAAATCAAAATGGACGATCAGTTATCAGAGGAAAAACATATCCACTCGGGGGTACCTCAGGGATCAGTATTGGGTCCAATCCTTTTCAATCTGTACGTTGCGGACTTTCCGTCACTAGACCACTGCATAATCTCAATGTACGCGGATGACATCGCCATCTTCAACCTGGACAAAGATCTCCAAAGGGCCGCTCAGAAAACCCAGCAGTCTATCAACCACCTATCTTCCTGGTTCAGTAGATGGAAAATTCTCATAAATCCATCTAAAAGTGTCGCAAAAATTTTCTCTCTAAGACGTTTCTCCAACCAATTGGAGCCCATCGTGTTGGATCACATGGAAATTCCGTGGTGTGAGAAAAAAACGCCTGTTAAATATCTGGGTATACTTCTGGACTCGAAATTAACCTGGCAAAACCATATCTCAAATAAAATCAGAGAAGCCAACACTCGACTCATCCAACTATACCCACTTATCAACAGAAGGTCTCGTCTAAGTATGGAATGCTCACTGATGATATATAAATCAGTCATTAGACCACTTCTCACATACTCTTGCGCAGTCTGGCTTCCATCCTCAAAGAAAAATCATAATGAGCTACAGGTGTTCCAAAATAGAGTCTTGAGGATTATCACCAAAGCTCTATGGTATGTGAGAAACAACCAAATTCATCATGAAATGAGCGTTCCATACTTAAAAGACTTTCTAACTGCACTCACAAGGAACTTCCTTAACGGCCTAGAAAATTGTCCTAGTGCGGTAGAACTAGACTTGGGAGAAACCATAAATCATAGAAGGCTGAAGCGGAAACTTCCACAAGAGCTCCAAGAAGTAGTAGATGTTTGACCACAAGAGCAAGAACCAAACAACAAATAAAAAATACAAAAGACAGAGGAATGAAGTTCGACTCCTCCAGCTACTGAAACGCCGCTAAAGACCAATTGCCCGACATCACCACCATGATATAGCGACACACCGCTGAACTGGTGCAAAATACACAAAAGTCCACAAAAAAAAAAAGAAGTTCTTAGATTATTGAGTGTAACTTATTGAAATTTCAAAATAATTTCTAAAAGATTTACGGTTAGAGATTTAAAATTTATTCTTAAGTTTGCTCATTTAAGGCAAAATTTTAAAATATCAAATAAATAATCAATTTATAATATAAAATTCAATTAGTGCATGTCATGATTAATCTTTATGTTACCAGATAATGAACAATGCATGGGCTTAACAAAATTATTATTTAACTATTTATAATATATTATTGGGATCAATTACAGTTTAGGTACAAAGTACAAGGCAAAGTCGATGCAGGTTCTTCAAATTTTAGCTAAAGGCTCTTGAGTTAAAACTATTGGATTTTACTTTACATACTTACTTATTTAGCATTAAATATGAAAAAAAAATATTAAAAGATAAAGTTTCTAGCTTTTTCTCCGAATTTGTTGAAGAATTAAATGGTCCTTATATCTACTCGTATTTGGAATCAGCAACTCCCACAACCTTCGTTTATGTGTTTTGGGCTCATTTTACGCTAAATTTAACAGAAACTCCAAGAGATGAGGTTTCTGGATCCTCAGGTACAACAAGAAACTTAAATGATCTTATTTTTGTAATCAGAAACCACTAAAACTCCCGTATAGCGAATTCAGCTGAGTTTATGCATTGTTCAGCAGAAAATTTAAATTGAATTTTTCACATTAGTATTTGCCACTCAACCAGCCTATTTTTCCATTATACAAAAGAAGTAATTTATTTAAAATTTAAGTAATTTATTTAGAAGTTAATTATTAAAATGTGTATAAACTTTTCTGAACTAAATGCAAAAAAAAAACTTATACCAATCCGATTAGCCGCTTCTTTTTTTCAAAGTTTTGGTCATTGATAATTTAGATTGAAGTGATTTAGCGTTTCTGTTTTGCAATACTTAGGTATTTTTATTAAAAACCAAAGTTTTTGAATGAGAAGGAAGATTATTTCTTTATATAATCTCGATTTTGATTTTCTCAATTCAATCTTCAAGAAATTTAACACTTTCATTATTCACCCATATTATCAACATATTGAATTAAATAAAGTACAGTTCCTGGTGATTAAATTAAGCCTTTATATTCGTTCTATATATACAAAAATGTACTTAATATTTACTATCGGAGTACTCAAGTACTTAAGTACGGAGTCGCAACTTAGGTATATACTATTTGAATTGATTTCAAGTTATATATTCTTAGAATGAGACGTTGTAGAGTGCTTCTAATCGATTTCGATGATTTTCAATGAAAAATTAATCGATTCCATTTGGTGTATAATAAGTGTAGATCTATGTTGACCTATGTGTTAAATGTATAAAGTAACAAGACGCATTAGTAAGGCATTGGCAAGATATTTGAAATACAAGGGGTCGAAATGTAAGTAGAAAGCGTGTTGTTAGCTTATTCAATTTAAATCAAAATATAAAATTCTTATAATAATATTTAAGTCAAAATATAAAATTTAGTTTATTAAGCTTTCTACCATTTAGTATTTTTAAGAGTGGTGGGATATGCACAAAAAATAATAAAAATGAATTTAGTAATACTGCAAATGGATATTTCTATGAAATTTTAGTCGAAAGTGTTGTGATTAAAAAAGTCTTCTTATAGTACAAGGAAGTAGAAAGGCAGATAAAATTATTTATAACGCATTTAAATGTGTGAACTCTAAATGTTAACGCACTTTTAATTTAGTAAAATATAATGACGTAATTTCCTTGAACTATGAAACTTTTTTGCTATTTATTCATTCCACATAAAGAAAAATATCATAGAATCACGTTTGTTAAAGATAAACAAATGTACTCTTTAATTATTATGTTTTATAAGCAATTCTTATTCAGTTATGGGTTTAATTGTTAGTTGCAAATTACATTAATTGTTGAGAATTCGAGTTGGGAATGTTTTTTTCCGCAATGGATATGAATCCGGCCGCTGCTTTCTTCGTGCGGCTGTGCAAGAGGAAGCACTCGCGTTGCGCATTAATGTGTATATAAAAAAGACAGAGTTAAAAAAGAAAGAAAGATATATTGACCGCAGTATGTCTACGACAAACGTCCGTACAGTTCATTCGAGTGTCGTTAGTTGTAGGAGTAACGTACGTTTATTGTACTCGATTGAGCTCTGTGCGCCAGTTTTGCTCTTATTTGAAGTGTACTTATGAATATTAACTGCATATATTTACTATTATATTCATTTTTATAATTAATATTAATAAAATAATTATTGACGATTGTTCAAAGAAATTACACGAAATATTGTACTTCTACAACTCGGATTGTTTTGGTTTCAAAAATTTTATTCCTCAATTTTTCTACTATAATTTTGATTTTTTAAAATTTAAACAGTATTGTTTCGAATACATACAAAAATGATACATTTGTATTTTTTACCGGTTAAATTTTGAAAAAAAATATCAATTTGAAAAAGTAATATATATTGTCGAAAATTAAATTAATAAAAAAGTGAATTTTTCGTATATAAATTGTTTTCTTTTTTTTTCCAATTTTTCGTGAATTTTGCAAAAAAGATCTATACAGTTTTTTTTTATAGTCAATATTTAATCCATTTTTCTACAAAATCGGAGGACATCTGTTTTGCAGTTTGGTAAGTTTCAGGATTAAAAAAAATCTTCAAAAATGGCATAGAGATTAAATACCTATAATTATTTTGTTAATGTTAAATTTTATTATTCTGAAAATAAAACAATAGCAATTGTTTATCAATTGATTATTTTTACAATTATCTTTAATTTTTTTTATGTTTATCAAAAATAATATTGAAATTATCGTCTGATATATTTTTCCTTGTGTAGTTCTTTGTAATTTATCATTAAATTTAAACTTTTATAAAGTATAAAGTTTAACAATGATGAGAGATATAAATATTTACCTATTAATAGGTATATAGCTTAGTCAATCATTGAATTAGACCTAAGTTTATACAAATATAAGTATTTTACATTTTAATCACTCTATATTGAAACGCTGTCGAACAAAAATCCGGATTTATCCAGTTTATTATCGCTCGGTTATTAAAAGAAATAGTCATTTGGTTACTAAAAAAATATATTAATTTCCCCTTAAAAAATTATAACAAAAGCGTAACTATTTTTTTTTCTAAATTAAACATATAGGTGATTTCTACATAATAAAAAAAATTGAAGCAGTTATCACACTCATATGTAAATTTTTATATTTACTTTAAGTATTAAGAAAATTAGCCAAAAGGAATTTTCAATAAATAAAACAAATGAAAAATTAACCCTTTACAATAAAAAAATTGCAAAAAATCTTAAATGATCTATCTAATGTTAATTTTTAACTCAAACAATACAAAAAATTATTCATATCTATAGTATATTGATTACTCATTTCATTAATGATAAAAATTCAGCTAAAAATAAAATGTAAAAAGAATATTATTATTGCTTGCTTGATGGTATTTATTTTTAGAACAAACTATAGGTATAATTAAAGAAATTCCTTATGAAATTCTCTGGAATAAACCAAACTATTTAAAATGATTCACAATCTCTTGTATTAAATAAAATTTCTAAATTTAATTAAAACTCCAATTGTGGTAATTAAAACTTTTCAGGAATATGAAGACTTCAAACTCAAAGATTGTATTTTATGATTAAATATTCATTATTCATAAAATTGACACCGTAAAATTTATAGGATAGCATGTATTTGTTATCTTTGTATCATATTTTACCTTTTTATGTTCGTAAAGTGTATTCAATGTTATTCTGGGTCGATTATTTTATGTAATATGGGCATTTATCAGTGGAAATTTCCATGCACTTTTATATTACATATTCTTATGTTTAAAACTATTACTTTGAATGAATGGATTGGTTCTGATCGGTAAGCGACTCGTACTTCGGTAGATTTCGTTTCGGACGCTCTTCCTTCTGGCGCCTTTAAGTGTATGTGAATGGATTATTAAGAGCACAACAGTTTGTATAAGTACCAACTACATTGTACATATTATTGTACAAAAATTCATTTCTTTAGTTATTTTTATAGATCTTATAATTCTTCAACAATCAAATGTAGTTCTTTTACATCTTTGAGGTGTCGGCTAACAAAATGAGAGACCTCCAAATCATAATTTTGCTCAAAAAAGCATAAATAACTTCTAAAAAAATTTGCCCTTGAAGGAATAAAGATTTGAATGTCTTAATATCCTTTACATAAATTTCTAGATTTTAAAATAAAAATTTTAGAATAAATCAATAAATTCATATTCGATAAAAAATGGAAATATACCTGTCTATTAGTAGACGCCACTTGTACTTTGTGAAGATTATAAAATATTTCAAACATTTAAGACCAGTATTTTAACAGGTATTTTAATTATTTTAGCAAAAGAATAATATTCAAACATATTAGGTGTATGAAAAAGTATAAATATCAACTTATTAAGTTTAAGTGGTATTCGGTGATTTGAGTTAATTCTAGGAGCTATTGTTACTATGCATGAAAATAAAAATAAAAGAAGCCCTTTGGTAGGTGGGTGGTCAAAATGATTGCTAAACCTGGGTTCGAATTTTATGATGGGAAATGTTTTAATATTTCTTAGCTAACGGATATATTGTTCTTTATACTGCAGAGCAGAGCTGCCAAAAATACTAGTTTTGGGATACTAGATTTGGGGAAGTATCTAAATACTTGTATTTAGTTTCTAGATAAGTTACATTTTTAAAAAGCCTTCGAAGTAACTTTGGGTATCTAGTTACTCTTAAAAATACGAACTTAAAAAATTATATCTAGTTACTTTTTAAGATACTTAAAAAGATACATTTTTAGTTACTTTATATATTATATAGTTCGTTTAGGTAATCGGATTTCTTATCTTTTTATGAATTGTTTCTTATAGAACAAAATAAATAAAACTCTCGATTCTAGGTATCTAAATTACTTTTCAGTATCTAAGATACGTTTAAAGTTACAAGATACAATTCCTTTTTAAAAAATATCTAAGATACTAGTTACTTTTTGCCAAAACATAAAGGAAATATAGTATCTTAGATATGGTATTTCAAAGTATCCAAGTTACTTTAAAGTAACTACGATTATTTTTTTTTTTTGGACTTCTCTGCTTCAAAGTGGGAAATAACTTTAACAGTTATAAAGCGACGTCGATTAGCTTATTAAAAAACTGGTTCGGTGATTTTTTTATTTTCTAACATTTATAAGATAAGATTGTTTTAGGATTTATGAATTATTTATTTAGAATAACTATAAATTACATTAACACCAGTTATCACAAGAGCTTCACAAGCTAAGCCTAAGCAAATATTATAGAACGCTATTTTAAACGCAGTTTTATCGGACATAATTCAATGGTTAATAAGAATTTGTGGAAGGGAAATAATTAATAAGTTAATATTCATTAAATTGGTTAGTAACTTTTTGTAGAAATGTAAAGCACTCATCTTAGTATTATTAAAAAACTTGTATAATTTGATAATTTTTAAAATAAAATCGAAATGACAGTTGAAACAAATGACATTACAGTTCAAATTTGAACTAATTATTATTATATTTGTATTCCACTAACATGAATGTATTTAAAACTTTATATTCTTTGTCCTTATCTATGCCGCAACACATACATTTCCTATTATGTATTTTGATATTAAAAGTAATTTTTGTTTAAAATATTTTAGTAATCACAAATCTTATAACTGGTGTGCTAGTTCAAGCACTACCCGAGGAGGTTTCGGTAGTGGATTAAAAAACTAATTTTTACCATAACAAAGAAGTATAATTTCTCACGCACGTACATAAGTACACACACTGTTTTTTTTTATTTTTTGTGATACAGGGAAAACTATTGATATCCCCAGTTTCTGCAGAGTTTCTTTTTTTAACGTTATTGATTTTTCATAATAATTTCTGGTTTTGGTTTAAATCCCTTAAAGCTACTAGTGCAATTTATTGAAGTATTATTCTCATATTTTTGAGTTTGGTTTGAAAATATTTTTTTTGTTTTTTGAACTAAAAGGCAAAAATCTTACCTTGTTTAGTTGTATTAGCCTTACTATTAATTAACAATTATCCTAAGCAAAATTTTTTCAAATGCTATACGTTGGTATTCAAGCTATAATGAACAATAAAGGAAGTTATACTATTTTCGATTAAAATTTTTTTTAGTTATACTTGCGTTTACCTAAATGCTATTAAATAAATTGTAGTACTTTTATCAACCATTATAAAGGTACGAACTTCGCTTCTAATTAATTTTATTTATTTAGATTTCATTTAATATGTGGCTCAAGTAAGTATAGGCACTATCTTAACAAAGTTCTAAATATCATCTTTGTTTATTTTCCCTACGTTTCATTCAAATGTTAACATCTTATCTTAAAATTTTCTGTTTTTTAAATTTTTTTATGTCGTTAAAACCATTGTATTGTAACGGCTTTTATTAGGGTAATATGTTGATATATTTTATTAAGGTAGATATAAGTGATAACAGTGGCCAAGATGTGGGTAATAAAAATAATTGCAAGATATTATTTTTCTAATTTCTCATTTACTTTAGAAGTTGTACTTCTTTCGGCGCAACATGAAGGGCCAAAATAAATTTGTTACAGAAGTTAATTTGAGTTAGTACGTTCACTGAACAGAGTACGATTCTAGATTGAATTAAATGAAATAGAATTCAAATGTGCCCAATTTTTTTTAATTAAGTTAGGTGAGGGTAATCTTCGAAAGACACCAAGAATGAAAGGTAAAATTAAAGGTAAATCGTCTACCAATGGGCTAATTTCTTTTATATCTAAAATATGAACTATAACAATTACGCGAGGTAATAAATATGCTTTTTAAAACCATTAGTATAATTTTCCGTCTCCTAGGAACGAATGATTAATTCATTTAAATTTTTACCAATTTATTGAATTTATAATTGAGTTAAAAGAAAAAAATATACTTTAAATGTAGATAATAATAAATCGCCAAAAACAGAGAGCAAAGAATATGAAAATATCTCTTGAAAAATATACGTGTAAGTGAAAACCAAATATCCTAATTATTATCCCGAAATTGAACTGATTATTGCCATTTCTTTTCTTTGTCGATTTCATTCGAAAGTGTATCTGGGGTTAACTGAAGTAAGTAAAATGCAAGGGCTTATTTGTGTCGACTCTTATTCCCAGAAAAATACTTCACTTTTACAAAAAAGTACAATATATTACGTACGTTTTTCAGCAAACACCCTCTTTTTACTATTGTATGTTCGGAAGTGTATAAATATGGGTTTATTTAAAGAAATTTGATTTTTAGAAACGAATTATTTTCAAGCAATTTTAATTGAAGGATAAGCATAAGAATAAAAATGGCTATCTACTTTATTGTATAATGTGTAATGCATAAATAGAATGTTCTTCTTGTTACTAGTATAATTTTCGAAAAATGCGTAAAGGAGTGACTAAGGCCAATGAAAACAAAGGCCTCGAATTGATGCAGATTTTGAATTAATAAAAAAAAGTGGTAAAGTTTTTAATTGGTATCTGCAAAGCAAAGTATAAGAAAGATATATGTATAGGTACCTATTGTATATGACTAACTGGCGTTGTATATTCTAGAAAGGAAAAAGTTTAATGCTACTTAACAAGAAATCTGGTGTGATTTGTGTTCATGATAAAGTTCTAATTATTAAAGTATTGTTAGGAAACGATTACCATTTTTAATTGTTATAGACAGCTAGAAGTAAGTTTTGTAAGTGCTAAGATAACTAATATGGAATAGTCAAAATTGGTGTATTAATAGTACACTGATAACAACTAAACAATTGATAACAAAAAAATAATGAATATGATAATGAATATAAATAAATCTTAATGATGAAAATTTCACTGAAAATTATATAATATGGTCCTTATACAAATATTTCAATGTTCTCTACCCAATTTAAAGCACTTCACTTTTATTTTTAAAGGATTACAACTTGATAACATGGATCATAAAATATATGATCATATTTTTGAAATTTAATTATTACTTACACATTCTTTTATTATATTTTTCAAATACTTAAATATAAAATATACCTATTTACTCTTTTTAACAAACAATTGTGATGAGTTTACTGATACATAAATTAGTTTGAAAAAGTGTAAAGTGAGTTTGCGTAAAAGTGAGCTGACTTATATCATATTTAAAATTGATAGTTTCTAAATTAGACGTTTCAGAATTCAAGTAATTAAGTTTTGTTTATCCGTTTAAAACATTTTAATCTCGAAAACCATTTCTAATTTACTTATTTTTAATTTATGGTATTTTTAATAAAAAAATTAACAATTACCCAATTTCATGAATTAGTTATACGTAAAATTAACTAACTCAAATTAGTTCTGGACCTAAGAGCCGTTGTACCGTTAGCTAACTTTTTAGGTTTTAGAGCTAAAATCATCATAACCCAAGTTCAGAAGAGCTCTTTAAAACCAAACTATTAATTTCTAATCTCTTTTTAACTGATAATAATCTACATGAGCAAAAACTACCATAAGTGCACTTACGATAGTATGTACTGTAAAATAAATAATTTGGGCTTCAGATACTATGACTCTCAGGTACATAGCTATTACTCTTTAACATTATGAAATCAAATTACTGTTTTTTTGTTTATAATCAGACGTATTTTTTTATTTACATTCCAAACATCAAAGACTAAAATCGATGAAAATTTACTTCTAAGCAGCAATTTTTATTTTCCCATTTTATTTTATTTCCCCAGCTCCACGTACATACGGTTTTCACTATCTGTGTTCTTGGTGTCAACGCTATCGCGAAACATGGCTTTGCGGTTTATATCCAAAAAAAAAGGATCAAAGAGAAAAGTCAGATTTAAGCCGTTTAAATTCAATTTAGTTTCAAAGTGCAGTTGTTAGTCTCGAAGAAATGTATTACATGATTATTTTGAAATCCATGTATTAGTAATTTTTGTTCTGTTCTCTTTTGTCTGGGTGTTCGAGTTTTGCGATTGGTTGTCATACAATATTTCAATAAATTGAAATAAACTTTCATTATTGTAAATAAATGTTAAGAAATTGTTTCTCTTTTTAATTTTCTCAATTTTTAATTTTTCGTAAAATTATTTATCTTTTACAGTGTTTACTATAACACTTCTATTATGCATTCAATATACTTTTTATTTACAATCTTCTATTGATATTGCTGATATTTTTCAATAAATAAACATCACTCAAATGGAAAAATGTAACCCAAGAACAAATTTTTCCACAGTTAACATTTTAGCAAATTATATTTCACTTGAATTTGTTATGTAAAAGTATAGCGTGATATAAACATAGATATAATTACATTGAGAAGGTAGATTTATTAAAATTAGCTTTTAACTATCTTCGAATTTCAATGTCGTCTCTATTCGATATAGGTAACTAGAAGTTATTTATAAAATATTTCAGTTCACATTGGCAATGACGTGCTCTGACCGTGAAAATGCAATAAGTATAAAATTAAATTTTATTTACAAACAATCCTAAAGTATGAAAAAAATAAATAATGATAATAAAACCGTAAAACACCGTAAGAGCACTTAGTTCAAAATTTATTAAATATTGATGTTTTTAAACTCGTCAGATTTCAATTTGGTAAAATTTCGGTGTATGCTCAATGGGATTATAACACGAAGGATGTACGTCATACTAATGTACGCATACATGGAACTTTAAATTTTCTAATCGATACAAACTTAACGTAAGTTGTACACCAAACTTTTACATTTTCTTTGTAATCAGATATTAATAGAATGGTATTGACCCCCGTGTGAAATCCTTCATTGTTAAAAGATAATATTTCTTAACATATTTCTTTCTGACTTTTGCAAAAAAAGTAAATTTATAAATTATTTTTTGATCTACTTATCCTCCTTTTTTGTATTATTATATGCAAATATCCTATTCCGTTAATAATATCTCACTTTTAGTGAAAAATCACGACGATTATTATATTTACAGTCTGCTGAAATATATTAAGAGACTACTTTGTCTATTGACAGGCGAATTTTTAAGATTTTGGAGTTATTACCAACGTTTCCTTTTATAACTATAAATGGCAAAACTATAGTATCAAAGTTAATACAAAGATAATTGTAGGTTGAAGTAATCATACAAATCGAATTGTTAAGTTAAACGTTATAACAAAAAGTTAAGGGAATTCAATTAATAAAATTATTTGCAATAGCTTCAATCTACCTAAACTCCAAATTAGATTATTCATTGTTTATGAAATTAAAATCAAAATAAATTTTGATTTTTTCCATGACTTTCGTTTACTTATGCTTTATCAATAAGTGGCTATCTTAAATTTTATTTATAAAAGCAAACAATTTTTAAATAACTATTATGAAGTTTTTGTACGAAACTAATACTAACAAAATTTGGTTTCGAATATTGGAAATTATTATTTTCCGATCGCTATTATAGCTACAAAAATTTAGTGAATTGTACCGAAATTAACGATTTTGATTTTAGACCTACTTAGTACTTAGATACAAAATTACGTAATATGGAACACTAAACTTCAATTTACGGTGGTTGCTACCAGTTTACATTAGGGACAAAATCCACTAGCCAACAAAAAATTTTTGATAACACATTTAAAGTCTTCTGTAAAATAACTTTTAATAAGTATGATATAATATTAAAGAAAACAACTTTGTCAGTACATAGATGTACCGAAAAATCCAAAAAGTATTTGCAACATATCACTGTTAAAAAAACACTTAAATTTTAAATGTTTTTAAACACCTTTATTAAATTTTATTAACATTTTTAACAATAGTTGGATAGAATAATAAGTGAGAGAAAAGCTAATATGTATGTAACAAAAAAGGACAAAGACCATAAATATGGCCGGTGATCAGACATGCTACAAAACACTACGCATCAGTTGCATATTTTTTACCATTGACTTCTTTACGTTTCCGGCTATTCTTTTCTATTTCATATCGTAAATTTAAGTCTTTTTGGTTTTATTATTTTATAAATGTTTTTATAAATAATAACGTAATTGAGATTCTATTAATTTCAAGAAGTTAAAAATAGAGAATATATACTAACTATACTAACAATTTTTTAAAACTTAAACAAAGACCTCAATTGAATTTGTTACTGCGTTTAATAACACAGTTAATTTCCCGACTCCTCCTTCAACTTTATTCTGTTATGTTCTTTTCAAAACTCACCAGTTGGCGATAACTATTTCGTAGCATCAATTTATTTATTTATTAGTTATTAATAAATGCCTTTTATTTACTTCGAATAACTTCGATTAGCTTTAGAATAAAATTGTTTGAAAATATTTTATATAGTTTTTACTATAAGACGTATACTCTTAGTGAATTTTCAAGAAATAAAAAGTGCTAATTGAATTTGTATTCAGTCGCATTTCCACCATTTTGAAATAGTAGAGGAAAAGTATTTAATCTCATTTCAATGTTCAAAAAGCCCATTGGAAATCGTTTAAAGTTGCTAAAGGCATTGTAAATGCAATGATTTGAAAATGCCTCTATATGTCTTTTTTGGCGGAGATAGATTTCCCATCATATAGAAACTTATACTTTTGAGACCCTACGAATTTAAAATTATAAATATGGAAACATCTTGCGATTTCTATGTCAATGTAACACCCGATTTGGTTTTTTATATTTTTTATGCAAACGATTTAAATTCTAAAGTTTAAAAGATAAATTGTTTTTTTTAATTGTTATTTATCGTCGCTTTATAACAACTAAAGTCCTTTAGCGACTCTAGGGTTAATTAAATCCGTTATCGAGAAATATTGAAAATTTGCACGATAACAGGATCGAACTTACTACCATTACCTTATTACCACTACTTACTAGTTTTGAAGCGGTCACCTAGACCACTCGGCTACCAGTAGACTAGATAAATTGTTGCTAACCGTAATTTACGCTTGAATCGACTAGTAAGACTTAAACGACAACTACGACAGGATTAGATTTTCTTTGACCATAAACATTTCTAGAAAACTATTATCAAATGTAAAATAAGTAATATGTTTACATCTTTTGTAAAAAAAATGGTTACAGAAGATAATATGCTCCCAAATCTCAGCAGTTTTGCCACTAACAGACTATATTATTATTTTTCGGTCAATAAAAATTCAAATAAATTTAATGAGGAAAATGTTCAAGTTGATGGGATGTTCAAAAATGTTTCATCTAGACCGAAAATACTTGCAATAAGAAGCGTCGTATCATGACGTCATTGAGCGTCGTTTGAAGTATATACTTGAGCCGGTTTGAATGAATTCAAAACTAATTTGTATTACAATTCAGCGTCGCAACATTTCACGTCTAAAAAAAGTATTTTGTTGTGTATTTGTTTTGTGCTTGAAAATATCGATATAAGAAATTTTAATCATGTTTTAAAATTATTAATAGTTTTACATAATTACCATGGAAAATTGATAAAAGGTAAAAATCGATTTTATTAATAACTCAACTGTGGTATTCGGGGAAAGACAAGTGATTTATATATGTTTTAGCGAGAAATATGTTTAATGAGAAATTTCAACTTTCAACTGAAATATTTTTAAAATGTAAAAAAGTGTCTATATGATGGTGATGCGTCATTCACAATAATCAAACGGAATCTTTTCCACGACGAAAACATCTCTTTAATTTTGATTTGGCAAAAGTGCGGATATTAAAGTTATCTAGTTTGAACCAGATTGAGCTGAAAATAGACTTCATTTAATCAATATACCGCAAGTAACAGAGGGTTGGAAATCATTGGAAAATTTTCTATGAAAAACTATCTAATACAAATGCAAACATCGTTGACCAAATTAAATCATAATTGGGTTAAGGATAATGTTTTAAATTTTACGCACATTTTTTTTTTGTTTGCAAAATATTTTTATCGTTTTTATGACCCAAGATTGACTTCCAAACATCCAAACATACTTAATGGATTATTGTTTTAGTGAATGATGATTGGAAACTGTTGTTTGATTTGTTTATTTTTAATGTTTTTTATATAATTACCACTGAAATTAAGACTGATTTTTTATTTATTTCAGAACTGCACAATCCTTCGGTGGAGCAAGGAAGTGATAGACGAGAAGAACTCAATTTTTATATAAGACTTTTTTCTCTTACCAAAAGCACAACTTTTGGCAGGTAATTGATGATCTGGGAAAGTGAGAAATCGATTTCCAGCGCTCTTCTTACGTCGTCGATCGAAACCCAAATTCGGGCCAAACTGATTTGTTATTCACGACGTCTAACCCGTTCGCTTTCATCGCGCGATCCCCGTTTAAGACTTTTTTTACAAGGCTGGCCTAAACGTTGGACGCAGACTTTATAATTTTGGTTCATAGAAAAAAAAGTTGTGTGATAAAAGTATATTTTGTGATATTCAAGTTGTGTTAGTTAATTTTTCCCATCGTTTGAAATAGTTGAAATCATGGAACCACAACATGAACCTCAAGCGGACGGGTTAGCCCCCAAAGTTGGCTGGTCAACCCTATCTCCATCGTTACTTAGTACACCTAATAAAACGCCATCGTCAGTTGGAATCCTAAATAAAATATTAGAATCCCCCGAAAAGGAATACATTCAAGAATCAACCATGCTGTCTTTAAAAACCGACTCGCTTAATAGTTCCGGAATTGAAGGTGATTTTAGTCAAGATTACCTAGACAACGCTACCCTTTTATACTCACCAGCGATTTCTACTTGTGCCAGTTCTGAATTTTTCAACAATAACAACACTATAACTGATAAAAAAAGTTCAACATTACAATTAACGACCCCCAATCCCAATTATGATGGAGTTAAATTCGATTTGGATGATAAAGATAGTATTATGTCATCAGACATTGGAGATTTAAATGATGAAGACGATAATCAAAAAGAAAAGAAATCAAAAATTCCCGACGGTGGTTGGGGTTGGATGGTTGTTCTTGGGTCGTTAATTGTTTCGATGATTGCTGATGGCGTTAGTTTTTCTTTTGGACTTTTATACATCGAATTTTTGCACGAATATGGAGCATCAAAATCGAAAACGGCTTGGATTGGATCATTTTTTATGGCGGTGCCACTATTATCGGGACCAATAATGAGTGCTTTGGTTGATCGTTATGGGTGTCGATCAATGACTATCGTCGGTGGCCTTATATCTGGATTTGGCTTCGTTTTGAGTTCCCTGAGTACCACAATTGAATTACAATTTATCACATTCGGTTTGATTGCCGGACTTGGATTAGGCCTTTGTTATGTTACTGCTGTTGTCGCGATTGCCTATTGGTTCGATAAAAAACGTACTTTTGCTACTGGTCTTGGAGCTTGCGGAACAGGGATAGGAACCTTTGTATATGCACCTTTGACTCAATTTTTAATTGAAGAATATGGTTGGCGTGGTACCGTACTTTTGTTGGCTGGTACCTTCTTTAATATGTGTGTTTGTGGAGCATTAATGCGATCACCCGATTGGTGGATACGTGAACAAGAGCGTCAAGCATCTCTGGCAGGAAAATCGATTCGTGGTGCATCAAGTTGTGGCTCAATTTCAGGTGCACGTTCAATGGGTGCTGAATCTAATTTTCCTGGCGTTGAGGAAATTCGTAAACTTTTGAAAAATGGTGAAACTCCAGAATATATACTGACAACTCTAGTAACATCAATTGCAACAGGTCAACCAGAAGTTAACGAAGTAAATAATCCGACTGGAACTTACCGATCCGTGATAAATTTACCAACATTCGTTAGGCAAAGTGAAAAGGTTTATGTTGTTTTAAACTATATGAACTTGTTTGTTAAATAAAATTATTTTTAGGTACCAATCGAAGTCTTGGAAACCCTCTCATCCAATAAACGATTATACAATATCATTTTGGAAAACTATCCGTCTCTTCTTCTTTGTCGAAGCTGTTCTGATAAAGGTTTAAACAAAATATCGGAATCAAATGTTCCAATCCGTGTTCCGGTAACAATGTCGATGCGTTTAAAGCAAACAAAACGAGGAAAAAAATTTGATGATGAAACTGGGATCGATATTAGTTCACCATTGTTGTTCACGGAAAAGAAAAATGAAATCATTAAAACTAAATCTGTGTTAAAAAAACAAAATAATGTAACAAGTCCAGGAACATCAGCATTGTTAGAGACGAGCCCATGGTTAAAATGGCCATTCTCTAACCATCAAACGCATTATTTGAAAGATATTAAAATGCATCGAAATTCGTTAATGTATCGTGGAGCAATGCTGAATATTCGAAAGTATCGATTACGTGCGTCTAGTTGTCCGGATATTTACCGAAATTCTATGATAACTTTAGCAAAAGATGAGGAAGAGGTAAGTCGTTGGGTTTTGAAAAAAATCAATCATTTTTCTTTTTACTTACCTCTTTATATTGATTACTATTATTTATTTATGTTTTACTTAGTGCTACCTAACATTTATAAATAAAACATTTAGTTATTTCAGTTTTGAAAAAATATATAACACAAAATAGGAAATTACTTATTTTGGTTTCATTTGATTTTTCTATAGATTTATCATCTTTCGTGAACTGTGGAAGTTATTGCAATTTTACTTTCTGAAGAATTATCTTTTTATCTCAAAAACGTGATTGTTGTAACTTTAGAATCATAAATCTCATCAAATATTGATTAAAATCATATTAAGAAACTTTTTAGTAAATTTTATGGACCTATGCAATTGTAATACACGTTAAAATAATTTTTTTTATAATTTTACTAACTTTATGTACGGTTTAGTTTTTTCAATATTAGAATACATATATAGAACAATCAGTTGTATTTAAATAATAAATGTTATCAAAATTATCGATAAAAACGTTTAAGAGTTAACAGAACACTTATTGATAAACGAACAAAAAATTTATAAATAGCAAAATTGGAATAAAGATTTGAATATTTACCCGAAAATTGGATCAAAATTTAAATCTAGATACAAATGAAGCCTAAAATCAACCACGTTTGAACCCAAACCACTATTTTTATATGTTTTTTTAATCATTATTTACCGTCGCTTTTAACTACTAAGGTCTTTTAGCGACTCTAGGGTTAATTAAATCCGTTATCGAGAAATATTGAAAATTTGCACGATACGAGGATCGAACCCATTACCTACTAGTTTTGGAACGGTCACCTAGACCATTCGGCTACCAGTAGACTATTTTATATGTTTATTTCTCCCTAAAATAAGTTTCTGTGAGCTTTATAAATCGTTTTCTTATTTTTAAAAAGTATTCTATTTTTCAATGGGCTTTTAAAAAAATCTAAGGAAAGTGATTCTTCTGTTCTTATTACATTCTTACTTTTTTAAAAACGATATATTTTTCAAATTTCGGCTTTTGAATTTAAACTTCACTTCAATAAAGCTTCAAATCAAAAATATTTAACTACACTATTTATTTTCAAATAATCGTTTTATTAGATTCTAAAATTCTATTTGAATTTTTAATTCAAAGAATTAAAAAAAAGACAAAATATTCTGAATTTTTGGTAAATAATCTCAAAACTAATTTATTTTTTGATATTTATTTTTAAATAAATCAAAAACGGCGAACTTACAATTGGAAAAGTACAAAGTTTTTTGTTAAAAAAAATATAATGCGAATTTTTACGTATGAAAAATATGGTAAATTCATTTGATTATTGATTTTTAGAAATGGTATACCGAATTTTTGGAACTGTTCAAAGAAATCGCAGACTTTTCTATGTTTTTGGAATTACATTTTTTAATGTTGTCGCTATCAACAATAATATTATATATCTGGTTTATAATCCCTTACTTTTATTTGGCTGAACATTTAACACACCACGGATATTCAGAAAATTACGCATCAAAATTAATTTCTATTATAGGAATTACAAATACTGTTGGAATGGTAATATAGAATATTTGATAATATCGTTGGTGTTTCGGTAAAATGTCGTAATCATGATTTTTAGTTTTACAAAACAAGAAAAAAATATTTCTTAACTTGTATTACTATAGGGGTAACGTTATAAATGAAATACTTGTTTTATTTTAAAGACTGAACTATTTACGACGTTTTACATTAACACCATACAGCTTTTTTGTTTGATTTCTAAATTTTGATCTTGATTTTAGGTTGGACTTGGTTGGGCTGGAGATCAACCTTGGATGAATGTGCAGAAAACATACTGCTTTTGTTTAGTAGTTTGTGGTATTGTTACAATTGGCATTCCAATTTTCTCCGATAACATTATAATGTTAACATTACTTTGTTCAATATTTGGATTATTTGTCGCAAGTTCATTCTCATTTACTCCTGCTATTCTAGTTCAACTAATTCCTTTCGATCGTTTCACAACAGCATATGGCTTGACTCTTCTTTGTCAAGGAATTGGAAATTTATTAGGCCCTCCCTTGGCAGGTAAAAATTGCAATAATTTTAGTGTGTATTTCGTTAATTTGTCATAAAAATCATAGGAATGGTCTTTGATGTAACCAAAACTTGGGATTTAAGTTTTTATTTAGCTGGATTTTGGATTATAATATCAGGTGTTTTAATTGCCATCATACCAGCGACAAAAAATCGAAAAATTTGGGGCTCTGGGCAGTTGGAAATGGATATGGATCGAGATAGTATGGTGTAATGATTGGTAATGGTTTCAATGTTCTTCCAAATTGCCTTTTTAAAAAAAAAGAAGTATTTTTTATTATTAGAAGATATTTACTTTACAATTCGAGAATTCTTTTTTTATATAATGTGATTTAAATATTATATCTGACACAACAAATCGTATTATTAAGAGTCTACTTATAACAAATATTTGAATTTTGTACTTAAAAAAATAAGTAATAGCAAAATTTCTTATTTATTTATATTTTTGTCAAAAAAAAATCTTGCCTTCTTGAAAATAAGACTAAAAAATAGCGATGTAAAAGACTGGAATTTTTATTTCAGAAAACATTACATATTATATTTAATACGTTTATTCCATTCTCATAATTGCAAAATTATGTATTCAATAAAATCGATACAATCATAAAGTTCAAACAATTACAAATGTTCATATTTAAATCTTAAAAACAAATTTGGAAATTGAGGTTCCTCATTAACCACGTAACATACTTTTTATAGTTGCTAACCGTCCGCGGCCTTATTTAACATAATAAAGATAAAAAGTTCAATCCTTTTTCTTCCCTCTGCTATATTTCATAAATTTTTCAACTTGTAAAATGTTAAAATTTTAAAAAAAAACCTTTCTAATTTTAAATTTTTTTTAATCTTCCAATCTTCAATTTAACAAAGAATTCGACTAAGTGCAAATTTAATATAACTATATTTGAAAAAGTTGAATTATATATGAAAATGTGTTATATGACAGTATAAGATTAATCATTATAATCATTATTAAACTTGTTCGATCTTACTGCATTTTAACCTTTTCCGATAACAGTAAGCAAAACACAGAAATTAAAAATTTATATGTAGATAACATCGACTTTTCAATGGTTTTCTTTCTTTCTTTTCTTAAAAAGAAAACAATTTTAACCTTTACTACATTAAATCGTTTTTTATCTAATTTTGTTCTTTAAAGTTTAAAAAAGAATAATTGAGACGTTTATTTTGAAAGTAGCCTAAGTTCATATCACGGACACCTCTGATTAACTGATAGACCTGATTATGCTGATATTTGTACTTTTAAATTTTTGCAAAATATTCATATGATATTCGTCTTCAACGCACTAGTACTTATTTCTTTGATTGTTAAATATATGCATTTATTGTGGAAAAAATAGTATGTATTTAAGCTATTCTTGAAATTGACTAACGCCACTTTCAAAATAAGTGGCTTAATTTTATCTGTATAAAATAAAAGTAAGTAAGTTTAGGTTTTAGCAACTATTTTATGTAAGAAAAAAAATAACATAAAATTACTTACTACTTTTTAATCGGTCAGGATCAACTGTTAATGTAGTGGGAAATACTAAAACATGACAAGATTCATTTACTATTAACGTATTTTAATGTAACTAATGAGATCGAACAAGTTTGAAAATGTAATGTCTTACTTAAATATTTTGAATAGACCGAAAACAATGAATAAAATGCTCTCTTTTTTGGAATATTTATTCTGAAATACTCGATAAATTTTTTATATATTTTATGAAGTTAATATTGATTGCATCAACTAAGTCTTTACTGGGGTTACTTAGTGTAATGACTAGGACAAGTACTTTATAGAATATTGAATTTGAATTTTAACTTTTTCTTTATAGTAATCAAAAGATAATATTCAATGATTCAAGATACGATTATAATAGTAACTTTAGTATAATTATTTGTTTTAATCATTTCCCATTAAATGTGCTACAAAACTTACCAAAAATAATATTTAACCATAGTAAAAATGAACATAACTGTGATCAACTGAATAATTTAATTGACTTCTCAAATACATAAGGCTGTACTCTTTTCTATTGCTATTTTCTTCAGTTCTAATTATTGACATAAGAAATTATACTTAAATCATTATGTATTATATTTATCAAGTCTTTATTGTAAAATCAGTATTAATTTCACGTCTTGAACAAGTTTTTATTTAATAGTTATTATTAAAGTTAAATAATTAAAATAATTAATTTTACGATGAAATGCCTTAATATTAAACATTTATGAAATAATTTTTCTCGAATTTATATTTATAACTATATTTAATAATTAATAATAAACAAAAAATAAATAGTACTTACCAAATGTTATATATGGATTTTTAACACTTATGTAAAACCATACCTTTTGCAAAATGTAAAAATATATTGAAGCTTTAGTTACATATATTCAAGTTATGAGATTTTAAAGAGTTATAATGCTATGTTAAAATAGAAGTTGTATATTGCTGTAACGAAACAGAAAAAATACAAAACAAAGCACGACAAATTTGTATCGATAATGTTCAATTTCACAAGTTTTTTCTGATGATAAACATATTGAAACATATTACTCAAATGTATCCTTTTGATTTTGCGAGTTAATTAACATACGATATGAATACCTAAAGTTAGTGGTGTTCTGTTTTGTCTCATCACGAAATAGAGCAATTAGGTATTTCACAATAAAGTAATAAATAGATTAAGTTGTTTTTAATTAATTTATTCTTCATTTAATACTTTCTATAATTTTAAATTTGAATAATTAAATAACTAATTTATCTAAGGTAAGTATGTACAGTGTGTTTATAATTTCAATATCGCTACTTAATGTATATTAAAAATCGTAACTTTTGAAACTAAAATCTAAAAATAAAATTAATTTAAAGGCTATATTTCATTTAATTCAAGAACAGTCCATATTAGTTTCACAATCTCTTGGGAGGTAGAGATATATTCACTGGTAAGAAAAATTAGCCTTTTTTCTAATATTTTCGCTCAAATGCCTTTTTCTCAACCTCAAAGCATTTTTACATTTCAGTCTACAAAAATAATTTGTTTCTTTTTAGTTCTTTTACATAAATAATTCGAAGGAGAAAATACATGTAATGTAAAAAAAATGAATTTTTCGAATAAGTAAAGAACATAGATTTCTCACTTTAAAACAATAGTTTTATTCAAAATGTTTACGCGACGTATTTTCTGGGATACGTCGTGAAAGTTATCGTTAAAAACTATTTTTTATAGCAAAAAGGAAATTTTATGAAACGAAATACTGAAATTTTTCCATTTAGATTTTTTTTTCAGTACGACTAAAACAATTGTTTTAGGCCTAAACATAATAAAATGGGAAAACAGAGAATTTTTAACGATCACAGATAAGCTTTTTATTTCATAAAAAAACGAAAAAGTAGGGAAGAAATGATCAAAAATTCCAGTTTTCCAATGAAAAATTATAATGAAAATTTATCACAGCCCGTAACCTGTAGAGCAGAGATTCTCAAATAATTAGGAAGCAATATTCCGATTAGTGCAATTAGTTTCATTTAGTTAATAGAACATTTTGAGAATCTCTGTTTTAATACAAGAAGCGCAATTTCAAAACACATTCACTAAGCATTTATTTAATCTCTTAAAAATGATTTTTCATTTTTGGTTTGCTGTTAGAAAATGTTTAACATTCTACAGTTTACGACAGAAAAATGTCTAAAAAAGTGTCAAATTGGTAAAACTAGATTTATTTATATTTATATATGCAAATAACGATTTTCCGTTTCCGGTTATTTCGCCGAAATCGATTCTCTGAATGATCATTCTCAGGCAACTTTTTCCCCCTAAACCGTTACTCCAAATGAAATTTTTTCGATAGTAATTTTAAACATTTTCACTTTAAATTATATATTATATTTGAAACAAATAGAGTACAAACACCAAATAAAAAAACGTATTTTGTTATTAAAATGATTTAATGAAACCATTAAGTGAATAAGGATTTCTAGACCTCAGCGAATTAAAAAATGAAAAAACCAAGTTTCATCAACTGAACAACTTATGAGGTGGGATGGGGTAAGAAACTTTCTTTGAAATTATTATAAGTTTTTCAAAATTCGTGGAAAGTCTTTCAGGGAATCGATTTTGATGAAATAACCAAAGATAAAAAATGTACTTCTAAATTTTCGTTTTGTTTTTTTCTTTGCTTTTAATGGTCTAATTGTTGGACTAATAATTTAGTTAAATAATATAATATATGAACCTGAGATTCAAAGGGTCTAAAAATGACGCCCCTATTTATAATTTATTTTAAAATATTTGTATATTCTCGGGCTATCTATGTAAATATAGGTATATCTAAATGAATTTTTCAATTTTTGATTTGTTCATAGCTATGTGATAGATAAATTTGTTCTATTAAAGTTTTGCTTATATATTTCGTGCTTATGGAGATAATTATTTTAAAATTACTTGGTAAATTTTTCAATTGAATCTAAGGCAAGATTACTTCATTTCTTCAAACTACAGTCTATTAAAACTGTTAATATCCAATCATAAAATATCATGTAAATTTAGCATGTGTTCAAATGAATTATTTATTTGTCTTCAAATTTGTAACACCTAAATTTTAACGTAATGGTTAAAACGATTAATCACATCATAAAATAAAGATGATTTTGAGATAATTGTATTATATATATTTATATTTATCCAAAATTCAACGTTCTCAAACCAAAAAAAAAATTATTGACCAACTTTAAAACTTTAAGACTGCTATCTTTCAAAATTGAAAACGTTTTCAATAGGAAAATTGTAACATTTAAAACATTAATTTCTATTATAAAATTTGTTATACTGTTGAACGAATTTGAATACTTGTAACATTATTTTGAATTTTCAATATTATTAATGAAATAAGACAGAGTAGTATTATGTTTTCAATGAAGTGTTACAATAGTCATAAATGTAAACAATCCTTAAAAATCATCTAAGAAAGGTAGGAAATTGTTGGCATCCATTATTGTTTTTTTAATTTTTGGTTTAAACATTATGTACAGGACTGCATTTTTGGTCGTTGTCTGTATTTCCTGACATACAGCTCACAAGAATATTTTGAAATTTCGTACCATGCAAAATTCCATCCCCATTCTCCACATTGATTGAACCACTAGCCTGACGTCGAAGGGTTTGAAAACGTCGGTAACGTTGTGTCATTGGTAAAATTACCAGTAATAAACCGGACACCCCAATAAAAATTCCAGCTAAATAAAACGAGAGATCATAAGTTCGCGTAACATCGTAAATCCACCCTAAAACAAAAAATAGTTGAATTAAATATGATGCAATAGTGTGTTTAATGATGATTTGTTTGTAATTTAATATTAAAATTATTCAGGGCAAATTTATATTTCTAACACAAAATAACAACAATGTAAATCATCATTTAAGCATTCAGCATAATATGCGTTGTCTATTTTGATCACTATTTTTCAGAAATAGTACTTAACATTATCACAAATGTAAACAAACAAAAAATATATCCCTGAAATAAGAACAAATTAATGAATTGAGTACATATTAATATCTACACTCTTCTATCAGAAATTCCGACTTCCTTAGGCAATTAAATACGACTTGCCTAAAAATCTTGAAAGATATGTTATAATCAATCCAGATTGTGAGTTTACAACGATAATCAAAAATGATCAAGGTTCAATAAACGAAATTTGGTATTAATTTTGAAATATTAAAAAAAGTGATCACATTCTTACGAAAAATCAAACACAATTTATAACGACTGGTATATCTGTAACTATTTTGAAGTCTCTTAAGCTGTAGAAATTAGAGCTGCGAAACCTGCATTTTTCCATTTATTTTTAAGTTTGTTATTTATAAAAAATTTCATTACCGTAGATCTAAACACTAAAGTTAAGGGTCTAAAATTGCAATAAATATTGATCTTTCTTCAAACCAAAAAGTTTAAGAAAGTTCAGGATTATAAGTTTACTATTGTTTTTCAATTCTAAATCTTTTATCTAGTTTTATTATAACAATAGCCATATTACTATTATCATTATCAAGTTTTAAGCGTTCTTAGCGTACCCTTTTTGTCTTACATTTTTTTTTTGTCGTTACAGAAGATATTTCAAAGCTAAAGCATTGACAAAAAGGGGGTTAAAAAGGGGCAAATTATTTCAAATTTACATTTTTTTATAAGGGAAATGTTGATTAAAAAGATAGTTTTACAGAAATCTAAGTAAAAAATTCCTTTCAATTCTTTTTCACAACCCCTAAAATCTGTTAATTGTGTAATAAGTAGTCAAAATAATAATTTTCGAGCTTCAAAGGGGGAAGAACATCCCATTTACTCTGGCACTTAAATATATTTTTATTTAGTTTTGTTAAATCATTTTAATTTCGAATAACCAGCAATATGCAATATTTGACAAAATTATTACGTTCCATTTGGGCTAAAACTAATACAAGTATAAAGTGTGATAAAAATTATATCAAAATATCAATCTAAATTATATCAATACTTAAATATTAAAAAAAAAATACCTGCTAAAGGTGGCCCCACTAAATTGGCAATCCCTTGAACTAGGAGTAGAAGACCGTAAGCGTTCGTAAAACGCTCTAAAGTTATTAATTCAACGAGTATAATACTAGTGAGTGAATAATTGGCAGCGATGAAGAATCCAAAAGCTCCACTAACGACGCAAAGACCCCAATACGATTTCAGTAAAGGAACAAGTGTAGTTACTGCACCACAGGCGAACATACAAACTGCATAAATAAGTCCAGCATTTGCCCACACTTGATCTCCAGCCCACCCTAATATAATCTGGCAAAACAAATAAGTTAGTTGGTATTTTGATTATAATACCAATATCACTTACCTCTCCAACCATATTTACGATTCCAATCAAAGAAATCAGCATTGATGCATCTGTGTCGTTAAATCCCATCTCAATGGCATTGTCAGTTAAATAGACATATGGAACATCGTACCAAAAGTACAAGAAGAAATTTGATAGGGCAAATAAAAGGAATCTCACATCAGCAAAATGAGAAAAATCCAACATATCAACAAGAAGATCCCAAAATTCCCATAATCCAGCTGACCATTCTGATTTTTCTTTAGCTATTGTTGTCATTGAGTTACGATAAATGTTGGGACAAGAAGAAGCACGTAAACGATAACGATTGATGTTCAGCATTGCTCCACGGTATGTTAACGAGTGTCGATGCATTCTTAAATCTTTTAAATATGCCGTGGGTAACCGACGACTTGTTGGAATCAGATTTTTTTGTTGGACCTGACTACCACCTACGGTTCTTTTCAACCACCATAAGTATGCGGCATCGCTGTGAGCAGTTTTCTCGGAGGTTGCAGTAATAATATTTGGTTCGGCCGCCAGTGACGATGGTACCGGTATGGGTCGGCCTGTATATGGCATATGGTGTTGCGAAATTTCATTCAGTCGCCCTGAATCACTAAAACTGCGTGATGAGATCAATAAACTAGGATAATTCTGTATCAGAACATTATAAACATTTTTGTGTGTGGACAACAATTCTAATACTTCGATCGGAACTTTTTCACCATTGTTGACAAACGTTGGTAGATTTAAAACAGAATTTGAAATTCGTGAATCTTCAATAGTAGCTTCTAATAAATTTTCGTGATTATTTTGTGCTTCTGATAAAGGCTGTAGCATGGATGCAGTGTTCGTGCTGTTACTAACGGAAAACGAATCCGCTGAAGATCCATGTCGATTTTTTCGTTTTTGATGACGAGTTCGTTTTCGTTCTTCTGATTTGGCCTTAATTTGACTTGAAGTCCATGGTAAATCACGCATCAATGCACCACAAACGGCCAAATTTAAGAACAAGCCTGCTAAAATAAGTGTCGTTCCACGCCATCCATACTCATCCAACAAAAATTGCGTTAATGGTGCAAATATAAATGTGCCAATTCCGCTGCCACAAACTGATAATCCAGTGGCAAATGACCGTTTTTTGTCAAAGTAGTATGCGACAATGACAACAGCGGCCACATAGCACAAACTTAAGCCAAATCCAGCCAGAACTCCAAAAGTCAGAAATAAAACTTCCATACTATTCGTAAATGAGCTGATTATAAAACCAGTACTAGCTAAAATTGATCCTACAATACTAACTACTCGGCATCCATACCGGTCTGTGAGAAAACTAGCGATAGGGCCCGAAAGTAATGGCATCGCCATAAATAACGACCCGATCCATGCTGTTTTTGATTTTCCCTCGCCGAAATAATTGAGAAACTCAACGAAAATAACACCAAAACTGAAAGTAATTCCATCGGCTATGAGGTTAACTAGAAAAGATGCAAGAACTATAACCCAGCCCCATCCACCGTCAGGAGCTCTAGCTTCGGATAGACCAATTGAACTGTTGTCCTCGCTACTTGAACTTGAGCTACTTGAACTTGATATTGTTGGACTTGGCAAATCTTTTGGCGGTGGACTACTGAATGTTCCATTTGGTCCACTGTGAAACTGTACATGTAATACTGGCTTATCAATATCTATGGAATCTGACTTAACAATGCCACCCCGCTTAATTGAATTGAACGTTTGCGTACTGTCGCTTTGATTCAAAACAGAACGTGTTGCTTTATCAAAACTACTTAATGATGGGCTACGGGAATTTCGAACTGAATCATGAATGATTCCCGAGAAAACGTTTCCATTTTTCTTTACTGAGCCTGGAAGTAAAACTTCTGTTTCTTTTATGTCATTCAATGGTAAATGTAAATTGGAAAGTCTTCGGTTTTCGTTCGTTTTTGAATCAATGCTGGCCGTTTTGATGGATTTAGATTCTTGTGGTCGCAATGGTAACATTCGTTCCTCTTCTTCGTTGTTGTGACAATTAAATGGTGATTGCTCAGAGGGATGATGGAAATTTTCGCTAATAATTTCTTCATCATCGTCGTTGCTAGGATTTTCTAATAAAAATAAAGCACAATTCGTCGCCGATATTTGCGACGGTACGTTCACTTTGGATTGTAACCGCACGTCATCGTCGTAAATGTTTTGTGTAGCAACTGGGGCTGTAACTGTTTTAAATATAATGCCATTTGGCTGATTAGCCATTCCTGCAAATCACGTTTGAATTGAGCGCGCAATGGCGTTAAATTTTCAGCACAAGCACGGGAGGAGGTCATACGTGGTTCACGATTATGACGAGGTCGCGGACAATTACGCGAATGTTTAGTTTTTACACTTTTTTCAGGCACAAGTACACTATTATAATCAATTAACGCCTTCCGGGGTGGCAGAGTCCGACGATAACGACGGCGGTCAACAAAAAGCCGAATTTGCGGGGCAGCCATGCGGTGACACATTCACCAACCAAATCGGTTGTAATTTCTGAAAAAATAAAAAAATATATGAATTAGGAAGTTTTAGATTTAAGGTTTTCATGGTCGGTCTTAATACTCTAGTGAAAAGGTTGTGGCTTTCGGATCCAAAATCGTGTGATTTGATGGACGATGTGGCTAACGATTCGCAACCTCTCCGGGTCGGATCTTCAAGGCATAATTGCTTCGAAACTTCCGAAACTTTTGGAGCAGTTATGCCCTGAAGATGCGACCCGAAGAGGTTCCGAAACGTTGGCCCATCATAGCCTACAGCTTTGGATCATAAGTTACAACCTTTTCACTAAAGAGATGTATTTTGAATAGTAAGTGTTTTAACTGGAAACTAAAACTAAATATTAGTATTTTATGAGGAGCACTAAAATGTTATGACATAATTCAGTAAAAGTTATTAACCAACTCAGTAATACTTCAATACGTATAATTGATATATTCACTACTTCAAGTATGACAATTATTTAACTTGTTATTTAGTGATAATAAAACAATGAACTTTTTGATAGTTACAGAGTAAACAATTTATAAACTAGTTTTAAATGTTTAATAATTATATTTTTTCATAGTGTCATAAAGGGTCATTCAAAATTAAAGTAAGAAACTTGGGTCAATTTCCTAATTTTTCAAATTTATAAACAAATGGGATATTACTTTGTCTTACTGAGGGGGAACAGACTAAAAAAATTAAAAAAACAGTGGTATGTAATTTATGAATATCCTCTTTGATGTGAGGATTCAAACTTGAGGATTTGTTACTCCACACTACTGAATCCTTCATGGTGCATTGTAAAGGTATTCACTAAACATCGATACATCGACTTTAGTCGATGTTTATCATACGGTACATCGGATTGATTCGAGGTTTTGACAAAAAAAATTATTCGATGCATCGATTTAATGAAAAAATTGCACTCTGGCAAATAATGACAAAAACTAATGAAAATACAAATTTTAACATTCTAAATTATTTTAATTTGCAGTAAAACTTTTTTTTAACTTGTGAGTAACTAGCGGAACCAAATGATAGAGATAAGCAGGGTCCATATATTGACGTAGTCCGGTAGAAAGAAGACTCAACGAAAATCTATTGGCAATCTGGAGTGAGAGGTCTTAAACTTCAGTTTTCTAAGCTTTATAAGCTTTCTTTCAAATGCATGACTATTGTAGTCTATTCTATTCCATTTGTACGCTTATTTTCAAAGATTGCTCAAATAGGCAACCAGCAGATGAATATTATGAAAGGAAAACGATTAACTAAATATTTATTTCTGCAAAATATACTTAAACAGTTTTGATCTTAACTAATTATTTTTTTCTTCAATTTATTTCTTCAAATTATTTTTTTTTAGACAGCATAAGACTTTAATATTAATTTTCCTTTTTCTGTATTGTAATCGTCTAATACTATAACCAAATCTATTAGTTGCTCGTTTTTGTTTCACTTAAAAAGCTATATCTCATCTCACTATCTCTTTTCACAATTCTACTATATCAATACTTATGAAATTAAAAAAAATCAACATAACCAAAACACTATATACTAATGGTATTATTACTGGCCCTATTACTTTTACTCTGAATGTTCTCATGCATTCATGACACACCGAACTAAAGACGTCGAAAGCTTGATAACTATCAAAGTATTGCGAAAAATATTCGATTTTGAAAAAAATCGATGTTTTTAAGCGATGTACCGATAAACATTGATGCAGAATTTCGATACCTTACATCGAATAAAAACATCGATCTATTTTTTTACAGCAACCCCTAATGCATAATCTATCACACAATTTACCTGTTACTATTTGTAAATTAAAAACGGGTCAAAAAGAAGCGTGAACACATTTCATATGCTTATCATGTTATTGTCGGCCTTAAGTGGTGACCTACTAAGTCAATTTTTAATGATTTTTATTTCATTAAGAAGGGAATACAAAATTCTATTGAATGACAAACTAATAAATTACTTTTAATTTAGAAATTTCAAAATATAACATGAAACGAAAACCTGCTTTATGTACTAACTTATGTAGATTATATTCAATTTTTTCGTTCCTCTGTAAAATTTGTGAAAATTGACTTAGCAGGTAAACACTTTAGGCTGACGATATAGTCATCTTAATTCCTATTAATTTCATCAAAAACAGATGAATATTATTAATCTTATTAGTACTGTGATTGTCGCACCCAATAAGGCCTTAGTAATAAAATGAAGATCACAGATAGTTGAACAAAAAATAGAATTAATATTGATTAATTCATGTAAGTACACAAAATTTATATTTAAACACTATTCTTTGTTATAAAAAGTTTAGTGCAAGTAATAATACGAAACCTAAAGTGTATTATATATACCTATATCGTTAATCATTATAATGTTTTATGTTTTACAATTTACAAGATTTTTGTACATCATATGGCGGAGCTGACTAATCAGTGATAGCGATGTACATGATAATAAAGAAAAAAATCAGTTTCTTTTTTATTAGATTAAATGAAATATTTCCGATTTCATCATTTTGATACTTAAGTGTATCAGCCAAAAAAGGACAATGAACATTAATCAGTTCATGGAACAATCAAGTTCCCAAAATTCTTTGTTCTAAATAAGAGCCGGTAAAATTTGCCAGCTATTGGCAAAAACGATGCTCTCATTTTCTTAATTCATTTTAGAGAGCAAACAGCAGAAAGAAGTGAATAACGAGGATCAATTTTCTAATAATTAGATACTATTTAAAATTAAAGAAATGACGATCAAGTCTGAAACGTCTGATCAAATTAGTTGTGTATTACTTGAACCAATTATGCTCTTTTGTACTGTAATCAAACAAAATTACAAAGCACACTTGGATCACGATGGACGTGTAGGTATAAATGATGAGTATGTGTGGTATTTCGGCCTTTTTTCGTTAATATTAATTTATTAAAAGAAAAAAGTTTTAATTAGATAACAAGAGTCTTTTTTATTAATGTAATAAGATAAAAAACGGTTCTGATAAAAAACCAAGGTAAAAAAAATTAAGATAAAAATGACTTTTTTGTTCATTTCGGACAAAGAGTTGAATGAATCGATCGAGCGGGAGGGACTAAATGGATCCGATGGGTCAAGGATTTGAGAAACTGTACCAGAAACATCACTGTTGAACTTTATCGAAATCTTTTTTACTGTTGGGAGAAATATAAATTTTAATTTTCCATTTATTGAAAACTGATAACTTTAACTATTATTTAACTTTCTTTTTATAAAATAAAAACTGTTGAACTCATATTTATTATTTTTTTGGTATTCCTGTGGATCAGGCATGTCAGGATGGATCAGAACCATTATGATTCAATTAATTCGCGAATTAAAGTAAAAAAAAAGTAGAAAATGCAACGCAACCAGAAATTGATGTGCTTAAAAGGTACATGAGCCGATTTTGTTGTATTCGCTATAGATTTTGATTGAATTTTCATGAAGCTTTTATCATTTCCATTTAACTGTTTATATCTTTAACATTATAAAAAATATAATAACTATGTAACTGATCAAATATGTTTATGGACAAAATATGTTTGATGTTCGATCATCTACTAGGTGTATATAGCGACAAACGATTTTGAGCTTCTAATTAGAGAAATTCTCATTTTCAGCTTGAGTTTCGGTATCAGTAGCAAATTGTTGTATACAATATACACACTAAGGGTAGCTATACAATTTTTAGGTTGATTTGTTCCAATTACATCCATAACATCTTTAAATGATAATACTAAATAATCAATCCAGAATGAACAATTTGTTAAAATAAAAAAATAAATTCTTGAAAAATTTATGTGATATTAAAATATTTTACGCATTCCCAAAAGAGCAAAATACTCTATTATGATTTAATTTTACGGAACAATATTCAAATGTAAAGTGATGAATACTTTTACTCTGTATTATAATGACGTTTCTAAATTGATAATCCACCCAGTATGAAAACGAGTAGGTACATATAAAGAAAATACTGTAGAACAAAAATAAAATATGTAATCCAACTTGGTCAAAGTACCGCTTCGAAATTAGTAAGTTTGAATCTCGTAGCGTATAAATTTTCAATATTTTCGATTAAAGGGTTGTTATTATTATTCTAAAATCACTTAAGATGACATCAGTCTATAATAATTCGACGATACACAGCAATGAAAAAAATAAATTAATAAACATTAATAAATAAACGTCCCATTTTCCCACAGTAATATCGCACGTGTATGTACCTTGTAAATCCATAAATTTAACGTATGAATTATTGGTTTGTCTAGATTTTCGAAGTAGGTTAAAACTAAGAGCTTCTGCTTTGTAAAAATATACACAATCTTCTCCACTTATTCAAACAAAGTGTTCCATTTTTCCTTCAACACAAGTTCTCTTATTGTCCAAACCAAAATTCGTTTTACCCTGATCTTCTTAATAGTCATAAAAACCGTTCAACTAGAGTTTATAATCAATTTTGAGGTAAGAGATTTTAAAATAAACCAAACGACGTTGTGCTTTTTTATCTCTAAGTAATCTATTATTATTTATTATTTTAAGAAGAGATTCTTTAAATAATTTACATCTTTTCGACCCTAAATAATATTAAAAATTTTAAAGAACTGTTGTCGAGTTTTGTGACTTCCCTGACTTTACCTATAACACAAAGAAATTATCTGAGTTTCCAGTTTCCCTGACCAATAACTACCATCACATTATCATATGACTCAAAGTTAAAAAAAAAGTTAATGATCTAACACTTTTAAAACAGTACTTGGGTCTTCACATTAAAAAATTAAGATATTTAGGTCCTCACCCTGGTTTAAACTAGTACTAAACATCATAATTTTTTATCATACTTTTCAACTTCTAAGGACTTAAAATCTAGAATTTCTCAACTCGCAAAACTATTCCTATTGCAAAATATATTTTTTAATGTTGTAAATGCAATAAATACCCAATAAACATAACTTTACAATTATTCCACAAATAGTATACTATCTTTTAAAATGTACATAACTGTGTACATGTTTGTTATCGTCTTTGTACAAGATTTATAAAATACGAGTATTTATTGCATTTGTGTGTATAGTAAATAAAATATTGTTATAATAAATTGCATTGTTCATAGACGCTTTAAAATTTCTGAGGTCTTAAAATTTTGGAAAAATTACCCCTACCGTTTAAAGTAGTTATTTATAGTTATAAGAAGTAAATAACTAATAAGTACTGCTACCCCAATCTGTGAACTATACAAATATAGTGTGGCGCAATTTTACATTGCCTTTATCTTTAAAACATTTGTAATATGAGGATATTGATTTGATATTTATAATGTATCGCTATTGTACCCAGGTATTAAATATTGTTTTTCCGGATTCCATTGTTTCACTCCATAAATAATCTAATCTTTGTATTAGTTCGAGGAATTCCAGAAATATGAAACTGCGGTATCAGTAATTCAGTAGGTTTATAAAATAAATAAATTCTTTCATAAATAATCGTTGAAGTATTGACATGAAAAAGAAAATTGATGGGTACTTTAAGCTTATATATAGTTATCTTTTGAAGTTTTTATTAAGTTATATTCTTTACTTATTAAGTGGACGTAATTTATTTAAAGAAAAAATAATAGGTAAGTATTTCATTAAATACTCATATTCTTCGTCTTCTTGTCATAATATATAGCCAAGATTCTGCATTTGCATGTATAGATTTAAAATTATTAAAAGAACTAAACTTAATCAATTTTACAATAAAATTAATCAAATTGAAATAAGTACTTGTACTATCAGTTGTCAATTTTATTTTAGTAGGAGATAGCCACTATAAAAAAGAATGAACAAAAGTATATATAATAAATACAAAATGGAGCCAGGTACTTCAGAAAAGTAACAAAAAGATTGTGAAAGAATTCTGAAATGTACTTGAAAGTATTGAAGAATTACGGAATTTGTTGAAATCCTTGTTCAAGCATTGTTCTTTCATTCAAAGTTAGGGGATGATGTAAATCTCTATTATATACCGTTCACAGTAGAATTTCAAATATGAAATCTATTTTAACTCAATAGACATATTTTTTTTATTTGACATAATAAAAAATTATAAGATCCTTTTTTATAATTCAAATAAATGCATATATTTCTATTTTTATTGCGTTATTGCATATTTTGGTACTTTTTCATTGACAAAGCTTATTTCAGAAGTTATATGTGTTAGACGTGTTGTATTATACCATCAATACGTCCCCCTTGCGTCAAGCTCTAAAAGTATTCTACCCAAAATTGCTTCACATCACCTGTCTAGTCGATGGACTACATCGACGGAAAAAATCAGAAACGAGTTCGGGATAGTCAATAAATTGATTCTTCTGCAAAAAAAGCACTTTTAAAAGCATCTTCGCGAGTACAAGCATATAAAGAGCGACTACCAAACATAACACTACCCTTAGAACCAATATTAACACAGTGGGTAACTTGACAGAAAGCTGAATTGTTTTATGGTGAGAATTTCGATGCTAGAAAGGAAGAAGTTGGAAAATTTGGCTAATCAAACGCCATTGAAATTAATTCAAGCCACCTGGAGTTTGAGAATCCTTCAATCAAAAAAAAAATATTGCTCTTATTGCAACACATTTCAGCAATATACTCGATGCAATTGAGAAATTTGAAACGTTCCTCTGTGCAGGTTCTTGGAAATATTAAGAAAAATGCTAGAGCAGAGTAACGCCCTTCCGAGTTCACTATTGCTAAAGGTTCGTGTCAAATTAAATGCAGTTTTGTATGAAAATCCCAATCTTGAAGCAATAAAGAAAATTGATGCATTTATTAACGACACCGGACAAACTGTCTGAAGAGATCCTGAAGAAATCTCTGAAAATTCGTTTTGTCCAATAACGTTAATTTCATCGAAATTTTCACCTTTTCCATCTATACGGTTCAGTTGTGAATCTAAACCATCCAGGATCCCTCTTAAATACACACAGGAAATTCCAACAGAATAGGTCCAGCGGTTTAAGAGAAATTCAGCCATTTACACTCGTACAGAAGAATTATATATATAAAGATAAATATAATGAGAAAATAACAGTAAATTCTAATAATAAATGATTTTTGGACTATACAAATTTGGTGCATATTTCACCCTTTTTTGCATGCATAATTTGGCATTTTGATAGTGCATAGAATCCGATGTCTAGTTATAATCAAAAATTTGAAATCCAGTTTCCCAACTTTTTCCGCAATATCTTCTTAGAACAAAAATGGATCATAAATGAATGGAAAAAAAATAATTTTTTATTGTTCCGGTCATATGTTTAAGATATTTTTAATAAATACCAATAATAAAGGAACATTTTCTATGATTCCCTGTTTAATCAGACCGATGGATTATTTCTTAAGTCCAAGACAAATTGGGTCATACTATGATGATAACCTTTAAGCAAAAACAAATGGATACCATTTATAAAGCACGGATGTCGTCAACTTGATTCCTATAGTTGATAAAATTCTTTGTTAATTATTTTTTCCCACATAAAAATATTACAAAATTGAAAACAAATGACCGAATTAATTACATATCTGAGAAACGGAGGGCTTTACATAAAACTAGAGATTTTCCAAACTTTCCATTGTTTAATATTGACAGTGAAATCAAGTGGCTATAAATAGCCCTTTGCTGAGTGATAAGTTGAACAAATAGTTCATAAGATTAACAATTAAAAAAGATTATTTAAGGCATTCAGAAAAAAGATGGATTTCAAAATTTCTTTTTGAACGCGTTTTTGCGAGCGTTGCTCTTTCAATGCTCGTCCTGGCTATTTTTAACCGATTGCATATGAAGTTTAAAAAAATATTAAGAATTTCGACTGACGCAAATTTAAAAAAAATGTAGGAACATTTTTTACAGGGGTCATTCCCTTTGATATTGCGGCGCATGTAATTGAAGCAATAGGTTAATTGGTTTAATTTATTATATATTTTTTTTGTTCTGCAGGAAAATTAATTGATTGATTCAATATACAAGACTATTATTAATTGCAATAATTATCATTGTACTATAACACGAACGATAATATACAATCATTATAGAGTTCAATTAAAATAGTTAAAATTAAGTTCGTTAATTAAGCTTCAATTATTGTAAACTTAATATTATATTGTATTTATGGACATTAGAGATTATTTTAAGGTATTATTTTTGGAAGGTATTGAAAGGTGATTATTATTTTTTTATTTATTAATAAATCATACCAGCATAAGAAACATTTTTATTCGAATGCCAAATGACACTGAATTCGAAAGACGCAAATTGTTAATCTGCCAGCAATTTTCTCGATTTTCGCTCGATCAGTAGTAGAGGTTTGTTGAGCCAATTTTTCGTGTTACACTTCACTTTGCTATGATTTAGCTTATTAATGGAAAGCACAAATGATGGTAAGTTTAGAAAAACGATTTTTCAATTTATGAAACGGTAAAGTTCTTTGATAAATCAAACTTTTAACTAACAATTTATTTATAGTTTGCTCCAACATCACGTTTAAATAATTAATTATTCAAAATAATCACAGTTTGCAACTTTTTTGATAATCGATGTCCAAGGCGTTTTTATCAGAATCACTTGTAAATGATAATTTACTAGCGAAAATCAATTTTTCCACTACGATTGCTTGATATATTCAACTCGAACACGCTTGTTTTGATTAAATGAAAGTGTACAAGAAAAACTGACTAATTTCAGGCAATAATATGCATGATGACATATCTTTTTATTTGTCTTTGGCAAGCAAGATAAAAAGAAAAGTGAATAAACGAAATGATGGGTGAGAAACGAAACGAAACAACAAAACAAAACGCACGCCAAAAACTAACTTTTACGAGAGAAGACGGCGAAAAAGACGATGAAAGGACGCGCGATTTTCACGATAGTTGAACGAAATGATCGAAAAGCAGTAGATAAATCTTTCAAGTATACTAAACAATCAAATACTGTTGATAATGAGACGAATTGTTGAACCGCGAGATCAAAACGATATGTGGATGACTTTTTCTGGCTTCTCCCTACAATACTAACGAATTATTACTATTACTCTTTATAAACTATATAGTTGTGAGTTATTTATCTCACAAAAGCGTCGTATGTCTTTTTTCCGCCTATCCATCTGTCTCTATTTCAATTCAAACATTCTTATCAATTCATTATTACAAAGAGTGATAATGCATTCCTATAATTCCATTGGTTCAATCATCACAATTCAAATTCCTTTTTTCATAATTTTTTTCTCATAAATTCTTTATACCTACTAGAAATAAATACCTACCTATTAAAAAAGCACACAAAAAGCAACCACCAATACTTACTCAATAAAAATAAATTACTTAAATTCAGTGCATATAATTGGAATGTGTGAAGGTATAATGATAAAATAATTACGGAAATAAAAAGAATGAAAATTTATTATTGAAAACTGTAGATACAACTATTCGATATTCAAAGAAGTATTTTCTAGGAAAAGTAATTTTATTTGCAATTTCATCAGCCAAGGCATTTATTGAAAATTTATAATCGTTTTTTAAATTTTTGATAACTTCTGAAGTCTTTAACGACTCTAGAGTTTATAAAGAATTGTAAACTAAGAAATAGTTAAAGTTGCTCATTACGAAATTCGAACCCTGAATTTACCAGTTTCGAGGTGGCCACCTTAAGAACTTTTATACTATAAACTTTTAGAACACTCTAAAAAAATTAATGAGTAAGAAAGATTTTATGAATTTTTGTATTTAACGTTATAGGTATGAATCTAAATACGTAAAATAAAAATTTGAAAACACACTAAATTTGTTATAATGAAGCATAAGTATATATGTATTTATTTATATCCATATTAATGATTTAAAATGTGGCTATATCATCGATATCGATGAAGCAAATTTGGCAAATCAATTTTAGTTGGTACAAAGTTCACCTGGCTCTATAGTAAATTGTAAACTAACTCAAAGGATGCTATATTAGTAGAATGATAATGCTTAAAATTTTCTGTGCAAAAAAAACAATTTTCATTTTGATACCTATTACTATTAATGACACTTAACTTACTTTTGCAATCAAAATTTTTATAGTGTAATTATTACCAATTTATTATTAAAACTTTTCTTTATTATTAAACCATTATTGTTATTGTTTTGTTATAGATCAGTCTTTATCATTTCCTCAAATGTAATACATAAGTATAAATGAAAAATAAAATTCTCAATCTTTTTACATTTGATATTTATAAATACATGATATGACCTATAATTATAATAGTTATTCCTTATTTGTTTTGATTCCATTAGAAAATTTTAAAAAAAAATATATCTTCTTATTTGTTTAAAGCTGCATAATTCACTTATTGCACGTGCTTCTGCATTGTTCTTGTAATACTTTAGAGACTTGTAATACTTTGAGATTGAAAGTATTCTTTTATCAAATATAATATAAACACGAGAAATATCAGTTTATTTTCCAATAAAAGAAAACTTTTGAAAATTAGTTAATTTTTTTTATTTCCATCTATTTATGAGATCATTGTACAACTAATCAATATATGTAAAAAAAATATGAAAAATCCGATAACTTAGGAATTGTATTATTAATTATGCAATATACTACATATCAAAAATGTTTCGCAATTGAATAAATAAAAAAAATATTGTATAGAATTTAGGTTTTCAATATTTACATTAGCCAACTATAGCTTGCTAGTCACATGTGAAGAATAGAACTCTTAGAATAGACATTGTGATTCTTCGATATTTGAAATTTCAATTAAAGAGTTCTATTCCAGATTCAAATTGGCCAGAAAGATATTGAAGTTAAGGAGACAAAAGCCCCAAATAGGAAAGTCCAATCTCCAAATACACTCAAAAACGAAAAATTTCAGATCCACTTTTTCTAATTTTCATAAGTAGTTGTATAAATAGAAATCCTTATATGACTATAATTTCATGAGGAAGACTAGCGAATTATAAAATCATTAGAACAAATATTGGGACAAAGAGTATAATAAGATATTTGAATTGAAATTTTTGGAATTCAATCGACCAGGAGATAAAACTATTTGGTGTTCGTATATAATTGATTTTCTTATACCTTTACTTCACTGTTTATTATTGAAATGATCGTTTTTCTAGATACGACTTATTTAAATAAAAGTGACTTATAGCTTATGATGTGCTAAAACTAAAAAAAAAATTGATATAGTGATGACATTATTTTACAAGGTTTGAAGAAGATAGTGCGTTTAAATAAAAATATTCTCTACTACAATAACAAAATTATGTTTTATTAAGTGACCTTAAATGGCACAAAAGAAACTTGTTTAATTCATGTCTCGTTAAGTTATTTTACCTTACATACATTCATGGGTTATAAACATTACCCCATGACACATACAAATTAGTAAGTTATAGATACGCAGTGTTTTTTACACACATCTTTTCGTTTAATGTTTATAATATAAGTTAATTAATAGTTTATAGTAAATTATCAATACATCAACTAATAAACATATATAAATAATCATTAAAATAAAACTTTCATCGACGGTTTTACACACAAGTTCCTTTGTGGTCAATTTAAGGAAAACTTGAAAAAAAGGGCATTAAGTACTTCATACTAATTTTCATTTTTCATTACATAATTCATACACCTAATTTAAATAAACCATTGATTTCCATATAGAATATTATTCATAAATACGCAAAGAAATTTAGTCATACATCTCTCCTTTTAAAGATCTGAAAAGATCATAAACTCTTTTAAAGATCATAAACTGATATTACTTGGTTGCAATACACAAAAAATTAAAGTATTTAAAGATTATTATATTATCGTTTTATTATTGTTCGACCTTTAAAACACACTTGCAATTAATTTTTATAAAGAAAGCAATAATAAGTTATGGAAGTCATTGTCGAATGATTATTGCGTTAATTAAATGGAAAAAATTGTTCGAAATTACTAAGTTAAATTAGGAAACAAAAAAGTAATAAATATATGTAAATTGTACTTACATTTCTTGTTTAATTCGTTTATTAATAGTTTTCAAATTTCAACTAATGGAAAATCTATCGAAATTTATATCAGTTTAATATCATTCAACATAAAAAATTAAAGATATTTTAATATCAGTTCTATACTTTTAAGTGTATTAAATCCAACGTACCTTTGTAAATCCGTTAGTGATTTATTGCTTGAAAAATACTAGTACGGTTTGACTTATAATTTTTTAATATGTAGTTAAATTAAATCCCTATATCGTTGGATTTAATACCAACAGAAAACAAAAAATGAAAGCGATGATTTTAATGAGTTAAATCCTTAGTAATTATCGAATCCTTCATTCCATAAATGATGCAGCAAACAATGGAAACAATGTGTACCTATAAGAAAAAAGGAATGTAGTCGCTCGATGACTAAACCTCATGATTTGTCATTTTAGATTGTTTTCAATTTGGTCTTCAATGTCAAAGGAGCTGATCACTCTTTCTTCAATCATAGACCAACATATATAGAAGATATTAATTGCATTGATGTTATTCTGTTTATACCTGAAAGGCTCCTAAATATTCCAAATACAAGTAAAATAATTTCCGTTCTATGCAACGATTTGATTATTAAAAAATATTGTCTATTCAAATACAAACGAAAAAAATGGGAGAAAACGGAATTTATAATTGTGTAAGAAATCGTTAAAAAGTGGTTCATTAAAATTTAACAAAAAAGAGCTGTGCCATTTTTTGAATAGCGCATGTGCTCAATTGGGTAATTCCTGGTATATGCAAAATATTTACCAGCCTATCTACGTTAGATAATTTAAGTGTTTTTTAAAAGCAAAGGAAACTATTAAATTTTTAAATTTTGGGTTAAAACGTAAAAACGTTTTCGAAATCAAATAATCTAAAAAACAATTCTCTATTTCAATAATTTATAATATTTTTTATTAAATAAGAAACGTAATCTTTTCAATATAAATAAATACAACAAACACGCCAAATTTTTATATTCAATTCAAATAACTTAATATTCAGTTAAATATTATTTTAAAGATATATGTCGTATAAAATGTATATCCATAGAATATCAGTTTGCAAACAAAATTGCAGCCATGTAACTTCATATTACGTTTGCCTCGATTTAAAGGGATGGTATGGGAAAATCGAGATGTCGAGACATGCCCGATAACTCCCCTGGATTATATACGAAAGCAAAATAAACACGTTAAATATTAAAAGTCGATATTTTAAGGACTATTCGAGATGGGAAAGTTCTTCTAGTAAATCATCATTTTTTTAAGCAGTTTGATATGTTTACGATACTGTAATACTTAGAAAACATTTAGCCTTGCTCGCCAAAATCACAAATAGCCATTTCTTAATTGTTAAATCTTGGCTACGTTATTTTTATTGCTCCATTAATAAATCAATATATAAACACTTATATTTTCCTTTCTTAAAAACAATATTCTATATATAGCACAGAGTTATGTTTAATCTTTTGTTGATTTATGAATTACGATACAGCTTTTTATTCTTTTTATTCATCTATACAAATATATTGGAAAAATTGGTAAAAAAAACAAGTTCATATTGTATTAGAGAGACATTTTTTCATCCCTTCTCTAAGCTCAATTATTACTTAAAACAGACTTCCAAAACTATATAGCCAGGGATTACAAATCTATACATGAAAGAAAATATTTGGTTTGAAAATCATCTTCAACAGTAGAAGGATATTTTACTGTGCTTCTGTAACTTCAAAAAGATTTATGTACAACTGCTCTCCTACCGAAACTAAACGATTCAGAATAATGTTTTCTTGTGCAATTATGGTCCTTTCCACGTATGGGAAAACAGTAAGAACCTGCATATTCTGAAAATTGTCTGTCATTCCCAAAAGTTACAAAATTAATATCTTTCTTAAAGAATAATGAATTTTGATCAGAACTTAATACCAAATTGTTTAATTGGTTTTGATATCAAAAAGACCAAAAACACCGAAAATATATTTTTACTGTTTAATCAATATAAATTATCATTGATCATCCAAACTTTTGGGTAAATTCAGTTTTGAACTGCTTTTTGAAATGATTTTCGAAATTGTCAAACGAAAAGATGCCCGCTGGAATATGGGGAGAAAACCCCAGAAAACAAATAGTATTTCAAGCAATGTTTTACATGTGCCTACAAGAAAACATGAGAAGAAAATATCACAATAAAACGATAAGAATCATCTCAGATAGCCAAACCGCAATTAAAACAATCGAATTTTTTCAGACGAACTGGTCTGGAAATACAAAACACTCCTCATCCAGTTGGTGATATCCAACAAAGTAGTCCTTACCAAGATTCCGGAGCATTCTGGTATTAAAGGCAACGAGAAAATAGATGGGTTTGCAAGGGCAGGTTCAGTATGTCATTGATGGGTCCAAATCGAAATCGAACATTCTAAATCGAATAGCCAAATGGACTCAAAATGATCAAATAAAATCCTGGAATAATTACTCAGGAGGTAAATTCTCAAAGGTTATGATAAAAAAGCTACTGAAACAACACAATAAAAGGCTTCTGAACCTAGGAAGGAAGGATATCAAAATGCTAGTGGGTCTACTAACGGGACACTGCAATTTAAGAAAGTACAGATAGCCCTCGGTTTATGGCGGAGTTCCATTCCTAAAAAAACTGGCGTAAAATGAACCTAATTACAATAGGATGTATGGAGTTAGGTTCCATCTCATAAAGAAGTGAAAAATGAAAAATTTATAAATGAATAATCACCTCCATCTTCTTTTCAAGTGTTATAGATTGACGTGCCTTTTTTGCAACATGTTCAGATAACTTTTCTGCTTTTTTATTAGACATGATATTGTTACTTTTTCGATAATTTACGCGAAAAATATCAAATAAAAAAAAATAATGGTTTCAATTGCAATACTGCATTTAATAAATGTATATATATATATATCGTAGTAGCTCAGTAAGTATGTTATCAGTAGACCATCAACCTGTCTAGTTATTTTGGTACTTCCCCGGTTACCGGGGAAGCCCAATTACATATCCAGTTAAACCGGGGGCTTTCATGTGGCATTATTGTGGATCGGCGTTAATAAAACCGGCGTAAACCGAGGGCCTCCCACGTACTATTTGACTGTCCAGCCATGGCTCAGAGTCGTCTTAGATTTTTTGGCCCACCCGACCATAAACTAGAAAGCATACACATAGATCTATTTAACTATCTGCTGAGATTTATCTCAGAAGCAGACCTAACCAATTGGAACTAGAAACAAAGCTGGGGAACAATAGTCCTTTTTGGACGCAGCGCAGAGGAACTCTTAGGAGAGGCTTCCAGAACAATGAAGAAGGTATAAATCTTCACAAAATACGCACACAGGTCGATTTTACAAAAATATTTTCCTTCTTTATAGATCTCAAAATAAGGTACTCTATTGAAAATTCAATATCAAATTTTCCATGAAATCGTAAAAAAAATAAGTTTAAGACGAAACAAAAGAAAGCATTCGGTTTAATTAACTAATTTGTTGTTAATACAGTATGATAATCAGATCATTTTGCAATAATAGTTTTACTTCTATAAAAATTACAATTTGAGTATTAAAAAAACAATAAACTTTACGTACTAAAGTGTATTATAAGAGTTCTTAGCTCATTTAAACTTAATAAAAATTCATAATTTGTCTTAAACGTTATTAAGTATATTGGATACCAAGCCAAATTTAATTATTGTGTTTTAAAAGTATTGCTGCTTCTAATTTATGTTGATTAAATATTTTTGAAAAGACATAATATGTTTGTTAGAATTTTGATCGTAAAGACATTCAGAGAAAAAATATGTAAATATTTCATATTCAGTATAATCAAAATGCAATCCAGTAAAATGATTTAATCCAAAAGTATTGTGTAGAACAAAAATCATAAAATTAAAATTCGATTTAAATTTGTTATATTTTAATCTATGATATAATTCTACACATAATCAAGTATCGATAAGACGTACGCTGCATTTTACAATCATAGATACGAAAAATGTAAGTATATCGAAAGATTTAAATGCAAAGTTCAAAGATAATTCAATCATAAAATGGCTGCTAATAATTTATAATATAATTTATTATAATAAAACAAAAAAATATATTCAAAATTCTTCCTTTATAATTTATGTAGTAATATCCAGATTGAACCAAACGCGCAAGTTCTACCGGTATATCTGACGTCATTGCATCAAATCAATAAAACAGAAAAGATGAATTTTAACAGTATTTTTAAAAAAGAAAATTCAATTAATAAACAATCCTAGGCAAATTTTTTGCTCTATTTATCTAATTTTGATACTACCCAGAATATTAAGGAAAACTCTGATATTATTTCTTAAAAAATTACGGATTATAGTCATCCATATCTGTGTGATAATATTTTAAACAAATAGACTAATTTTAATTCTAAATATTGTTTTATATTTTTCTAAATCCTATGACATAACTCCATTTCTGGATAAAACTGCTTTTTTGTATAATTAAAAAAATGATAATACAGATAAATAAACTTTTGCATAAGTGTAGCAATTTGGTATCCTTTTCGCTAGTTTAAATATTTAAATAAATGTTTGCAAAAAAAAAACTAATATTGCTCATGATTTTAAAATGGTTTGCGGTTTTTGAATAAAATTTTATTCATGACAAAGGTGTCAAAGTTAGTAAGAACAAAAGAGAAAACATTTAATTTATTCTTATTTAATGGAACACGTGGCTGTTCGGTGTTTAAAGCTATTGAAACTTTCCATCAATCTCAAAATAGATTTTAATTAAGAAGTTCTTTAAGTCTTTGTGAAAAGATTCTTTTAATCGAAATTCGAATAATTCAGTACGCTATAGTTAATTCACTAACAAAAATCCATTAAAATACTTAATTATATTCTTAGGTACAAAAGTTGACTCAAAAATTATTATATTTAATTTAATTTTATATCAATTTTATTTTTTTATCGAATTATTTTTTTAGCAATCAGTTCTTTATATTATGTATCGTTTAAACTGACCAGTACAATGCACTTTGGTGAGTCACAGAAAAAATTGGAAACACTGACCTTTGCCAATGATGAATTAAACCACTATTTACATATTATGCGCCAAAAGTGTGGGACCCTAATTTCTTATGTTTGAAAAAGACAAAGAAGCCAATAAATAAATATAGGAACTATATTTTTTTTAATAATACGTGAAAAAATTAACAATTAATTACGATATGCACAATTGGAAAGGAATAACGCATTTCTTACAACCATCTAATCCATCTTATTTATGCTTACTATAGATGTTTAAGTATTTAATAAACTTGTAAGATCAGCAAGTATAAGTTGGGTACATCTATTCTAAGGAAAACTGTGAAATATGATAAGTAATGTTAATAAATTTTCTTTTTTTTAACACTTATTGTCAAATGCATATGCCATCGTTAATAAAACTCAATTTTGTTAGTATATATTATACACTAAAGTATTTACATCAACATAAAATTAAGACTCCAACTAGTTAATGCATACATTAATAAAATAACATGAGTTAAAGGATAAAATCATTCAAACATTTCAACAGTTAACATTTTGTGAATTCATGTCTTGCTTTACGATTATTTTAATTAAATATTTTCCATCAATTAGAGGTACCTAACCGTAAGCCCGTGGGCACCATAGTGCCCGCTGACTATTTTACATATGTCGGCCACTGGGTTACAGACAAGGTGGGTTTGTATGAACAAAATTAATTAGTTGGTAAAAATACAGAATAGGCGAATCTTATATTAATACGGAAGTACATAAATACATCAAATGACATCAAATGTATTTTTCCAATGACTTCTCCTAAACTTTACAAGCTGTTAAAAAGTAGATAATAGAATGTAAATAAAACGAGAAAGTTATTAAACAACTTACATTTATGATGGTTGTTCGCATTATTGGCAAAATCTGTCATTGTACATAGGGAGTTCCATTGCATAGTTACCAGTAGTGTACTTTTGTTTAATTGTTAAAGACTCTTAAAGACTAATTGTTAAGTAGGGTTATTTATTTAATGGTGATAAAATTAAATTAAAGAAGAAAATTCAGTTTTTTTTTTAAATCCGTTAGATGTTTTATTTTCAAAATTCGTTACGTTTCGTTACTTATTGTAACTTCACCAGATGTCTTTAAAATTAAATTAATTGCAAAATATGTCAATTATACAGAAATAACAACATTATAATATTATACAATATGTTTATAGTTAAATAATAAATAGTAAACAATGAATAATAAATAGGATCTTAAAAAAATGAGTTTTTTTCTTTAATTTAATAAAAAGCTGAGATCTGAATTTTATCTATAAAGATCTGAATTCAATATATTAATTTTTCTATAAAGAAAAAAAAAACATCTTCATTCTCTATATGGTTGCATCAGTTATCCTTTGCCGTTATTTTTTGAGAGAAGAGTTATGCTTTTACATTCAACCGTTACTTAGTAGGATATAACTAATTACTTGATCACTAGAAAGCTACTAAAATAATAAAATAAATTTAAAAAGAATTCCAAGGTCAAAAAAAATCTAAGAAAAACTAAAGATATACGTTTCATGTCATTTTGAATTAAAAGCCCTTATAAATTCACACAAGGACGCTTTTGGATGTAAACAAGAGCCGGGCTAGTGCACGCATTGAATTTTCAATTTTTGATGTTTAAGCATTTTTCTGAAAGTTTAAATAGCATATAAAATAAAAATCAATATTAAGGCTAACCAAATTTTTACATAAATTAACCTTTAATCATGCGTTGATATATTTTGTCGTGCGTGAAAATTCAGAGTAAAAGAATTTTCTTCGTATATTATATTTAAAGCACTGGGAAAAGAAATGAGATCAGACCTTGAGATAGCTCGGGAAAACATATTTTTTTACAATAACTAGCAATTTTTTTCGACAGGTAGTGCTTGGATGCGTAGTTTTCTTTTTCATTGTTATTTACCGTCGCTATATTAAGGTCTTAAGCGTTTCTAGGATTAATAAAAATCCGTAATTGAGAAATATCGTAAATTTTCTCGAATCAAAGGTCAAACCTAACACCTACCAGTTTTGGAGCGGTCAGCTAGACCACTCGGCCATCAGTGGACTTTGGAATGCGTAATTATTTTTCTAAATTTTTATCTTTTTTTTTTCATTGCAGGCGACACCATTCCATTTAAAGTTAGAGCGCAGCAAAATGTCATTTGCTTTCAAGAGTTTTGCATATTATGTTGGAAAATATTTTATCTCGTTAAAATACGAGAATACATATTTCTAGTATTCAACATGTTATACGAGTCAAGAACAATAGCGGTCTATTGTAATATACCTACTGTAACATTTGAACGTAAATAACAAAATCCATGAAGATATTGTATTCATTGTGATGTTACATTACGATAATTTTACTAACATGATAATGAAATATAATAGTTATACTAACGCTTATTGAGGAATTAAATATAAAAATAATAAAATATATAGTGCATGATTTGGTTCCCGCATTACAGGAATTTTGATCTACTAAATTGCAGTTATTAATAACATAGTCAGTAGTTAAATGGAATTGACGATACTATAGAATAAAATCGACTCGAACAAAAATGAGCACTTACGTAAAAAAGCTCATAAGTCCTCGACTTTCATAAAAGACTATAAGTAAATTTTATTTCTGTATCCACGAGTATATAACATAAAATGCTTTTAGATAAATTGAAAAGTGATATTGATGATTTTATCGTAATTTAATAATCTAAATTAAAATTTTTATGGACTAAAAAAAAAATAGTAAATTAGAATAAATTACGATATATTACTTAGTTAAGACGATGATGAGTTTACATGATACAATGTTACGTACATAGTGTTTATCAATATAAAACGTAATTAAACGTTTTGAAATTTTATGAAAATTATTATATTCCATTTCCCTAATTTCACTTTACAGCATGCACACCTATAATGTTGATAGAATTAATTGAAAAGAAATCACAAAAACCTTGAACGAATGAAATTAATCAGGAACTTTAAATTTCATAATGCTCATAATCATACTATTTAGTATTTAATATCATAACATTTAAAAACTCACAATTCTTCATCATTATAAAGAAGTGATTAACTTGTATTTTGCAAGATTACCAAAAATATTCCACAATAGTAAAAGTAGTTTAGTTTTTGTTTTAATCCAATATTACGATGATGGAGCTAGTACGATAAAAGCGATACATTATAATCAACATGATAAGCATGGCTCATAGCTCGCAAAATGAATAATGAAAATGGAAATTTTTATAGCCTTTCAGAAAAGTTTTTCTCTCCGTATTAATGTAACTGCCAAAATATATTTACGCTTTACAAATATATCAAACATTGACAAAGTATCTTTGTTACCGATTTTAGCTGAATCATTTTGGTAAGCCAGGATGTCCGCAATTTAAATAATCTTAATAAAAGTAGTATAATTACCAAGCATATCACAAACCAATGTTAGTAAATTTTCATTTTATGACCTACAGTTTTTATTTAGTCTCATTTTAAAAAAAATAGGTTCCCATTACTAAACAAAAAGCGAAATATGATAACATAAAGACATTATTCGTCGTTGGAGTTCTAAAAATAAATACCCATAAAACAATACCATCATTAACACATATGTAGACTTTTAAGCAACAATAATCTATATGCTATCATTTTGTTCTTGAATTGAAAATAATGGACAATAGTAGACATAAAAAAATATCTAGTTTGTCAATTGCCAAGTTAAAATTTAAATTAGTTATGATAAATTTTAAGTAGCGGGTTAGAAAATTTTTATTTCTATTTGTTATATGTTTGATGTATATTATCTTACATTTTTATCGAGACCGAAACTGGAAACAATTTTATCGAAGGTATATTTAAGCTACCGGCAATAATTTATCTACAAATAAAGCTATCAAAAATACTTTTGGAAAGTTTATATCTACTAGATAAGTTATTTTTTTAGAAAGTATCGGAAGTTACTTGTGGCAACTTTGGGTATTACTCTTAAATTCTTATATTTAGTTACTAAGAAGAGACTTTTTTAGTTCCTTTGTATACTATATAGGTATGCAAAAAGATGTGTAATGTATTAAGTAAAATTTTTAGGTAAGCAGATAATATATTTCTTATCTTTATTAATTTAGGAAAAAGGAAAATATCTACGACTAAGCCGCTGTAAACACAACACACTTAAAAACAGCATAAGAATAATATAAGAGATACATATTTATAGAACTAAACAATATAAACCTCTGCATGAATTAGAACAATATACAAAAAGATCAAAATACATCTACAGCTAATTTGAATAAAATAAAAATAAAACAGCTGAAATTTGTCAAAATAAAAATACCACCATTTAAACATTATTTTATACAACCAAGCCGTAAGGTACCTCATTTATTGTTTACTGCGTTTTACTGTTACATTTACTGTTTACTTTAATTTTTAGTAACTTTCTGCAACAAAGTATCATAGGTACCAAAAAGTATTTAAGATACCTTTCTAAGTTACATGATACATTATTTTTAAAAAGTATCTAAGATACTTGTTATTTTTACAAAAAAATAAAGGAAATAAGATACAGTAACTTAGATACTTTAAAGAAACTAAGTTACTTCATAGTACCTAAGATACTTTTTTCTAACAGCTCTGTCTACAAAATAAAAAATGAGCGATAATTTGGAAAGTTTAATGTTGCTTATTTAAAAATCGATTACTAATATTCGATTTAGAAAATGAAAAAGTCGAGTAAAACTAGAATCGATTTCACCATTCCTGCAGGCAAGAATTGCCTGACCTCGACTCGAATTCGAGACTTTGCGAGACTGAAATTCGAGACGAGACCCGATTTTTCTTCGAGTTCAAGATTTCATTTCAAGGCTAACAAAAATTCAGATATGAAAGTAAATGAAACTTCGATTTCAATAATCAAAGTTTTGAAATTACTTTTAGTTAATTTAAAATATTATTACGAAACTGTCTTCTAGGTTTCAAATTTTCAGTCGCATCTCGTCTCGATCTCGTGTGTACTTTTATTGGATTTTTTTTTTTTTGAAATTCAAGCTGTTTACCAAAGATTTCACCTTGTAAGTTTAAAAACAATATTGAACCATTAGCAAACAAGTCGTAGACAAGTTCATTTATCTGCAAACCCTCTGCAATGCCCTTAAGGTCAATTTGAAGTTACAGAACATCAACGATAGCAACATCAATTCAATGTTCTAATATGTCTTCTTAGAAGTTCAGGATTAATAGGAATTTCTGTAATTGCATTCGCAACAATGCATTCGCGATGTCTATGCTTATAAACAATGATAACGTAGCTATGTAAGTATAGGTTGACTGTATTTTTTCAAACTTTTTTAAAACATCTTTTGGATCTGTTCTCGCTAAACGTAAATGAATAATTCAATATACTATCATTACTTTCTTTCTACGAAGTATTATTTCACGCAACATAAAGACCATTTTCTCTAAACTCACGAATATCTGCAGTATAAAGCCTATATTTTTAACATTAGTATAGCTTAGACTTTAGAGAACATTAATCGATAGCTCCAGACATTTCAGTTTCAGCAAAAAAATCCTATATCCAATATCAGCCAGATGTTGTTTCAACACTATTGATATTAATTAGTGCTTTATAATCTACAGTTGACTAATGATACAATTTTGTGTCCCACAAACCGGAAATATTGAGTATTGATTAATTTAATCTCTATGTCGTTTTATCTCACTAAAAACGATAGAGATGAAAGATAAAATATGGTAAACACATGATGTTTTCACGTAACTTTAATACGCATGGCTTGTTTTCACTTTTTAAATTTAAATTGGTCACTTTAGTTGCAATGTGAAATATTAAGAATATTTATTTTAAATCTAATTATAAGTCAGAGTTATTGAAATGACTGATGTGAGTTGTAAGACGAAAAATCGTTTTAACTATGCAAATTTGATGACAAAATTAGATTTTAATATGTATGTATGTTATACAACAGTAGCGACTATTTGATGAAAATTAATTTGGTATAATAAGATGTTAATATTAATAGGAAGCAATATAATTGATTTTTCAAGGGTTTTGTAGATTAAAAATTTATGGCAGAGGTTTTCAATGAAAAAGAATTTCTCTTTCTTAAATGTCAACTCTTAAAAATGTTACTTTTGCATTTTATGACGTGGCAATTACTAACGTCATTATTATTGCATAAATGGTTGAATGTCACATAAATGCATTGCCTTCGGATATTTTTTCTAATTTTCTTTCTTGTTATTTTAAGAAAATTAGGACAATTTTTATGATAGCTTTTGCCTTACACTTTTTCCTTATAGTATACTTTCTTACCGTCAAATATCTTTTCGATCTAAAGTTTTATTTTAGTCTACTTCTGAACAAACTCGAAACATTCATCGTCGGCGTTTACAATCGTTTTATATAAAATATTCACGAAGCAAAATGGCAGCATCCATTTTCTACAACTAAGGCGTTTCCATTTTTGTTTCAAAAAAAAATTGTTGGGAATAACAACTTGATGTTATGACGAAAGAGGGTAAATATAATTTACTACCCAATCTAGGATTTTCAAGGATGTATCATTTCTCCACCCTAGCCTTGTTCCTTGAAACTTTCATATGCACATAAACACGCAATCTGATAAAAGGTTACTCGAAGATCGATATATTTTTTTCCCCATTTGGCTAACAAAGAAAATTGCAAAACAATGCCAATGAAAATAAAGAAACCAAGAAATAATTCCCCATAGATTGTATCCAAGATCTCTTTTATTGTTTCAATTACGGTTTTATTTTTTGAGCCACGTTAACATTGAATTTTGCGCCTCAAAACCTTGACCTATCCATACATAATTTGAATTGGGCATCGATCAATAATGAAAGAATTCTTTTTTTTTTTTATTAAATACTGCAATTATTTTAAAATACAAGTCTTTCCTTTATTTATTTTTAAATAGAACATATACGTGCATATATATACATAAAATATGCAGTCATATGGATGTGTGCGTATATGTCATTGTAGAAATGCATTGCGTGTGGAAAACGAGTGTTGGTGAATTATATATTATATGCTTTATTTGAAATGATAAAACGCAGGGTTAATGCACTATTTACATTATATATTATACATGTTTCTAAATTAAAAAAAAAACATTTTCATTGAAAAATAACGACAAATACTCACCAATAAGAAAAATCCAATATGAGTCGATGCTAAAAAACAGCGACTGGAGACATATCCAAGTGCAATCGAAAATATGTCAAAAACAGCTGATTACGTGGGGGACAACTTTCTCCAAGGGGGCGAAGAAAGCTTTTAATATCGATATTAATTAATAATTACTCTATTGTTTACGTAAATGCATGTACAATCGAACTTTAATATCAAAATACAATATAATTGATAATATATTACACGCGAAATTCGATTTATACAACAATAAAATTATTTTTTTCTAATATATTTTACTTCTACAAAAAAAAATATGCACACGCAAATTAATTAAATTTTTTATATTATCCTATATCGTGTTACGTATGAGACACACAAACAAGGCTTAAATAAAATGCGATTTTGCGTCAGGATTAAAGACTATGAAAAGAATGAGGCACACAAATATCTCAATTATTGCTCAATATTTGATAATTGAATAATTTGACTACTTTTTATTTTAAATGAAACAATAATTCTGTAGAAAAACACACACACATTCAACGTTCCCAATGTTAAAAGCACAAATGATAATTCCCCCTGTTGACGAGCCGATCTGTACACACAATACCCACCGCTTAAGCGTTGCCTAGTTCAAATGATATACTTCTTACGGTATAATTTACAAAATGTTATTTTAACGACCTGACAAACGCGCAAATGACAAACAGTTGAAGTATACGCTGTTCTCGAATTATTGCGTTCACTCCTGCGTATGCGCGTGGTTTTAAAAATATATTGTTGTTATAATTAACTAAAAAGAATGCAGGTAAATGATAATGTCCAAAGTTTAAATTAAATGATTATTAATTTTAAAACCTAAATAAAATGCTATAATTTTATTTTATAAACTCATTTCATCTAGCATATATTCTAACAATGAAAATTTTTCTTTTGTAATAATTGTTAAGTAAAACACCTGTAATTTAAAAGGTATAGTTATGAAGAATGTCAATAACGTAATTTTTTTTTATTGTGTAACTCTGCACATATTGCACCCACAACTCTAAAACTTATTCACAAAGTTCTAAATTACATTCTGTTTTGTTATATTAGTTTTTTATTTCTTCTTACTAAGAGTTTTCTTATTTTCTTTTTTAATCATAGGAAAAAATGGCAAGTACAACTGCACAAATAAGCTATCGTACTAATACATGGTAATGAGCTTCGCCAACGTAATGACAAGTACTTATTACTAATAGCTATTTATTGAAAACTCTTTGTTTGAAATCCCATAAAAATATAGTCCACATAATTTTTGAACATATTGAAGAAGTTATATATTACGGCGAAACATAATAAATGCCAAACAGAATACTAGGAGATATTTGAAATCGTTACCAACATATTATAAATATCAGTATTTTTTTTATGAATTGTTATTTACCGTCGCTTTATAACTACGAAGGTCCTTTAGCGACTCTAGGGTTAATTAAATCTGTTATCGAGAAATATTGGAAATTTGCACGATACGAGGATCGAACCCACTACCTACTAGTTTTGGAGCGGTCACCTAGACCACTAGCGGCTACCAATAGATAAAAGTAAATTTATTTGATGTTATCTGGGATACTATATATTAAAAAACTATGATCTATTGGTTTTATGAAGTTTATTTTAAAAAAAGGAAATTCAGCATTTTTCTTCATAATATTATTTTTTTTATTCTAAATATCCAAATTACCATAAGTTTAACCCTCACATACATGGGAAGCACCAAGTTTCCGTTTTCCTTGTAATTCATAAAGAGCTGGCCAATCATCCCTATTAAAAAAGATGTTTTGTAATCATTGCATTTAAAATACTTTTAATAGCTTTAAATGACTTCTTATAGGCTTTTTGAACATTAAAAATGCCTTTAAATGCCGTTTTCAACAGAAATATCAATAACAAATTCGTTTTTTGTAGGAAACGCTTCTCTTTTCATTTAACTTTCTAAAGTTGGACTGATATTCAAAAGAAAATAGCAGTTGGTAATTGGTATCAACTATTCGGAGAAATAAAAAAAAAATAGTTTTAATTATTATAATACTTTACAATTTTACGTTACATCCTACAATTTCTAGCGACATTGACCAAAGTTTTAATCTATTATATATAATTTCTAATTTTATTGCTATGAAACCGAAAATGTATAATTTTAATAAGTTTTTAAAATAGAATCATACTTTAATTTAATCAAATCTGAAATAAGATAAGTACAACTAGATTTGAGATTCGTAGCGAATGAAAAAAAATCAATCTTGTTGTGAGCTCCATAACTATTAGTTTAAAAAAAGCAAAAATTAACTTAAAATCCTTTTCTCAACTGGTGATAAAATCATTTATTGAAGTTTTCATTCAAATAGAAGTTAAATAACACAAAAAAGAACGATTAAGGATAAAGGATAACTCGGGTTAAGAAGAAAAAAAAAGATTTACAACTTTTCAATTTTTAAAATGATGATTATGAAATCACAAATAGGTAGTTGCAAAACTGTCCACTTCTTATCATACCAACAGTATCAGATCCAGGGGTGGATGAAAGAGCCGATTAAGGTGCGGGCAACTGTTCACGGCGCCAAATTTAAGGAGCATTGATTCAAAAATAAAACCTTCCTTTTTTGGATAATTTTTCTTTTTCAAATTGTAGAAAATGTGTTTATTGGTATACAAAAGAGCGACAAAATTTGGGCTCAAGTGTACTTTAGCACACCCACAATCTGGCAACGTTACAGTTTCGACTTTGTTTTTAATTTAATTCGCGATATTTTTATTAATTCAATTCTAAAATGGTATAATTCTCTCTTTTGTAGCTAAATTTTCATTATGGACCTATTTAATCGTGAATTAAATTAAAAACAAACTCGAAAATGTAACGTTGCCAGATTGTGGATGTGCTAAAGTACACTTGAGCCAAAATTTGTATTACTCAGTGCGCTCAAAACCCCTTAAACCGGCCCTGAACAGATCCAAGAGAAGCTAAAGGCCTCATGTTCCAAAAAAAAGTTTCTACAAGCTTTTATTATTTTCGTTAATAAAACCAACCCTCAATGGGGATGAGCCTCCCCGTCCAAAAAAAAAGAAAAGAAAACTAAATTCTGGAGTCACTGTCATGCCATCCCGAACTCGCGAAACCCATAGCATTTATTATTCTTTACAAATACTGTTTGTATTAAAATATTGTCTTCGATTGCAGTAATGCAGAATTGCTATAAAATAAAATTTTCTTATCTAATAATAATTAGTCAAAAAGTCATTAAAACAATAACAATTATTATAATTTATAGTTTGATTTCAAATTTATTTTGAAAATTGCTTATCCTTGAGTTTTATATTAGTCCTTGTTATTAATTTTAGTTATTTAATGTTATAAATTACTTTTTAATCTGATTTGAAAATGATAAATAAAAAAATACTTTTACTATTACTTTTACACTTTTATTATATAAATATACTTTTCTAGTAAATTTTACTTGTATTATTCATTTAAATCAATAGTTAAAAAGTACAACCTTTAATTAGTAGTTTTGTTATTATTATAAATCTGAAAAATGCAACGTAAAAATGATCAGTATGATAGGTATGATACAACTTCGATTACAATTGATATACGAAGTGATACTGTCAGTAGTTTAACAACTGCAATGATAGATTCTATGAGAAATGCAAAATTAGGTGATGATGTCTACGGAGAAGATACAATCGTGAAAGAATTAGAATCGAAAACAGCGAATCTTTTAAGAAAAGAGTCCGCATTATTTGTTCCTTCGGGAACAATGGCCAATTTAATCGCTACAATGATACATTGTGAAAGACGTGGCAGTGAGGCAATTGTTGGAGATCGTTCATATGTATTTTTGTTTGAACAAGGTAAGTAGAAATTAAAATTTACAAAATTAGGTCTATATTTCAGGTCTATCTATAATTTTAGCAAGTTCGGCTTCAATAGGAAACACACAATTAGTAGCAATAAAGAATAATCCTAATGGAACTTTTGATATAAAAGATCTAAAAAGAATGGTACGTATAAATCCAGATGTTGATGAGCCTTATACTTCGTTAATAATGATTGAAAATTCACACAATATGTGTGGTGGTCAGGTAATTCTCATTTCAAAATATAATTATTAGGTATGTGATTATTATGACTTAATATTTTATACTTTCAAATGTGCGACAGATTGTTCCTATGAAATGGATAAACGAAATAGTAGTGTTTGCAAAGACACATCACATTAAATTACATATGGATGGAGCTCGTCTATTTAATGCATCAGTTGCTTCTAAAGTTGCTCCTCATGTAATAGTTCAAGATTTTGACTCTGTTTCCATAAGTATAAGTAAAGGCTTGGCGGCACCTATAGGAGCACTTTTAGCGGGGTCTTCCGAATTTATCAAAAAGTAAGGAATAGTAAGACTCATTTAATTTTATTTTAATTTTGTTTGAACTAAAGAGCTCGTCGACTCCGCAAGGCTTTGGGAGGAGGAATTCATCAAGTAGGTATTATTGCCGCTCCTGGTCTTGTGGCTTTAGATGAAATGATTCAGCGCTTAGCAAATGATCACAGTAATGCCTATAAAGTCGCCAAAGCTGTTTCGGAAGCTTGTAGTCAATTTATCGGAGTTGATCTTCAAAGCTGTAGCACAAATATTGTTATTTTACATTTGTTTCAACCTGATTATTGGAATGCCCAAGAAATGGTTGCACGAATGCAAATTACAACCGAGGAAGAAAAAAAGGAAATTGGTAACATAATTGTGAAAATTGGAACTCGTGGTAATGACAACAATTGGGTTCGTTTGACTTTTTATCATGATATTACTGAAAATGAAGTAAATCTAATTATTAACAAATTGTTGTTTGTTATTAAAGAATTGGAAAACCGTTGATTTGATATATAATATGTAACAATACAAATATTTAAATAAATATGCAAAATACCATTTTACTTCAAATTGAAATATATTACCTTAAGTCTATTAAGTATTTTTTAACTGTTATTTACCGTCGCTATGAAACTACTAAGGTCTTTAGCGACTCTAGGGTTAATACAAATCCATATTCGAGAAATATCGAAAATTTGCTCGAATCGAGGATCGAACCCAACACCTACCGTTATTGGAGCAATCATCTAAATCTCTCGGTCACCATTAAGCTATATATTAAGTATTGAATGAAGACTGAATTAATCGATGCAGCTTATTTAATGAAGTAGTAGTTAATTGTATATCACTTAATTTTTAGCTTTATAAAGAAATAAGGAAAAATATTTTTAGCAAATGTATTCTTTACATCCGACACACTCTATGCAACCTTCTATACTATAACCAAATGAAAAAATAAAAAAATATAATATCAGGATATTGTAAAGTTAGCCCCAGGTCATAAATTAAAGTCTGTCACTGTAGTTAATTCTAACGGTGCTGACTACATCAGAAAGTATAAAAAATAATAATATTCGTTTGAAAAATAAGATGTGCCAATATCATTTGTAACTATTCTAATTATTGTATAGAATTATTATAAGTAATTGTGTCTAAAGCACCAAAAGTAAGTATGCCAAAGATTCATGCGTCTCACTATAAAGTGAAGGATCGCTGACTATTATTTGAGTTTTTCAACAGTTGCGATTGTTGCAATGAAAACAAAAAATAGATTTACAGAGTGACCATAGACCTGGAATACTTGAAATTATCAGAGAATTTAAACCGATCTAGAGTTATCATGAAAATAGAGAATTGAAAAAAAATATCCGGGAATTTTTAGAACTTAAAATCATTTCTAAACTAGTGGTCCGATTTACTCATCTTTATACTCGTTCGAGGTAATCTTTTGAAAAATAAATGTAATTAAGTTTGATCAAAATTGGTTGAGAACTGTTGAAGTTATCCTGATGGCAAGGCCAGTTGTATATAACATGTGTATAAATTTCTTAGCCAAAGGTATTTTTTGAACCTTTTCCCCTAATTAATACATTTGATAGAAAAATTTGGTCAAAACTTCACCATGAGAACAAATACAATTCCTATTAAAAAAAGGCATTTTAAATGTTCAAAAAATCCAGTAGGAACCATTAGAAGTCGTTTAAAATTATTAAAAGCATTTTAAATGTAATGATTTCAAAATGCCTCTAAATGCCTTTTATTAACAGGAATAGTTTCGAGTCATGGAAAAAAATTCTGGAAACTTGGAATTATCAGGGAATTTTAATATTATTTTTTTATGTTCACTGATTTATGATGGCATATTAACTAAAAATGGAAAGCATAATACATTAGATGCATCATTATAGTCTTGGTCTCAATAAATGACCAAGAAAAATAGTGGAAATCAAAATCGGTTATAACAGAGACAGTTGAAAAATACATAATTCAAAAATTAATAATATTATGTAGTAATTGTGTAAAACGTGAGGATACAATTATTTTTATGTTGACGTAATCTATCAGTATTTAAAATTTCTTCAACTACATTTTCTACACCGCATATGCGTACTCATAATCTCATTGGTGTCACTGTATTTTAAGGACAAAAATAAGTAGATATTCTTACAAACCTTGTAGTTGTTACGAAACTATATTACTTCCAGTTATAGGTAGGTAATTAATTTTAATAGAAGTATTTTTCTTTTTGAGGTACAATGAAAACAATAATATTTTATTTAAATTATTCATTTACAAGATCCTGATCATCATGATGGTTACATGTTTTAAATACATATATGTCTAGGACATAATATGTATATCTCTTTGCTAAAAATATAATTGAAGAGGATCAGGTCACAATATTATAAACTCATTCATTATACTTTAAGTTTTTAAAAGTTGCTCATTATATTTTCTAAACACTTACCTAATGTCTGTTTTTAACTCTAGTATATTCTCCATTAATATTTTTATATCAAATGATTTTCAAAAAATATAATTCATATATTAATATTCACTAATTTTGAATCTCATAATATTGTGTCCTAAATATCATTCGTCATATTCTGTAATTTCATGTTCATAAGTAGGTATTAATCAGGAGCATCAGGAGTGTGACAATTTTTTTTCTGGCAAAGTTAAGTATGTACATGTCTCCTGATGACTTCTAATCTTTTTTATAATCACTATAATCAGTGATGTATTTTAATGTTCAACTCTTTGCATACATTAAGTTTACACTTTTTTAGATCCTATCACTCTAATTTTTATAAAAAAAAAAATCACCCTATAGCTACTGACTAAAACCTCCATCTTACTAGTTACCAACCATTTAGGGTATAAACCAAGTGATGAGGTAGGTCCAGCAAAGGATTTGCAGGACATTAACGCCAGAGGCGAAGCTAGAAAATTGAGATATTTCAGGAAACCAGAAAGCTAGGTCTTTTAAAACAGTCACTTTTTTTGCATTTGAAAGTCGCAAGAGTGTTGACGGTAGGGTTTTGATAGACAAATATGGACTGTCGCAGGTTTGTTGCGTACAATCGGGCTACCTCGGAAGTTGAGGAGAGTTTGGTTTCCAGGAGAATTTATTTGCTATAAACAAACCATGGAAAGTTTAGACGGATTGTAGTAACCGTATATATTGCACCCATCGTAGAATAAAGGTACAACTCAAAAATTGAACTTGTCGAGAAATCGTTAGTAAAGTTCTTGTTATATAATATATAACAAGAGCTCCTTATTATGGAGTTCTCTAAAATAGACTGAACATTAGTTATACCTTACGTGGTGAGGGAGTATAGTAGAGTTACCCTTCTATTCTACGAATAAAATAAACAGCTTCCTCATTGTAAAACTGTTCTTAACTCAAAACCTGCTATTTTTGAGTTGTACCTCTATTCTACGACAGATGCGATATGTACCGTTTAGTTTTTGGATCATATTTGGGGTGGCAAAGACCCAAATAGGAATAGCATAGGTGCAGATACTTCTGATGATGGCATTGAAGGCTCGTTTTTTGGTGGACTGGGAAACCTTTGGGTTGTAGAAGAAGGACTTCAGACTGACCAAGACATCAATAGTCATGTTGCGGGTGGTCTTGTATAGTTGGAAAGTTTACTAGACAAACTTTTTATAGCTTTTAGAGCACATGTTTCATGAACTATTAATTAGATGAAAAAATGTTATGAAACAACACTATAATTTTTTATGGTCTATACAATGATAACTTACGTACGCTTATGTGCACTGAAAAATGTTTTTCAACCCCCAATTGCAGGAATATTATGCTGCCCCTAACTATTTTTCGTAATGTCTTTTCAGTACATATTGTATAGCGGTTCATAGAATACCCCTACTTTTAAAATTTCATTTTTAAAGTATTTACTAATATTTTTGGAATAAAATTGCATGTTATTCGAACATGACGAACTGGGACCTGTTCCGTAGTAAATTGGGACCTTAAAAATCCGAATTAAAACAATTATAAGAAATAAAAAATAATATCGCAAGGAAATTTAATATTAAACAATAATTAAATTTTTAACTTCCTCCTCAGAAAAATCCGTCTTCTTTAGCCTGCAATACAATTTAAAAAACATGATACAATTAAATTTCCCTACGTAATATAATAATTTTGCAAAAAATAGCTTCATAAATCGTCATGAATAGATCCAATTGAAGCAAATGATCTATAAAGGCAGATAAAGATCTCTTAAAAAGTAGTCTTTTGAATTTGACGTACAGTGTTGACGTTCACTTTCCTCTCACACTATACAGTGGAAATTATATTTCCTACATTCTTTCTAACAAAAAATAGAAGGTATTTTTTAAAATTAGTTATTCAAATATTACGTAATTAGTACAGTAAGTACACAAAGGTTATTTACGATACTTATAATTTGTTATCGCAAAAAATTTCGCACTTGAAACCAAACAGATAATATATGGATAATATATTATGTAGGCATAAGATGTCTATTTAGTAGTACAATTCCTAGTATTTCTCTTAATCTATAACTCTTTTACAATAATGTTTGAAAATTTGTAAAAGAATTATTTGTTTAAGAATTAATAATTTAATATATCTTTATAAAATTTGGGTGTTATTAAAATTAATTATAACTTTAAGATCCAATAAGGATATATTATTGTTATCAATTTGACTTTGGCAAGTTATTGAAAATAGTATAAAATATTTAGTGGGATTAAATAACGACTTATATCCTGCCATTTTAGTTTTAAAATTCCCATGACCTGGCTGTTGATTAAGTTTTTAATTTTAATTTTTCTTTAGAACAAAAATAGCGATGGAAGCTGGTAATGTTACAATTCCTTGTATAGTTGACTTACGAAGTGATACTATAAGTCGCCCCACTGATCTTATGCGAGATGCAATGAGAAATGCGAACGTAGGTGACGATGTTTACGGGGAGGACCCTACCGTTAAGGAATTGGAGGAAAAAATTGCAAAACTTTTGGGAAAAGAGTCGGCCTTGTTTGTTCCTTCAGGAACTATGTCTAATTTACTTGCCATAATGGTCCATTGTGATCGGCGTGGAACTGAAGCCATTGTGGGTGATCGTTCCCATATATTTCTGTTCGAACAAGGTTCCATATTCAATGGCTTTATTTTTTATTTTTGTTAAAAACCAATTAAATTTTAGCGGGTGCAGCCCAAATTGCACACACACAATTAGTACCATTAAAAAATAATCCAGACGGAACTTTTGATTTAAAAGAAATAATTAATAAATTACGCATTAATCCGGATGCTCATGAGCCCTATACATCACTAATTGCTATTGAAAATACACACAATATGTGTGGAGGACAGGTAAAAATAGCAAATAAAGCACTTAGATCAAAATATTGGAAATTTTACTCTTAGATAATACCGATGGAATGGATTAATTCTGTTGTATCCATTGCAAAACAACATAATATTAAATTACATATGGATGGCGCTCGATTATTTAACGCAGCGGTTGCATCAAAACTTTCCGCCAAAAAAATTGTTAAGGATTTTGATTCGATTTCTATATGCTTAAGTAAAAGTTTAGGAGCTCCAATTGGATCACTTTTGGTGGGATCATCTGAATTTATTAAGAAGTAATGATTTTTTTATAAGAAACGACCGATATTTTATACTTTTATCGTTTATTTTAAGGGCTCATCGATTACGAAAAGTCTTAGGAGGAGGAATGCGTCAAGTTGGTATAATCGCTGCTGCAGGACTTGTAGCTCTTGATCAAATGATTGAACGTTTGGCTGATGATCATCGTAGGATATATATAATTGCTAAAGCTGTTTCAGAAACACATAGTAAATTTATTGGAGTTGATCTTATAAGCTGTACCACAAATATTTTAATTTTGGAAATGTTACAACCAAATGTATGGAATGCACCAAAAATGATAGAACGTCTGAAAACTACCACTGAAAAAGAAAGAGCAGAAATTGGAAACATAATTGTCAAAATTGGAACTCGTGGAACTGATTGGGTTCGGTTAGTATTGTATCACAATATAACTGAAGCTGATGTAAAAATGGTGGTTCTCAAACTATTGTTCGTCATAAGAGAATTGGAGGAAAAATGATTGATCACATTATTCTTTAGAAAAAAAGGTGTTTCTCCTTTTTCCATGGATAATTATTTGATTTAGTTTTTATAGACTAAAATGAAATAATAAAGAAGTTACAAATTTTACATGTTAATTTTTTGAAATCCATTTTTTAAGTTTAAAATTATGATGACAGAACACTGTAATTTTTTTTCCCTTTAACATTCTTCATTTAGCAGTGAATTGGCGGGTAGTAATTGTGAGCATTATGCTTAACAATTTCTGTTGTTAAATTAAAGAAGAAAACGCAGGTTTCGTTGCTTATCGCAACTTCATCAGGCATCTATAAACTAACATCTACAAAGTTGTGATAAGCAACGAAAAGTAGTGAATTTGGAAAATAAAACATCTAAGAATCTTTAAAAACCTGAGATTTCTTCTTTAATTTAATAAAAAGCTGGGATCTGAGTTTTATCATCAATTTCTGTTGTATACGGTTCGCACTAAAAATTTAAAAATTTTCTAAACCACTTATGGTGTAATTTTTTTGAAAGTAGATATCATGTAAAAGACTGCGAAATCCAAAAGATTTAGGCAGTAGTGATTGATAGGCCAAATGCTTCGACGCTCATATTCGACGACAATCATAAGATAATTGTTCAAATTTTAGAAAAAAAAAATTCAAACAGAAAATGCGAAGAAATATTCACGAAATTATGATAAGATTCACTAAAATGTCAAAATATCTCTCGAGGAAATACTTCAGCGGTAAAATATAATGTATCTGAAGTGAGACAAGATATTTTGGGTCTGATGAGTTAAGAATGTACGGAAAGACGATATAGACGAAGGAGGTACTCCTTCGATTTTTTAATCATGTATTTTTCAATGTATACGAATAAAATCCAAATATACCAAAGCAATTTTTAACAAAAAAATTATGTTTGTTTAGTAGAATTAGAAGAATACGAGTATAAAGAATGGAACGTGTTAACATCAGGCGCATTGTCGTCCCCTGAGTCTGAATCTATGTCCGATTCAAAAGTATTATCTGGGATGTCGTACAAACGAATCATTGGCTTATTTGGATCCTTCATAATTAAATATTTTCCTGAAAAAATAAAAATTAAATAAAATGTTATTGTAAAGAGAAATATGATTATTGTTTACCATCTTTCTGTTTCATTACGATATCAATAATGCAACGAAGTATACCCCATGCGTTGTCCATGTTAAGGTTGATTTGAGTTGCAAATTCATGCGGTTTATATTGTTGAGTTCCTAGAATAACATGTTTACTGGAATCGCGAACCAAAGCACGAGAAACGTAGCCTAGTTTCAATTGGTCACTTCCAGCTAAAATAGCTTGAACGGTCCATTTAGCTAGTTTACAAGCGTTGTTTCGCAATTCGTTGGCCAAAACTGCACCACGTTGGGTATCTAATTTCTGTCGCCACTCAACACCATTGGCCAACTTTGAATCCCATTCATTCAATGCTTTGATTGACAAAAATTGCAATTCACCATTAGGAGATTGTACGACAGCATCATGCTCGCAACGAGCTACCAATACAATTCCGCCACCCAAATCCCATTTGCGATAACGGTATGCCACACTAGCTACTTCTCCTTCTTCGTCTTCTGAAACGAATGGGTTGGGGTTTTCGAATTTATGTTTAGGCTCATTTGGGCCACTGCGTAATACTTGTTGGCTGAAATTGTTTTTAATAAACGTAGCTTCCAAAGCTAAATTACGAGGTGAATTCAGAGAACTATCGTCATCTTGTGGTGGCTCCACTGATGTTTCATTCACCGTTAGCAGATCAAATTCCGTATTGTCACGCTTATCCAAGAATAACTTATCACCAATTTTTTCAATGACAATGTCCCAAGAATAATTTGAACGTGTGCAACACATAATTGTAGCAAGAATTGCATCAGTAGCATAAACGTTTCCTTCAGTTTTGGAAAGTTTACGAATAATTGGATCATCTGTAGTAGTGACCGTGTGGAAAATACGATCAATTGGTTGCAATGGTTTTTCGTTTTTCACGTTGACACGATCGTAGGATTTGTCATAATATTCAAGAGCACCACAGCAAATGATATCATCACCTTCCTTAACCCCGGGTAAAGACAACTTTGCTAAACGTGGGAAATCCATTTCTTCGATCGTAACCCAATCTGGTCGTACAGTTACAGAAGCATCACGAATTTTTATTGGAGGCTAAAATATTAATTACAATCAAATCTCATAATTACAAAAGCAATTTACAATTGAACTTTACCCTTGATTGTCCCCATTTCTTAGCGACACCTTTACGTTCACGATCTCTAAGCTTAAGGCCTTTACCAAGAGCTTGCATACCAGTTCCGGACATACCACCACGTCCTCCACGACCACCACGTAAATTACGTTGATTATTACGAAACCGCCCACGTTGATAGGGAGGTTTTTGAACTCGAGTTTTGTCAACCAAATGGAAAGTCGATTCATCTTCATCATGATAATATGCATATTGGCTTCCAGCTCCAAAAGCAGAAGCGTATTTATCTAAAAATAATAATAAAACACTAATTATATCAGCAATATAAAATGCAGAAAGTTGTAGGTTATAATTTGTTGGTATACAAAATTAATAATAAAATAAACAAAATTTGATGTTAAACTTACTCGCATATTTCTTATCTTGGAATGCAGCTCCAGTCCAATCACTAATTTTTCCTAAACGGTCCCCTTTACTAAATGGTTGATACGGCATGTCCTTATACTGGTCTGGCAATTCACAGGGTCCCCATCCTGTTGGATTATCTTGGATCATGGGGACTTGAAAATGTAACTTTTCTGGTTCGTTTAACATCATTTTGTCACAAATATTAACTGTTTTTAATAACTTAGAAAAATTAAATCCATCAAATCCGAACTCACGAACAAGATGTTCTTGTGCCGGAAAAATATGGACAATGTGGACGTGGCGCTACTGATGCAAGTACTAAGGTGTCGATAAAACAGGTTGCAATTTACACTGAATTTTCGCCAAGACAATATTTAACATATTTAAAAAACGAAAAGCACTTAACAATCCTTTTTTCATTAAAATGTGTTCGAAATTAAATAAAAAAAGCTAGAAAATGTGTATTTGTATTGAACATTCACTTTGAAAAACATATTTCAATATATTTTTAACACGTTATATTAATGCTACCGTTAAAATTTGCGTACAAATCACTAACCAGGGAAGAGAGACTAAGTCACTAACAATAAAACATTTACACACTGCTACTAACTAGTAAAATTTTATTTTTTAATTGAAATATATTCTCAAAAATTGCTCTCTAATAACTCCAGCAGAAGAAAAATAAGTTTCGTGCTGTTCAAACAAACTAACAACAAAGTGACCTACAAGAAGCGAGGTAAAAAATAGATTTAACAAAGTTAATTGTTGAAAAATAAATGTCGCTGTAAAATGGAAAATATATCTTTTTCATAAAAGTTCTTTTACTCAAAAACTTGTTATCTAAATAATCCATCATAATCTGTAATGTCCATGATTAAGAATTTAGCTTAAAAAAATCAACACTCAAACGTGAAAAATCAAAATTTTTCATTGTAGATCATAGTAGATTGTAGATCAGGAGCAATATCAAATACAGCTGGACCATTTAGTCAGTAATTTTTATTATTTTATAAATTCTACTGTACAACAATTAACTTTTTAAAATCTAAATGTTTCATGAACCAAAGATTGTAAACGTTGTAAACCTAGAACAATTTCAAATTCTACTGGAGATTAAACGGAGTAACTTTTGAGAATATATTTCAATTAAAAAATAAAACCTTCCAGAAAAACTGATTTCCATTTAATATATAATAAGATATAAATTAACATTCAATTATCTGAGACAATCGAAAACTATTAGGTTTACTTCTTTATTCGTTAAACGTTTATTTCGATAATGCTTATTGCAAATTTTGTGCATTTTAAACAGAATTGAGCTCCGTAACTATAACCGAAACAATTGGATATCCAGAACAAAAATATATCCCAAATCCTAACCGAATCTGATTTAAAAATTTCAGATAATGTCGGATAGAAGCGGAGTTTAAATATGATAACGTCAAATCTTAATCTTTAATTGCTTGTATTTTTCCAAGAAAACCAATATTCGCTTATGAAACATTTGAAACTATTGAATATTCCGAAATACTTTTAGGGTAAGGTTGCTCAAGTTGTACCTTTTAAATATTACATCAGCTGCGTCTTTTGCGACAAAACGAGTTACTTGTTCATCATATTATTTTATTAATATATCGTGTCAATAAGTAAGTTGGGAGTAATTTACTTACATTTTTATTGTATCTTTAGTCGCTTATATTGAATGTACGTTGTTGATAAAATAATGCTTCGTATTTCTATTTTAAGCAGTAAAATTTAAGGAGTTTTTTACTGCAAAAAAAAAAACGAGTTAATTTATTATTCATTGTTTGAAATTATATTTGTTAGACTTATAAATTGCTCCATACCTTATATCTTATACCAACATGATGTTCCATAGTCGTAAAAAATACAAAATTCGGTAGATCAACGGATCTTTACTGAAATATGGATAATAAGTTGGTGGAATATAAAACATATTTGTGATTATTGCTGTAATCAATTGTTTAACCAAAATTGAAAAAAAAACGTACCTTTTTTAATTTTCGAACTATTATAATTGTCCAATTTCAAAGTAGGTATGACTAAGCAATAGGTGGTACGATTTTAGAATAGGGTTTTTCTAAGTCGTTGTATTTTCGTGTTCGTAACTTTTATTAGTTTTAACCAAAAGAGTTGACTTTATGAAACTTTATTTTAATAAATAGCAATGAAAGCCTACTGGTGGCCGAGTAGTTTAAGTGATTGCCCCAAAGCTGGTAGGTGTTGGTTTCAAATCTCATATCGAGCAAATTTTCGATATTTCTTAACATACGGATTTTTATTAACTCTCGAGTCGCTAGAGACAGTGGTTATAAAGTAATTGTAAATAACAATAAAAAAAATCTACTTTTTTTTTCATAAATCCTAACATTTATACTTATATTACTTATATTTTATTAGCGGGTACGACTTATGCAACCTTACCCTAAATCCTTGATCGTATCTGAAACCGGTATAATATTTCATAAATAGCTTTATCTAAATTTTGATCCATAACATTCCTGGCATTCCTGGGCTTAAATATTTTAAATTGTGAATTGTCCTTCAAAATAATTTTCATACACACTGTATTCTATATACATACACAATTGTTGTGTATTATTGTTGTACATTACTGTTCTTCCTGTTCCCACTTGAATTCTTAAACACCACAAATTACATAAGATATGTTTCAATGGATAATTGAACAAACATAGGCTTAATATAGTTCATAGTTCAAAAGTATTTCTATTTTTGGCAAATTTTACGGTAACAAAAACATTCTGAAAACTTACAAGGTTGCTGGTAGAATGAATTTAAGAGCTTTCTTTATGACTAAAACTTTTATACTCAATACATGGAAAGAACTAATAATATTTACACGTGAACATTATAAATTTGGTGAAAATAATCATCTGCAAATATTGAAAAAAAAATATTCACAACTAAGATATTTTATAAATATATTTTTTTAAATAAATATTGCAATTTTTTGTCTTTTACATTGCATTTACATAAAACATAGATTAAAAGGTAGCTAATACATTAATATATATATAGATATACTTGCTAAAGGCACTAGTATTAATAATATAAGGTTTTATTAATTTATAATAAATATTTGTAATTTACAAAACTCAATAACTTAATTAAGACGTATCATAATTTTAAATTAGGTAACAAATTGTTGTTCTACAACAATAGTAGTGATTGTTTTTAATTTTGTTCAGTTGCTTCTTCTTTAGTTTTTCTACCTTTATTTTTGAGCATTATTTGTATTTCTTCAATGCTTTTTCCTTTAGTTTCCGGTATGAAAATGGCAAAAAGAATACCACAAACCAAACAGCAAATAGAAAAACCCCAAAAGCCAAAGTAGATTCCATATGCATCAGTAGTCAATTGATAAAGCTTTGTTACAATAACTCCAAGTATAGATCCAAATATTGACGTTATAGATGCAGCTGTGGCTCGTACTGTAGGTGGAAATATTTCACTTCCATATACAAAAGGCATTGGGTTAACGCCACAGTAAAATGTGCAAGAAAATACTATTAAACTTATCAAAGGAAGAAGAGAAATATTTGCAATATTTACATAGTTGATTGATTGTAAGTAAAAATACAATCCAATTGTGAACAATGGAACTACTGAAGAAAAAGCTGATATTAAAAGAAGGGGTCTCCGACCCCATGAATCGATCACTACTGTGCAGACAAGAGTAATAACTAAATTGATACATTGTAAAATAATACCACTTGCGTTTGTAGATAAATTAGAATTTGCTGCATCAAAAATTACTTGGGTATAACTCAAAATAGCAGGTAATCCAGACACCATTTGTGCAGTGGTTAGTCCACATGTAATCATCAATCCAATCAAATTTGTTTTTTTCGTGACTACATCCAAAATGTTTCCTCGCTCTTCTTTTTCTTGAGCTAAGGCTAATTTCAAATTATCGAATTCCACTTGGATATCATCGCTTTTTCTCAATCTTTTTAAAACTTTTTCGGCTTTTGCATCTTTTTCTTTGAGCAAAAAATAATATGGCGATTCAGGTATAAAAAATGAAGCTGCCACTTGAAGAAATGCCAACACCGAACATATAATAGCGTTTGTATGAATACCAATAAACGGAAGTGTGCAATATTGAAAAATCATTCCTAAAGACAGTTGAATCGATATAAAAAAGCTCATTATTCCTCGTACTTTTGGTGTAGAAATTTCTCCAATGTATAGTGGAGAAACTGCAAAAGCTGCGCCCAGACCTATACCACCAATAATACGAGCAGCGTACAACGCAGCTACTGATTTTGCAAATATAATAATAATGAATCCAATTGTCATTGGAATAGACATTATGATTATAGATAATTTTCGACCGATAGTATCACATAGTACAGATCCAAATATGGGTCCAAAAATGGCTCCTACTTGTATAAAGCTCGCAACCCACGCTGATTGATCGCTTGTTACTGGAATTGGAGAGTCATCAGCTAATAAAATTGGAAGTGCTGGTCCAACCCATCCAAAATGTAATCCGGCTACGAACATAGCAAACGTAGCTGAAAAAAATAATTTATTCGATTTATTTATTCACATAATTAGTCATTAAAATGTTAACTAGTCTAAATTTTAAAAACAAATATTTCAAAGTTAGTCAAAGAGTTCTTTTGAAAATAAGTTTTGTATTATAGGTAAGTATGTATAAGAAATCTTCGAGGATATATTTCTTCGCAGGTGTTTTTAAATTTTCTTTTACGAGCTAAAAACAATAATATTCCTCAACATCAAATTGGATATCAACAAGGAACAATTTTAAAATAGTGAGTGACTTCAAAATGGCAACTAATTTTAGTATATCTGCTCAAATCGTGATATGGGAACCAACATAAATGTTTATTTAATAGCGGAACTTACAAAAGAACCAACTTTTTTAACGTGTAGTGGAAGCTGCTTTTGAAACTGGCCTATGCATCAAAACTATGCATCTCTCTGTAATGCAATTTTGCCTGGCAGGTGATGGTATTACTACAAACTTGATTAGATCTAAAAGAGAACCTGATTTGATCCAGTTAAGTTACTCCAAGTTAAACTTCAATATAGTAGAACAGCTTCAACTGTCTTTTTATAAGCATTTCAAAACTAATTGTTTTAATATAGAACTTATCCAGAAACCTATACTTAAGAGAAGGACTTATGGCCTTGGGAGGCAAGACATAAAATAATATATGATCTAAGATTGAATCTCCGAGCTGGCATTATTGTTAAGCTTGGTCTTTACCTTCTGGCCCTTACAGAGTTTCTTAATAGCGATTCGGTAGCGTTAAGGTGAGATATCGTAAGGGAGGTATGAACAAAGAGTCCATCATAACTTCTGCTTATCTGCCTTATGAAGACCTCAATCCACCTTAACCTTTGTTGGAAAGGCTAAAACGGCTAGAATCATTTTGCTAAAGTTCAAAATTGCAGATGCTTATTGGAGCTGATGCTAACGCCCACAACATTATATGGAGAAACTCCAATATGAACACAAATGTTGAGCTACTTCTTAGCTTCTTAGCTCAATTTAGAGATACTAAATCAGAGAAAGACGCCTAATTTTGTTAATAGATAAAGAAGTGATACAACTGATCATTACTGATATCATATTGGCCTCTTGGTCTATAACTAGGTATATAATGATGTGGCATGTATCAGAGGAACCTAGCTATTGTGGTCACCGGTATGAGCACGTGAAGATAAATGGGGACAGTTGACTTTCCTATGTGCAGGGGTGTATAAAGGGGCAAATAAGCCGGGCGACAGCCCGGGGCACCAAATATAAAATTCTAGGTACTAGGAACTAAACTTCTTTTCAAAAACTATAAAAAAGCGCATTATTCAGCCTGACTAGTTTTTTTATTTCACACAAAATATTAAATATTCTATCCAGGAATATGAAAAATTACGAGGATTTTTTCATCGTTTTTTACCGATTCATATTGTTGTTAATTTTTGTCAATCATAACAACGATGAATTTACGAAAACTGTACATTAAATATTTCTAGTTGTCCTAGTAGTAGACATAGTATATGTTACATGTAGTAGACTCGTGATGATATTTAGAAACTATCCCTGTTAAAAAAGGCATTTTAAATGTTCGAAAACCCCATAAGAAGTCGTTTAAAGTTATCAAAGGCATTTTAAATGTAATGATTTCAAAATGCCTCTAAATGCCTTTTTTAACAGGGATCCACCATTTTGAGGCCACTATTTTTCTTTTTTTCTATTTGATATCAGATTCTTAATTAATGATCTCAAATGTCTTTGATTATGAATTTTCAATCTTTGGTTTTAATTTTTCAAAACAACTTTATGGTGTCATTTCTATTACAGTTTTAACAATGATGGAACTCGACCACCAATTTGGCGTCATGGAAAGATATTTCCAAATTTTTACGTAAGTCGAAGGAGTCTTTTTATCATTTCACCCTTGCGAATGAATTTTTATAAGGCCACTCAGTTAAGATTTTTAGATTTTTGATGGACTTCATAAGAAATTCAATAATTATTTTCTTTATTTGAAGTTTTATTTTCTACCAAGAATCATATATGAGTAGATATATCTTTTTAATTATTACGGTACTTTAAGTTGAAACAGTACAATATTTATTTTTATTTTTTATGTCAATTGTAAGTAAAAAAGTGCATTTATATTTAAACGAATAATAATAAAACAAGGATTTGTAAAATGTCAACAATAAGTACTTATTCGCAGCAACCCAAAATAAAATGAACAAAAAGAGTAATTCTTATTAATAATTTATTTTCATTTTATCAATTACTTAATTCCTACAAACTTAACAATTTTTTATTTAAAAAAATAAAGAGACGAATAAAAAGTAATAAATTAATTTAGCATACAGTTGTACTTGCTGTACTTATTCAATTTAATTTGATAGTTATTTGAAATTAACCATTCATTGGTTAAATTTAAAATTTAAAACTTACAAGTACTTTTAAAAAATGCCAGTAATCTAATTAATGATTGAAAATTATATCAATAGTAAGATTAAAAGTATAAAAGTATAGTTTCAAATAAGTATATTATTTTATTTAGTTAAAAAAACTTAAAACATATTTTATTTAACAAGTATTTTCTACATACTTTTTAAATGCAAAAAAATGCATATTTTTGTGTCCATTAAGTTATTTTTATAAAGTTTCATAATTGTCACCACCAATATCATTTTAAAGCACGAATTGCAACAAAAATGAAGGTTGATGATTATAATTATCGAAATATGAACAATAAAGATTTATTGTTTTGGTCATTTATACGTTTCAATTTTTAAATTTCTTAATATATAAATCATATAAATCATTGACACTTAAATTTTCAATTTGCGGAATAGTTCAATTATAAAGGAAAAAAACATTTAATATTTGCAGTAATAAAATAAGAAATTAAATTCTAAAAAAGGTTTTTACATAGAAAATGCAAAAATAACAATTAAAATCTACCAACCTGATATAGCAGACAAATATTGTGGCCAATATTTGACTGTATTTTGCAAAATACTGTCTTTGCTATTTCCGATTTCCATTTTGATGTTGTCTGATGTTTGGCTGAATGAAAACTGATTTGTCGCATTTTGTTGATTAGTCTTTTGTATACTAATTTCACAATCACAAAATACGTCAGTACTTTCATTTTGATTCATACTTGTATTTCATGATTATCTCCAGTTGAAACTATATGCAAAAAGACATGCATTTTCGATATCTGGGCAATCGAAAGTATTCATGCTACTATTATTATCTATATTTTCACAATTGCATAAAAACTAAATGATATTGATCTACCAAGGCTTTTCAGTAAATAACAACAATGTGATCTTCAAAAAGAAAAAAATGCGTACTATGAAAATTAAAAATATACTTATATAGGTAAATATATATATTAAGTATACTTAATGGGATTTTCAAAATTGATAAATTAAAAAAAATCTAAAAGCAATATTTTAATCTCTATAAATTTTCACCACTGTTGGAATCTAGCGTATATTTTTTACGATATTTTTCAATTATGAAATTATGATAGATAAATCGGTACGTTTTAATTTTGGATTACTCATCAACTTAACAGTTTTTATACATAACTATAAATTTATTGATAATATAAAAAGATAACATTGTGAAATTTTACTTCTTTGTTCTTACCAAAGTTTAAAGCAATACTTAAACTATTTTTCTAAACTATTTAAATGTTTCATATGTTTTCTCTCATATGTTAAGGACTCGTTAACGTTTCTGTAACAATGAAATAATTTAATAATAATAATAATAAAAGTTTTTATTGCAATAATTAATTAAAAATACAATATTTTAAGTTAGCATAAAATATGTTTGTAAATTTTTTACTTAAGTTACGAATGTACCTCTTTTAAACCATCCATAGACCTTATGCGTGTAACGTGTAACAATATATATTTTTTTTAATTGTAAAAGTGCTCTAGGTAAATGTAAGTATATAGGGGAAAAATTTAGCGCAACATAGATAAAACCCTACTTATACGAAATAAATTTCAATTGTACCTACATAATACACTTTTATTGCATTCGTTAACTATACTTTGAGAAAAGAATAGGATTCAATTTTTCAGATAAAGTGGATCATATTTTGAATTAAGCTATAGATGAGGAGCCCTAAAAACAAAAAAAATAAATAAAATGTACTTTGACCTGTACTTTATACTACTATTTGAACTAATTTCTTTGTAAATTATTTATACTGTTAATTAAAATTATTAATACAATAGCCAATAATTTACTAAAGCCAGAAATATCTCAAGTCCTTCACATACTGAAAAAAACAACTATCATAAGTGCACTTGAGATATATGTTCATTAAATAACTAATTTGAACTTAAGATACTAGCTCTGTTAAAAAAAGCATTGAAAGGCATTTAAATTTTCAAAAAAACCCATTAGAAGCCATTTAAATGCCTCTAAATGCCTTTTTTAACAGGAAGGACTTTCAGGTACAAATGTATGTACGTTACAAATGTATATATATATGTATATATAATATGTATGTATATATATATATCATTTTCTCAGTTTTCTCAGATAACACATATCATGTTAGCAAGCCTTCCCGATATCTTTTTTTCATGAGTTTAATTGTTCTGTTTCTTCAAAAATTCCTTTGGGATCATTCCTCATACCTAAGTATTTGTTCAGTTATACCATGATTTTCATTGCTTATATGGGATATAGTATATTTTACGATACTCCCTCAACTTGCGATCGATGAAATCCAATGCTGGTTGTAAACTTTACCTTGCTTACAAATGGTTCTGGGTTAGAAATGTTATGGAGTTGGTTTATCAGAATCGAAATCGCAACCGAATTTTATAATGATTTTTTGGAGTTGAAATTGGAATTGGAATCGGAGATATATAACGTAAGCAGGGCTGACTTTAGGGCTTTGAACGCCTCGGGCAAAACAAATGTTTGCGTCCTTTTAGTTTACAATATATGGATTTGTTAAAATTAAAAAAAAAGTAACAAAAAAGGGAAAATTTTATTTATGATTCGAGGCCCCGGGCAGTCACCCAACTTGCCCGTCCTTGAACGTAAGGGTAATATTAATGAAATCATAGAAAAATAATTAAGAAGTCTGTCCCTTCGATTAGTTAATAATAAATAATAAAACACATTCATACATAATAAAAAACAGAAATTTATTTAAAAAAATAGACAATTCAGAAAGTAGTAAACGTAGTAAATTAACTAAAGTTAATAACTTTACCTTCGACTAATTTCCGATTTCAAAATTTTCAAAGCCGAAAAGATTCAGTTATTGATTTTAGACAGTTAGAGAATTGATTTATTTGTATGTAATATTTATCACTTTACCTTATGACTTTATCCTTTACTAAAATCCCATCTAACTAACTAATTTAATTTTGAATGACTAATTATTAATCAAATGAAAACATGCATAATAGCTTTTCGTCTCAGAATTTTATCCTTTACAGCTACCTCTTTTTGCTTATACACATTTCATACAAAAAGTGAGTTTTTATGTAGTTGTATACCTAACTGCAACGAATCTAAAAGGATTAACTAAAATAACTTTAATTTGAAAGCTCTAGTGAATACGAAGTTTAAAAAAGAAACTAAAGTTATAACTTATTTTGAATTTGATAATGTACAATGCACATAATATATTTGCACTAACAGGTACAATCGATACAATACAAGTAACAATTGGAGGCAAAAGATAAAAATCTTTAATTCGCAAATTCTCAAAAGCATGTTTGTGAGTGATTGTGCAATTGACTGCAAGTGTATTCTCTTTATAATCTCACTGTATTGATTACTTAATTAGTTCTAAAATATTTCGTACTATATTTTCAAGGCTCAGTATAAAGATCTATGACCTAATTAAGACCGAAATTATTTCATCAATCAACCAGAAAATTTATTAGCTAGATTTTTTCTGTGCGTTTTTATTTGTGTACAATTTGTCTAATTTTATCTCTGCTAAAATTTATCTATCTATGAAATTTATTGTGAGTAAACATAATATATGAAGAATTTAGGTATTATCAGCTTACAACGTCTTCTTTTCCAGTCTTATATCATCTAATTTATTGCATGGACAATATAGGCATTAATTGTATATAGAAGGTTATATAATAAATAGCGATATATTGATATTATTTGCTCCAAAATAAAATTAAAATTCACATATTTATAGGAACAAATACCTCTAATTCCACATAATAGCCAACGAAGTCATCAAAAAACGGTCTCTAGTACAAAAGACAACAATAACACTAAGGTTTTTGTAGTATTTTTTTGACTAATTTTAAAAATATATTTAAGTTAATAAAGAATTAAATGAATACAAATCGAATTAGCGTGTTAATAGAAAACGCCAAGCAAGACAAGTATGACCATCATAAGAAGTAATTATTAGTTTTTTCTCTTGATAACCATCTAACGAAGTTACCAAATAGGCAGTTTATAGTGACTTCAATTAACTTAAAAACGATTTAAAAAGTTGTATTTTTTAGCAAAGGTCTGGTAATGATATATATATATATATAACACTCAAACATATTACCTCTGTTATCTGTCTTATTTTTTTTTAATTGATCTAAAAACTTTTTGATAAATTTTGTTTTCGTAAATTTTGAAGAATATCACATCGTCTTTTAGCAATTCAAGTGACTTTGTAGTGTAGCCTCATTAAATATTGTTTAAGCACTGTAAATATGCTTCCTTTCTCCAAAATGTTTATAATTTTAATTTGTATAAAACATTATAATTTTCATTTTTTTACCATTCAAATCTTTTTCTTTTTTGGTTTTTTAAATGGAATTTATCCTTTTTAATTTAGAATGCATTAAATTTTTTCTAGTAAATCTTTAGACCCATTAGGCCATCAACTATTTTTTGACCAATTTTTGAATTGGGGGATTCTTCAAACTTTGTTAAATTTGTTTTTCCCATCAGGGTTTACTATAATAATCAAAACCATTTAGGAACAATTTTACACTAAAATCTTCCAATAGTTTCATTGTCTTTCAATTTTAATAATAAATAGAGTAGAGTGGGTAACAGTGAATTTTTTTTTTTCTTAAGTAGTGCAGATCCAAAGTTTATGACTAATTGAATAAATTAATTGAAATTAAATTAATACATGAACATTTATTCATTAACGAAAAAGAAATTATATGACGTTTATAACATTAACTTACAAATTATATCCATTTTTAAAAAAATTGAAAATGATTTATTGTGATCCGAGGATATCATTTTGGATTAATGCATGGTTGACAATGAATCAATTGGAGCAACTTGTAACTATGTAAAAAATACCGTAAAATATTATAATTTCTATGTTATTATTCATTTATTTGAACTATTGGATAGTTTTTTCTTATATAATTAAAATAGTCTTATAAAAATTAACAATCATTACACTAAACTCAATTTCAGTACAGTTAGATTGTCTTTAGAATAATATCTTAGTCAATAATCTGTAAAATTAGTTCTAACGTAGGAATACAGGTACCAATATTAACTATATACTCAAAAATCAGATGCAGATAACAGTTTTTAAAGGTTACTATTTGACAAAACAAAATGATTAATAGTGATCAATTGGTGGTTTTGGAAAAACATAGTTTACAAAGAATTTAAGGGATAACAAGCGTATAATAAAATAAAAACAATTATATTTCTTATGAACTTCAAAGTTAAACAAATTTTGAAAATACATGAAAAAAAATCGTTACTTATCTTCCGATCTGAGTGTGATGTGTTTACCCGCTTTTATAACCCATCGATAAGTAACCTGACGAATAAAGGTATGAACAAGCAATAATAATGCGTTTTTTTATTTTGTATGTGAAAGTCCAACACTTACTGAGTACAGTGAATTACTTAACTTTACCCCATGATCCACTGTAACTCAATTTCCTCTACTTTTACAATAATAACATTTCTACAAATTTAATCGTCGAATAGTTTTCATATCAATTAGAAGCTCATATAAAACTCATGAACTAATTTGTTGTTTTTCAAATAGTTATCTGAGGAAAACTTGGGTCTTACTTTTCTATCAAAATTTAAATTTTGATCCAAAATATCAGCATTTAATAAAAAGCCAATTTTAACAAAACAGATAGAGAAATTTGATTGTTGAACTCGATTGTTATAAAATAAATAAAAACGATATTTCAATTGATTTAAATGAATTTTTATTATTACAATATGTTAGTAAAAATCACAATTTTTAATCGCATGGATTTGCAGTAACATTTTAATTTAAATGTAAAATATGAATAATGATAGGTCTAAAAACATCCTTAAATATAGGTACTTAATATGTTTCTTCTAAATTTAAATATTACAACAGGACTTTTGTTATCATTTTTATTATATAAATATGAACATATTTTTAACATTTTTAGAATTTTTTTCTTTTTTAAAATATATGATGTGGTAAAATATTTTTAAAGCATTTTTAATTGCATCTAGAATTACTGTATTATTATGATTAGTATGATTTAAACAATTGTTGTTTCTGAAGAATAGCTCAATGATTTATTGTCAGTAGAATTGATATATATTGCTTATTATTGGTGAAACCAATATATTTTTTAAATCTTACAAAATTGAAAAATGCTTTTAATTTTCTAATAAGAAGCACCGATATAAATTTTTTTGTCATGATATTGATAGCACATGTGAACTTTTACAAGCAAACTACTGTCATTTAGTTTGTACGTACTTGACCTTAACGACCTTAACATTATTTTGTGCAAAAATTATTAATCCTTTGTATTTTTAAGGAAAACGTGATGGTATTCGTAGTACTGCGACAATTTCTAATATTCACAACGAATATAACGATGTATTAACAAAATTAAAATTATTTGTATACAAATCACATTTTTTTGCTTCTAAAATTTGAATACTTAAAACATACACTTATGAAATCATAAAATTTTCATTAATAACAGTAACTAAAACTTAATTATTGTCAAATTAAGAACAATAACTAGCGATGATGGTGCAATTCATCTTCTTCAATCACAAAACAAATGAATAATTACAGTACATGTTTAAATTGAGCAAAAATTCATTTTATAAATCTGTACTGTCTGATAATCGTTTGGCTACATTTGGAGGTGGTGGCGGAGGAGGTTGAGGTCTAGGTGGACGTGATGGCCCACGAGGCGACGGTGGTCGACACAAACTACTTCCAGGAGCCGATGGGCTTGTAGGACTTTGCGATGATGAATCCGATCCCGATTTTTGGGACATGTCGATTATATTTCCATCAGAAAGAGTACGATTATGATTGGTTTTCAGTTCAACTTTTTCCGCTGTTTCAACATTGTCTAATACAATTGAATTGTCCGTATTTAAACGTTCATTCGATCGAAACATATTTAAACGTTCATTAGATTTTGTTACGTCAGGTTTTGGCGGTCGAGCTGGTTTTGCACCCAGCGATTTCCGTCGTTGCAATGTCGAATCTTGATTTTCTGCCTCAAAATCTTGATTAGATTCATTTGTATTCGAAACTACAGAACTATCAGATTGAACATTAAAGCTTTGGGAAGTGAATTGACTAATTGGTGTAGGTTGAAGGCCCAAAAATTTTTCTTTTTCAGTAATATGGTTATCATGTCCAGGAGGTAATTTTTCTTTATCTTTAAACTGCACGATCGATACTTGTTGTTTATCATTCATATTGTACATAACAGCTCGTTCCAATAAAGCAGGATCATAACTTGAGTCAGCTGTATCGACTGTATTATTTCGATTCAACCGAAAACTAGCAGGTCTTAATGAAGGTGGTCGTTCCGGTACTGTTGGTTTATTTGCTCGAATATTTATAGAATCATCCTTACTAAATTGTTGACGTCGCAATTCAATATCACTCTCTCCAAAGTCGATATCATTCACTGACTTAGTCATTACATTAGGAGTTTTACCTAATTTGGCTTCAATAGAAGGCCGAGGAGCTGCAATTGGAGGAGGACGAACATTTGGTTTTGGTACTGCACATTTCTGTTGTAAATTATCAGATGTTACTGTTATTTTTGCAGCCGAAACTGTTTGTGCTGTGATTTGATTAACGTTTGCTGTTTGTACTGTACAATTTACCGGTGCGGTAACATTAGAATTTGATGGAATTTCGAACGGACGTTCATTCAAATCTTTGACTGGTGTAGTTACTGTATTGGAAATCAATGTTGGCTCACTGATATCATTTTTACTAAGAATATGAACATGTTCTTTCTTATTAGTTGTAATAGGTTTAGAAATAATATGTAAATTAGCATTTTCAAAATCTAAACTTTTACGCCTTGCATGAATCAATTCCACATCATTATCAACAATCTCATTCGTATTCTGCGATATTTTATTATCAATTTGAAAATTTTTATTGACTGATTTATACGTAGTGCGATTAATTGTAGCTGTTCCTGATATGTTTTGACGATTTTTATCAATGTCAACGCTTTTCGGTGGTTCTGGAGCTGGTTTATTTTTTCTTCTAGTAACTGGCTTAGGACTAGAGTTTTCTGACGTTGAATAATGATTTTCTTGTTCATTGAAAAAAATATTTGTATCGTTACTATTGTTTCTTGTATGTCTCGACACAGCATTTTCATTTCTAAATATTTCTCCAGGTTTATAATATAAATAAAATTCTTCATCACCCGGAAATAAAGTATCAGCATGGGACACTAACGTATCTACAGCTCGACTTGTAAATCCCAATTCATCTAAATCAGGTTCACTGCGTCCCCATAGTAAATTCGGCGACATCACAATAGCAATATTATGAGATGACATTTTGTTGGTCTGATTTTTGGATAATTGTGATAAAAATTTAGTTAAATATCTAAGATTGTCAAAGTTTTCTTTTGGTAGTTTTGTCAAGATTTCCTGTATGGCAGTAATACGATGCTCTTCTTGCAATACACGTCCAGCTCTCATCCAATCTTCATGTAATGAAAATGTGAGAAGTGGTTCAGGTAATTCACGCAAGTATGATTTCAATACACCAGCGAACAAATGAATATCTTTATATTCCGGAGGAAGAGGTAATGTTAAGCAATTTGCATCGATAGATAATTTGAGACGACGAAGTTTAGAGGCTCCTGTAAACAATTTGATTATTTAGGTGTTTGAAAAAATATGGCTAATGTATGGTTTAGCTCATGAACTTGTATTTAACTCCATTGAAACTTCAAGAAATTAGGCTAAAACTCAAGTTTCATACCATCTCATTATTTATGCTTAGCATACTCATATATAGTGTTTACGCACTTTATATGGTAATACGTATTTATGCATTTTAAACATGGGCTTGTATACAAGTTTGTACACCTTCTCCTATATCTCATTTTTATCGTTTTAATATTTCGTTTATATAAAACACAAAATACTTACTATTAAAAACCGTAATATTTCTGTGAACGGTATAAACTATTCATAAATAATGAGATTATTTAAAACTTTGGTTTTAGCCCAACAATTTTTAGTTGTCCAAAAGACTAAACTAAATACAAGCAAAAATATATTTATGAAATTACCTCCTGCCACACGAAAAAGGCCTTCTTCTGCAATCCCATGTTCCATAACAGCACATACGCATAATTCAATAGGTAATGCTATTTTTCTTTTGGTAACACGTAGGTGATCGGCTAAAGGGCAATTAAAAACTGGCCTTACTTCACTGTTATCTAAAAAAAATAATAAAAACATAACTCTTTTCATTAAATCTCACTATTGAAATGGTAATTCATAATGCTCATGCTCCAGATTATATCAAAAAAAAAGTATAATTCACAGAATTGTATGATGCCACAAAATTGAACATTCATTTAATTTAAATCGTTTCATTAACCGTTCGTTAATAAACTACATGTAATTCAATTGCATTGTCCTAATACCAAGAATAAAATATTCTTATAAAATTATCTTACACAACTTACTTATTAAAGTTTCTACTTCAGGAATTAACCGATTTAAAATATCTAAAGAGTTTTCATAGTACTGCCTCCTTAATTTGATATGTAAGAGAAGATAACTGGCTATTTCTGGTTCTTTGGCTAATAATGTGAACATATCATGTGCAAGTTGATCAGAAGCTTGTTCCACTCGTTGTCCTGCTTCTTCCACATCATCCTGAAGAGACGATAACTTACTAGGATCGATATGGTGTTTAGTATTCGTTTCCGATTGCCGACTTTGAGCCGTCTAAAACAATATAATTAACACATACTTATTAATTAATCTAAATTTTCGCAAATAGTAACAAATATTGTTGACTAATGAAATATAAATCTAATAAGACCATTTTTCCTTAGTCCTATTTATAAAAGAATGTCATTGAAATAAATGAATTATTATGGCTTCACTCATCTAGAATTATTGGTTTATGTATTAATACAATAATTTCTTTGATTGTAAGATGTGCAAATAAAAATCTATCACTATATATTTTTAAGATTAAATATTGAAGTATTATAATAACAAAATTCAAGAAAAAACCTTTTTACACGTTTATGATTAATATTAACATAAATATTTTCAAGATTTTTCAATGACAATTAATTATTCATCAATTTTGGTCATTCTTATTTTTTCATATTCAATTGAAGAGTTTCACTGTATTTTCATCATATTATTTTACGTTCACATACTACGAAATATAGTTTTAAGAAACCTAATGTGTTGGTGTATATAATTCAAGATCTACAACTTTTCAGACAAAAAAATTGCTGAGAGCCTGATAAATCTAAATTTTTGAGTTAAATAACTCAAATGTAAAGGAACTGGATGAATGAAAAGCATATTGTTATTATGACTGTAATATAGTAAATTTTGTTCAATGAACTACATTTGAGATAATTATTTAAACTATAAAGTAAAATTAATATAGTTATCTGGGAAAAGCCAGGTATCAAAATTTAGAGTCGATGGCCGCTATATGGAAGTAAGGCCTATTTCACATTAAGCATGTCCAAGCACGTCAATTCATGTCGTGTGTTGTTCATCTAGTTGCATATAAATGGACAATACATGGCAATATTTGACTTTACTGGACTCTCCTGATGTTAAATAGATCAAAGTGTATAAATATAATTGAAATGAAATTATGGATTCCGAATTAAGATGCGAGAAATATATTAATCTTGCCCAGCGGTTCTGCCTGCCCATGCGTAATAATTATTTACATACGAAAAAAAATATATATTGAAATCCGAATATTACTTTGGGTACTTTGTCACCAAAAAATTTGAAAACTAGTTTATTAGTCAGTCTCAAGTTTATAAATTTGGAAACTTTAGATCAGTGGTGACCAACCTGCGACTTGGGGACTGTATGAGACCCGCCTTAATAATTTTTTCAGCCCGCGAGATTCATCATACTTTTACAAAATTTGTATTTTATAAAGGCCAAAGTAGTACAAACTAATGCATTTAAAATGTTTAGTGTATCTAAATCAAGTATGGATATATAAAATTGTATATGTGATCTGCAGAGTTATGTTGTATTTCCAAAGTGATCTATAATATTCTTTTGGTTAACCATCCCTGCTTAAAATCAACACTACTTTTAAAAAGAAGAAGCAAATAATTTTGTTTTCTTTTGATCAACCATTTTAAATTCACATACATTTTGATTAAAATATTAAAGTTTGTTATAAATTATCAAGCATTGTCACTGTTGCCTGATAAATTGTCAGTCCACATTAATAATATTTAATGAAATTTTTATCTTATGACACACAAATTTAAGTAAAAGATACAAGAATTATGATACAAGAATCAATTATAAAATTACATTATCTGACCACGAAGTGAATTAGAGTATTTTAATTTTAGCGGTAGATTTATCGAATTTGGTAGTTTTTATCAAAAATTAAATTTGCGAGAAATATCACCTGTTTATTAGTGTTTTAATAATTGGTAAAATGAACAATTACGAGGAAGTAGGTTTTATCATTTTTTTTATATCGTAGAAGGAACAAAGGTTTATAAAAGGTTGAAAACATATGTATGTATATCATACATTACCTAGTTAGTATACACATTTTTATATTTGTATAATTAACGATAACATGATATGATATTGACATGATTTAATATAGTTTTTTGACCTTAGAAGTTAGTCTTATTTTCTATTTATGATTGACCTTTTCGGTGGGTCTAGGTGGAATATGAAGAAGGTATAAAACCCCATATACTTACTTGTAAACGATTACTTGCCGATTCTCTATCATTTATATGTTTTGTCAAATTTTTTTTCAATTTACTTATGTCAGTCTCAAGTAATTTATGTAACGGTGTGCTAACGCTTTTGTCCACTTCCTGCTCATAAATGGACATTTCATCTGCCAACATGTAAAACATTTCAGCATATTTGACCAAAATCGGCTGCACAAGTTCACCGGCTCCATCTTCATTCGACAATAATTTCTCATTTTTTAACAAATTATACACAGCATAGTCTGGACCTTTTTTCTGTAAATAAAAACCATAAAATTCAGGTAGCAAACTTTCATTTCTCAAAATTGAAAAAAAAAACGCGTTCAAGTGAAATCTATTTGAAATTCTATTTTCTTTCGTGGAGTTTAATTATGCGGCATGCAACACACTTTGAAGCCGATCTGATTATTATTACAATTGATGTTTAGTTCAAAGAAAGTTACATAATATTCAATTGCAGAAGAAGGGGACACTATTGACCCCCTTCACCAATTTGGATAAACTATGTTAATTAATGAAAATCGAGAAGACAATATAGTTGTGTTGTCTTGTTTGTATTCAATTTGATTTGATTTGTTTAGTAAAATTAATAAGGTAGAAACAAATTTAGACATACCAGTCTTTTATCAGTGTTTGGAGGAAGTGGTAATGCTTTTCCCAGTGTTTGGAGAGCTTCACGTAAATAATCGACCCGCTTATCAGCTGCTTGTAATTCTTCACTCAAGGTTTCCGTTTTTCCAGGCCTATTGTTGTAACAAATAAAGTGCAAGGGAAATGTTCGATTTAGGTAGTGTAAACAATAAAGTTAATACCTTAATTGATCGGCCAATTGTTGTTTAACTCGAGCTAATGATTTCTTCATGGCAATTTCTTCAATTGGATCGCTTGAGTGATATGAATAATGAAATGTATAATGTTGATGTCGATTACCAAATCTAGCCACGTTCAGTTCACACAAATAATGTAAACAATATGATTTGTCTTGTTGTTGTTACTACGGGACATTGTATAAAAACTGGCCTCGTTGAATTGTTAGTGTTATCAGTAGTTGTATAGTAAAGAAATGGATATTGCACTTAGTTAAGTAGGGTTGTTGTTTTTCATTCGTGTCTTAAGACGGTTTTATGCTGATTATTGCCAAATACGATGATATCACTCGTAAAACATTTCTCCGAGGGCCTTTTAATAATTCGGTTTGACACTTCCAAATACAACGTGTAACATTTCAGCTGCCGCCACTCGAACATTTATTTACATTAGTCACAAAAACATTTAGCAAACTTACACATTTTGATTACAAAGCGAATAAATGAATGAATTTAAAGATTCCAAATGTATTTTCAAACTATAATTCCACCAACGAAAACTTCAGCCCCAAATGAAATGAAAATTGACAGTGTGACTTACGTGATCACTGACCATTATAATAACGCATTCGACAGAGTTCTCTACCCACGCAAAAGAAATAACCTTATTCGTTACCTATGTGTTGAAGAAGGTAAACAGATAAGAAAGTTATCTTTTATTCACTCAAAGTCTGCATGGCTTGCATGAAGTCCAAGCGCGCATGGAAGGGATGACTTCATTAGAAACAACTCAACGATTTTACTGATTTTACTATTATTATCAATTATATTATTAGAGTGCGGCAAGAAAAATTCATTTTCTATATATTTTCTAAATAAATATTTATTCTTTATTTATTCCCCTTTTTTTACCAAAAGATTTTCTAGGGGCGTTCACGCATGGAAATAAATACATACGTACATCAAATTGAATTGTTCATGCTTTAAGAAGTAAAGCAACGCCCAAAAACCTAGTAATATATTATGAATCACGAATATAAATATAAAAAAAATATTTTGATAATTTCTCTACATTCGATATATTATTAATGATAACAAACTTAATTTTGTTCATTGTTTAAAATAAACGGTACGTTTTATTTATACACATGATTCATAATGTACATATAATGAATAATTAAATCATAATTTTATAATTATTTACCTATTTTGACTTCAAAATTATATAAATAAAATAGGTTTAAGTAACTTTAAGATATGCTATTAGGCCTATTAGGTGTACCGAAATTATTTAATTGAAAATATAAATATTTCTAAAACTTTCACATGTTTCACAATTATTTTCCTAATGTATTTTTTTTATATATACCTAATAAAAAGTACGAAATATACTTTATGGACTTTATGACTTAATTTTCACACAAATAAAAATCATCAAGGTATAGGTACGTTTTAGTATTAGGTGGCAGAGAGGTCTAGGTGGCCACTCCAAATCTGGTAAGTTTTGAGTTCAATTCTCGTATCGAGCAGATTTTCGATATTGCTCGATTACGGGTTTTCATTAATCCTAGAGTCACTATAGGCCTTAGTTGTTTTAAAGTGACAGTAATTAACAATTAAACAAAAAAATCATCCACGTCGTATGATGTCACGTCGTTAACAATGAACTCAATGAAAGTATTTGAGCTTAAATTCAGCAAAACTGAAGAAAAAAGTATCTAAGATACTTTAAAGTATTTTTGATACTGTGTTTTAGTTCCTTTATTTTTTGGTAAACGTGCCAAATATCTTTGATACTTTTTAAAAGCAACTGTATTTTGTAACAAAAAATGTATCTTAGATATCGAAAAGTAACTTAGATACCGAGAGATTAGATATAGAGTTGTATTTTGTTTTGTTGTATTAGATTCAATTTATACCCCTTATATTAATCTTTCATCGTTTTTAAAGTATAATGTGTTTTCAAAATGTTAGCCACCAGGGCGCCTGCAGAAAATTTTCGGGGGGTGATTAGGGGAACTATTGTTAGAACCTACTGTTCTTTATGCTAACACAAACTGATTGAAAATTAAAGTAACATTATTTGACTATTCTTAATCAGTCCAGGGAGGGACAAGCCCCCCTTGCTCCCCTGCAAGTGCCAATGTTAGACATATATACTTTCATTTTTTCCTAAATTTATAAAGATAAGAAATTCATTATCGATTACCTAATAACTTTACCAAATGCATTACATAACTTCGTACATACTGGTACATACATAATATACAAAGTAACTTAAAAAAGGATCTTTTCAAGTATCTTGAAAAGTAACTTGATATAAGTATTTAAGGTCCTCTTTTTAAGAATAACTAGGTTCCCGAAGTAACTTCGGATACTTGTTAAAAAAGTAACTTATCTAGTATTTACTATAGATACGCTAGATACTTTCCCAAGGTAACTTTGACAGCTCTGTTTTCATTGTGTATGGAAAAATAGTTTTAAAATTAATTCATAATTTACCACCGAGTATGTAGCATTCTTAACATTTGTTTGGTGTGGATTCAGACTGGTAAAAATATTGACAAATAGATCCACCAGATCTATCGATCCATACAAACACGCAATATGAATTGCCTAAATGCGTTTTAAACATACCCTGTTAAAAAAAGGCATTTAGAGGCATTTTGATATAACATTTAAAACGCCTTTAAACGCCTTTAAACGACTTAAACTAACTTCTAATGGGTTTTTGAACAATTAAAATGCCTTTAAATGCCGTTTTTTATCAGGGTACGCCCGATACTCAACGACCAGGAAAATCTAAAAAGTCAGGCGATTTATCTAATTAATCTAATTCTCGAAATTTTTAATATCCTCAGCATTTGAAATGTAGTTTTAAGTAGAGAAAAAAATAAATAAAAACTATAATTATAATTAAATTTCCATCAAGAAATATAATATGTGCGCGAATTATTTGTATACATCTATATAATATTTGTCTAAAACTGATAAGTTTCTCATGGAGGAGTTTTTTCTTAAATAAATTCAAGAAAAAAAGCAAATTTTAGTCTAGAAAGTCAGGAAAAAATAAGGATTTTTTTTTAATTACAAAAATTTATTTGAATCATAGTTAAAAAAATAGAGACGTAAAGAACATAGCGCTTTGACGAGCAAAAAAGGAAATAAATTGTTATAAAGAGAAAAAAATATATACTTAATCAACGATCATTATTATTTCTTATCCTTTAAATATTTTTTTTTTGTTTCCAAGGAATTAGTTAGATCATTATTCTTTAGCACAGTATGCTACAAAGCATTGAAATTTTAAGCAAAAATTGTATAAAATTTTTACAAAAATTAGATCATAAATCAGTAAATTAATGCAAATAGTTAAATTATTTAGATAAATCTCGCACCACAAAATTTTTAACAACTCTCAGTTTACAAACATTTATTAATCCTAGATTCGTTGAAGCCCTAACTACGTTGTTATAAAGTTACGATAAGTACCCATTACAAACAATGGCGTAACTAGATTTTTTAGGCCCATAGGCAAATTCCAAATACGGGACCTCTATTAATATTTCAACTGTTTGTACTAAAGAAAATATTTTTTTAACTTATGTTAATAACAAAATATAAATAATTCAAAAATAATTAGGGAATGAAAAATTTATGAGTTTTGCATTTTCCAGAAATCTATTTATAATTAAATGAGACATAAAAAATCTCAACTAACCGGAAATATTGTCATTATGATATTATTTACTATTTTATCATATAGTTTAGTAATTTTTAAATAAAAAAAAGTTTATTATATATTAAATTTTTGAAATATATTAATAGTAAATAAATAAATTTTTAAAAGAGCCGTCTAAAGCCAGGGGGCGAAAGTATTATTTCCAGCCGCTAATTCTCTGTAGCTACGTTACTGATTACAAATATGTCGAAAATACTTGGTGTAAACATTGAAATGATAATGAATACATTAACATTTTTGTATTAAAGTATTTAGGATTAATTGAATGTATTAATCGTATTAATACTTGCTGTATTTGTTAATGAATAGATTTTATATATCACTAACGCATGTATGTAGATATATGATATTTAATTAACTATAACATCAATGCTTGAAACGATTGAAACAAATTAAAAAAAAATGTTTAAATTGTTTAAATAAAATAAGATATTTTTTTTATTGAAAAGGTAAGTTAGGTATCGGGTTCAAAACAATTTAAAAACATTTCTATAAATTTAAAAAAAAAAACGTTTAATTGCTAGTTATTGAACGGGTCTGTTAATTGAATAAAGAAATTAATAAAAGTTTTAGTTTTCTAAATTTGGTTATGAGATAAATTTATTTTACAAAACCAAAATTAACACAATAGGAAAGAGAGATATGCATCATATGCATACAAATGTAACGCATTTTAAAACTCCCGCCAGTATAATTATTAATGGATTGACTTAGAAAAAATCTAGTACGTAAGTAGAATGTGGTTGTTTAATTCCACTTTTGATTCATTTTAATCAAAGCAGATCAAATAAGTATTGCGCTTCTAAAACATTCTAGATTTTCGTAATTTCATAATCGTGATTTATGTGTTACAAATATTTAATAACAATAAAAAAATTGTGGTTTATCAATTAATGATTTTGCCATTGACATTTATAAAAAAATTGAGAAAAAATTATTCATAAAAGTTATTAATATATAAATTAAAAGCTTTTAAGAATAAAATATTTTGAATAATATTGACAGACAACAGCCATATTATGTCTTATGGAAATTGTGTTTTAATGAAATAACATATTTCCTATTTATCGCAGCTATTATTAAAGATTACTTAATTTTTTTGTATGTATGTTTATAAATTAAATTATTTGAATTGTGGAAACCATGGCTAGCCTACCTGACAACAATAAAAAAGAACGAAAAAATTCGTCTCGATTCAAGGTGGTAAAAACAAATAGTTCTTAGTTTTTCATAGGTCGCATTTTTATTAATGTTTTAGTTTCTTTACCAGGTTCCTTTATCGCCAGCACCGATTTTGGACATTTCGGATGATGAACTTGTTAGCATTTCGGTTCGTGACCTAAACAGGCAACTGAAGTTACGAGGACTATCCCGCGAAGAAATTGTTCGTATGAAACAAAGACGTCGCACATTAAAAAATCGAGGATATGCAGCATCATGTCGTATTAAACGAATAGAGCAGAAGGACGAATTGGAAACAGAAAAGACTCAGGTAATCATGACAATATTTGTAAACTACTTTCTTCCAACGATCGGAAGTAGTTTTGGAGTCGAAGAACTGTATACACGGGTAAACTATAGAGATCATTACTATTTTTTGATAGGAGTGGAGGGACATGGAACTTATGCAGGACGACAATAATCGAATACGGGACGAAGTCGAAACTTATCGCAATCGTTTTGAAGCGTTGAAAAAATTTGCCATTATGCATCGCATTCCTATTCCACCTGAGTTAGAGTCAGCTAATTAGACTGCACGAAGAAGATCTTAAATAAATAAAGATCGTAAAATTGTCGATCTCAGGCTCTATGTGACTTTAAAACTAGAAATTTATATATATACTATGTGAAAAATACTATTAAATTTATCTAAGTACTATATACTTAATTATTTTTATAAGTTAGGCAATAATAAGACTTCCATTTTTCATAACTATGAATTATTAATATCTGTAAAAAATTATGGAATAAATATTAACTCAAAATAAATAATACTTTTACAAAACTTTATTTGGATCATAAATTAAAATTTTAATTAATTCACTAACAACCTTAACATTTATACTGTTGCCTAGTAAACGATATTTTTGTTTCTTTGTAATGTTTGATGGGAAACTAAAATTACTTGGAAAACACATTAAAGAAGCTACTTCTTTTGGAGTAAAATATCTTAATTTTAATTGTTTCGCTAATACTAAATACTCATTTGTAGCTGAGTTCATTTGTTTTAATTGTTTTAAAATATTATCAACTTCATTTTGGTTTAAAGAAGTATAAACACTTCCAGTTCCTTCCAAAAACCGGCCGTAAGCTTTGGTAAAACAACAGGAACGTTGTGAATCTGCACAACAGATGTCTAAAATGTTAAGATATTTTTGCAATTCTTTATCTTTGATTAAGTGGTCGTCTTCATTGATGTCTTGTTCTATTATTTGTTGTATTGGAAAGTTATCATTATTAATTTGAAAAGAATCAGGAAAACCAATTTTCTGTAACAGTAATAATCAAGATTAACTTATATGTTCGCATTTATTACTTTTTAACACCAATTAATTATTTCATAGTATTTAAATTTTAAAACGATTTTATTCAAAATTTTTAGCATAGACGAAGCTTCTCTATGCACAACAAAACTGGAGGATACTACGATTCTTCTGGTGCAACGATTTAATGACGGATTCTTATAGTTCTCGACAAAATAAAATAAACAATATTATTTTTCGATATCTTTCTTAGTTTACGAAATATCTATACTTAAAAATTGAAAAAGTATTATTTTTCTTCATTTCTTTAGACAGATTTGTCTGGATTTTCATGAAAAAAAAAAGATAAATTCTTACAGCCGTAGCTTTATCAATTTTTTGGGCTAAAAATGAAACAAGGGGCCCACGAGCAAAGCCTTGGTGGGGGGCTAAGCCCCCCCAAAAAATAAAATTGATATGTTCATTTAATTATTGCCTAACATATTCGCGAATAAAACTGATAACAAAATTGAAAATGTAATATTACCAGTTATAGGCGACGCTCACCAACCGTCACCGGGGCTTCGCCCCTGGACCCCTTATTTATAATCTTTTTAGCACAAAAAAAATTGAGTTACGGTTGTAAGCATTAACCTTCCTTTTTTCATGAAAATCCTAAGAAATCAGTCTAAAAATGAGAAAAAAATCGATATTTCGTAAACTAAGCAAGATATCGAAAAATTTATTTTTTTATTTTCGTTTTATTTCAAAGTTGTTCACGGAAAGCAAGTTGAGAGCGAAGCTCTTTAGTTTTTAAATATAATTATTTTAAAAGTTCAACTTTCTGCGAAATAATTAATTTAAGTGAGTAAAAATATATAAACAATAATAATTACCAAATTTTCTTCAGAAAATCCAAATGATTCCAAATTATTTTTTGCCAAGCAATAATATCGATTTCTTGTATTGGGGATTCCAATTTCATTTGGACTAATTATAAATTCTTGATATCGAAAATTAGCTTTTTTTAATGCTTCCACCATTTGATTTCTTGTATCTGAACATTCAAAACCTTTTACATTTTCGACGAGGACATATTTCAGTCTCTTAATTTTAGGGAGAAGATCCAAAACATGTAATAATGAATCAGTTCTGGGATCTTTGTTATCCTTATAATTCCCGTTTCTAGTAAATGGTTGACACGGTGGTGACATTAAAATCATATTAATATTTAATTTATCCAACTCTTCTATTGTTAAACTTTCAATGTTTCTATTTAATAAATTTGTACTGGGAAAATTATGTCTATATACTTCATTGGCGACAGTATTTATTTCAATTGCTGCAACAATTTCGCCATGTATATGAAATGCTACAAATGATAAATATATTAAAATAAAAAAATAAGAGTATTTTTTTTTCTTTAGAAATTACATTTTAGAGCAAAATGCATCCCTCCGATTCCACTGTATAATTCTAAAACATTCATTTTAATATAATTCTTTCTTTTTTGATACTAGGTAAACCGAGTAAACTATCAAAATAATAGGAGTTTATGTTTGATAATTAATCATTTACTTTAATAAAAATCAATAATGTTTAAGAAAATAAGCAGTTTAGAAATAACTTTGATAATTTTCGAAAAATTTCAATTTTGGATGTAAGTATACCGTTTATCTTTGTCTTATTCATTTTTACATATTATCCTCTCTCTTATTTTCATATTACATGTTATCCATCTTATTCATCCTGATCCAAGGCACCACATGCTACGCATTTGACGTAAACTAATTCGGTTTCTTTCGACTTAGATCGGTTCTACGTGACAGCCAATGACAGCGTTGCTTTCTTTTTATTTGGCTACAAAGAGTTCTACATTATCAACAATATCTAATAATGTGACAAATTGTAATAGAAAATCATCTGATAAAATTAAACTAATTAATAAACAAATAAACTTTACTTACTGCTATAAATAAATAAAAATAATGTCTTAAACTAAAGAAATATTTTGTTTCACTTTTGATTAGGATAAAGAGTATTTTCAATTTAGTGTATTACAATATAATTTTAACAACCTTGAACGTAAATCTAATGCCAAAAATATATAATTAAAAAAATGTTTCGTAGTCGTAGTTGGTTTGGGGGTGGATGGGGTCGACCAAAAAATCTTCATTCCCTAGAACACTTAAAATATTTATACAATGTGATGGCCAGAAATCAAACCGTTTCTGAGCACAACCGAAGTCTTTTAGTGGAATCCCTTCGAAGTATTGCCGAGATTCTTATTTGGGGCGATCAAAATGATTCAACAGTATTTGAGTACGTTATAATTAGTAAAAGTTGACTTTATATTAATATTATGGTTTTGGTTTCAGTTTCTTTTTGGAGAAAAATATGCTCTCATTTTTCTTACGAATAATGAAACAACGAAGTGGAGGTTCAAGCTATGTTTGCGTTCAGTTGCTGCAAACCTTAAATATTCTATTTGAGAATATAAGAAATGAAACTTCTTTATGTAAATTACTTAAAAAAGATTACATCAATCATTTTAACATTCAATTTATTTTTCTAGATTATCTCTTATCGAATAATCACGTGAATTCTATAATTGTCCATAAGTTTGATTTTTCCGATGAAGAAGTTATGGCGTATTACATATCATTTTTAAAAACATTAAGCTTAAAACTCAACACCCATACAATTCATTTCTTTTACAATGAGGTATGATATTATTCTTTAAATAGTTCCATGGCAACTCTTATGGTAGATTCTTGACGAGTCCGTTAAAATATGACGAAATTTTCGATTTTTTTCTTAGTTTTTTGAGTTATTGAATTTAAAAGATGATAATATTTGGGGCATAACATTTTTTTCAATTTACTGTACAATACACGTATGGTCGTTCCTTCTCTCTTTATGTAATTCGAATTAACGTATTTTTAATTCGCTGTGGTCAGAAGATACTGGCTCACTTAAGGAACAAAAATCCTAAAAAGTAGGTACTAATACGTTTTGATTATATCGGAATATATTTTTTCAATTATTTTTAAAAATTTAAATCTAGGCGAGATATTGAAAAAAGCAATTAATATTTTTATATTTCGACAATTTCGTGAAGAATCCGTCATCAGACTTTGGTGCCACAGTAGAGGAAAACTACCATTTTTTGTAATAACTGTTGCTAGTTTGATTTTCCAGTGCAGGATGATAACTTCCTATATAAAAGTTTAGAGCATTTTTTGTTGAAATATTTCGATGGTATTTTCTTAACATATTTCGAAAGTGCACACCATTATTTTTTTCTTTTCCATTTTGTCTATTGGTTTACTACGTCATAATGGTAAAGAAAATTTAGACACTTGTATACATTTTGACTTTTATTTTTAATAATTTTCCGATATTGCTAACAATCTTCGTGGTGTATTGGTTTTTAATTTTTTTTTTTCAAATTACTTAATTAAATTTATAACAACCATTTTTAAAGTAAGAAAACAAATGTTAAGTTATGAAAAGATTTTTCTTTCTCTTAGTTTATAAACAGTATATAAATCAACTCAAAAAAAAGTATGTTTTTTTAGTGGACAAGATTAAGCGTGATTGGTGCTTGTTAATGCTCTGTTTAAACTAAAAAAATCAGATTACTTCTATATAATTTTTTTAAAAATGTGCGAATGACCTATTTTGGGCTTTTTTTGTTGTCGTAGATTTTAAAAAAGCAATCAATAAACGTAACGAATAATAATGTTGAACAATTACATTTCATATATTAAAATTGCTGATCGGTGAGACGTTTTCCTTGATGTGGAGAAATACTCTTTCTCACTCCATCTGTATCCATTCCATGCATATTATAACTTGCGTTGTATTTGAACTACTTAACAGGTCTCGCCCACTCTCTCTTCTACACCAATATTGCATTTCATTGTAGTTAAAACAGCTGATCTCTGTCCGTAATACTTTCCATTAGGATGGAGCTTAACGGGTTCTACACTAGTTGTAATACATATATTATTTATTCATAATAATTTTATATAAAAGAAACTTTGATCTTTTTTTTTGCAAACAGTGGTACTGAATGGTATTTTATGTTTCCAATATTATAGATATCATTAATCAAGTTAAGAAAAGACATGAACCAATTGGAAATTTGTGTAGCATTGTGAGTTCCTGGAACTACGCGCGTTTTACCTTGCCACTTTAAGTTTTGCTATAATAACTCTTTCGAATACCTGCGTATCAAATTCTAGCAGCAAATATTACAAAAAATAATGTATTAAGTTTGTGTGGAAAGACGGAAATATTGCCGACATCACTGCACTCGTCTAACAGTTTATACATTGATTCATACTCACCCTTACATGAAAGCTCTATCAGTAAAAGCAAATATAATTATCGCGGCCTGCAAATAATTTTTTCTTTCCACTGAAACTCTGCTACTGTGAAACAGTGATAAAAACTATTTATTTTTAATATTTAGCATACAAATGATTTTCCATTATACACGGAGGCTATAAAATTTTTCAATCACTCCGAATCGATGGTTCGAATTGCTGTTCGAACATTAACTTTAAACGTTTATCGAGTCGAGGATTCTTCTATGCTTGCTTTCATTAGAGACCGCACGGCAGCTCCATATTTCAGTAACTTGGTTTGGTTTATTGGAAAACATGTGATTGAATTAGACAATTGTATTTGTAATGATGCTGAGTAAGTAATGAGATATCTTGTAGTTAATTATTTAAATAATATTCTTAAACAATGTTTTTCTTTTAGTCATCAATCTCAAAATCGTTTAGCAGATCTTGTTGCTGAACATTTGGATCATTTGCATTATCTGAATGATATTCTCTGTTTAAACATCACAGATTTAAATCAAGTTCTTACTGAACATTTACTTCACTATTTGCTCATTCCTCTTTATATTTATTCTCTAATTAATGTAAATAAATTAGGTAACATTCAAAGCACAGCTTTTAACGATTTAAATAATTCAATTGGGGAAAGTTCGCAGCCTGAGCGTTCTCCATTTCATCACCACTATCCACGTAGTTCAAACGATTTAAATTCTGATTCTAATGAAACATATAGTTCGATTCCTCGTGTTTCGTGTGTGGTCGCATTGTTTTTGTTGTCTCAAGTATTTTTAATTATAACACACGCACCTTTAGTCCATTCTCTTGCTTGGATTATTTTAAACGCTGATGCTAGTGTTTTTAAGTATGGAGCATCAAAAATTTTAGAATCATATGTGAAAAATAACGCAGAATCACAAAGCATTCCTAGTCAAAATGTTCAAGTACCTGAAAATGTAGAAAACAATAGCGTTCCCGAAGAAAACAGTAGCAGCAATAAAGTGGCTCCCGAGTTTTTGAATTCAAGTGATTTAAGCAGTAATCAAAATATTACTGATGAAGAAAAAGAACGTTTGGCTACATCTCCAGAATCATCTCAAACATGTGCTACTTCGGATAGTGTACCTCCTACTGAGGGGATAGGAAATGAGCATATTGATGTTAATATTAAACATAAGTTTGCAAATAAGCCTTTTCTGGAAACTGTGATTAATGCCATGGATGTGTCCGAGAATGATTATTCAGCATTATTTTCCCTATGTTTGTTGTACGCCCTCGTCAATAATCGTGGTAAGTTAGCAACCATTATTTAATCGATATACATATTACACACAAATTAAATTCTCTAAGAATTAAGTGTTCTTCAAAATGTACATTTTGCACACGATTTGCACTAATACTGTTAATTGTTACAAAGCCCCAAAAAATCAAATAGATCCTAATCGAAAATTACAAGCCGAAAATTTCGATTGGAATAAAAACAGTCCTAAACGGTTGAGTGAATTGTGTATCTTGGTAGTGGCATCTAATTTTCAATCAAATCCAATTTTGAATCAATTACCGATTTGTAGTGATCGATGCTATCTTTTAGCAAATTTAGCAACTTCTATTGACTTATCGATTACCGTGCCATTGATTGAACATGATGTGTATTGGAAAAGATGTTACCATGATCGTTGGCCAGGAAAGCATCCTTTTCGCAAACTTGATCGATTGGAAAATGAAATTAAAATACCATCTTGGTTAAATCTTCCATTGCGTTTAAAATATTCTCGCTCCAATTCAGGAACAACTCGGAGTAACATATCTTCTAATTCCAGTGATGATTTTGATTTTCTTAAATTGATTAGTAGACCATCTATATGCGAAACCGCTACTTTTCACAAATTTAATTTGAAGAGTTGGAAACAGTGTTTTCTTGAATCATATTTGGAAGAGTATTTAGAAAATTTAAAACCTCACGAATACGATGCAGAAATTTTAAACTCAGTAATTCAAATATGTAATCGTTTTGTTATTAAATTACATTTAAAGCAGTTGCAACCACCAATACAGCCATACACAGACCATATTTCATTGTCTTCAACTATTTCTGCGTTACCTCATCTTATGGAACTATCGATATATTTTGGACAGAATAATGTTGGGATGAATTTTGGTTTTATTAATTTTCAAGTTTCTAATAATGATTGCGAAATGTTAGGACGTGCTGTAGGGAAATCGAACATTCATATTTTTCGAGTAGAACGAACCAACATTAGTTGTCAACAGTTCATACTTTTAATTAAAGGATTAGCAAACAATAAAAAATTGCAAGTTCTCGATTTTTCGCATTGTCAAATTGGAGATCAAGGCGTTGCCGTGTTTGCAGATTTATTTTTTGCACATCCACATTTACATACTTTAATTTTTACAAACAATAAAATTGGACCCTTAGGGGTACAAGCGCTTGCTAAAATTTTGACCAATGAAACGGTTCCTTCAAAAATTGAAAACTTTTTCATTGATCTCAACCGTTTAGGATGTGAAGGAGGTTGCAATTTATTTAAACAAATTCTCAATTCATCTACAAATCTTTCATATATTAACTTATCAAGTAACGATCTAACACCAAATTGTTTTGGAATATGTGAAATTTTAAAGAATAATTGTAGTATCGTAAATCTCGATCTTAGCAATAATGATTTGGGAGAAAATATCGGAAAGGGGATAATTAAGGCACTTGAAATCAATCTTGCAATCGAAAATATTGATTTACGTTTGTCGAATATTCCTTGTGAAATTGAGATAGAAATTCAAGAATTGTTAAAACGAAACCGAACTAATAAACATTCTGAATTCAGTATGGGCAAGTTTAGGTTTCGATCACAAGGTGAAATTTCGGAAGCGTTAAATCGAATTTATGTAAATCGTTGGCAAAGAATTGCAAGGGCTGCGCGAATTCAGTCTTTACAAGGCAAATGATAAACGTAGTAACATTAAATTTAAAAACGGAAACTATTTTATTTTATTTCCTTTACTAATTACCTTATTATTTATTGCTTTCATGGATGTAGATGGTAAGTTTTGATGTTAATAAGTAGTATAAACGAATCCATCAAGTCGCATTACTTGGATTAATATTAATAATTTTTTATATTTTTAGGGATTAGTCCTGAACTATTGTCCCCAATTTTCGGATCTCGAGGTGGCACAGCCTTAGCAGAACGTTTATTGAGAATTGTTACCGCGGCATGCCAATCGGCCAGCCGTGTACGTCTTGTTACTTTAGCTTTGGCTTTGCGGATTTTAAGTCGCGTCATTCCGTCCTTGACGCCAGCTCAAAAGGCGATAATTGCAGCAGCTCGGGAACAGAGTACAGTTCTATTGCGCAATTTTTACAAGAGTGAAGACATTTTTTTAGATATGTTTGAACATGAGTAAGTGAAGTAACAAGATAACTAGAAATTCGAAGGTTCAACTTCTACGGTGCAGTGGGATGATATAGTGGAGCTTCTATTTTTGCTCTGAATAATTTGTACAATTTTCAAGGCGCACACCCTAATTCAAGTTTCTGGTGGTTCCTCTTTTTGCTCTACGTCTTAGAAAGACTATTACGCCCCAGAATCATTATCATCAAATATCATTTCATTATCAATACACCTTTGCTATGGGAGTTGATTCTTTTTCTAGTATCCTACTTATATTTTATCTTTTTGAATATGAAGTTTTGGAGAAAATATTTTATGCTCGATTTTTTTTCAATTTTCAGATATTTTGATATGTCCAAAGGACCGTTGAATGTAGAATGGTTGTGTATGGATGCTGCAATTTTATTACCTCCAACAGGCACTCCAATGACTGGAATTGAATTTATAAAACGACTTCCTTGTGGAGAGGTAAAATAATAATAAATATATTTTTGAATTGGTACTTACTTAAAAATGATTTAAGGTTGAACGTGCACGACGTGCAATCCGAGTATTTTTCTTGATTCGTGATTTGTCCATGAAACTAAATGAAGAAGCAGAAACCCAGCTACCTTTAATTAATCTCCAACAATGTGTACAAATAAATGAAGTTTTAGACTTAAGTAAGTTACACTTATGGTTTTAATAATAATAAGAGTTTATAGAGTATTCGTGGGAGTGTTACATAACTACGAAATTTTTTGTAAGTCGAGCTTTATAAGTGGTTTCAATTATATGTCTTTTTCTAGATAACAGTGATTTAATTGGCTGTACAGTTGTGATGAAAGATGGAATGAAATTGCGAAGATTTTTAGTCATAGAAGTATTCCAATTAATTTTAGTTGAACCTGATAAGAAAAAGTTAGGGTGGGGTGTAGCTGAATTAGTTGGTTTTCTCCAAGACATTGAGGTATAACTGAAAAGAAATGTTATAGTTTTTTGAATTTAGAATTTAAATAGTGAAATTTATTTTACTAGGTTTTGGGTGACAAAGACGATTCACGTTGTCTTCATATTACAATACAACGACCATCATCAAGCACAGCCCCAAATAGAATCCCTTTACTTTCAGCTAAATTTATATTTGATGATCATATCAGATGTATGGCGGCTAAACAACGTTTAACCAAAGGACGAATAAAAGCTCGTCAGAAAAAAATGCAACAAATCGCACGAATATTAGATATTCCAGGTCCAGTAAATTCAACGGTGGTTTCAACTGGTTTGTTGGGTGGACAGTTGTATTATCCAGCAGGATTAAATGCGTTAGGTCGGAGTGCTGGACGTGGAGGAAGAGAAAACCATCGTCCATTAGCTATACGACCCGGATTTGCAACACCACGTCGAGAAAGTCTACCAGGAAGTGCTTATAGAATGAATCATGGAGAAGAGGATAGTAAAATTATAAACGGATGTGCTGTACGCCAGCGGGATGGACATTCACCCAGTTCTGGCCGAGGAACACCCAGAGGACAAAATTCAAGGTCAAGAGATAATTCGTCATCCAGGACAAGGTGAGTAACTTTTTTTAGTTGGGAAGCCAATTTTAGTAACATTTTGTGTTTTAATTCAAAAGATCTAGAGAAGGAAGTCCTCGAATGCCAAGACCACGTTCTGAAGAAATACCGTTGGAACTCATTAAAACAGCCTCTGGGATTAATGCTGGAGAAACCGTCTCGAACAATACATCATCTCGCCCGCATACTCCACGAATGAATTTAGATATTTCAACAACCAGTACTATTGATGAAATGTCAGAAATTCAAAACTCAAGCATGGGAATAGTATCTGAAGAAACGTCTTTTATAGCCGAAAGTGAGATTACACCTCGTGTTACCACTGGGGCTATTAGAAAGAAAGGTACTATTGAAACAGTATGAATTATGATTATAATGGTTGAGGTTTTAATGATCAACTCTTAAATATATATTATAACCATTATCAAGGAATATTTATTTTGTTTTAACTAATTAGAAACAGTTTAAAATTCAGCTTATGAATAAAATTTTAATTCGGATTTTTAATAGTAGAACTTAATTGTTATATGACTGATTTTATATTTATAAACAATAAAATATGTTTCTTGGATTTAAAGATTTTGTAATTTATTGGTTTATTGTTTAACATTCAATTTTCAGCCGAATTTCATTACAATTTTTATTACAATTACAATGTCATTACATTACAGTTTTATACAAATTTCCCATAAAACATTTCTGAACGTACAAATGTTATGAGAAAGTAAAAATTTTTGGTAAACTATTTCGTTCTAATTTTTACTAAATAGTTACGTAAAACTTCCTTTACTAAATATCTAATAATATTCAATTAAAATTTGAGGGATAGAGAGAATTTATTAGATTTATAAAAATAACGACCCACGGTAGAATCAGTATACCATATTTTTTTTTGTAAATTGGTGACAGTGTATTTAACACTTGGGACTTCAAAAAATAAATAAGAGTTCAAATTCATACAGCATAAACTTGCATAGAGATAATTCATCATTTTAAATGTCACCGTCTTCTCTTTATAAAATAAAATAATGTCCTTTTTGTAAGAAAAGTAGGGAAATTATGATCACTTCCACAGTGCCTTACGTAATTTATGAATGACCACTATATATAAAGAGTTTTATGAAAATACATGAAATCAAGGAATAATACCTTTTCTAAGTGACATGGGTGACATGTATTCAGGTATTCTCCGTATTTTTAAACTGTTCCGTGGCTTCACTTTTCATATGATATTCGAATGCAGTACTCTACAGGTATTATCCATTCACTTGTCTATACTGCTTGATTTTACTTAAATAAGAATAAACTCTAATCGTCTTACGATACAATACTAAATTAACGAAAAGCTTATAGGATAGAAAATTAGCAACTCAGAAGGGAAGAAGAAATAACAAAAATCTGGAATTCAATAGACAAGAATTCATTTTAATTACAATGTTACACGGTTGGTTAAGAAAGATATTGACCAAAATCGTCAAAAACAAGGAACAAAAACATTAAGAGACTTTATGTTGATTAGGTTGTTGAACCGAAAAAATACGTAGCTTTTGTGTGAAAATAGTACTATTTGATTAAAATATAAAAAAAAACTATAAATAATATGTCCCTTTCATACATAAGGTGGATTCGTTAATCAATACAAACAATTGATCGTAATCCGTATAACACGCTAAAGATATTCGTTTATCGCGATAAAAGAATGAGATTGTCATTGTATTTTTATTAATTTACTTTTGAACTTCTGTGTAAAGTGGGTTGTGATGACTTATGGATTGCATAATCTAAGGGATTTGTTCAACACGGATTCAAACAGAATCGAAAATACTTATCATGTAATATAGAGGCTATTATATACAAAATATGTATTTTATTTTAATTCATTTCTAAATTGATTTTTGAATTGCACACATAAGTATCAATAAGTATATTTATTTACACTTTGATGATTTCAGTTATCTTTTTGATTAGTTTATTACGCCAATAAATAGCAAAAGAACATCAGAGAAAATTTGAAAAAATTAGGTGGTACCTAAAGATTATATTAAAGAAGTATGTTATTATGGACGTTTAGAAAAAACGATATTTTTAATTTCAATTAAAAAAGTATGCTTTCATTATTTTATCTAGGGTCCTAGATTTTCTAAAGCCAGTACTGCTGGCACTATTTAAACTTAATTGTTTTAAATTTGATTACAATTTTTAGTAACTATAAACGACTTTTATTTTGTTATTTGATATAAAAAATATTGACCAGTATTGGCAGACAAATTTTGGTTTGAAGAATTAAAGAAGTATGCTAGCATTGAAAGTATGTTACTGATTCCATTTGCAAAAGATTATTCCCAAGTTTGATTTTTTTCTAGCTAAAATGAAACTCATTTTAAAATGTGTATCTATCTTAAAAGGACGTCTGCCTATGGTAAAAAATAGGACTAACAGTAAGAAAAATCTCGTATTTAAAAATTTAGAATTGGAAATTCGAATACAGTTACTCAAATGCGTTTGGGATGCGAAATAAAAATCAATTATCTAAAATATCTAGTAGATATATAGTACTTTAAAATGTGGTTCTGGGAAAGAATGGAAAAAATCAAACGGATGGATCGATCCCAAACATACATCTAGAGAAAATAACTGGGTAAGTCCGTTGAATTACTTGTTTGCTTTAATATGTGACGTTGAATTTCATAGAAAATTTGAATTGACGTCAATAATGAATATTGAGCTGCTCAACGATACTTTAAATTTAATGTAACGACTGGTAACGATATTTGTTACACAACATCTAATCCGAATGTTTTACGAAATTAAATGTTTCGTGTTAGTATAAGCAATTCAACCGTCTAAAATTATTTATTTTCTTTGGGAATAATTGAAAAAATCAACGAACAAAAAACATCCATTGATGTGAATACATGAGGAAAAGAGAACTTTAGGTAAGTTATATGAGTTATATTCTGCGAGAAAATAAGTTTATATTGTAAGCTATAAAAATTAAATTTAAAAAACTTAAAAAAATATTGGAATCTTTGATTAAACTATTTTAGTGTGAAGCACTGCGCCGGAATAAGGATTATAATAATATCGGAACAACTGAGTCTGTTGTATAGCAGAAAACTAAAATAAAAACGTACATACTTCTGTAATTTTTATATAAATATTAATTAGCGAAGCTATAAATCCTAGTGTATACATTAAGTTATACAGATTACATTTACTAAATCTTAATATTTTTATGCATATTCAACAATTAAATAAGATTGTCACTTTATGAGCCAAAGCTTCGATCTCGTGATAAAATCTTTGTACTCAAATTTATTTCCAAAATATTGTGATTTATCCAAATTAGTGGTTTTTGTAAAGTAAATTTTGTTATTCTCAAGACAAAATAATATTCTCTTATAAGGAAAAATAAGAAAATTACGATCATCTTTAAGTGTCTTAAGTAATTCATGAACGACCCCTAACAGTTGAAAATTGTAATTTTGATGCAATTATAAAAATAAATGAATCATAATTGAGAAAATTGCAACAATATAATGATTAGTCAATGGTATTAGGTACTTAACTTTTCCGTATGTAAATTTTTTAATGAACAGTTGAATCTGTTGTGTAGCAGAAAAAAATAAAAACGTACATACTTCTGTAATTTCTATATAAATATTAATAAGCGAATCTATAAATGCTAGTGTATACATTAAGTTATACAGATTACAAAAATAATTTAAGCAGTACTTTCTCAATTTTTAGCTCAATAAGCTCAAGTACCTATAATTTTTGCTTTATCTCCAACTGTTATAAAATGTTAATATTTTATAAGGATTTCCTAAATCTTAATATTTGTAAGTATATTTAACAGTTAAGTAAGATTGCCACTTTATGAGCCAAAAATCGTTTGTTTCCAAATTTATTTCCAAAATATTGCGATTTACCCAAATTAGTGGTTTTTGTAAATAAGGTACGTAGGGTAAATTTTGTTATTTCTAAGACAAAATAATATTCTTTTATAAGGACGGATAAAAAAATTTCGACCCTCTTTAAGTGTCTTAAGTAATTCATGAACGACTCCTAAAAGTTGAAAATTGTAGTTTTTATGCAATTATAAATAAAAAAATATCATAATTGAGAAAATTGCAACAATTAATAGCCAGCCAATTCGGTATTAGGTACATACATTTTCCGTATATTAATTTTATAATGAAATCAGTTCAAATCTTATGACTATACATCATCTTTAAATTAAGAAGCCAAAGATAAAATAAGCATTTAAATTAATAAAACTCTTATCAATACAATTTATTTATTATTTTAAATTAATTTAAATGTGTTCCAAACAATGCAGCATTTATACTTGACGTGTTTTATGTGTTTTGATTGACCTATGACATGTATTTATTATTTTTTTTTAATCTAATTAATTTTTCTTATCAACATTAACTATTAACAAAAAAGATATTCGGCATCGTCTTTTTATTTTGAACAATTTGTATTTTTTATAACTTGAAATATTTGTAAATTATGAATTTATAATGTGCTCCCCCACTTAAAAAGAGCATTGATATTTATCTGTCTTTGTCTGATCAATAGTTGTTTCCATGCTTAAAATGTATTGTTGTCTTCTGAACACAATCAGTAGTAAATAAGAGAGTGGCCAGAGAAGGTGTGTACTTGCGTGTGATCTCTCAAATGTGTTTTGTGTACAATATTGGATTAAATCAAAGGAAACCGAAGTAAGTTTTTGTTCTTTTGAACACTTTTTGTTAGTAATTACATTTTTCCTTCGTTGGAAAATTGTTTTTCATTCAAGAAATAGATTTTATTCGGGTGATAAGTCGATGCCGTCTCCCATTGGTCGTATTATTTTCATCGAAGATGTTGGAGGGTTGATGTATGTGTGTATATGTGTGGTACAGACACGGATAAATTCAAACCCTAATAAAATTGCTAGTCGGGGAAATTATTCTATATTTAACAGAAACATTCGATTATTTCATATTTTTCTTCAGCTGAACAAAGAGCACCATTTAACCTAATAGCATTTGAAAATAGGCCTTGGATTGGAAGGTATTGGAAGATAAATTATTATATATTGTTCGCATATTAAGAATTTTCCTCGCGGCTTTTCTCTTGATCAAATATGTAAATTACATACAAAAGTTATAACCTCGGAATGTGTCTTTTTTTTTCTCCTCTAATCAAGTGAAAGATATCTTTTTTTAAATAAATATAATACCGGTAGTTTTTTTCACCTAAAAATTATCTTTTATTTTAAATGTAATCTCATCAATTCTAAATCTCTCGTTAAATAGCGTTTATTACATTTAATGATGTTGAAAAACTAAGTATAAGTGAGAAAAACAAATACATTAACTGTGCTACTTTTAGTTAGCTCTTTAAATAGTAGGCATATCACTTTGAAAAAAAATGAAGTTGAGGTAATGTTAATTACACTTCTAAGTCTCCAGTATCTCAATATAAAAACCACAATCCTTTTTTTTTAAATAAATTTTCCAGTTTATTTATTTACATTTTAAAGGAAGTGAAAGTTTGATTACTTTTCTTTTTCTCCGTTGATGATCTCCATTTATAAAATTACTTTTATTCTTAACCACATGTATGGCATGTGTTTGAAATAGGCTGTTGAAGATTTTTTTGAAACAAAAAATATTTTATATTATGTGTAAAGGTCGTGCAATGTTCATATTGTAATCATTACACGCGCATGTATATACTTTTTATAGCCGTAAGTGATAAATTTAAAAAATGTTAAACGAATGATTTTTAATAATATTTTTTCGTTTGGGATGATTGATAAAGAATTATTGTTGATAGTTAAATACAATGTTTGATTTATAAGGCCTTTTCTATTCAAAGTTCACGTAATTCAGACAATGAATAGAAAATGAATAGGGCCTCAATGTGGGTTAGAAGCAAAGAACTAACTTACAAAGTTATCAGTCCTCTTTGGAGAAACTTTATACAGGGTTGTATTCATTTTGAGGTCTTAAATCCTTATACTTGTCACAATAATTTGAGACCTAAAATAAAAGAAGTGTTGTTATTATATTTTATTAATCAATGATGAAACATAAATAAATGTAGCCTTGAATCTTTGTAGTACTATTAATACATAATTAATTACTTTATTTGTAGCTATTTTATATGATAATTTTAATAAAATACCAAAAAAAAACTATAAGTTATATTGTAGAAAAATGAATGCTCTAGTAAAAAGGAGTTTTATTTTTTTTTTATAACTCCTGGCAAATTTATCTTACACCAAAGTCTGTACTGATGGTCTAGACTAGCGGTTAAAGTGGTAACTTATGTGATCAATAGGTTCTTGGTTCAAATCCCGCGACAAACCAAAAAAAATATTTCATATTGGATTGAGAAACCTATTCATTAAGGATTTAAGATGTTTTGGAGCGAATGTATAATTTCATTAAGCCTATATTGCACTAAATTTTTAAATTTTCTAGAAAAAGTCTTCAAATTTTTTGAGATTTTTTTTCTTTTAGTAGAAAAATAGCGAAAATAACGTAAGGAAGGGGAAAACGTATTAACTTCTTTTCTTATCGAAAACACTGAACTAAACGTTTAACTTTTAGGTAATGCTAAACTAGAAGAGTCATACTCCTAAGTTCATGAAAAAAGAAAATTAAAGAAACCATTTAAATTCATAATTTATTACTAGAGTGATACATAGGAAAGCTCATATACGTTCTTTGAGCATTTTGGAAAACAACCAATAACCGAAATTTTTGTATATTTACGGTAAGTATTGATGCTAGAAAATACAACAAATAATTTTTTACACTTATTAAAACCATCAGTTGGTTTACCAATTTCTTAAATGGTTGTTAGGTACGTAGATTTTATACAAAATCTTCAACATTATTCTATTCAAAATAATGCATGTCTAAAAATGTGCGACAAATGAGTATCTTGCATTTGAAATGTGAATTTATTCTTATTTGACTGCTAAAATACACTATGAATAATGAATAGAATTTTACCGTTTGAGTTCAATTTTTAAATCTGTATTTTCGGTGTACTATTTGCTTTCATCAATTTAATCTACGGTTCTTCCAGTATCAACTGGAGACGGATTAATAGATCTCGACGAAAAGAAGGAATACAATTTTTTGATATTTCGCTTATTTATTCGGGAATTAAATTAAAAACAATGTAAAAAATGCCAACATTGCCAAATATTGATGTTACTTAAAGGGACTTTAACTTCACCCCTAGACTCCTTGTGTATAGTTTTTTAGCACAAAATAAATAGATGGTGCCGTAGTTGTGAACAATTCTTTCTTTTTGAAAATCTAAAAAAAAATTGTCTAAAAAAGTGAAAAAAAAAACCATTTTTAACTATCGATATCTTATAAAGAAAGCGAGATATCGAAAAATGTAATTCGTTCTTTTCGTTTAATTCGCCAAGACCTATAAGTCTTTAAATCTTGGCTCTGGAAGAACTATAGTTTTGTTTTATGTTTTTTTATATTTTATTCGGTTGAATTTATTACTTTCATAGCTTGCTTCAAACTATAGACAAAATTAGTACCGAGGTGAACTAATATTTAAGGGTTAATGTGATAAAATTCTGTTCTTTTTTCGGTTTACTTAGAGTTTAGTTTACAATTCCTATTTTTACTGAGATATCTGAACAACTTTGATTAGATTACAGAGATAGAAACTATAAAACATGTTTGGTCTACGATATACTGTCTCGTTTTTTTATTTGATTTTTATGAAATATTTAAGACTCTAATTTTTGAGTAAAATATGGAATCTAATCATGGAAATTCATCGGTGTCGGTGCATACGAGCAATGGGAGATATTTGCCTGCCTGAAAATACAAATATTTTAATTTTATTTATTTATAATATCGTTCAATTTTTTATAATGCTGAATAATTTGTGATATTAAAAATTCGAAAAACTATTACTTTAAATTTTAAAGTAATATAGTCTCGAGGTCGTTTAACCGACGTATGCATATAGTATGCGTCATATAAAAAAAGTACAACACTATTTATCAACAATGTAACTAATGACTTTGATACTGACCAAATAAGGTTCCCTTTTTCAATAGTTAAGTGCAGCTAGATAAATGCATATAATACTTTTTTCCACGTAGGTACAGCCTCTGGCCATAAAAATACGACTGATGATCAATTTGATATATTTAACAGCCGAAAAAAAAATGTATAAAAAGTTTGCTTTAAAAGGAAAATTGAGAAAATAAGAGAAAATGAAATTTTTACTGTTAGTTTATTATTTGCTGATTAACTAGAAAATTTAGGTGTTTCTCTGATTATTCTTTCTATTACCCGTAGTTTTAAAATAGCTCTTCAATTACTTAACGTACTTTCAATGCATTGATTAGTTTTTGTTTATTTCCTAAAATTATAGTAATTTTTTTAGAGAAGAGATTGGGACTAAATCAGGTTTTAGACAGTCTTCATAAATTTTCAATGAGATTTTGGTCTGAAGAGTTATAAGGTCAAGGAACGGTTGGGATATTACAGGAAATTAATTTATTTTCGATGGTAGGGGACAATGGCACAATACACCCTCGTGCATAAAGTTGCTTAATTAAACTCACTTTATTTTTATAAAATTGCAAATGAAAACATTTTGTTGCACTTTTGAATATTGGTTAGTACTGTTTATTATTACATCATCAAAATATATCTAGTGTCCGACCGAAACTAGTTTTTACCGTCGAAACCGAAACCGAATTTCGGTATCAGTCTCAGTTTCGGCCGAAATCGAAACCAAAACTTCTATATAAGGTCATGTTTTCGTAGGAAAAAAAGTTAATAATAATTAGTCAGTCTTTACTTTTAAATTCTATGAGTATTTATTATCCATTTAGTCTTCATTTAATACCCTGTTTGAGCTAATCATTAACATAATATAGATACTATTTTCACTTCTTATTTCAAATAAATTTTTTATGCTGAAATAAGGGGTTGATGTGGAAGAAATGCACCTAATATTTCTTTTTAATATTTATTACGAATAACATAAAATAAAAAAAGTTACAAAATACAATTGGTTTTTACCTATTATATTTAGGTAGACGAAACAAAAAGTACTCTTTTTTACATCTTAAAAACTAAATAATTTCTACTAAACTTTGGTTAGTTTTCTTCTGAACTGAAAACAAAAATAATGATAATATTAAACATAACACTTTTAAAGAACTGATAGATATCAGTATTTATAATTGAAGAATCTAATATTATAAGGCAGAAACAATAATTTCGCAACATTTTTAAGTCATGAACTCAGTTTCGGTTTCGGGCGTAGTTTCGGCTTGACGACCGCCGAAACCGAAACTATGCCGAAATTCGTTTTTCGGCTAAAATTAGACCGAAACCGAAGGTTCGGCCGGACTCTAAATATATCATGTTTTGTAAAAAAATGTAGGTGGTTGTAAATTTTTAATCTGGGAGTGTAGGTACTGACTTTGTCTTCTTCCATGTGAAAATGTCTGCTTTCTGCAATTAATACAGTAGACTCTAATTCAAACTAATATTTTAAATATTTTGGTTAATTTGATTTTGGATAATTCAAATTTTTTAACGTTCCCTTTGGCTTGGAATTATTCTAGAGTTTACTGAATTGTATTGTTTTTAGGAAATTTTAATGACAAAAGAAAACAAAAAACTTTTACTCTGAATTTTCCGAATTCAGATAGTCCGATTCGATTTACACATTTTGTTTTGTTTTTATTGAAATTCTTTTAATTTCTTTGTTCGGAGATTTGTTGATATACTAAATTCTCTTTGGTATAATTTTTTATGGTAAAGAAATGCTGGAGGCAAATAATTTGACCGTAAAGAAAAAATAGGAACATATTTTCTAGTTGATTGTTGAAACTTGTTTTAAGAACCAACGATCCGCTAAAGAAAAAATAGTTTGTGGAGGAGCCAAGTTAAATCCAACTCTGTTGAGGACAAGGCACATATAAAAAGAAATATTAAAATTCCATACAGATATTATGTGACAATGCCCCACCTGGCTTTTGAATGCGCTCTGCCGTCTGCCCGTCTCTTATTTGGTATGAGTCATAACCCTACTGTCCTAGAAGGAAAAAATCATCGATTCAATACATAAATGTTATTTATATTTTTTTTACCGATTTGTCTTAATCGAGAGTTTTAGTTGAGTTTATTTTTGGACAGTGTCAGCACCACAGCGACATGTGTTGCATGAAAATATTTATTATTATATGCCCAAACACATTTACTTCCACTAGTGTCGCGTTTACGAAGAAGAATTCCAAACATTGAAACAACACCATAATTGTTCAAAGCATAAAAAAGCCGCCATTTAAGAAAAAAGCAGATACTCCCAAACAATGCTTCTCTTTGAATTTATCCTCCATGGCCTTGACTCACCTAAAACATAAACTTAATCTGGAAGCCATGTGGCAATTTCCTACATTCATTGATCCCTTCTTTGTAATGTTCCTATTTGCCGATTTGACGAGTTATGTGCCTAGGTGAAATTGTTATTCTCCCTTCTGAACGAACCCTGTTCACTAAAATACGAGCTACAGTCCCTTTTCGTCCCACGGGCGCTTTAGAACGCGCTGTTAACGTCCCTTAAAATCCTTAAAATCAACACAAGAAATGCACTGGCGAGAAAATACACAAAGACTTGTGTTGCTTGCAATCAGTATTTCGAAATGGGCACATATGTTTTGTATTTATTGAAGCTGAGGGATGATTTAAGGGACAAGTATTATCTGACCATGTTTGAAAGATTAAGGTCAATACGATGTAAATATTTGGTTTGAAATTAATTTCCCAAGTCAACTAGCTGCTGTTTGAATTAGAATCACGCTAGCCATGACCTCAGTTTGTTTGAATTTTCTCATAACTTTTTTTCAGATGTAATTATTGCACTCTCATGATTGTATAAGTTTATTTAAAATTAAATAGATAAAATATCTATGAAGTGTATATACACATATATGATTATAATTTTTTTTATAAAATATATTTACTTACGACATTACATAGAAAATTCAATGTATTTGCAAAATGTCTGAAATATGTTAACATTCAATTGTTTTAAGTAAACTGTAAAAAAAACGAATAACAACTGTACTAAGATTTTATTAAGGTTGCAAAACTTTTGATACTTTTTTAAATATTTAATGTAAGGACTAAAGTTTGTCTAAATCTTTAAAGTATCGGTAACAACGTTTATCGTTTTCTTTGCTTTTTTTCATCCCTCGTTTTTGCATTTTTTTTAAATTTTGTCAAATAATTATTTCACCACCAGGTATTTCCGTGGATCAGTACATCAACGTATATCAGAACCAGTATGGTTCAATTTATTCGCGAATTAAAGTAAAAACACAGTAAAAAATGCAACGTTACCAATATTGACATCCCTAAAAGGGACATGAGTCAATTTTATTGCATTTGCTGTGGGTTTTGATTGAATTTTCCCGAATAAATTAGGCCATAATGGTTCTGATCCACGCTTTCCAATATATGCTTTTAATTTAATTAAATCGTACTGAAATAAATTAATGTCAACTTCATTACAATTTCAATTATGTTCCTAAAATTAATGTCGGTAGAGATGTTAATATTGAGTTCTCTATTTTTAGAAAGAATTAATGACGCAATTATTATTGATTTTGGTCGTATCTAATATGTTATCTCTTTGAAATGGTATCTGAAGAGATTTAAGAAAATCTGAAAAAGTAGAGATTTAGATGTCATAGATGTTTGAAATAATATAAAAAGAAAAATTAATACAATTCTCAGAGGATTAGGATCAAAAATAAGCAGTTAAAACTTAATTTTTACTCGCGACGTTTCGGCTCCTTTATTGAGCCTTCCTCAGGCGTTCGTAAGTTAAAACGATTGTTTACGAACGCCTGAGGAAGGCTCAATAAAGGAGCCGAAACTTCGCGAGTAAAAATCAAATTTTAACTGCTTATTTTTGATCCTAGTCCTCTCAGAATTGTATTAATCTGTTATCACAAAGGACAACCATGGATCTGAAATTTTACCATAATAAAAAGAAAATATTATATTTTTTTTTAAAAATTACCTACCAATACCTAATTACCTACCAATTAAAGCTGTGATGTAAACATTTTTTGTGACAAAACGGGCATTATTAGGTGTGGATTTTAATTATATAAAATATATGGCTTTAAAGTTTTGAAAATACCGAAAGTTTAAAGAAAAATCATACTAATTGACGACTAATGCGCTTTGTTCTAGTAGTACCTACAGTTTTAGAAAATGCAACCTTGCCAGATTTAACTGTTCTAAAAGGTGCTTGAGTACACCTTGGTGTTCACTACTTTGACTATTATGAAAAAAGTATATTTAAGTAAATATGTAATGAATATCGCGAGTTTTGGAAATAAGGCGAGCCATAGGCATCCTTCGGATTGGTCACTCCTGATCTTAAATTATATTATGGAGCCTATATCAAAAAAGTATGTGAGCTGTAATAGAAAGTAAATTTATATAATATGTATATTTCAGAACCATTACTTTTCATTAATTTAGAGATAGTGATTGAATGAATATTTTTTTTCTATTTACGATAAAATCATACGACGATATATTTGCAGATATCATGGGAAAGATAAATAATTTATTAGAGAAGTAGTCTGTACTTGGAATTATTTACATTTATTGAAAATTTAGTAAACATATAATACTGTAATCGAAGAAAAAGTTCAAGTACAGTCATTCGAAATTGTATTTCAATTGCATCTAATGAATTTAATGAAGTTTCGAAAAAAAAATACTAAAATCCCAGAATAAGAAATTGTACAATTGTAAGGTACCGAATGCAAATGTGAAGTTGATTAATTTGGTAAAGAGTTACCAAATTAGCTGAATAAATAATTGGTTTCACCACAAATGAACTTTGAGGGCTCCTGCGCTTATAGTAACCCACTGTGCTTAAAAGTTCTTCTAATCTTTCGAAATGTTTCTAAAATACTTATAGGTGTTTACTTCCTTAATATTGAAAATCTTAGTATATTTCCAAGATTAATCAACCATCTACCAATGGATAAATAAAAATTACTTGAAAAAGTTATAGTTTTGCCAATTGTGATTATTCGTTAAAGATTTTTGCATTTTTTTTGAGTGTTGAAAACGTGACATGTCAACAGATCTAAATTTTTACTAAAGCCTATCTGAATGCTTCTGAAACGCTCTTTTATAAATATATTTTATCAAAGAATATTGAAAGGAGCTTTTTATGCATAAATGATTATAACTTATTGTTATTAAAGACTTATGAAATGGGAGAAAATCTTTTATGAACGTTTTTTTTTTATTAAAAAGAATCTGCTTTTTTATTTGAAAGATTATATACACTACAATATTGCAGGCTATGTTTTGTTTGCTATTTTTCAATCTTTGTTTTGACACATTTTATAGATAAGCTGTACCGTTTATTTTCCTAAAGATTATAAAGATCATAGAATTCGATGGTCGGTTTCCGAAGAGGTATGTTGACCTGTGATTATTCAAAGTTGTTAAACGAATGTTGGAATTATATAGTTAAATATTCAAAAAATTGATGAGTGTATAAGATTTTTTTTATAGTATATAAGCCGGTGGGTCTGCAGTCTAGACACACGAAACTGTACAGAAATGCTTTAAAATTACAATACAATAGAAAACTGAGAAAGGTTTTTTGAATCCTCATACCCTAAAAGGGTTAAATAGGGGATGAAATTGTGTATGAAAGTTCGTTATTTTGAACCTTAGAAGTTTGGAAATAGGTCTTTACTTCCGTTTATGGATAAAAAACATTTGGATTAGTATTTTTGAAGTATTCTTCTCTAAAAGGGTGAAATAATAGCATTGTAAATTTGAATGGTAAGTACATCATTTTTGAGTTGAAGTTGAGACATTAATATTTAGGTTTCTGAACAACTTTGAATTAATGCAATGTAATTATTGAAGATCAAACTATAAATAATAGTAAAACCAAATATAAAAACTGATGAAAAAAATGGTTCATGGGATGCTGTGCGAAATTTTAACATTCATATGGACAGAGCTGTCAAAGATACTTTTGGAAAGTATATAGATATTAGATAAGTTACTTTTTTAAAAAGAATCCGAAGTTACTTTGGGTATCTAGTTGCTTAAATACTTATCTTAAGTTACTTTGTATACTATGTACAATGTACATATGTACTAACTTTTTTAACGTATTAGGTAGAGTTGTTGGACAATCAGATTATGTATTTCTTGTCTATATTAATTTAGGAAGCAACGTATGGATGTCTAATACCCTATAACCAAAATATATTTTAAAAAGGATAGAAGATTAATAAAAGAGGTGTATATTGAATTTTATAGAACAAAACAAAATAAAATTATGAAAGCACCAAAAATACCTACATCTAAGTTGAGTAAAATTTGAATAAAACGTTTAAAATTTGTGTAAATTAAAAAAAAAACACAAAATGAACAGTATTTTATACAACTAGGTAATCAGATATTTAATTTTTATTCTTATTATATGATTCAATTTTATATATTTTATTTTTGGTACCTTTTTGTGAAAAAGGTACTTTAAAAGGTATTTTAAATACCGAAGAGCATCTAAGATACTTTTTTATGTTACAGGATATAATTGCTTTTAAAAAGTATCTAAGATAATAGTTACTTTTTTCCAAAAATAAAGGAAATAAGATACAGTTACTTTAAATCTACTAAGATACTTTTTTCTGACAGCTTTGCATATGTATACGGCTTGCTTCGTTATACAAAAGGCAAAACTTATGGACTTAAGGGTTGAGACTTGCGGGTTAGAATCAGGAAATAAGGCACAGATGAAAAGTAGTGAAGTTAAAAATAAAAGTATAAAAAGTTAATTATTGAAAATTTCTTTAAAATTATCAATGTTTTATTCAATTTAACTTCAGTGATAGTTATCCATACTTAGTTATTGTATAAGGCTACTTTAATATTGGTTGAATGTTACGAAAATTTGTGCAGGTAATAATAATTATTACAATGCAATAAGAAGCTAACATTAATAATAGTAGATGGCGACACTAATTTTTGGTCTTTTCCTCGAACTACCATATTAAAAACCTACTGGTTCTTTTATTTATCTTTTTTTAGATTATGAAAGATTTAATGTTTTCTTTTAGGCCGTCCCCATCTGGCCAATGTCTCAAAATAAATTAAACAGGAGGTTCAAGTTCATAAATATCTTCGAAATAGTTTTTGTTCTTTGAACTTCAGGTTGTTATTATTTTTTACTTAAAATATTTATTTTTAAAACTAAAATCTACTAGATTTTCAAATGAGTTACTTCATTTAACATTTAAAACATAAGAAGTGTGTACAAAAGAGATTAACGCATTGATAAAAGGATATGATAATATTAATAATAAATAGTAGTGACAATGTTCTACAAATAAATGTCTTTTGACTCATTAATTTCACTAAATTGGAACTTGACAATGTTCCAAATGTAGTACCACGCTTTTTCATGTGCTTTATTCGATTTGGTGTTATTTTCTTTTTCATTATGACGTTGACCTGGATTATTGAATTGAATAAAGTGTAAAGTAGAAAGAGTGGAATATGAAATGATAAAATACGAGAAGTTTAAAACGGAAATGTAAAGATAGACAGACGAAGCAGACAGACATGACGTTGATTTTCTATTTCCGTATTAAAGGTTGAAGTTCGTACATGGAATTAATTAAAATTTTAAGAAATTTGTATTATATCATGGACCATTCATTATTAAAAATGTATTAAACGCTTTTTAGTATTCAACTATAGATAACGATAAATGGAATAAATTGAAGAGTAGCGTAAGGCCATTCTCATCTTTCTCTATTATAAACGTACATAATAATATTACAAACATCCTCTTTGAATTTTTCTCTTTTCAATTGGTCTCATTCAAGAGTACTTATTTTCAATTTGCATAAGAAAAACTCGGTCATTTTATTCGGTTCAATTTAAGCTCGGAATAAATGAAAATAGTTAATCCAAAAGAAGCTGTTGATATTCATCATTTTATTTTATTTCCGCATTCCATTTGTTCAACGGTAAAAAAAAATAGCGAATTAAATCAAAAGCAACACCATAAAATTTGTTTCCATTTTACAAATGTGAGTTCACAGATGACAATATGATTATTAAAAAAAAATGGGATGGGAAAAGTGCGTATAAAAATTAATATTTGATTAGTCATTACATTTGATTCTGCCGCCATAATATGACCCGTAAAGCCTACCTAATCAAAAATGGAATTAGCCAGAGTTAATGAAGAGCTTCCTTTTCTCTTATCTGATACTTTGCTATTCAGTACACCACTGTTCAAAAATGTTCAAGTCAAGTTCTATTCCATTTCCGTTCATAACTTGTAAATAAATTTAAAATTTAATTAAAATAACAGATACTAAAAATGAATAAAAAATTAATTTGTTTTACACGATTTGAGCTGGTAGGCGTTACTAATTTTTGTTTAAATGTTAGATTTGAACCAGTTAATCGCACTTTAATTGCAACAATCTCATTTTTTTTGGGCTATATATTTGCAACGAAGTGCTTCACTTGAAAAAAATACTGCATAATTATACATCTATAATTATTGTTAGCGGTCATATTACTTGACGCAGAATATTTTAAGTCTGCACTTATCCAAAGTTACACATTTCTGTGATATATAATTATAAATTTTCGAAATCTTATTATCAAAACTGTAGAATTTTTTTCAATAAATTTATAGATATACTCATAATATTTGGACATACTTATTTTAACGTTATTCAAATAAAATTTTGTTAGTAGATACATACTTTTAATTTGACTACATTGTTCATGACTCAATAATGATATTCTTAATACATTTTTAATTTGCAGAGCAATTTAATCAATTTTTATGGATTTGCAGCTAAATGGAAAAAAACGAATCCTTATAATTATTTTTTATCTGGTTATCTGTTTGTAAATCTGAATCATATTGGGAATTATTAGCAGCATACAATTGAAATTTGGAAAAAAAGTACTTATTTTGATGTATCTCTACCAGGGGTGTCAAACTCGCGGCCCGAAATGAACATTTTTGCGGCCCAGTCAATGTATCCGACGCAAAGTAAAAAAATAAAATAGAAATGTAAATTAGACAAGAAACCAGCATATATGAGAATTATACCAAATTATGAGATATACTTTATTTATAAGCTGTACTAAACTGTATTAATAATGCTCATGTTGGGTTAGTTTTGGAAGTAGTCTCGGCCCATAAAATTTCTGCCAAAATAGGAAAGACAGTTGTAGAGAAGTTATTTATATAATATTTATCACATTGTTCAATTCAAAATAAATATATTTATTTCTATGAATATTGATTTTTTTTGCGGCCCATCTTATGTTAAGCATTGTTTGTTTCGCCAAAGTAAGTTTTTGAGTTTGACACCCCTGCTCTATAAAATAGTATGGAAAAACTATATATATATATAACGATATACTATATATATATATATATATATATATATATATATATATATATATATATATATATATATATATATATATATAACGAAAAAAAAATCAATGTATTTAAGCGTGTGAGGTATCTTCTAAATAGGTCTTGAAAAATGAAAAAAAATGTTTCAAAATATTCTTTCAATATGTAAAACAGTAAAACTCGCGTTATGACTACTTATATGTTCTTCTGTATTCTTTTGTATGTTCTTCTATTATGTAGCTTCTGTAACTCAATCATTAAGTAAAAGAATTATTGCATTTTTTTCAAAATTCAAGTGTTTTTGATTTCCTATTTTTGTTTTCAATCGATGTATCTTCTGATAAGTTTTTGATCGTTTGATTAAACTCTGTTGGGGATACACAAACATTTTTATATTGTTATTTATCTTTCGGATTGTCATCCGAAGGGCAAGAACATAACTGGCGAGATAATCTTCGTTAGATATCTTTTTCCCCGTTTAACTTTTCAACTATACGGTGGAAAATTTTGAAAAAAAAAATATGGAATGGAATGAATAAGATGATATCTAGCGTGGTTTTTAAGAAATGGAATATTTTTGTTGCTCGTTATTTTTAAACTAAAAGACCACAGAAATAACTATTATTCACAATTCTTTGAAAAGGAATGGCTATTTTTGATATTTTTTTTGTATGGAAACAACAATTGAACAATTTTTGTTTTTCACATTTTCTAAATTGGAACCTTTTAAATTTTGGTAAATATTAGTAATAAATTTTTCTATTTTAAAATTATTGTTATTTTACATTCTTTGAGAATGTGATGCTCTAAATGAATGGAGACATGAGGAATAACAAGCCTTGGAACTGAAATTATCGGAAAGCACCTAGTACGACGAGTGCTGAGGTTCGCCCAGCTGCTTGGACTTAACCAGGTGAAGTGGGAACCCAGGAACCACAATAAGCTCTGAGATTGCAGTGTAGAGGCTCAACCAACTTCACCCAACTTAATAAAAAAAGAAAAGTCTTTAAAATGCTAACCATAACCATATTGACATACATATAACCAACCTATAACTGATTTATTCTTCAAAACCACTAATTTTGCTTAGTAGGACTTGTATTCGTAAGTAGTAACTTATCGTAGAGGAATGAGTTTCATTAAAGATTCGGATTGGCAAAAAGGTTCAGCTTAGCGAATAACTCAGATTATTAAAACAGTTTTAATAAAAATTAAATACCTATTGTTGAAATGACCATAAGCAGAATATGTTTTGATAGATATAGAAGAACCCAATTAGTGTTTTGAAATAAATTCCAAAGTTAAACATTAATTCAAAAATTTATTTATATTTAGTTAATGTATTTATATTTAAGTCATTTGGGGAAAAAAACTAAAACTTTGGACCTATAAACTTATTATGGAAATTAAGCAAGAAGCTAACTGTTCCACTGTTCTCCCACTATTGTCCCACTGTTCACGTTGGTCCAACCATGTGTAAAACATTGTATACAATATTATTATTTTGTTTGTTTACGAGTATGTCGCTTTTTTATATGAAATTAACCCTACATTTTATATAGTTGAAATTTTGGAAAATGTAAAGGTAGTTCAACTAAACTTGATTTAATTAAGTTATAGTTTCAATACTTTGAATTTTGATGATATAAAATGCAAAGGGTATAAGTATTTTTCATTCTTAATAAAAGCATTCATTTTCGTGAAACAAGGCTTTTATGCACAATTCAAAAAAATCAAGGAGCTTAAAATTGCTAATTTTTTAATGTTTTTAATGGTAAATAATGTTAATTTTTTTGCATAATATCAAGTTTAATATAACTGATACGTTAAAACCTGTATTGATGTTTTGAATTTTGGGAGGCAAAAATTCCATATTGTTAGTCAATTTGCAGATGTAGAAGGTTGACGAGCACTCGCATAAATGACGCATTTGCGACGTATTGAAGCCAATAATATTTGAAATTAAATATAAATTATGTTTCCTGAATCACAAAGATATGAAATTTAATTTAAAAATCTTTCGCAAAATCAATACCAAATAAATTGAAAAGACTGATTTGTATATTTGAACTCCAATCAAAACAAGTGAAGCAGATGCAGAAAATGGTTACAAGAGATTTGTAAACACTCAGATAGCAATTGAAGACCGGCTTTTTATTAAATTCCCCCATAGTTTGTTTCAAATATTTAAGCTTCCTACAGCCTTTCCGGCTATTTCATTAAATACAATTAAATCGTAAATTTCATTAATCAATGTCAATTTTAAGAAAATTGAATAATTTTTATCGCTTTAAAAACAAGACCATGATCTTGTCGCGCATCATTTGTTTATTGATCGACGTCCTCTATGTCTAAACGATGTCAATTGATTATCGTCCTTTTCCTCCCACAGCCTAACTTAATTAAGGGTAATTAAGGTTCTATATGTGTATTAATCCTACAAATGCCGTCTGCCTTCAAAGTAAAGAAGAAAAAAAACGTTGCAGCTGCTAAATGTATTTGGATGTTCAAGCAGTTGCGAAGAACTTGTCTTATAACATGCACATTATACAATATATAGTAGGCTACATTTAAGATGCGCGTGCATGCATACGGGTTAAATATTTTTCTGCATAAGTATGGATTTGCAGCTTTTATTCTTTCAGCCAAAGAAAAGAAATGTGAAAGAGTTTTTGAAATTTTTTTAAAGTACTTTTCTCTTAAAAACGAGAGGTGTAATTACGCAACTCATTAAAATTATGTCACCGAGTAACTGCTAACTACTTTTTATTGGTTTAAAAGGGAGTTACATTAAAAGCACTTTAAAATAGACAAAAGAAACATAAAAATAGAAATACGATAGGTTTAACTAGGAAAAAATAAATTTCATTAAAATATTTCAGCATTATTTCTGTAGAATAATACGTTAACATGAAAATAAATATTTCAGCTTTAAATAAATAGGGATGAAACTATAAAACTGAAGCGTGATGTTGAACTCATAGTAAATTCGCGATGTTTAGATTAAAATATAATCCATAAGTAATTGACATTTAACGCGTTTTTTAAATACTCATGTTTATATGCTTATGAAAATATTAAAAAAATCATGAATACTCTTAGACTCTTTTTATACCGAAGTGTCTAGCCAATTCAAATAATATATTGTCCCTTTATCCACATATGCAGCCAATATTAACTAATACATTAGCAAACTTAATATTATTAATGATACTCTCAATACTCGTAGTTCAAACTATCAAAATTTTACAATTACCCTAGTAAATTTACTAGCTCATAGGGTTTTTGGATTAAAAATCAAATTTTTTTCTTAAAGATTTTTTTGATCTTCGTACAATGTCTGGTCGCCTTTCGGGACTTTCTCAAGTATTAAATCATGTATCATTATATCATTTAAAGTCAACGTTATTAAAATTATAATAATTATATATTTATTTATAATAATTCCGATCCTGTAGTTTATCTTCAATTTGTTGTAGTTCCGAGGATTTGGGGATCTTTTTTTTTTAAATAATTTACATTTTGTTTTTTATTTTTTGCAACGTTTTGCAGTTTAATACAGCTTTTTTAAGCGATTATAAATAAGAGTGTAAATGTACATACAAAGAATTTTGTTACAACTTATTCTTTATACATTTATACTATTTTTATAGTCACTTAAAAAGAAGTAATAAACTGCGAAACGTTGCAAAAAATAAAAAACAAAGTGTAAATAATTTAAAAACAAAAAAGATCCTTAAATCCTAGTAACTATAACGTTGAATTTTAATGACATATGGTTGAGTACTTGATAAAGTCCCGAAAAGGACAAAACCCTATATAAAAACCCTATGAGCTGTTAAATTTAAACTAGAATGGACATTAATTGAATAAATATCCTAATAAATTTTAAATTTTTTTTTTTTTAGTACTTTTAAATATTCTACGTTTCAAAACTGCTTATTGATTATCAGTAATCTCAAAGCTGAAGACTTCAAATTTCTTACTATTAATATAAAATAATGAAGACGAAGTGCAAAAAGTATGGCTCATATATCGCAAAGCGAATGGTGGAGATTTTTTCTCAAATTAATGTCAAAGATAACTTAGGGCAATGTTTGGAGGATGTGCAAAATTATTTTGGCAACTTAATTAAACTATCTTTCAGAAGACAAAGAAAAATCTTCACTACAGAACTTTGAAGTTATGACTCGTACTCCTTCTTTACGTTATTTAATAGGAATTGTAATAACAAGCCGATTGGTATATGTTGTCGGTGCAAATACTATAAGTTATCTTGAAAATTTTAAGGTAGCGTATAATTTATTGATTAAACATATTAAAAGGGGAACAATTATTATTTTTACGAGTTGTTGCAAAAGAGTTGTTTTAAAGAATCTACTGATAATCTGAATTAAGTCTTGTTACAATGGTTTACGGATTTTTAGAAATGCTAGAGTCGCTAAAAACCGTAGCAGTTACAAAAGTGACGGTAACTAATAACCACTAATAGGTATTTGTAACGAAATAAAAGCTTTTATAATTTTATTATGTAAACTTTATTTACTGTGAATTGATTTGCATTAAATTTTTACACCTAAAGAATAAAAATGAATTATACCTATTTATAAAATAATAATGTAGATTAAAAGTTTAATTGTGAAAGTAGTGAATAATAATATTATAAGGTCGTACTGATATTTGCGGTGGTTGTTAGTGTGAGTAATTATGACATGAAAGATATAACGCAAAGACTTCACCCTTAATTATTTCCTAAATTGGATTTGATCAAAAATTCTCTTTAACGCATGAAACATGTGATGCGAAAAGGGTCAGAAGCATTTTATAAGGCAGTTTTGCATATTTTCGAAAGGCCTTTGGCCGGGTGTGTCAAATTGTATGTATGTGTAAATCCATATAATGTGTATGCATTAAAGGTAGAGGGAACAGCGAAAACGCCGCGTGTCTTTTAGGGAGCGAGCAGGAACCAGGAATTGGTAACCGGCGGGGTACTAGTGGAGTTAGGGGGTCCAGGGCGTGGCTGCGCGCGACCGGTGACATTGATCTACTCCCGCGCTCTGGGTTCATTCACCGAATGCGCACACTTGATAAGGGTTGTTACAATGCCGGCTTCGCTCCGGGCTTTCTCCAATATCATTGTTAGTCCGTGCCGCTACGGTACCACATTACGTATATCTCGGGCAACTTGGGGTTGACACGTTCGGATTTTGTTTTTGAGTTTCAACATCATCCCCTATTCTAGTCTTTCATTTTTTTATTATGGCGCCAGGCATTGTTGAGGACTCTGATCTCGACCTACTTTGACTCAGTTGCATCAAATCGTTAAAGAATGAACGGTTTTTGTGTTATCTTATTGCGCTATGTAATAATTTAATTTCTTTTTACAATAACATTAAAATGAAACGGTTTATCTGTACTTAAAAAAATCAAAAATTGTATAATTTTTCATTTTATAACAAGAAAATAATTAAAATAACTAATTATTATAAATGATGGTTGAATAAATTCTGCATCACTGGTTAAAAAAAAACTACAACTTTTTGAGTAATACTTATAAAAGGTAAGAGTTTCATTCCTTTGAACCCAACATTGCATAAGTTTTTCTATGATTTATTAATGAAAGACATTTCATCTCAACAAAAGATGTATTGAATAAAATGAAATAAGATAGATACATATTGGAAAGTCAAGATATCTTCACTTATTACTGTATTGAAGTGTGACGAGGAAGAAATAAGAAGAAAAAAAATTAACCTCATTAACGCCCACAAATGATTCAAACTTGCCGGAAATACGATTGAATGACTCAATGAAAAAAGGTGTAATGTTTAAACTAAAATAAAACCTAAGTATATTCGAGTGTTGTCGATATTATTCGTATTTATTGACTCACGTTTTTATGTGTTTTTCCAGGAAAAACCCCTAAACGTCGCGTTTATATAATTTACAACTTACACCTGTTTTTAATGAGGTTTTCCTGGGTTTTTGCATTTAATCGATTTTTATAAATGAAAGAAAAATAACAGTTTTCTTAATGAGATTTCTTCTTTTTTTCAGAATACGCTTAATTTTCTAAGTTCATAGTCCTTTGGGTGCGTGGTGTCTTCTTTGACTTCTCTGAAAACGGTGTCTCCCACGTGGTTCCCAATTCACACTATGTCCAATATGACGTGACGATAAAAACGACGAGGAATAGCAATTTTGTGATACAACACGTGCTTCGTTATCCAAGGAAATAAAAGGAAGAGTAAATCGCGATGGGTATTCTAGGTGCAGATAGTGTGGATTACCGTCCTACGGTGCTCGCACGGCTTCTCCATACGCTTCCTCATTTGAATGTATCCCTTCATAAAGTTAACAGTACATTTGCCCCGCAATCCGACGTATATCTAGAGGTAAGAAAATTCGAGTAAATAGGTCACAACTACTATCGCTACTAATTTACAACTACTATAATTGAATTATAAATTAGTATTTGTGAAGTAGTAACGTTTTTGATTGAACAAATCCGTACTCACATATGAAGAAACATCAAATATATAATCATAATGCAAAATCCTCATTACTTAATTTTTATGTTTCAATTGCCTTTAAAAACGGAAATGGTTTTAACTTACCGGAAACAATAATAAACATTCAAAAATAAACATAAACATTTATTATTTAATCAGACAAAACGTTATTTGAATTATAAATAAGCATCATAATATCAAAATTAAATATTAAATTATTTACCTATGGAGAGATATTTGTAAAATGTTATGCACTATAATTTTTATCTAGTATATTTATATATGTGAATAATAACATTATCGCGTATCATCACAAGTGAAATAATGTTTTGAACCGGTGGTTTGTGGACCCCTGTGGTCTTTAGAAAAAGAAAAGTATTAGTATTTGTATTAAAGTTTTTTTTTTTTTAATAAAATATATTATATATGTATCCTATTTCTGCATCCATTACCTAAACTTTAAAAGTTTATTTTAGAAATTATTGAAAACAGAAATATTTTCATCTAAGTTTATTCTAAATTACTAGGCTTTCAATGATTGAAGAATGTTTTTAGTTAAGAAATACTGATCTCAACTTTAGAGCCATGTTTCCTAAATTGAGGTTTACTCCTAATACTATGAAATGGGGGGCAGTATGAATATAAAAAAGTAGCGATTTTTTTTCTTCAAAAACCATTGTAGACACCCAATTAAGAAAATAATTTTAATTTCTAGTATGAAGAAATGCACTTTGTTTAATATATGAAATATTTGTGGGCATGGATATCAGTAACAAATCCTGAGGGGGATGAGTGTCATGGGATTCAAGTTTCTCCTCAATATCTTAATCCATCCGTATTTTGTGTGCTTTTTTATTGTTTACCTCAACTGGTTCAAGCCCCTCCCAGTTTAAAATCCAAGATCTTCTACTGATAAGTGTCGTCCGATATGTCAGGCGGGTGGTTGTTCTCTTCCGTCTTGAAGTTCAGAAATTCCAATTTTGTTTATTTATTTTAGATTAACTATAATTAAAATGCTGAAAAAAATCTTAAAAAAAATATTGCTGACGCCTATGTTTATATATCATTAGATTTTTTACTACTACTCGTATTTTATAAAACGTTTCTTGCTTTATATGACTATTATATATTTTATTTAATTTTAAAATGGTTTCCAATGGTGGTTTCAAACGATGACTGGAAGTAGTTTTGTCCTTTAAAAGAAATTAGCATAAAGAACTCATCCGAAGTGAGGATGATTCATAAAAGATTGCGGACCTTTATTCAAGATCTATGATGCTCTAATTTTTTTGGTGGCGAACCACTAAATAAGTTTTTCCGTGCCATTTATGGTTTTATTTCAAAATAACTATGCATGGCCGCCCTATTGAGTATGGTATAAGGCCAATTACTATGTATTTATATAGTTGAACACATACTTGAACATCCGGGAGGATTTTTAACCCTTCAATAAGTGTTCTATGATGGTTTTTTAATAAAACATAACAAATAGGTCTTGAAATTTAAGGGCATAATACCTATTTGACTTTCTTATGCGAATAATTATGGCTCAAGTCCCTTTTAGAACAGTCAAATCTGGCTGCGTTGCATTTTCGACTTTTTTTTTAATCTTTTCGCGATTTTGTTGTTGATTCAAGTCTAATATGGTATACTTTTCTCTTTTGAGGCAAAATTTTCATTATGGTCCGATTTATTCGCGAATTAAAACCAAAAGTCGAAAATGCAACGTTGGAAGATTTGACTGTTCTAAAAGGTACTTGAGCAATAATTATTATTTGTGTATCACGGCGTAGGTACGTGAGGCGCTACTACTTATAACCGGTGCACCGGTACCATTGTTTGGCGTACCGTTGTTTGGCCATCACTGCTCTAGATAATATAGATAACAATGTTATTTAGCGATGTTTGTTATGTAGCAATATAAAAGACGAGAAAACTAATGTTCGATCGAATAGACAACTAGGTAGGATTAGGAAGACAAAATTCTGGGAAACATTACTCTAGAGATATCCATATTTGATTTGCTTATCACTAAATACTTCGTATACCCCGGTTTACAAACCGTTATAAACTAATCAATGAATTCTTTCTACAGAGCTTAGGAATTCTTGCATCGATTCCGGCTGCTTGGTTGATTTTGACTCTCGCTATTCTCTTACTCTATTTGGCTACACGATGTTGCGATCGTCGTTCAAACCGTCGAAAAGTCCGCTCATTAACAGCTCCCCGATTGGCGTTGGCTGGTGCTGCATTTCTTTGTGCGGCTGCAACAGGACTGGGACTGTACGCCAACGACGATTTACACAATGGTCTCGTTCAGATTTTAACGTCAACCCGGAAATTGAATAGTATGATATCAGAAGTTCGTGATAAAACCAAAATAATAAGCGTTTCATTGAACGAAGTTGTGTCGCCACAATTGACTGAGTTAAGCGACATTTTCGAAAGTCCAGTCAATAATCAAACGGCTCTAGTGTTATTGCTGTCTGCGTTACAGACAGTGCGACAAAACAACACATTAGCGATGCGTGCTGCAGCTGATATTCAACGACCTTTAGCGAATTTAAATATGAATCCTTATACAGATGTAAGAAATTTGTTTCTCATTACCCAAACAAGTCGTACAAATTATGTTGAACAAATTTTTTTTTTGTTTTAGTTGGGTGATAAATGGGAGCTTTACCGCTGGGCGGGAGCTATGGGAATTTTAAGCGGCCTATTAGCTTTATGTGCAGTGATTTTAGTCGGAGCTGCCCGCCGATCACGACGATGTCTAGTACTTGCTTCCGTATTAGCATTGATTTCTGCATCTGTTGCTTGGTTATTGGCTTCGATTGGACTTGCCGCGGCTGTCGCCTTGGCCGATTTCTGTATTGCTCCAGATCAATTTGCCGCTAGTGTTGTAAGCCAGAAAGGTTTTCCTCCGGAATTGTTGCATTATTATACACATTGTGACTCATCTCGAATCAATCCGTTTACACAACGTCTCAGGGAATCGCAACAAGCCGTTACACGAATGCGGCTTGGACTCGGAAGTGTAACGCGCCTTTCATTGGATTTGTTTAAAAATAAAGATTTGCAACCAAAATTATCAGCTTTAACCACCGAAATCAATACCTGCGATCGAAGTTTAGCAAGTCTTGCTTTTTTCTTGGAATGTAAAACTGCGTATGTTCAGTGGACTTCAGGGATCCGTGGTCTATGCGTTGCAGCTCTACCCGGATTAGCGCTTCTTTTGCTATCAACAGCTATAGCGGGATTGCTCTTATCTATTTTGGTTTGTTTGGCATCCCACACTTGGATTTATTTAAGAAAACGGTAAATCATTAGTTTTTTTTTCATTTGGGAATAAAATAATACATAAATACAAAATTTTAGACGAGATTATTCACAAGTCGACGAAGCTGATCCATTCCTTCCAGCACCGGCAGCAAGTCAAGCGGTGGCTGCACGCACTTTACAAACTGGTATTGGAGCTGGAACCTTACCGCGTGGACCACCGCATCACCATCGCAGCCAAGGGTCGTACAATAGAGACAATTCAACACTTCCACGTAACAGTGACCCTCCGCCTAGCTATGCTGCTGCGTTGTTGCATGAACAGAAGGAGAAAATATCTAGGAAGGGCGCCGTTTCTCCTGTGCATGCAGCGCCCCAATTTGGGGCTGCGGCTGTTTTAGCACCATCTGCGCCTTCGCCATACCAATATTTTAATGATCTGTGAGCATGTTTGTTAGCGCATGTTGTTGCAAATTTAAACGCACAAATATTTTTATCTATAAATCACTAAACGTTGAAAATCATTTTCATTTTTGCAATCAATATTTATTTGTTTCAATAGTTCATGCTTAACAGTACATTTAGTCATTCTTCAATAAAAAAGAGGACATTCACTCAATTTTGGCTTTCATTTATTTGTTCACTTATATGGATATTTTATTTGTATAGAAACAATATTTGTGCGTTATACTGATTTATAATTACATAAATTATATTTACAAAATACCAACAATGCTTATTACTTTAAGGAACTAGGCAAGATGCATTTTTTTCTTGGTATTAAAATTTTAAGCTTGGTTTATGTTAGAATAAGTCCTGTATTAAATGGGGTCATACTATCTTTACATCTATCACTGAATATATCTTAGATATATGATGTATCATTGAAAAAGTTTTTGGTGTACACAAAAAAGAAAATAGCTTAAAAAAGGTTAAGATTTTCTATCTCCATTTTTTTTATTGTTTCGGTAAAACTAAAAATAGAGGATGTTCTAAATAAAGCACAGGAGATACTACTTTGTAGTATTTGTATTACTTGAAGTATAGAATCTTTTAGGTCCGAAGCTTTTAGAATCTTTTATCAGCCACTTCAATAAAAAAAGAAATGAAAAAGAAAATGAACTCTTAAACGCTGACGCATTGTAAATTGTTAGGTCTGAAGCGATTAGCGGGTAACAGAGGATAGTTAGTAGTATATTTCCCTGTTAATATTTCTACTTATATATTTAAGGGATTTTGGGGTTTTGATCCTCCGGTAACCAACGGGGTGGGACGTTTTTATATAGCTAAATTAGGAACTGATATAAAGATGGGATTTAAAAACATGGTTACTTATTGTGCATAACGAAATAGTTATCCGTTTCCTTATGCAGTAATCCCCCGCTTTACGGACGTTCGCTTTACGGACGTTCGCTTAACGGAAATTCGATTACAGACATGGCTAATTAAGTATCAAAATATTGGTATAAATATCGGTATTTCATTACTTTCGTGTTTTTACGGTTTCCTTACTCTATAAAATTAGGTTTCGTATAACGCAGTTTGAAAACCCTGTATCTTCCCATTATTAGTGTGAATCTAGTAAAATTGGGTTCTTTTATGGGTGTTTTTACTAGCTGGAATGCATTTATAATTTTCCAATAGGATCTCATAGTCATAGCGGTTTCGTTTAACGGATTTTTGATATACGAACAGATTATGAGGAACGCATCTTGTCCGTAAAGCGGAGGATTACTGTAATATACAATTTTCCTAGTTATCATAGTTAATAAAAATAATACATATATTTTTATCTAATAATAAGTTTATTAGGCTGGTTCAAATTTTGCTTTGGTACACAATGATACAAATATTTTCTTAAAGCCACTTTTTTAATATATTGTCTATGAGCATTTTCTAATTTTAATCTATCCCGGAATTCACTTATCGTTTTAGTCAATACACGTTCAAAATATATTGATTAATTCCCAATAATTATTCATTAATACTGATTTTTGACATAATTTAGCATAAACCAAGTTTTAAAAGTTCTTTGTTTTTCTAGAGAATTAAAAACTAGTTTCAAAACACAAACAAAGTTTTCTGTGAGTTTTAGTATTTTATTAATTTATTTTACTTTCAAATTGTGTTTAGTCGAAGTTTGTTTAGTTAACATTCAACTTATAGTGGTTGTATAACATAAAGTTTATTGAATTTCCAACAATATTTAGAAAATATACTTTTTTTATAAAGAAAACAATATGCAACCAAATAATAATAAATAAAACGTTGAATTGGTCTATTAATTTGCATGTAATTTGCCATTTATTATTGACACGATTTTTAGCTTTAGTAGTTCGTGTATATTTAGAATTTTGAAATATATTAATATATCTTGTTTAATTTTAAATATTAAACTTGTACTTCGTTGAAAGTATTATTTCGCAGTTATTTTAGAAAAGGAGAAACAAAATAAAATTTTGAATAGATCATTAACAGTTAATAATATCTTTAAGATTGGTAGACTTACAATAGACTTGCTTTTTTTTAATTTCTAAGTATTAAAAAAAAACATAAAGAAACCTTGTATTAGTAAAAACACAACAAAGTACTTGTTACTAAACAAACTTCGCATTTTAACAAAAAAAATTGTTGAGCGTTTTTAGCTTCTTTACATCTTAAGGTGATTTGGTGTTAGTGAATACAACTTTCACTTGAAATTCATGTGTTCACTGTAAATAGTTATAAGTTCATATTTTTGTGTAATATGAAGAATGAATGATAATTTCCAAGTAACGAATCATAAATATGTTGTCTTCATTCTTGATATTAGTAAAAAAAACTAGACAAGAAATCAAATTATTTGCATGCCAATACGAGGGTCACAGTCACACATTCATTTTGATACTATACATTAGATATTATAAATACAATAATTTTATCTTGTTCTTTTTACGTCAATTTTCATTTAATTCTCAAAATTCTTTTGCAAATCTTCTTTTAACAACTATTCATGATTGATTTTTTTTCAATTTAAATGATATACGTATTAGCCAAAAATTATTTTCTCTTATAAATTAAAAGCTTTTCATGTAGTTTGAAATCCTACTGAATGTTTTCTATTTGGAACAACTTTCGATCAAAATGCTTATTTTTCATAGATATAATTATGGAGAATTACGTTTTCGTTGAGTGGCTCATCGAAATACAACTGCAAGTATTTTCAATTAACATCTAATGTAAAAAACGAAAGACAGATATTTCGGGTATTATAGAATTTCGTTCATAAAATGCTGAATGTTGTTTTAAAACCATGCATATCTAGTTTCGGAACAATGTTCAGATAGCTCGCTGCGTTTTTACTTTACCTAAAGGACTGTGATGGATTAATTCTCTTTTAAATATTTCATCTATTTCAACCAATTTCATTATCGTTATTATACATACTAAGATTGCTAATCCTTGAAACATTTTGGTGCGTAGAAATAGTCTTTCTCACTTCATCTGCATATACGCCATGCATATTACAACTTGCGTAAACTCCTCCACTCGTTGTCCACTGTCCACTCAACTCCTCCTAAATTGCATTTCGTTGTAGTTGAAGCAGCTGATCTCTGCCCATAATATTTTCCATTAGGATGGAACCTAACGGATTCTACATTAGTTTTTAATAAAAAAAACTGGCAAGCAAATTTTGAGAGGACATCTAGTGGAAACGTATTTTCTTACCAATAATTATCTATAAAAATTACATTTTGATCAAAAAGTATATATAAGTAGAAATCATGCAGTGAAGTTTTAAACTAAAATGAGTCACTAGTTTTAAATTGAGAATTAAGGGGACATATTAGTAAAAAGAATCAATTAAGTGGTAGAAATATATGACAGTATGTGTGCAATGTATGTTTTGCATTTTGTTGCACAGAGATGGGTGCGATACAAACCGCCATGGACCGGAACACCGAATCACTTCCGGGTCGCATCTCTCTCATCTCAGTGGCAGCCACAGCCACCACCGCGGTGGACACGCCACATTGGGACGACTCCCCTCTCACGCCTCACACCATGACCACCACATCAACCTCTCTGGACCCAATAATGGTAAGTACGCGACTCTAAGCAAGCAGTGCAAGACATTAGAGTCGAGTGACTTCTACTGAGACAAAGCTCCTGTCTGCGCCCAAGACAATCCTCCGCCGCCTGACCTCACTAGCAAGCATCAACGGAAGCATCACCATCAGCACCAGCATCAACATGCTAACAATTCCACGTCTTCGATGACGTTAGCTGCTGAATGTGACCAAACCAAATATGATACGATGAAATCGAAATCTGGTACTTTGCGTTCTACTAAATCTTCAGCGAGTAATTACAGCGATTACAATTCAGAAGATCCAACCAAACCAACTAAAACCGACTTATTAACATCTAAGGCTCGCGGTTCAGTTTATAACTCAACTGTTGGCATAAGTAGTTCATTTGGACCTCGCATTGAAGACCCTTCTTTACCACCAGCAACAAAACCTATTGAGCGTACTGCAACTTTGCAGAAATACAATACACTCGGAAGGCGTCCGTTACCATTAACACCTGACGAGATTAAGCAGTCAAAAGAAACGCCAATTCCGCGTGTTCCGGATGAAATGCCATTAAGTGCAGCGAATTTGAATCAATATCGTTCCTTGCAACGTACAGGTCGCGGCCCATATGGTTCTCATTTCAATTCTCTGTATCGTATCCAACAAGGTAAACCCATTGCTGCTCATCCACCTCAAATTCCTCAAATGCATCAACAACAATTGCATCAGCAGCAACAAGGTCAGGATAAAAATTCACAACACCCAACTCAAGAACCAGTATATTCAAATAATGAATCTGAACGCCAACTGTACGCAGTTACTGAGTTGTAAATTTGTGCGGAAATTTAATGCAGGCAGGATATATATAAAAAAAAAATACGTGTCCCTTTCAAACACGTTCGTAAGAAAGTTCATTTTTTACCAAAATTATATTAAAATGCGATTTGATAATTAAGGAAAAGTTTTCCGTTATTAGGAAAAAATTTTTTTTTCAATATTTATAACATTGTAAATGTAATTATATAGAAAAAATCTTCAAAATTTCAAGTTAGAAAAGTTTGTATGTGACGAAAATGTAATTTTTTGTCAACATAAATTTTTTTGACTGCCAAAATAGTATCCTAAATGTAAATAAAATGATTCTTGTGGTAAAAAATAAATTAGGAATTTTTATACGTAACATATTGTATGTTGAAAATACTTGAATATTTCTATGTTTTACCTTCTTTTTTTTAAATATTTTTTGAAAATGAAAGAATACAATAGAACGTGAATTGAAAATTGCTCAATTTTTTTTTAATCGTTTTGAAAATTAGACAATTTTTTTCCCCCTGAAAACGGTGAAGACAAAAAAGCACTAAGCGTTTTTATAAAACAAACAATTTTAAGGCAAATCATTGGGAACAAATCGCTGCTTTTTTGATATCACGTTTTAAAGTAGTAGTGCAGACGCTGAAAATAGTTAAGTAAGCAAAATATTCACCGACAAATTTCATTAATGGATTTCAGGACATATTTTATATGGATCTTTCTGGACAGTTTTTTGATCAGTTTCTTCTTCAACCGTTATTTGTATAGAAAATAGATGGAGCGCTACAAGATAAATTTAATAACGGTTTTAGTCATAATTCAAAGATTATTTATCTCCTTAGGACCTCTTCGTTTGGCTATCTATGAAAACACTTTTTCTTGAGAGAGAATAGCAGTATCAAGTTGTATTGATTTTCACCTAAAATTTAACTCTAGAGGATTTAAAATTTATACATCAAGATTATAAGTACAATCGAATACAATCGAAAAATATGACCATTTATCTTCAATATTTTGAAACTGATACTCGTAAGTTAATTAAAGCCGAAATTGTATTGCGAATAATTCCCTGTATTGGTTCTATAAAACTTTGACTCTTAACAAATTTAATAATACTAGGTCAATGAAAAATACCCTGTAGGTATACACCCTGTAGGTATATACCCTGTAGGTTTCGATTTATTTGCAAGAGTCAAATTCGGTTTAATATCCAGCATAAATGGCCGTAATTTTTGATTGCTTTGATTTAGAAGCTTGATTTTTCCACGTATACAAAGAAATAAATACTTGGTATTAATTTCAATCCGTTACATTGTTTTCAAAGAAAAATGTCTTGATAGTCAAGTAATCTATACAAATATTAGGTGAGGGAGTAAATAATGAACTAAAAAAATATTCAGCAAAATCTATATTATTCGCTTTTAAGCTATTGTCATCTAAAATCTACTTGTGAAATTTAGTCTATATATTTTGCACTCACTTCTATTAAGTGCCCTGTCTATAATTATTTTTTTCCCATAAATTCACCGCAAATTATCCTACTGGTCAAACCTCTTATTAAATAAAAATATATATATAAATATGAATATGAATATATAAGAGTTAGAAAGAAAATTTATTGTACAGTAGACATTAATATATTGATTAAATGGCAAAAATCCAACCAATAATTCCAAATTGAAGTAAAAATCAAATTTAATATGAGCTGCCATTACTCAGGCATTTGTAATTAAATACATTTGATATAAAATTAAAGTAAGTGTAAGTGTATAACAATGAAATCATTGAAATTATCATTTACTCTAAAAATGATAAAAGTACAATTTTTAGGGAATAATTGAAAAGAGTCAAAAAAATTTATTTTACTCAGTGAAATTTTTCTTTAATACCATGTAAAAATATTTATTTGTTAAATGCTAATTTATCTCATTCCATGTTAATTAAAAATTACAATTAAAAGTAAGATAAACTAAACTTTATATTAGAAGAAATAATAACTTTTAAGACAAAAAAGATGAAAACAATTTATTTATTACCATCCTGACACTATCATAGTTTTTTTTATCAATTATAATTGATTAATTTTTCATCGTATTAATTTCCATAAAACTATGAATGTCCATAAATTTACTTTACTAAAAATAATTTAGGCTTCATTAAAAAGTTATTATGCTTTATAAATGTAACCATTTTTTTCATCCCGATTCAAATTTTTCTGTGATAAAATACTCGAATGATAAACATTTAAGTTCTTTTCTTTTCGTACAAACATAAATTTTTATCCCTATTATTTTTTTTCAATAGTAATAGGAGGAACCCATAATTAAAATTGATAAAGAGACAAATACATAGTTACATGCATAACGTATTAAGTAAGTATTAAGAAAAATTGATAATAAAAATTTAAAAGTTGCAAAAATATGTGATGTAAACTTTTTGTATAGTACTCAGTCTTAAGCTAATATGTTTGATAAGAAACTTTTTATAGTTATTTATAGATCTATCAAGTTAATATCGAATCGAATAATCAAATTATTATTTTTTTAATTTGTTTTTTTTTTCTGGAAATTTTATTTCTGAACTATCTAAAATAAAGCATTATCTGGAAAAATAACAGCTTGGAAACCGTTTTTCATTTTGCCAAAGAATACTTGCGGCATATTTAAACTCTAATTCTATTAAATGCACGAATTAATTCAAAAATTGAAATTTTTGAAAGACTGGGGATTGAATCAATGAGACAATTTGCTCAATTTTTTTTAAACCTCAATCATTTTATCGATTTATCTCCGGCCTAAAAGGTGCATTCATTTCATGCATTTACTTTAACATTGTAAACGAAGGAATGATTGCAGTGTATGAATGTAGTTTTGTGTTTTAAGTGTGGGAGAGTGAATGAATTTTCAAATTTAGTCTTTGAAAATTTATACGAAATAAATATGCGCAAAAAATATTTATGTTTTGTTCAGTTTGTTGTACTAATGTAAAAGTAGCATTTAGTTTTTTGTTATTCCACATCAAAATTATTATCTTTGTCTACGTACTAAATTATAATCTAATTTTAAATGAAATATAATTAGAAATAATTCTGTAAAATTTAAAGTGGTAATTTAAATAAATAAAATGTTTGTTTTAAAGTTTGCACTTTCGTTGTCCTTAAAAATACCGTTTCTCATTTTCAGGTTTTATTTATTCAACTTTTATTTGTTATCGTAAATATCAGTTTTAATGGTTGTAGTTATGAAGAATTAAGAAAAAGGGTCAGAATTTCTGAATAATCATAAAGAACAGTCTGAAGCCGATAAGTCGTTCCTTTTTATAGTAGTTGTTCTTTATACAGTAGATGTGATTCGTAGACATGATATGAACTTAATCTGAATTCAAAACCATTATTCATTTAAATGTAATTTTCTAAGATACTATAGTTTATTTAAAAATCGTGGTTAAGGAAAAGTTGTAGCCAGTTGTAGCCTTAGACAGATCCGATCCTAGCGTGTTGACCGCCCGTATGCAAAATTTTAATGTGCCACCCGTCTAAAGAATACTTCGAGAAAATCGAATCTTATTTTAAATTAAGGGATAATAATATATGTTTTATGAGTTATGACTCAATTTCTTCTTTATTACGGCGCGTTTCAACAGTTTTTGGCTGTCATCATCAGGTAATGATTATTTTGTCAATTGTAAAAAAATTTCATATAGGTTGTTTGTTTTATATAATTTGTCGTTAAGGATGTTATTTGGATCTAGTTTGTGTGCTTTGTATATTTCATATTCTTCTAGGGTGTGCATATTGGCATATGTGATCTTTTCTTGCACATATGTAGTGGCTTAAATTTTATTTCGAAATATAAGCATTGATGATATTCGTCATAAAGGTGTTTTGTAAAATTTGAAGTTTTTGTTGAAGTAGGTTTCTTGGGTGTATCTTTTTTATATCTTGTTCCGAAAGATCTACCAGTTTGGCCAATGTAGAATTTTTCACAGGAACCACATTTAATTTTATATATTCCGGTTTTATTTTCGGTTATAATTTGGTTGTTCTCCATTTGTTTGTTAAACCTTTGAAGAACAACCAAATTACAACGGAAAATAAAACAGGAATATATAAAATTAAACGTGGTTAATAAAGAAGAAATTGAGTCATAAGACATATATAATTATCCATTAATTTATTAATTGTGACTCGGAAATAAATAAAATACTTATCAATGTTAAACTTATTTTAATTTTAACTGACGAAGAAAAGGAGGTTCGTAATTCGAATCATATTTGTTAGTTGTTAAAGAGTTTAATTGTAATAAAACGACTGTACACAGCTATTGCAAAAAGAAATACTTTTAGCATTGCAACTATTTATTTTCGTAAAATAAATTTATTATCATTTATTTACACCGATGGGATGGGTAAATTTGTTAACATATTTTTGTAAGGTCCATGATTATCTTTGACCAACCAGAATTCATCAAACACTTCCCCATTGAGTAATGAGTATACTTGTTCGAAATGAACATGGGTTGAGTTATAAGCTTTGAATCGTGTATAACTTATGTTGCGGCAACGAGTTGCTATCCATTCTGGTTGAGGTTCAACAAACTGATCATGTCCTTCCGAATTGCCAGGCGATCCAGTTAAAATATGAACTGGAGCTTTTGGGTTAACATAGGGTTCTTCCAAACTTCCATTATAAACAGTGTAGTTATAAATAGGAAATGGTCTTTCGTAAGTATGCTCGTGAGCCCATATTTCAATATCAACTCCATAATTGTAAAACAAATCTTCTAAACCATATTCGCCTATGCGGACAGCATTGTTAACGTAACGGCATTCATCAGTATTGTCACTTGTACAATACATGGGCCGATGTCCTAATGTCATAATCCAAGGTTGGTTCTTTCGATTTTCAGGTTTTGTTGCGTTCTCTAGATCTTCAATCAACCAATTGTACTGACGTGTAAGATTACCACTTGATTTAAAGAAATATAGCTCAGTGGAAAATGAAATTATGTGAACGGGACCAACATTGTAACTATAGTAATAGTTATCTGAGTCACCAGGCATATTATATCGTGCGCGATAATGACTGAAATTTCTGAAAAAGTAAAAGTTTTTAATAAGTATATAATTTATTCGTCTAATGGTACTTACTGGTAATTTTCATGATTTCCTGGGGAGACCATATACGGCAAAGTTGCTAAGGCGGGTTCCAAATTTCGCATGTATTGATCACCAGTTGCTCCATTATACTAAAACATAAATAAGTTAAACAAGCATTACGTTAAATTAAAATAATCATACAGAGTTTAAATCGTATGCAATGTCTCACACATGCACAATTGCATCATAAAGACCTAATTGAGTTTCATTAATAAGCATACTTATTGTCGATACTCCTTGGATACCTAAATCTCCGAAAATACATAAATGGGGAGACCAATTGGGTCCTTCTGGAAATGTTTTGAATTGATAGGTTTTTGAGAAGTTAGAGAATTTTGATCCGCAATTGTATGCTGAAATTTTGTTGGAAAAGTTAATTAGTTGTTAATTCAATAACTTTGGTTATAACTTACAATAAGTTGAATTTGGTTTTAAGTCGGGTAGTGTAACAGTGTGGATAAACACAGTGCGATTTAAGTCACCCCCATGAAAAAATATGTTTGATGTTCCTTCTGCTACTTGATCCAATTGATCCCCTATTCCATAATTCACTGTTACTTTTTCATCTAATGAATGATTTGCCGTGTTCCAAGTTACAACAATATCATGTACATTATTGCCTAGTGCTAAATGAATTTGTTCTGGAGTCAAACCAGTTCCAATAGCTGGATCCCATAATAAACCAACAGAAAGGCAATAAAGTGCCAAGTAAAAGTTAGTATGAAAAACCATTTCTGATTACGACATAGTAAATTTTTAATGTTGTAACTAAAATATTTCTCTCCTATTTATATTTCAAATGAATATAAAGATATGTTTTATTTAACGATGGAAAAAAAATCCACTTAGGTTTAGATAATTTTTTTTGTTGTTCTTTATATTTTCAAATGAAATTGATTATTTGTAGTATAAAAATTACTTTTTTAATTAGATCTCTATTACATTTGTGATAAATTACATTTCTTGTTAGATTAATAATTGAAAAAAATGCACGAGCACTTCACCAGAAAAAAGAAATATTTACATTGCTGTAAATAATATTGGTGTAAGTTTCTGTTGGATTATTGATGTTTTTAGATTTATTTTATTTGATATAGAAAAATAGTTGAAATTCCAATTTTGAGCCCACGCTAAATTTACCCGTATTATGCCGGGGTAAGTATATATATTGTAAATATAAGTAAATTTATTATAAATTTGAATAAAAGGAATTTTGCCGAACGTATCAGAGTCTTTTTAATTAAAAAAAAAACAGTGTGTGTACTTATGTACGCGCGTGAGAAGTTATACTTCTTTGGTATAGTTAAAAATAGGTTTTTAATCCACTGCCGTAGCCTCTTCCGGTAGTGCCTGAACTGGCACACCAGTTATAAGGTTTGAAATTACTAAAATATGATACAATTTTAAACATAAAGTACTTTTAATATCAAACAACATAATAAGAAAACGTATGTGTTGCGGCAAAGACAAAGAATATACAGTTTAAATACATCCACTTTAGTGGAATACAAATATAATAAAAATTATTATTAATTATTATATTATATTATTCATTCAATTTAATAATAAATATTAAAAGTTAATATTTAAGTTTGATGTTCTATTTTACTTTTTATCACAAATTTTTCACTTAATGTTTTTCACTTATTATTAAATTTATTTCTTTTTTTTTTAAATATTGAATAATTAATAATAAATATTTAACGTTAATTGTTTAATAATATTTAGTATGAATATTATTAAATAATAATTTTGTCATTTATATTACTAAATAATACATACGGATAGTTAACCTCAATTGTATTGGAGCACTTAAGAAGGTTGATGAGCACAGTTTTTTCACAAATATTTTATAATATTAATTAGTATTGATTTAAATATTCAATTTAAATCACTTCTGATTATAATTCAGACGCACATATAAAATTCGCACTTGTATAATGAAAACAAAATGAAAACACATGTTTTAAATGTAGAAACTCAAAGCATATGGATAAATATTATAAATATAAACACACAGTGAACAGAGGTGGCATGCGTGCTAACATGCGCCACTAACAGAGGTTCCATTTCTGTTTTGTTGGTAGCATTTTTTCCCCAACTTCACTCTGTTAATTTTGTGTCACGGTGCGCGCGCATCCGATTTAGTGGGCAACTTCACTCTGTTAATTTTGTGTCACGGGTGCGCGCGCATCGTGAAATTTCACTCTCATCAATTTTTCATAACGCGCCTAAAGAAGTATAACTTCAACAAGATGGTAAATAATAGCATGAAAAAGTGAATTAGTAAAAACGCAAGTTAGAAAAAGTAATGTTATTATTGATTTTCATATATTTGTATGGGCTTTCACTACCCCAATTGTAATCCCCTATTATATTCCCGTTGAATTGCCCTCGGTAAAGTCGTTCAAAATTCATTACATCTTGATCAAAACGTCCTTTTTGCCCCTCTGAATAGGTACTTAAACTTTTTCAAATTGGTCCAGGTAAGCATATGTACATTATGAGGCATTTTGCAGTTCATAATTTTAAAGCTATCAAGCATAGTTTCGATAAATTCTTGACAATTGTTTTCTCTGTTTTTTCGGAGAAAACCATTAACTACCGGTTTAAGCCTCTTCCAGATTTATTTTTCATTAACATTCTGTAATTGTTTGGTGTTCATTACTTTTTTATGTGTCTTACAAATACCGTCCTTAACTTGAGCTTCTGATAATTTGGGAAAGGATCTCTTTAAGTTTTAAAAAGATTTTAAAGGTTTTACAATTTCAGCCTAGAGCTTTCATAAACTGCTTCATTAGGATCAATTTCATATGTCACGGTGGCATCATTAAATTCTTAGACTTTGCAATTAGTTCCCACCTGACACTTTACTTTTTTATTTGAAGTTCAACTTTATCAGACTATATTCGCTTTCAGTAATTTACTGACTACTGAATCTGCTTGATTATCTCATAAGCAAAGGTGATTAGAGTATTTAGAATACCAGTCTTGCATTGTCGACAGAAAGTCACCTATATCTAAACATTTATTATCTACTAAATTTCCTATTACTGGCCAATTGGGTAATCCGTATAACTGTGACGTATTTTTGCAGTTAATATAGGCAAAGTGTGTTACTCGTTTTTATCTTGATTCTAAATTCGTAGATTTCAAGCTTCAAATTTGCTGCCAAAGAAAATGTATTCTAGCTTACTTTAATACATTTAAGGCAAATAAAACAGGACGAATCAACGTCCTCCCCCGGTGCTCTTAGTAAGTAATATGTAATTTGGTATCGAACTAATCAAAGTGCTACCTGCTGCTTATAAATAAATCAATTACAATCTTCAAAATTTACTTATTGACGTAAAGTGTCGTTTTATTTAATACTAGTAGTTGCCCGTTGCATTCGCGACTAAAGGTTTTATCTCAATAAAATGTTTAATATGAGATAATGTAGAGTTAAGCAACAATCGAAATTTCACTTAATTAGTATGGAAGTAGTACTTATACCAAATAGGCGATTTTAAATTTTTGTTCGTTTTTCAACAATCAAACTTTTTAGAATCTATTTTTTTATGAACCAATGGTTGTGATCTGGAGTACCTAATTATATATTCGGCTGAAAAGCATTAAGGTAGCAATTTTTTGCCATATAATTTCACTGTCAATTCAAATATAAAATCTTCGATACCAACTTTTTTTCGGTATTTAGAACAATTTGAAAACCAATTATTGTTATTGAAAGTAAATAAAATATTCGAATTTACTTCCACGCTTTCCACCTATTTTCAACAATTTTGTATGTACAACGTCCAAATGTGCGAAACCGAATAGCTTTTTAGTCATGTTAACTAACATAAAGGTCATTATTTTTTTTCGTTTTACATTGTATTTTCAAATATAAGTGCACATTTGTGTCAATGAAATTTGGAAAGTGTTTTCCTTATACGATGCAGATATATAATAAGAAAGGGTTTTGAAAATTTCTCCCCTAAAAGAGTAAAAAACGGTAGCAAGTTTGTAAGGGTAAACGTTTAATAAGCAATCGAAATTTCAAATTTAATAATCGAGCAAAGTCCGTTAAAAGCGAAACGTTATTACTGCTTAATATAAAAAAAAGTTGATTTATTATTAGAAACAAAAACTTAGGGTCTGCTTAAAAATTTAAACTCTAATAACTATATCTGAAAAAGGTTAAGTTCATAAATGAGCATTAAGTTTTTTGGCTTTCACATATTGTAAACCTGAAAATCCAAAATACGTATTTACAAATAAATACATTAGTGAGTGAGTACCCTTACCAATGTTTTGAATGCGTAAGTTGGGATAACAGAGCGCATGCGCATAGCCCATCCTGCACGGAAACACGGCAAGATAGTCAATTTATATACATAGTGATTTTTAAAGTTATGATTTTTTTCAGAAATACAAGAAAGCTTCATGTTGGAGAAATCTTTATTAAACATATCTGAATAATTAATTTGTTTTTTATCCATTTCATTTTTGTTTCAAAGTTCCCTGGGCATACTTACTTTATTGGTTTCTGAAGATTCATATTCATTTCATGTTCGCGTGATATATAGATACGTTTTATATATTATAGAGCTTTAGCTGTTATATATTATTACAATTTATAAATTATTGGTATATAAGGTACAAAGAATTAGTACCTATGTAACACAACTATAGGGTACAATTAATTTTTCTTCCTTTGATTTTTGAATACTACTTTTACTTGATATAACTACAGAATTGTAAATCATACCTTAACTGTGTGATTATGCATAGAAATTGAAAAAAGAAGTTCATGTTATAAAATTTTAACTTTTACAATAATTTTATAAATGTTATCAAATAAATTAACAATTTTATTAATTGATTACTTGTAGGTAGTTTTTGCACATCAAAGAAAATGTAACAATCATTTTCATTGTATGTAAGAGACTTATCGCGGTATAATCAAAAGAATTATCATGCAATTTTTACTTTCTTTTGATAGGTGAAAATTATTCAATTTTTTATATTTAAAACATATTTCACATTTAATGTGATTTCACAATCTTACGAAAAGAAGATTCTTACTTTTTGGTTTAATTAATTTGAAAACAGCATTAATTTTGAAGTAAATTATCTATTTATAGTTTTAAGTACATTTTGTGTATTTGTCATGATTTTTTATTGAATTTTCATTCTAAAATAAGAGATAACTAGGATAAATGCTTTAAGTTATTACATAAGAAAAACTAAATTACAAACCAATGAGAACAAAAAAATTGTAATACTTTTTAATTTTGTTAAATGAAAAGCTTAGCCTTGAGTAAATGATATTTAATTTTATTTTTGAGCACTAATAAAAGTTACAAAGGTTTGTGTTTTTTTAAAAGTTTTATTTTTCAATGTAAAAATTATTGAGTTGGAGTTTAGTATATAGGGTACAGGGTCCGAATAATCCTAAGACCATTGGTTGTAAGCTTGGATTAATTTCAGTTGATCCTCGAAAATTTTCTAAAGTTTGTTCCATTATTTAATACTTTGTTTGGTTCTTGAATTTATAATTGTTTTCATAAAAATTCCTTTTTACGTATTACTTCTTTGATCTAAGTTAAAAAATGTAGTAGAAATATGTAGAACTGTAGTTAAAAATGTGTAAAACTAAGTTAAAATTAATTTTTCTCACAAAAAATTTTTGAATCCTAAAAAACACTTAGTGTGATATTTGGAATATTTATATTCATAATTTTTTTGTGAGAAAAATTGATTTTAACTTAGTTTTACACATTTTTAACTACAGTTCTACATATTTCTACTACATTTTTTAACTTAGATCAAAGAAGTAATACGTAAAAAGGAATTTTTATGAAAACAATTATAAATTCAAGAAACAAACAAAGTATTAAATAATGGAACAATTACTGCTTTTACACATTACTGCTAAATAAAACATTACTGCTAAACTATATTGTCACAAACAAAACGGTTTCTTTCACAAACATCTACAAACGATTTCCCATCGATTGACCAAAAAAATTTAGGAAAATTCGCGCTTTAAAATTTTGTTGGCTAATCGGTGTATAGTATAGGGTTCTAGAGCCAACTGAAAGACGATAACATCTCTGTTAGAAACCAATAATTTTAAAGTATTAATTTGACCACTAAATTAGGGTTTCCCTTACGTTTTGGCCAATGAATTAATCACCTTAGTAAAATTTCTTAAATTGAAAATTAAAAACTAAATGAAAATAAAATTACAGCGCATTACGATGGGGTTAAAGCTCCCAATAATTGAATTTAAGAAAACCGTCTCTAATGGTTTCGAGATATTTATTTGAAACTATTTTTTTCTACTTCTTGAGTAATTTTAAAGACTAAGGAGTATGGTTTAGGTTTTCTTACATACTCTTGCGTATTTTATCCCAAGTTCTAGATTCAATAGTTTTGGGGAAAATATTATCGGAATGCTGAAAATGTTGTTTTTCATTCAGTGGAGGGTTTAAATATTCTTTTATCTTCTTTTACAATGCAATCTGTGCAATGGTGCCACAAGTTCAATTAAACAAGTATTAATCCCAGCAGACTATTCCATAATAGTAATTTGATACCCAAAATATACGAGGTAAGCCAGTGGTTTCCACACTTGAGGTCTTCTTTTGGTCTCATTGTTGTGCAGTAAGTTTGAGGGAAAGTTGGGTTGTTTACTTAGCCTTGAATAACAAAATTAAATTATATATTTCCCATATTTCTTAAAGTATAACGACGAATTCCATTTTCAAAATTTGTTTGTTTACATCTTTCGTTGGGGTATGGGTCTTCTAATTTTACGTAAGTATCAGATTTTAATGTTTTTTCTTAAAAAAAATCCGATTCAAAACACTGCGAATATGGCAATATTTTATCTCCTCTTTTCTTCCTAATTTTTTTGGTGTTTTTAGCAGATTCAATCTAAGAATTAATTAATCATCTTATTAAATTGATAAGTCAGCATGGCTATAAAAGCATTTAATCTTTCCATAGTTAAATAATCTTTTACTTACACCTTGTAGTACAATCAAATAAAATCGATTACCATGCCTATATATAAAAGATATCAAAAATAATCCTTTAAAATATTGAATAGTAACCAATATGAAATTTTGACAGTATCAAATTGCTCTAAAGATACAAAAAAAAGTGATTAATATTTACTAATAAAGATAACTACATCATTTTTTTCAAATCTAGTAAAGATAAAACGTTAAGGTATCGATGCAGATAGACTGTATCGATATTTTGTAAATTTGACAAATATTTTAATTAGTTAATTTATTTACCTCACAAAAAAGGTCAAAACATATTTTTAAGATGTAGCATAATATTCGTAATATACCTAATGTAAATATAATGAAAAAATAATTAACACTCAATCTTAATAAAATTTAAGACAAAGATAATTAAGTAAGTAATAATCAAGTAATTAACAAACAATTAACATTAGAATTGCAGTAACTAATTTTTAAGAAAAAAAAAATAATGACATTATTTTTACCATTAAATAAGCTTTAAAAATATTATTCTCTAATAATCATTTTATGTTGGCGACAATTTCCAAAAATTATTTCTAATTATTTAAAGAATTAGAGATAATTCAACTTTAACACGCTTTAATTAAATAATAAAACAAAATTTAAACATATCAGGAATAAAAATACAATTTTTATTTTATTAATACTTGACCACTTAGCGATCAAGTAACTGCAAAATCCCAAGTTCACGATAATCTAAAATAAATTATGTTATCTAGAATAGTTTGTTTTTATTAATCCTAGAGTCGTTAAAGATCATAATAGTTATAAGGCGGCGTTAAATAATGATCTTGTTTTGGAGAAAATCGTGTTTTTTTTCTTTTTAGAAAAAGGTATCACTTGATTATGAAATTTTAACCGAAGTTACAGAAATCGTGAAGTATAGCCGCTGAAATATTATGTGTGTAGTGTAGCCCAGTTTGAATCGATAACATGGTCTATCGAGAAACCAGAAAATATTGCTGGATGGATCAGAACAAATCTCAGAAGAAAAGGGCTCATACTGAATATTTATAAAATGAAAGCTGAAAGAACTTAAGGAAAAAGGGGAAAAAACAGTAATCCTAGACTTATCAAAATAGGAATAAAGGAATAGACTACCTCGTCTTAAAAGTTTTTATTGAGGACCAAATTGAAAAGGAATTTATTGTTAGGTAGAATACAGGAAAAAATAATTGACTTATTATATTTTGAAATTCGTTGATTAACTTTATTTATATTGAATAAATTTACAAGGATAAGAAAAATTAAAGAGCCAAAAAAAGAATAAGAAAAAATAGAGAAAAATATTGGTGAAGCTAAATAAAGTTTCATTTTAAGAATAATAAATTTATGATTGAACATAAGGACCATGACTATCTTTTACAATCCAAAACTCATCAAAAACACGTCCATCGTCATTAGGCAGGACTTGTTCAAAATGAACATGCGTTGCATTGTAAGCTTTAAATCTAGTATAGCTATCCTCTCGATTTCGAACCGCGACCCAATCTGCTTGAGGTTGTAAAAATTGATCGTGTCCTTCCTCATTGCCAGGTGCTCCAGTTATTATGTGAACGGGAGCTCCAGGATTTACGTAAGGCTGGTCCAAACTTCCATTGTAAACAGTGTAGTTATACAACGGAAATTCTCTTTCATAGGTATGTTCATGTCCCCAAATTTCAATATCAACTCCATAATTGTAAAACAAATCTTCTAGGGCATATTTGCCGTTTAAGCCTTGCCGGATCGCATCAGTATAACTGAGGCAATCGTCTCCATCATCACTTGTGCAATACATCGAACGATGTCCCAGAGTCATAATCCAGGGTTGTTGTTTTCGATTTTCTGGTTTGTTGGCTTCTTCGAGATCAGAAATAATCCAATTGTATTGCCAATCAATATTACCAGAATCAGTATAATAGTAAACTTCTGTTGAGAATGAAATTATATGGACTGGCCCTATATTGTAACTATAAAATAAATTTTTCGTATCACCCGGCATTGTATAACGTTCTTGATAATGACTGAAATTGCTAAAAAGTACAATTTTTAGTGGCTATCAACTATCAACATTCATTTTCAGTTACTAAGCGCTTTCGTGATTTCCTGGAGACACCATATATGGTACAGAAGCAGCAATTGGCTGAATTTTTTTCATGAATTCATCACCAAGCAATCCTTCATACTTTCATAATTTCGAAAAATATAAAAATTAGTAATGGTCTTTTTATGAAATAAAAAAACTTACTCTCTCCAAATCGTAGGCAATATCTCCCACATGTAAAATTGCATCATATATACCAAGTTGGGTTTCATTTATTAAAAGATTAATTGAACCATCTCCTGTTATTCCTAAATCTCCATAAATCGCTAAATGAGGTGCCCAATTGGAACCCTCCGGGAAAGTTCTAAATTGAAAGTTTGGAGACCGGATTGATTCAGTTCCACAGTTGTAAGCTATAAAAAAAGCTAATGTATTTAGAAATCGGTACAAAAGTTTATTTTAATTACTGTATAATGTATCCGGTTTAAGATCCGTTAATTTGACATTGTGAATGTGTTGAGCTCTTCGAAGATACCCTCCATCAACAAACTTTTTTGTAGTCCCCTCAGCAGTTTGATCTAATGTATCGATTCCGTAATTAACAGTAGGAGTTTCGTTTTTAAAATCAATTTGGGTGTTCCATGTTACAACTATGTCTCGTCCATTATCACCTAATGCAATATGAATTTGTTCTGGTTGTTGAAGAGAATAGCCCAAATCAATACAATGGGAAATACATAAAACAATGATTAAGCAAGCTTTAGCTTGAGAAAACATTTTGTCAACACGTATCAATACTTTTACCTCAGGAATTTTATTGTTGTGACTTCTATTTAAATAAATTATTTAAATGTTAAGATTATACTTGTCTTTTACGAGATAAGATAAACACTTAGATTGAATAAGATGGGCAAAAAACATATTTTGATAAGCAACAAAAGAAAAGTATCGGTATTGATAGTGTTCTTGTTTTTTAGCCGTTCTAGTTATAAGTGCTGTGATTAACTTCAAAAAAAAAATCAATAACTTTATAAATAAGTTCCGAACTTTTGAGTGGAATACTAAACTAAAACAAAGATTTATTTTCACGGTCAATGAACTAAACTCAATTAAGAACTAATAATATTAATAGTAACTTTCATTAGGAGCAACAGTTTTGGTTTGATTATGTAATCAAATGTGCTGTAATCTTGCAGAAAAGTGCCTCTAAATTTGGTTCTTTGTTAAATTCAACAAATTTTTGTTGAGTAAAGCTAATATAAATAAAGTGGATCTAAATTCCCCATATGAATACAATACCTCAATTACGCCATCAAAAGATTTCAATCCTCTAAGATTTGAGAAATCATTATAGATTTCTATAAATGGTCTTTTTAGCAAGAATTGATGTATCAGTAAGACTATACTCTCATTAATTTTTCGATTTTCAATTAGCAGAGCTTGCCATCGTAAGACTCAATGAGGTCAAAAGAGAAGCTCACCCCATGTGTGTGATTAATATTGTTGCGGTCTTAGAATATTCGAAAGTTCTAAAAATTAGATGGAAGCGAGATAAAAAAACGTTCCAGTACATTCTCTGTGAGATTCTAATGCGGGGTAGAAAGTGATAGTAGTTCTTCAAATCTTCGAGAAATGTCTGGAATCTTCCAGAAGCTGCAAATGGGTATATAAATAAGGCGATTGGTCAAAAAGGTTGCAACAAGTATTAGTTACGAAACACTTACAAATAAGTTAACAGTTACAACCGTTAAAAAATTGTTAAAATAAATAAATACGGTGTAATAATAAACGTATGTGTATTAAAATTAATGATGTTATTGTTTGTCTTGAATCAAATCCAAACGAATTCGTCAATATAAATAACTGTAAAAACGTATCAATAATGAAATACCTATCGTGAAGTAATGTAACAAATATCCATTTTTTAAATTATTTTTTAAAAAATTATGCAATAATATATAAAACGTATTTGTTTACGACGAAAGAGGGGGACGCATTTTAAAATAGAATAGGTTATCCTCTTTAATTGTATTATTCGCTTTCCCCTATTTTGGACAAATTGCGAAGTATGATCTAAAATCTAAGTAATACCAATGATGGATTTACGCCTAGGCCCGTGGCATAATAGATGGTTTTACATAATTTACTGATAGATTTACGCGGCATAATTTTCAGAATGTCAAAATTTTAAAGGTGAAGAATATACGAACAATTCAAATTCAAAAAGTGATTTGAGTTATTTTCGCTATGAATTTATGGAATATTTTCAGTAAAGCAAAATAAATATTTTTTTTTAGAACTTACTTTCTAATTTATCAGATCACATTTTTTAATGGTTAAATCACTGGTAGTTAGAGAACTGCCATTCCGGAGAAATTCAAAACAAATTCGAGATCCTCTTAATGGCAATTTTTTAAGGACCGTAGAACTTCTTACTAAATTCGATCCTTTTTTGTCAAAACATTTAAAGTCCTATGAGAACCTTGGTGGTCGAAATACGTCGTAGATAAACCCAAACAACTAGTGTGCTTATAATTTAGAAGAGACCTTTGTAAATAAATGTATTTTCTTACATTATCTTCTTAAAGATTCAATGCTAAAGATATCCGAAAATATATGGAATATTGCATCACGGAATCTTCGAGATGTGTACCCTAATGTGTACCCTAATTTCTTTGTGCATTTTTTGAATTCCAGCTCCTAATTGTTCAGAAGAAAGATCTTTTTCCATAGAGAAAAGCTGCGACTTATATTAATCTTTGAAAAATATTATTGAAACGAATAAGTTATATTTAAAAAAAATATGTAAATTCATAAAAAGTTTTGTTAAAATTAATGAAAAATAATTTATAAATTAAATATTTGAAAATTAGATGTCTTATTTTGATAAACACTTTGTTTTGGAACAACATATCGGCGGTATATCGAATGGGGCCTAGGACGGCATCGGACCTAAATCCGCCACTGAGTAATACAGATGTCGAACTTTACTCAAGTAAACCAAATAAAATGTGTTCTGTACACTTTCATTTGATTAAGTTGTTTGAAAAATAATAACGTAAAGATATAATAAAGCGATAGTAAATAATTGAACAAGTTTTGTAATTAAATATAATGTTTGATAAAGTTTAAAGAGTATTTTTTTTATTATTTTAAACGTTTAACTATTTCAAATTCAAAGTATTTCTAAAAAAACCGAAAAAAATAATGAACATTTGATTGTAAAACATTTATGTCGGATAGTTTAACTTCCACATTTTTTCTTTTACATATTGCTTTTGTTCAAACTATACCTAATATAGTACCTAAAGATTTAACGAACTATTTTACTTACTACTCATATTTTTTTATATCGTTATTTAAAACTTAGCAGAAGATTGCGTAGCGCTTAGCGGTTAGGTTAGTTCATTTATAAATTACTTATTTAAGTTCAAAATTCTGAAATGTAGTATCAATTTTCTTTACAGCTTTTATGTATTACATATTATACTTACAAGAATGTCTGCATTTTGTTAACTGCGTTTTAAGAAGTGTTATTTAAATTGATTTATTTGTTTACCTCTTAGAAGTAGTACCAAGTAGTGACATAAGATAAAAGATTCAAGGCACTATGCCAAAGGTCAATAGACTTTTTACGTTATTGTGTACAGATCTGCTAAAGATACTTTTGAAAAGTATCAAGGAACTAGATAAGTAACATTTTAAAAATATCTAGAGTAACTTTGAGAATATAGTTACTCTTAAAAAGGAAACTTAAATACTTATCTTAAGTTACTTTTAAAGATGCATTTAAAGATGAACTATGCATGCACTAAGTTTTGTAACGTATTAGATAAAGTTGTTACGTAGTCAGATTAAGTATTTCAAATCTTTATTAATTTAGTTAAAAATGAAAGTTTGTATGTTTAATCCTTTGTAAAGACAACAAACTTTAAAACGATAGAAAATTAATATAAAAGGTATATATTTACCTGTATAGAACTAAACAAAATAATACTCTAAATGAAACAAAAAAAATTATAAAAATATCAAAACATACTTATAGCTAAATTGAGTAAAATAAAAGTTAAAATTTGTCTAAGCAAAATAAAAAAAACACAAAGAAAGCATTAATTTGCAACCAGGTATTGGGTACCCCATTTTATTATTTGCTGCATACTTTATTTTTCGATAATTTTCCTTATCTTATATATTTTTTGCCAAAAATAAAGGAACTAAGATACAGTAACTTAGATACTTTTAAGTTAAATTAATTAAGTTACTTCAAAGTAACTATGCGACATTTTTCCGACAGCTGGTTGCTTAAATTATACGTATTAATATATTAATGATAACTTTATTATGAACTGAAAATTTCGAATGAGTGTGATTTGAGCCTTGACAATTCTCGGTGACAGTTTTGTGACAGTATAAATATTTTTTCTGCTAGGAACTGCCTAAAAATGTTTGTTTTTCGATTTTGAAAACGTGGTAGTACCGTATTTCTTTAATTTTGTCGTAGCTAAAACATTTACAACAAAAATATAAATATCTACAACAAAGCTATAGAAATTCCTTCACTACAATATTTCTTTTTTAAAATGGGGGAAATTGAAATGGAAAAAATTAACGATTTTTTATAGAAAGAGTGGGTAGGTACTTATATTATTGCGAAAAAATTTCAAAACAAAGTTACTTACCGTTTATATAAATATAAATGTAATAGTGACGAAAGTCTCTTGTAACTTGGGCATTATATTCTTGAATTACTTATTCCTATATCAGGATGTGTTATTTTTTAAGGGAAAGCCATTTAATAAAATTTAAATACCACTTCCTCAATTGCAGTAAATGCCATTTACATTTATGTCTATAGACATGTATACTTACATGTTGTTAAATTTACAAATTGAAGAATTTCTGATTTATATGGAGTAACTCCATACATTTCAGTATTTTCTTCATAGTTTAGTAATTAAAATTATGTTTTATTTGTTAATTAACGTCTAAACCTGAAGATATTGCCATAACTTCTAACTATAGACTGCCGCCTCTTGTATCATTGATTAAAAATCCATCCAGCCTCAAAGTATTTTATGTATATTATTGTTCATTTAGATCCTACTTGAAGTAGTTAGAACCTATTGGTGAAAGAAACCAATTTGCCAAAAAATGAATGCCTAATGATTTTAAAGCTTTAAATAAACCAGTTGAATTGATAACGAAGGTAAATGTTCCCAAGCAGAAAGGGAAATTAGAAGACTTAACATTAGAGAATCATCTAATCATTGTTATTTAAATTAACTTTAGGTTTACAACATTTAAAAATTCCAGGAAAAAGAATTCAGTGTGAAAGAAGAGCTTTGTTTTATCTGTTTAGCTTTTTAAATATTTTGCTCTATATACCTAAACAAAGTAGCAAGGAAAAACAATCAATTAGCATAAAGTGTTAGGCAAGATGATATTTAGTGAAAGGTATTCGGATTCTTCCTAACTTTAATTTAATTATTTATTATTTGACATCGGATTATATGCATTTGCATGTTTGCATATGCAATTGCATATAATTCTTATAGCATATTTTGGTAATTTTTCATTGTAAAAGCTTATTTCAGTAATTATATGTGTTAGGCGTGTTGTATTATGCCGTCGACACGTTTCCCTTACGTCAAGCTCTGTAAGTATTGCACCCAATATTGCTTCACCTCACCTGGCTAGCCCACGGATTATATCAAGTTGCGGAAAAGATCAGAAACGAGTTCTGGATAGTCAATAAATTGATTTCTTCTACAAAAAAAGTGCTTTTAAAAGTACTATAGTGACTACAAGCATATAAAGAGCAACTACCAAACGTAACACTATCCCCAGAATCAATTTTAACACGGTGGGATACTTGGTAGAAAGCTTTATAGTTTTATGTTGAATATTTCGAAGCCATAAAAGAAGTAGTTGAAAAATTTGAAAGATCAGACACCATTGCAATCAATTCAAGCCAGCGGGTATTTAGGATCCTTCAATCAATAAAAAATATTGCTCTTAATGCAACACATTCCAGCATTAAACTCGATGCCATTGAGAAACTAGAAACATTCCTCTGTGCAAGTCCATAGAAATATTCGAAAAAATGATTAAACAGTATAACGTCCTTTCGAGCTAACTATTTCAATAGGTTCGTGCTAAATTTATTGAAGTTTTGTATACAATCCTCGGCTTTGAAGGAATAAAGAAAATTGATGCATTTATCAACGGCACTTCTGAAGAGATCTCCGAAAATTCCGCCAAATTTCAAATTCTGTTCGGTAACGTAAGTTGATGTCGAAAGTTCGTTTTCATCTTTTCACCATTTTTATCTATATGGTCCAATTATGGATCTAAACCATTCAAGTTCCCACTCAAATACACACAGAAAATTTCTGGAGAATAACTCTGGCGGCTTAGAAGTTCAGTACTGTACATAAGTACAGAAGAATTATATATATTAAGATAAATATAATGTGAAAATAAACGTTAATTTTAATAATGAATGGTTTTTGATTGTGCATATTTTGTCCTTTTTTAGTGGATACTTGCATGCATATTTTGGCAATTTGATAGTGCATATAATCCGATGTCTCTTTATTACATTATTAAACGCTACTAGCATAATATGCTTAAAAAATAATCAAATTTAATCAAATTAAATTATTATTGGTGTCCTGATTGTGATTTAGTTTTTAAATAGTATTATATCTATATTTAGAGAAAAGTAGGTATAAATAAAGTAAAAAGAAAACAAATATTTTTAACATTTGTTTACTACACGATTTAATTACATTGAATATTTGAGAATTGTTTTAATAGGTACTAGTAATTTATTATACTATAAATAATATTTTTAAATTAAATACATTTGTTTCTATCACAAACTAAATCAAGACAAAAGAAAAAAATATATAATTAAAATAGTATAAATATACTAAGATATTTTTCCTTCTGCAGTTCCATTTTGTTGAGGTTGAGCTTTCCTATCCTCATTTCTATCTATTTCGTTTTGTTGCATTTCTGGCTTTGCTATCATTTGAACAGTTAACATTGGCGATAATTCCGCTGTTTCGTCTTGTTCCTTTTCCAAATGCTCACAATTGCTTTCACCGCAAATTTTACATTCAAATAAGTCAGGTAAAATAGCTTTGCATAGTTTCTGAAACACAAATTTAAAATGTTAATTTTTTATTGAATACCAAAGAAATTATTATACTTCTTTCCATGTGTGGCCTTCGGCTTTACAGAACACAATGATGGCAAAACCAGGAATACATGCTAGGGAAAGTGATGCAATTATCCATCCAAGTGCGATCGCCCAATCAGGATATTGATATTTTCCGTTGTCGTATGTTGGCGGAGTATAATCTATTAGAGTAAATACCCATAGAAACTAGAAAAAAGAAAACTTTAAGTAAGGTTTTCAATTACTTACAAATGGTTAGCTTTACCAAAAGAAGAAGAGGGGTTAAAATCAACCAACAAAATCTAAAATAGATTGAGGGTGGTTTTCCTGTCATGTCTTCCACATTTTTCGATAAACGCCACGCGCCATAAAACCATGCCACTGCAATACTTTCGAAAAACGCCAAATACATAATAGATATTGATGCTGCGTAGTGATCAACTAATTGAAAATAGTAGATTCCACCCTAAAAATAATTAAATATATTACTAATGTTAATGCGGCACAAAACGAATAGTTTTGTGTTTAGAGAGGAATAAAAATTACCTGCGTTACGTTTGGCAAGCCAACTAAAAATGAAATAACACATATGATGAGGACAAGCATTTCGTGGCAAACAAGATTTCTTCGGATCCATCGTGGAAATCCGTCCTGTATTGAAGTAACTACTACTTCAACAATGGCAAACTATAAGAAATGTTATTATTATAAATGGGTTTTCGTCAGTTTAATTGTTGCTTCTTACCTGACTGTTGAGTCCTAAGCATAACATCATAAAGAAAAACAAAACTGCCCAAAATTGAGACGCTGGCATTTTGGCCATGGCTTGAGGATAAACCACAAATACCAAACCAGGACCTAAAAAAAATCAAAGAATTATTTAATCAGAAGGGTAAAAATGAAGTCTAGAGTAGCAAACGAAAAATACGGTGTAACAATAGGGAGACAAGTCACCAAATAAAATGATACACTGATATATGTGTTAAATGAAGATAGAAAAAATCAATATAGAGAAGTAGTAAGTTTTGAGGATATTGAAGGTAACAAAGATAGCAAGAACCATCGTCATCAAAAATGGATATTTCCTTGGTGAAATTAAAGAACGTTTAAGTTTAACCGTAGTGATTACTACAGGAAGGATGTTGCACTGAAGTGTTTTTTTTTTGAGGCTTTGAACTTTACAAGCTAGAAACAAAGACCTTCTTTTAAATAAGAGTTTTTAATTTTTATAACTGTTAATGTGCTGCTAAATTTTTGAGTCATTAAGAGTGTGTAGCGAAGAAAAAGCATTGATAATCCGTAATCCTTAAATCTGTACTTTGAAACGTGGAATTTTACTTGTTTCAAGGAAGTAGTATGAGTATCAAAATAACATTTAGAAAATTTCTTCTTCTTTCCACAAAAAAATGTGTTTTTTTAAAGAATTTGTGTAATATATAACAAATGGTATCATTTTTTTAAAAATATTAATTTAAAGTGTAAGTCTCCAATCGTTTACAAACTACTGCCTTCTCCAGTAAAAAGAATTACTATAGTCTGCCTTTTACATGTTACTTTATTGAACCAATTTTCCAAAAAGATTGATTAACGAGTTAATTGTCTTAATAATAATTCAAAAATTTTAAATCAAATCATTAAGTGAAAATATAACAATATAACTACGTACAGGTATTTACGTTGAGCTTAAAGCTTCCAATCATTGACTTAAAAAAAAAAACAGAAAATAAATTAAAGTTGTACTACTTTACTGTTGAAAGTATGTGCAACATTGTAAATTTTCGGTAAGAAGTGTATTTTTTAGAAAATTCTACAACTTCTCATATTTCGCCTATATTTTATGATATTATAATTAACTTTCCACATATTATGAGAAAAATAAAAGGATTTTCGATATGGACATAAGAAATCAAGAAAAGAGATAATACAAATTATGATCTTTGTTAAACACGTTTTAGTTTTGCATAATTTGTATCAAACTGCTGCACAAAAAAAAAACAATTGTATCTTATTTATATTTTTCAAGCAGTGTTAGTGAATTAATCTTTTTATACCCTGAGCATTATCATTTTCAAAATTATTTAAAAAAAATTAGCATACTTTAAAAAATGATCTTTAAAGTTAATTTGAATTATCAAAAGATGATCATTGTTAGAAATCCAATTTTCTTTTTTCAAACCAGAAGAATTTTTGTTTAAAGTAGATCAATAGTTCTATTAAACGTTAAGCAATGTATAGTAAGACGTGAAAGGATTTGTTTTAGCCGCACGAAAATGTGGGTAAAATTTTTTTGTTAAATTTTCCCAAGCTTCCTAATGAAGTATTACATAAACATTAGTATGCATTTTGAAGTAGATAATTAATTTTGGACTCGTTCTATTTAAGGGCGTCAATATCTGGAACGTTGCATTTTCTACTTTGTTTTTAATTTACTCGCGAACAAATCAGCCCATAATGAAAATCTAGCGACAGAAGGGAAAATTATATGATATGAGAATTAAGTTAGCAAAAAAATCGCGAATTAAATTAAAACCCAGATATTGATGTCCTTAAATGAAAAAAAAATATGATAACTTCTAGAAGTACGTTCTAGTAACAGTACACTCGAGACGAGACTAACTATATAAAAATAACTCGAAAATTTTTAATCTTGCATTAAATTTTTATAATCATAAATGTTATTTTCATAAAGATTTGATAAATTATATAAATTTAAATCTCATAGTCTCAAAATTAAGACAAGATTAGAATTACAATCTCGCTAAGTATTGAATTCGAGACGAGATCAAACAAATCTTGAATCGTCTCGTGTGTTCCTTTATTAAACTCTACAACTATTATTTACGCAACTTACCGTCATCAATAACATTTTCGATTGATGTATTTTGTTCTGTTGCGATATTTCCAATAGTAGCGAAGCAAAAAATTCCTACCAATAACGATGTGATAGCATTAATAAACGATACTGCTAACGTGTCATGTAAAATTTTATTATTATATTTATTGTAACTAGCAAAACAGATCATTGAACCAAAGGCCGTTCCTAACGAATTGAAATTTTGCGCTACTGCATTCACCCAAACTTTCGCATCCAGTAACAGCGGCCATTTCGGATTAAAAAAATAACGTAAGCCTCGATCAGCACCATCTAATGTAATCGCACGTCCCAAAAACATTATAATCAACAAAAACGGAAATGTAGCAGTAAAGTAGCGCACTTTTGCTGATGATTTGATACTTTTCCATATTGCAAAGTAAACAATAACCCAAGCGCATAACAAGCAGGCAACGAGATCCCAACGTAAATCGCCTGGTTCCTCAATACCACGGCTGATTTTTAATACTTTATGGCTAAAAAAAATTAAATAGACCTTGAAAACAGAAATACTTTGGCTAGATAAATTGCTGTTTATTGATCTTACTCAAAAAATTCTTCAGATGGAGTACGTGAATTATTTGATCTGGAAACATTGTAAATATGCTGAGCTGATGGTGGAATCCAACAGTCTTGAGTATTCCAACTACTACTGCAGTGACTCCAAGCCGCTTGTGGCCGAAAGGCCGCAAATAAATAATAAATTGCATATGCTATTATTACACTGTAATAAGTTGACATTAAAAACGATATCACAACGCTAGCTACGCCAGCACCTGCAAAGAGATTGAGGTATAAACAAAATATTTACAAGAATTAAGTATATGTTCTTCTACCTTTAAAAATAGGACATAGATGACCTAGAGCGCCTATCGGGCCTCTTCCAGTAAATTGTCCCACAGCTAATTCCATGTATAACATGGGAATACCACATACAATCAAAACAATGAAATATGGTATTAAAAATACACCTAAAAATAAAATAAAAAAATGAAAAAGGTCATATTAAATTATTGATTCTTTTAGGCTTCCCAGCGTACCTCCACCACTCTTGTAGCAAAGATATGGAAAACGCCAAACATTGCCCAATCCTACACTGTAACCAATGCAGGCTAAGACGAACTGCATTTTCGAAGCCCATTGTTCTCGTCGTTGTGGCTTCATGTACATACTATCAACATCATCGAAATGATCAGCACATCCTAAACTAGAGTCGAAACTGCGTGAATCATCTGGCGGTCTGAAATATATTTTGGTATTTTAATTTACAATAAATATTCATTTCACAATCACAATGCGATATATCGTAAATATGATCAGAAACGTGTACGGAAACATAAAAATAATTTTGTTATTTTTTAAGAAAATATTAAGAAATGTATTCAAACTGATCGATTTTTGATTTGTTCAGACAATACGTTTAGAATTTCAAACTCAAATTTGCGAGGAAAACCTTGAGATAATAAAACAGGACCGGCTACAGTATGATTTATTTGAATAAGTTATAAAATTAACTACTAAATGGTTTTTATACACCAAAGTATTCATTGCTTTCTTAGCTAATTTCATATCCTTACTTAAGTTTATTTATTTATCTAACGTATTCATTGATATTTGTACTGGAAAATATTAGTACATCGTTGAAGTAGAGGATATTAGAAAGGAAAAAATCTATGTAAAATAAAAAACGTAAATTCTTTTGATTCCCAATGGTTTTTTGGATACAATATTCATACTTTAATGTTATTCCATAGTTTGGAAAAATTTTAGGCCTTAAATATTAATAACTTTTACTATTAACTGTTCTTTTTTAAAAAGGAATATATTTTTGGTGTCATACTCACTGAGATTTGTAGGAGTAGAACTGTTTATGCATGTACATAAGTATTTAATTTATTTGGCAATTTTTTCATTTTCACTAAAATTTTATGAAGATATATAACATCAAAAGAAATCATGTCTTATAATAGTTATTAGTGCACTGTAAGTAAATCAAATTTAGAAAAAAAGATCAAAAAGAGTCAATTAAAGTCCACGAAAAGAATAACAGAAATGGAATAAATAGTTTAAAATAGAGTTCAGTTTGCATACATTATTGTAGTTACATGTTAGTTATTAAGACGCCAAAATTTATTTTTCTTAAAAAACTGGTATGATTTAATTATAAAGTGTTAATATAATTATAAAAATTGCTTCAATAATGATCTGGTAGTCATAGTATTTTTTTATTGTTATTTTATGTCGCTTTATAACTGCAATAGGTCTTTAGCGACTAGGGTCGCTCTACAACCCTTTGTGAGCTTTGAATTGCTTTTCAACATTTCGCCATGATTCCCGATCTGCTACTTTTGCCCTCTAGCTTCGCACATTAATCCCTTGTAAGTCATTTTTAGTAAATTACTTAAAATAAAACAAAAAAGGTTCTTTTAGAGTTGAATAGCCACCATAGACCTTCATCATATCTTATTAACTACGTTATAGTTTTATTAAAATCTATAAAACAATCTTTCACAGGTCCAAAATTTTATGAATTTCCAGGAATGGCAAACGCCCCGTTTTGTTTTCATATACCGGAGCCAATATGTATGCGTAAACAGAAGTTATACAAGCATATTGCATATTTAACAATAATAGCAATTAGAATAATCAACTTTGGATAGTGGGAAATAAGGACCAACTTATTTCAGGAAAACTATTTTTATTGTTATTTAGTTTATGTTATTTAGTTTTTTATTGTTATTTTAACAGATTTCGAGAAACATGTGTTTTGTACTTGATAAGAATAATGTTTTTAAACAATTTCATATTTATCAGTATTCAATTGGGATCTTGACTTATAGTTTTGCCAGTTGGCATATTGAATTTTAGATATTAAAATTTAAATTTGTGGCAACTGTGGAGTAAATTTTAATATTTGAGCCCTGAAGAAGTCAAGAATTATTTGACGAAACGTTGGAACGAAAATAAAATAATATTCCACAAATAAGTTGGTCCTTATTTCCCACTATCCAATGTTGATTATTGTGTTACAAGGACAGAAATATAACATGGATTGCAATTAGAATTTTGATTTGCTTAAAGATTTCAATTTTATTTTAAAGTATCAAATTTTTTTTAGGCATATTGGTAAGAAATGTATTATCGCTTCCTTACATTCTAGGTTAATTTTTCTTTTAAATTGTACAATGATTGCTTTACAATCATCCATATTCATCCATATCTGTGTGCACAATAAAATCAGATATATCTCCTAATACAGTCCTATTTAAATGTAATATTGTTCTAAAAAAACATTTTTTTTTGGTTTATTTTTAGTCTTATCTAAAGCTATGATTGTAAATAATTATTAGAACCTCTTTGGATTTGGTTTCTCTTTTGAGTTGGTATGTCTCGGTATATCAACTTCTAATTAAAGCGAAATTAAAATTAATGTTATTTCCTGGTTTCCATACGTCTGAGTTTGTCCCTAATGTTTCAATTAACCACTGCCTAGTAAATGGAATCGATTGAATAATACTTTTGTGTTGGCTACTTTTTATAAATGAAGACAGCTCTGCAAAAATTTGAAATACTTAGTATGTACCTATGTATTATAGATATGTTAATTTAACGTATATAAATTACGTTCATTCTTTCCATTGTTTTATCGTAATTAAAAACTAAAGCGAAAATAGGCGTAATAAGTTTATAATTTCTTTGTATGGAATTTCAATTAAAATGCATATCAATTAGCATAAGTTACTACAAACCTATTATTAAAATGTTTCGTTTTTAAAACTGAATAAATCTCGAATAAGAATTTAAATTTTTTTACAATTTGTCGTGAAACGATTTATGAGTACATGACGAACATTTTATCACATGAGACAGTGTATATATAAATTTTCTATTTCAAGGTTCGGACTTGATTTTTTCTATAGTTAAAATGATAAAAATCATAATTTTAAATCACTACCGCATGTGTTGGTGAAGCGTGCTATTAATTTGATAAGCAATGAATGTTGTGATGATCATTGAGATTAGAATCGATGTCAATAATATTAAAGAGAATAGGTGAAAAAAAAACACGCAAAATCGAAAGTTGTTTCGTCACAATTTTTTTACAAATTTTTAATATGTTTAATAACACTTGAACGTCTTGTTAAATGTTAATTTATCAATTATTAACTTTTAAATTCTTTAAGAAATCATTAAATTATCATAATTTAAAAATAAACTCACAGTTTGTATGAAGTTACATAAGGCAATCCATTCTTCATTACCAACTTGGTCGTAAGAATAGACGTTCGTCGTTTTTGTGTTTCCATTTTATTTAATTAAAAGCTCAAATAAATGGATTAAAAACTATTAATTTCTAATCGAAAAAGGGAAGTTTCTTTCCGCGTGTTATCACTACTTCTTTACTACTTCTTTAGTATAATAAAAATGAGGTTTTCATTTTCACAGTGCAAACTTTGAATCTTCGGTGGATTCTAATGAATGGTATAAATATTTGTTTTTCATGTTTATCAAAAAATACAAGAAGGAAAAATAACCTATGCTTCTTCATCATCAAGAAGCATAGAGGGGTAAATCGATAAATCGTTGTGCTAATATTTAGTCGAGGTGACATTTTTAAATATTTCAGAAAAGAAAGAAATAATTAATTCAATTATAAGTTAAAAATATTTAAATGATGTCAATTGTATTAAGTCGACTTATCTATAATGAAATGATTTAGATAAACTAATCTTACGATAATCTGTTATAAACTTTGTTTTTAATTGAATTGAATCACTTATACTTGGTTATACAATTTTATAAAGAAATATACCATAAATTCCTATAAATGCAAGTTACTAGGATTTTTGGATTAGACTTTAAGCTCTACATTTACGGTAACATTTCACAATTTTTTTCAAATGATTGATTTATAAAAAGATTTATAAAAAAAAAGAAACGTTACCGTCTGATGCAAATATGACTAAGAAATTATTTTTAATGACCTCAACTTAGCGTTGTCATACATAAGGTGGGCTTAAAAGTAAATATTTATCGAATTATCGATAAATAATAATTTCGTTTCGAGGTAACACAAAGAAAATATTCTTATGCAAATTAAAATAAAATAGCTTATTAATTGATTGCTAAATTCTTAAACAAATTTGTTCAAATAGAGTGAAATAGGCTCTAATAATTATTAAATAAATATTTTCTAAAAGATCTATGGAAGTGGAAACATTTTCGACTTGATTTAAATATTGTAATCGTAATTTTGACATAAAATTTTACAAATTGTTGCTACACAGACATTTAAAAAGAAAATTGTTTATTTTTTTACAATTGAGTAGTTATCGTTCTTGGAATATGCACATACGTTTTGAAGTGGGTAAATTGACCTGTCAAGTTTAAAAACTATATTTATTTGCGATCATAAATATAAACTTTATTATTTTTCTTTCTGAATCATTTTATAAAAAAAGTAGAGTTTTTTGTTACCTAAACTCTAGCGGGCTGCCTCAAGGTAAAGAACCTCTCCAGGGATAGACTGGAGGAAAGAATTCAATCACGTGGATAATTTAATAAGCCGTCAAGCAGAAGACAAACAAAATCCTTAGTTATTTAAATACCCGTACAACATATTTTTATAAAAATTTACATTTTTTTAAATACCGATATTGGAAAAATATATCATATTTTTTCGCTATTACTGAATTACTTATATGATATTTGCTTTGTAATTATATAATTCGAAATGTTAAAATAACTAATATTAACAATGAAAATGTTACGTTGTTTTGTTAAAAAATTAATAAAAGCTGAGATCTGAATTTTATCATCTGTTAACAAAACTTTTAACGTAAAATTAACAAGTTTATCACTTAATAGATTTGGCTATTATTATGACTAAATTCGATATGAAATACACATTAACTAATGTTTTTGATAAACCTTTAAAATCGATATATCTAAAACTAGCTGATCCCCGCAACTTCATCTGCGTAACGTAGGTGTAGATTATCTTTTTTCCTTTCAAATTTGCCATTTGTAGTGGTATAGGAAAATTTTTATTTTTCTTTTTTTTTTTACGAAAAACATAATCATACTTAAAAACACTATTTTGTCAACTTTAAAAAGACACATTTAATAAACTGTTGCAAAGAAAAAAATTGTTCTATATAATAATCAATTATTTTTCAAAAAATATTTATAAATATCTAAAAAGAGTATGTCTATTGCGTATAGCTACGGTAGGTATACCTACCGTAGACTAAATAATATGTAAATCAATCAGCATCTATACATTGGTCTTATAATTATAAGTAAAAAAGTCGAAAGTTATCAAAATACTCGCATCAAAATAACAGAAGTTAAGGGTTTAGATTTTTGAATATTAGTAGGAATCCCATCTCACTGTTTCGATTCCCGATAACCTTTTTCCAAAAACTATTACACTTTTGCAATGTACAACACAACCGCGAAATTGAAATTTGTACAATTGCACAAAACCCAGTTCTTCCATAATCAAGTATAACCATTATGTATCTATAAACTTATTATTAAAATATCTGAATTTCAACTATATAATTAAACCATATTGGATAGTCTAGAGTTCACCATAAACGATTTGGCGTATGCCGTTTGTTCTAGAAGAGCATTTTAAATTTCTTTTATCATTATGGCTTACCGTAAAAATGTCGGTATTTTCTTTTAGTTCGCCAAATTTCAAGGGGTACTCGCTCACTAATATAATTATTTCAGATTTTCAGGTTTACGATCGCGGTGACCATGCGACATTTTTCAAATAACTTACATTTTTAAACTTGTGATATCTTTCGAATGGAAAGTTCAAACTAAATAACTCAAAAAGTTATATAATAGTATTGAAGCAACCTTAAATATTAAGTCATTTATTTTGATAAGGATTAATTCCAAAGTGTAAATAAAAGAGCTTTTATAACGGTGGCGTTTATATATATTTTTTAAAATGAATAAACACATATTGTGATATAACTATAATAGTTAGACATATGCCGTTGTTTTATTTTTTGTAGATAATGATATGTTCTGCAAAATCGTACTACATTATTTTGTTCTATAACCAATAGTTTTCGCAGCGCACGCGATAAAAGAATGTTTTTTGGTAATTTTTTCAGACCTTGGGTTACATTATTGGAGTTTTAGAATGGATCCCTAACTTTTTTTAAAATTTAATATAGCCTATGTTCACTGGAAATAGTGTAGCTTCTCAACAGTGAAAGAATTTTTTAAATCGGTCTGGTAGTTTTGGAGCCTATTCAAAGCAAACAAACAATCAAATGTTTCCTCTTTATAATAATAGATAGATTTGCTTTACAAGAATTATAGATCGAAAAATTATTATTTAAAATCTTTTAATATATGCTTAGTTCAGAACGCCAGAAATTTTTTCGTTACTATTAACTGTTTTTTAGGGTTTCTCAAATAATAAGTTAAGTTATTTTCATGTTTCTTTTTAATTACCATAAAATATTTTTAAAAGATAATATACTGACGTCTGTACTAACGTCTATAACTGGGTATGTCGAATCGTTTTTGTCTTATTATAATCAAGCTGTAACAAAAAAATGACCTTAGTTACTTTGAAGTAGCTTGGTTCCTTTTAAGTATCTAAGCTATTGTACTTTAGTTCCTTTAGTTTTCAGCCATATCGACTAGTATCTTATACCTATACTTTTCATAAAGAATTGTATCTTTTTACTTAATAAAGTATCTTAGATACCGAAAAGTTACTAAGATACAAAAAATGATCTAAAATAACAAAAAGGAACGAAAAATAAAGTATGCAGCAAATGTAATAAAATGGAGTAGGCACCTGTTGCACAATTTAATGTTTACTTTGTGATTTTTTTGGTTTGAAAATTTTTCACTATTTCGGCCGTAAAAAATAGTTTCGGTCGAACATTAGAGTTGACTAGAGTCTTGTATTTTTAAAGGTGTTGACGCTCATTTTTTCTAATATAATAAAGATAAGATATCTATGATCTGATTAACTAACAACTTTACCGTATACGTTACGAAGCTTAGTACCTTAGTACATACAAAGTATACAAAGTAACTAAAAAGGTATATTTTAAAGTATCTTTAAAGTAAATTAATATAATAATATAAAAATCTAAGTTCCATTTTTTTAAAGAATAACTAGATACCCAAAGTAACTTCGGATATTTTTTAAAAAAGTAACTTATCTAGTGTCTAGATTCTTTTCCAAAGTATCTTCGAGTTCTTTAATTAAAATAAAACTATTTTAATCTTTATATGCGTCTTTTTGATAATTATTATTCTGATTTCTGAAACCTCCTTACATGAGTTCATCTGCTTTACGTTCTAGGCTATTGGTTTCCAAAAATATTCCTTGTTTTAATTGGCCACCCTGTTGAAAAAGGTATTAAGAGGCATTCTGAAATCATTACACAATAGCCTTTTATAATTTTAAACGACTTTAAAAGATCTCTAATGGGGTTTTTGAAAATTTGGAAAGTCTTTAAATGACTTTTTTTAACAGAGCAAACTTGCTTCTAAGATAAATCCCGGTAGACAACCTCTTATATCCCTATGTATATTTCCTAGTATACAATCAAGTTATTCTGGAGAATCCTGGCGTAAAAGTAGTTTTATTTACCCGTTTAAGAGCTAACTACTGGAGAACCAGATTTTCGGTCTTAGTCTATGTATTTTATTCTGCTTTTAATACTTTAAAAATGCATTATATCTGGATAGGTTTTAGTATAATTACCTACATTCGTTCCCAGTTGAAAAGGTTGGATATTAGTAATAAAAATTTCAGTAAATTGCGTCAAATAACTATTTGTGAGAATTGCTAGAACGTAACGCATGTCGGTATTTTTGTGACAGTTGGGGGAAAGGGAAGAAACGTGACTGCCAGATTATTTGCAAACTTTAGATCATGAATGTTGTTTCCCATCAATTTGCCTACCAGATCCACGTGGATAGTATTTTCTATCAAAAATATTATATAAAACCTTCTGTTGATGAAGTCACGGGTGACAGCTAGTTTAATTGTTATGAATGAATGATAAATTTATAACAACACGTTTAAATCCTTTTCAATAATAATAATAAAAGTTTTTTATTGGTCTAATCTACAGTAACAATATATATACAATAAAAGAAATAAAATAATATAATAGTAAAAGTTCCAGACGCATGTCTTTGCCTTTCAACAACTTAGAAAACAAAAAAAAAATAGAAAAAATAAAATAAAAAATAAAAAAAAAGTAAAAAATAAATATGATTCTTAACTATATAAATATTTAAAGATAATTGTCTCAGATCACTGGGAAAAACGTCCTTAAAAAACCCAGTACTTATTTTGTTAGTTAAAAATTAGTGAATAATATGTTTTATTCTCTAGTGTTTTCTTATGACATTATGGTCATAGGTGCCTATACTTTTTATTAGGGCACTCTCATTATCCTCGCATCTTACAAAGAATTTTTTACACACTTCCCTTAAAAATACTTTTATCATTGGAAGGTTTCCGTCTTCATGTAATTGTTTAATCATTGTATACCTGGGGGCATTTAGACCAAATCTTAAAAATTTGTTTTGTGTCACCTGGAGTTTTTTAAGATTGGTTTCACTAGTAAAACTCCAGCATGGTGCAGCATACGTGAGCATTGGTCTTACCAGAGCTTTGTACAAAAGTATTTTGTTTTTTGTGCATAGAGCACTGTTTCTATTTAGCAAGGGGAATAGGGTCATAATTAGACCCTTTCCTTTTTGCACTAGATTATTTATATGTGCTGTGAATGTTAATTTTTGGTCCAAAGTGACCCCCAGGTACTTTAGTGTGGGAGACCACTCTATTTCTTGGTTGGCAATTTTAACACGTTTCTTTTTAATTGGCCTTCGTTTAGTTATTAAAATGGCTTTTGTTTTTCCAGCATTTATTTTAATTTTCCATTTTATGAAATACCTATTTATTCGATCTAAGATTTTTGTTAGTTTATTGGCTACTGTGTCAGTTCTCCAGGATGACACGGACAGTGCCGTATCATCTGCAAAAAGTGACACTGCCAAGTTGTTCCTACAAGGGATGTCATTTAAATATATGATAAATAATATAGGCCCTAGAACTGATCCTTGGGGTACACCGGCTGTTAGTTTCTTTTGGTCAGACAATGTTTTTGCAATCTGAACCCGAAAAGTTCTGTTATGGAGATAGGAAGAGACCAATCTAATTAGGTACTTCGGAAATCTGTATTTGATTAGTTTAAATAGCAGCCCAGCGTGCCAGACGGTATCAAATGCTTTTTCTATATCGAGAGTAACCAAGCCAATGTGCTTCTTTTTGTTAAACTATTCGGTTGCATTGTCAACCAGCCTTGCTAGCTGGGCAGTTGTTGAGTGTCGCTTCCGAAAACCGAATTGTTCATTGATCAGGATATTGTTAGTTGTTAGGTAATTGATGATGTGTTCTTGTATTATTTTTTCGGTGATCTTGCTTAACGCGTCCAGTAAACTAATGGGTCTGTAATTATTTAGTTGTTTGAGGTCTTTACCTGCCTTTGGTATGACTTTGACAATCGCTTGTTTCCATTGGTTAGGGAAATATTGCTGGCTAAAAATATGGTTGATGGTGTATGATAAATATACTACGGCTTTCCGCGGAAGGTTTTTAAGTGCTCTATTAGTGATTTTATCAGGGCCAGGGGCCTTATTGTTTTTTAACGATTTAATTATTTTCTTTACTTTACCTGGAGATATGAAAGGGTAGTTAGTTTCATTCTCTGACCTGTCTTTAGCAAATTTGCTTACTGTTCTGTTCACTTTGAGAGTGTGCGCCTGTGAACCTAAGTTTTGGTTTTGCGTGGATATTTTTTCAAAATGGGAGGCCAATAAATTTGCTTTTTCGTAATCTGTAGTTGCATATCGATGATTATCCATTTTTATTGGAGGGACATTTGTAACGTTACCCTGCATGTTCCTAACTGCTCTCCATAACGTACCACTTCTATTTTCTAACGTTGCGGTATATTTGGTGAAGTTATCGTTTTTGAATTCTCTTATTTCTGTTTTTACTTTTGTATTTAAATAGTTAAATAATACTTTATAAAATTGTGAATGAGATTTTTGCTACATTTTCCTAATTTTGTCCTTTTCAATGTATTTGTTAGTCTTAATGAACTCTTTGATAAAGTTCAAATCTTTAAATTTTCATACACCTTCATGAAAGTTTACCTATAGACTTTTTTACAACTCGTAGTTAATTAGAGACGTTTTTATTAGTTTTTTCCTTGGTTATTTAGAATCGCTTCAACTGCCAGGGTCATTAGCGACTATCTTGTCATATATTTGTTGTTTAGAAAAAGTGTAAGTTAGTTAATTAATTAAAATGCAAAAACACATAGTACATAGGTACTATAAGATTGTTAAAGTTACAAATTTAAATTCGATCAAAGGAAATAAATATAAAAATAATAATAGATATCAATCAAACGATTTGTGTATTAATCTTTAATTGTTTTTTTTTCTTTTTAAAGCGGGAGTTACTATAATCTATAACTATAATCCACAAAGGTATAAACATTTAAGTTTTATCTAACCGTGAGTTTATCTCAAAATTCGATAAAAATATTTTTAGACCATTAAATGAAAATTCTGACATTTAGGTAGTCTTACCAATACATAAACTGCAATGAAAAATACAACATTTTTAGTACTTTCTATCGATTATGCTATCAAATTTGTAGAAAATGTTTAAGATAGGTGCAAGCATTATATTGTTATTAAGAATACCTTATCTAAAGCCGAATAGTCGATATTTAAAATTTTAAGTTTTGGAAAAACGCTGGACATTGACTAAGAAAAAGTTACGGACAAATTTATTACGAGTCTTATATATTACAATAAATATTAAATGAACCCTGAGGCTGCTATGTTGAGAACCAATTAACCTCATCGTGGAATCCCTATTTAATAATGATAATAAGGTAAACTAAAGGTAATTAATAAGAAAAAACAAAAAAACCATTTATGCAGTTCTAAATGATAAAAATATAGATATAAAACTTTTATATAAAAGAACATTTGGAGAGGTAAAACAAAACAAAATTGCAGGTAGATAAAAAAATAATAAGTAAACTAAACTTATACGAGCATAAGAAAGATTGAGAAAGAATTAGCAAAACATTATTTTTCTTCATTTTATATCTTTAAAAAAGTTTAATTTGTTTGTTTCATAAGATATTAATTAAATTCCCACAACAGCAAAAAAATGTAAATATGTGTTACGTAATAAGGTTCAGGACACTAATGCAAATAATGCCAACATGTCGGTGCAGTAGCATAATCCTGCCCTTAAAAGTAAACTTGTAAAAGCAGGCCAGAAGTTTAGTAACTTGTATTGCATAATTGATTTTAGTAATATTTCGTCGTTTCACTTATTTATTTAATAAGAAAGAATTTTATGCGAGCTATAATGGGGGTATAATTTTTGGATGTTCGCATGCAATTCAATCATCCGATTTTGTGTGATTCATCAACTGATGAATTAATATGAACCAAAATGTTTTAACGACGATGGTAACTTTAAATATAGCCTGAAGAAGTTAAAAAATATAAACCAGCGAAAGCTATCAAGGAGATATATAACAATATATTTACTTTTGTCTTTACAATGCATCTTGTGAAATGGCGTGTATGCAATCTGATATACTGAATGTAAAATATAATAAAAATATTAAAAATAATTAAATTAAACAAAAATAAAAACAAGACTATCATTGGTCTACTGGTGAACTAATGGTCAAAGTCTCGCTCCAAAACCGATAGGTACTGGATCCGAATCTTGAAACGGGAAAATTTTCAATATTTTTCATTTTAAGGATTTTTATTAACACTAAAATCGCTAAGAATATTAGCTCCTTGACTGTTATAGCGACATAACCACTAAGAAGTCACCTCACATAAGCGGTGATCTGATAATATTTGATAATCACAAGTGAGGATTGCTTAGGGATCAAAATAAGAGTTTGTAAGTAAGAAAATGAAGTAAACAGTAAACAATGAAACTGTTCAAAGTAAACGAAAATTTTTTGCGTGATTTAAATGTGCTTGTTAGAAAAAGAAATTATTTATAAAAACTCGAATAACAAAATCAATATTTTCCATACCAATTCAGCATACATCTGGCAAACAGTGTTTCATAATAATTTACATGCATTAATAAAATATAATACAATAAGTAGGGTAAGGTTGTAGAAGTCGTACTTTTTCGTTTTAGTAGTGTAAGTCGTTTTAGTAATTTATATTGCATGTAGTACGTTACTGCTAAAATTATGTCTCATATTTTTAATTCAAAGCATAAAATTTAAAGAGTTATTTACTGCAAAAAACAAGTTAGCTTTATTCATTGTTTGGTTATGGTCAATTGAATTATAAATGGTTTCGTAACTTCAATCATACGTAGGTACATGATATTCCATAGTCGTAAATAAAAATACAAGTTTCGGAAGGGCGATAGAACTTCACGAAAATATAAACAATGAGTTGTGAAACAAAAAATTAATTAATATTTGCAATTATTATTGTATGTAATTGTTTAAGTATTGATTAAGATATATTATTCAATTATTATAATTATCCAGTTTTAAAGTAGGTACGATTTACGCAATAGGAGGTACGATTTAGAAAATGGGTTTCCTAAGTCGTCCTTTTTTCGTAGTCATAACTTTTAATAAATTTTAATCAAAATAGTTGGGTTTATGATATTTAGTTCAAATAAATAACAGTAACGGGAAAACAGGATAATATTCCTACAATTAGTTTTTGAAGTTATACTTATTTAGGCGTAGCATGAGAGGGAAACAAATATATTTATTACGGAAGTTAATTTGAGTTGTTGTTCACTGAACAGTATACGATTCTAGAATAACCTTTTTATATATCCTACGATTTATACCTATATTTTCTTAGGGGGTACAACTTGCGTAACCTTACCCTATATGTATGCAACAATTTTCATTCAATTAGCATTGATATCTTTCTTAAAATGATCTGTAGTTTTCATTAGTTGGAAATAAATATTTATATGAAACCGTTTTGTATCTGAAAAACCAAACTGTGAAGATAAGAAATGATTATTCGATGTTGAGAAAAATGTTGAAAGAAATTGCCATACCTATTCGATTTCAAGGTGCATTTAAATTAGTTCCGTCATTTAACGTTCGTGCATTATATTATTTCCTTATAAATACCTACTACGAAAAAAAAAATTTTTCATAAATGATATTTTGAAAAAAATTTAATCATCATATATTCATCTAATTATCATTAAATTAAAGTAAATCATTGGAGAATAAATTAACGCCTTCATGTGTTAAAAAAACCGGAGAAAAACTGCTACTGTTTTATTCAATCGATTATTAACATACTAATGCAAATATGAGAACGTCATTTAAATTTAATAATAAATAAAATGGTACGAATATGTGTAGCACAGGTGTTAATTATGAAATTGATCGATATTTTCATAAATAATTTCTGTTTATGACATTTTTAAATTGTATTTTTCATTCATTTTATACATTCATCTTGCCTTGAATTTTGCATAGGAAATTTGTTTGGTGCATTTTGAATGCAGTAATTTCGTTATGTTAAAGAATACATAAAAAATAAAAAACCAAAAACTCAAGGACATATTTTGTAGTTTGTAAACAATAAAGAAAAAGTCATAAATATTATTAATAAAAAAATGGTATTCAATTATTTACAATTGAGCCACAAAAAAAAAATAAATATAAAAAGTTTTATCACAAATCAGACAATGCTAGCCTTGATACACTTTATTATTTTTTTTACAAATTTTTTTATTAATGTAACAAGTTTATCTTTTAATAAATTTTCTAAAAATCTGTCATGGTTTCTGTTCAACTCGCAAAATTTATTGCATTATTTTATATAGGATTTTTTCATTCCGGAAATGCTCTTTTTCTCTTCGGAATAATCATATTGAAAAATCCAAAACTAAAGATTGGCACAATTAATGACGAGATAATAAAAAAAATTAACAGGCTTTTTAACCGGAAAAAGACAATTGATAATATAGGAGCCGGTGTTTGTTCTTTTTATTTATTTTGTAAATTTAATTAGATCATTTTCCTCTTACATACAAGTGTGTAGGTATTTATAATTGAATTTCGGAATTAAAACCGCAATTTTATTTTCTTTGTTATAAATTATTTAATTTCTACTTTGTCCTCGAGCTCTCTCACATGTTATTTATCCAACTATCGTATTTCGTTTATTGCGTCAAAAAAAGATGGAATATGGAAATAAAATATTGCGTTAATGAATAAGAGATGCCGACATGTTAGACGTGCGGCGTAAATAACGAATATTATATAGATAGGGAAAAATTATGCAAAAGACGTAAATCGAAAATGCTCGCCTATTAAGTATTTTACAACGACAAAAGCAAATAAATAATAAACTTAAAGATTACGTCCTTGTTTCAATTTTAGATAAGTATTTTTATAGTAACAATACCAGACAAAACGTGGATAGACATGCACTTGTGATATGAAGAAAAAAAAATCCTTTTCAAACTAGATTTACCTTCAAATCAACTGATAATAAAATAAAATAGATATTGAAAATGATAAAATTTGGGTTATTTTAAAAACATATTACGTAACTTTTAAATTTATAAATTAAACATACTTTAATAAAACTCATAAAACTCTACTTCTGTAGAAATTCCACCCGCTACTTCAGGAAGAAAAAACCTAATGTCGCCCTTTTCACAAAATTCACAATTCTCCAGATATCTTTATTTCATGAAACAAAAATCTCACGATTTTTTTAACATTTTAACAATTTAAGACTAAAGGAATGGGGTTAAAATATTAAAATATATTTATCTGTAATTTATTATTTAATATTGTTTAGCCGAATAAAGAGTCGGGTTCTTAATGTTTTACATAATTTTTTTATCTCTTCACACTAAAGGAATGATACATACGTGAAAACATTTCAATGGAATATTTTCAAATTTTTTTAATAAATCTAAAATAAAGGAAAACCTCAAGAAAAGAACTTTTCTAAGATTTTCATTTAATTATTAAGTCATTACCATCTCTTTAGAAAGTTTCAATGTTTACTAAAGGGTGGTACTGTCTTCCATGGGAACCACTGCTGTAAACTATTATATAATTTAATTTTCACTTTGGATGCAATGGCTGCACTACATGTACTATTGCGTATTTCAATACATTTGGTTCTCTTTTTATACGATTTTAAACTTATGCGGCCAATATATCAAGGAGCATTGTTTTAAAATTACTTTTTTAGAGCGTTTTGACATGTTTAAATGATAAGAATTTTACAAATAGTGCTGAACTTTCTAATAAAGAAAAAAATGTGAAAAAATATTAATTTTTTTTCTAAATTTTTTGGTATTCCCCTTGATTAGGTACGTCAGTATGGATCAGAACCATTATGGTACAATTAATTCACAAAAATTGAACCAAAATCTACAGAAAATACAATCAAAGCAGTAAATATCCTTTTCAAGCACGTCAATAGTTGGTAATGTTGCGTTTTTCTATTTTGTTTTTACTTTACTTCTCGAATAAATCGAGCCATTATGGTGCTGATTCTCATTATCGTACCTGATCCATGGGGAACCAAATTTTATGTATAAATTTAAAAGGAATAAGTACTAAGCCTTTTAGAACGAATATGATAAGACTAATAATTTTTCTGTTTAATAAACCTATTTTTATGAGATTTTCGGTGTATTGTAACTCATTGATTTATTTTTATATGGTTTTGACAAAATATGGAACGTATTATTTATTTTTATATGAGGGTTAAGTCTTTTTTTGTACGATTTCTTTTTACGAGTTTTCCTGTGGAACGTATCTATCGCATGTATACCGACTGTATATTCATACTATGTTCATAATTAAGGGTATGCTCGAGTCTGTAATTTCCTAAGAAATCAGTTTTAATGGTTTAATTTTGGATTTTATTAATTAATAAGATTAAAGTTATATTACTTTATGGTTAAATGTAAGACTTCAAAGAAAAAACAATTAATATCTGATATGCACCCAGATGCAATGGCATTTCCAATGTAATAAGCTGTTCATAGTACATATCAGCGAAAAAAAATTTGTTTGGACCGTTTTTCAAATTTCTTAAAGCAGTGGAGGAAAATTGTAATAAAATGTCTTTGAATTTTTTAAAATCACCAATACCTATTGTAAAAATTATGAATCAATGAGCCTTTATTTCAATTTGCCACTATATGACCCTTGCCTGCCAAAAGGTTGCCAACCACTACTTTATTATAAATATTATGAATATATTTTATTAGTTATTACCTCAAAAAATATTTGTGTATGATTAAAAAATTGGCTCGCCGTTACCAAATTAAAAATTATAAGCCAAGAAAATGTAAAATAAAATTACAAAAAAAACATAATTATTTATTTTATTATGATTGAGTACCTATTAACCTTCTGTAGGTCTTTCTCAATTCAAAAGTTGTCAATCCAAAACTATATTTCTTCTATACTTATAATTATCCCTTAATTTTGAATTGGGACAGCTAATATGACACTGACAACATCCAGAATATTGGAATCAGAAAGTTTGGCACTAGTCTGAAAAAATCGAAATGTAGAGGAACTATGTCTGTATGTATAGAAAACTATGAACACATTTGCTTAATATAGGTAATTTTTAAATTTATGTATATATATTTTTAAAAACAAGTTTTATTTCACAAGATTAAGAAAATATATGAACAGAGGCGGAAGTTGCATTTAGCAAAGGTGTTAAATTCCACGTTTCTCTATATGTAATTTTACGTTATTTTTAAAGTTTTGCATATATTATGGTAAATAATGTACTGTACCTTAAGGCAAGTTTAAATTAAAATTAGTTATTTTTCGCAAGTATGTAGTATAATCGCAGACGCAATTGATATACCTTGAATTCAAATACAAATACAAACTGCAATAAGAAAGTAAACAAACTTCATCAGAAATTCACTTTTTACGAAGATTATTTTTCTGTAAGCTTCCTTATCTTTTATATGTGTATATTAAATTTTAATTTCAGATCATAAATCTTAAGAAATATGTTAAAAATATTTTTCATGTCAATAAATTTCTCTATCTTAGCCGGCATCTAGTTTAATATTACTGGACGCCTATTACTGGACATGAAATAAAAATCAGTCATGAAAAACTATAATTTACTAAAGAGAACTTGTAGCAGTAAATGCCACTCGTTATTGTTACTTTGCATGTTATTTTAATTTTCAATTTAATTTAACAAAAAACTATCTTTTAATGAAACTATCAAGCTTTTTTAAAACTCCAATTTTTCAATCCTTAAATTCTTACTTCTGTAGACTTCGATAGACGGCTAGTATCTACGGATTAACTATAATTCCGTTGACGTCATTTTTAATAAAGCATTAACAAATAGCTAAATCGCTATTTTTCTTTAAAAACCTTTATCATCATTAAGATTATTACAATAAAAAATATTAACTATAATGATAAAGAATTATGATTTCCGGAAAGTTATCTGACGGTTTTTTAAATACCAAGCTACTGTTACCACTAACAAATAGGAAAATGAATTCAATTATAATAATGCCGTGCAGTAAATTTCATGTTTAATATAATTGCTTGATTTCAATTAACATTTATGAAATTAATGTAGTTAAATTATATATTATTTTTTTTATTTATTTAAATGTAAAAAAATCTGGTAAACATTTAGCTCCACTCGGGCTTGATTAACTATTTTCAAACCGAAGACTAATTTACTGAAGAGAGTCAATAAATAAAATTTAATTATAAAGTCATTAAGATACTAATATACAGAAAATATTTTTCACCACCAATTTTACTATATTTCGCAATGGTTAAAATTTTTGTATTTATTTCTATGTTTAATACTCACAGAATTGTGGTTAATTATATTATCAAAAGAACTATATTCATGGTTGATTCTTGAATTTTGCAAATATATTTCAAATACAGCAGACTCAATATTAATTACATTTCTATTATTAAACTCTTTCTTTATCTAACATAATTATTGAAATTTTATAATAGGATGTGGGTATCAATACCTATAGCATAGGTTACTTGTACGAAAAGTGTTAAAGAGTGATTACGATGATTGTTTGAGGTACCTAAACGTAGGTAGAAAGATACAGTACAATTGTATATACTTTATGCATACAATTCATTACTTATGCTGTATGTACTATTGCAATAATTATTTTGAAACTAATTGTCTTCTTAATCCAAACATCGCTGCCGATGTATGGTGATCAAAACTTAGAACCTGAAAGATGGTCCTTCTCCAGCTATTACGTTCTTCCATCTGTCGCGCTTCCTTGATACGAATTACAAAATTAAAAATATTATATGTTTCTTTTTTTAATCTTCATTTAAAATGCCAATGTCATTTAAATAATTTCATAAATAAATTCATACCTATAGGAACCACTAAAATAGTATTTCTTAACCTGGGGGCTCAATCGAACTCCAGGGGTTCGGTGAGTCAGTCTTGAGGGTTCCGTGGAGGTCAAGACATACCCCCGACTTATATACTTTGTGGTGATTCCCCTCCCCATTTATACCTATGGTTTGAATTTGAGAATTTGAAAAAAATCAGTTTTAATTTTCCAATTAAGAAGAGTTCGATGAATGCACACATGATTCTGCTAAGGGTCAGTACCTCCAACAAGGTTAAGTACCACTGCTCTAGAACATCATTCATCTAATTGTACTTGATCACTCCATTTGTATTTATTTTCATGGTTCCTTGAGCACATAGCAGGACGGTAGACGCAAGGCCTATGCACAACCAATATGCACTTACATTTGAATCTTTCACATGTATCAATATGTAGGTATAAACAGTCAATTGTATATACTATACATATATAGTACCTATGTCCAAATTGTCAATTCCATAAACATACTGTATGTATAAATTTTTTTTAATTTTTACACAACGATAAATTCACGTATAAGTCATATGTGCATGCTCTTATTAAATCAGGAAATTCATTACAATCTAATATCAACAGTTGAATGAAGGATGTTGCGAGTTGTTAAGAGATAATTTTTTATCATTATTTTCGTGCTAAAACCAATACTTCATCGATAAAATGATTTTTCTTCCAAATTAATTGATCTATAAATACGTTAAAGTAAGAATAGTACCTGGGATGCTGCAGCAGATTGTTAACGGAGGAGATTTCAATGTTTCACGAACATATATAGGATTATTATTTTTTGATTTCAGAATCATAGGAAAAATTTAAAGGGAATTACTTATTACTGCTCATATTAAATTATTTTTCTTGGTAAAACTTAACAATAAAAAGAACAATTGTTTTTATGAATCGGTATCAATGTATAGAGAAATTGGTAAACTCTATTATAACGAATAGTGATTGTACCTGATTAGTAATTGGAATGATGCTTTAATTATAATAGACAGCGACAATTAGTAATTAATGCGTAATTTTAATAATAACGAAAAGTATGCTTTAAATACAAGCACCAAAGAATTTATTAGGGCCAAGAAATCAAAAGTATTTTCTAAATTAATCTGTTCTAAAATAATCATTTATAAATTAAAAAAAATAAATTAATACTTAAAATATAAATAAAATTCAATTTATTTATTTATAGTTATTATTATATAGAGTGACAGGATAACATCTGCTAGATTTAGCCGGTTAAAGCTAGTTAAAAATAAATAAAAAATAACAGTTATGGAAAATTAGAAATATTTATTATCAATTAGGTAAAATTTTCCATTGATCTAAACAAACCATTAAAATAATTATTATTTATAACCTTAATAATTATCGATTTAAAAATATTACTACTGATAAGACAAAATCGATTGATATTTTTTTCTTCAAAATAAGAATAACTAGACAAAAAAAAATGTCTGCTCTTAGTTCATACTTCAAAAAAATCTTTATCTATGATAAATCCTAGAAAAGTAGACAAAACTGTTATAAAGCTTAAAAATATGATAAAAGTTGTATTTTGTGCAAATTGTATTGAAAAAATAAAAATAATGAGCACAGCTGATTGATATTTTATTTGAATATAAATGAAGTCAAAGGTGATTTAACTTTGTTTTGAATACTCTTTTATAAATTGGTAGGGTATATTATATGATAATTAAAATTTAACTTAGATCAAAAGGTTACTCAGTAAAAATAGATTAATATAGTTAATTTAGTTAATTTAGTTCAAATTTACTAAGTCAAAAACATTATTTAGAAAAATAACGTAAAAATGAAGAAAAGTTCTATAGAGGTCATACTCTCTATCACATTATTTGCACGTGGGCTGATCCGTTTCCTTTAAAAACTGTATAAAATATCCCTTGTTTGCGACAAAATTAAAACATAAAAAAAAATTAGAATCAATTTCAAAACTACATAAGTGACGCATTTTATGTAATTGTAAACGGGAAATATGTCTCCTGAGAAAATTTTCGTTTGTCCTTCTTAAATGGCAGTAAATTAATTGTAAAGACCTGCATGATCGAAATAACAACATAAGTCTTTAGTACATTTAAGAGAAAATGCAAATATGTGTGGGTGTATCCTACTTGCATTGCATTACCTATATATCCTTATATGGGATTGATTTCATTCAAATTAATATAACCTTGTCCCTTTAATCGGCTTAAGCTCCAGGATCAATCAATTTTGATCAAATGCAAATTGAGTTCGAGGTTTATGAATTATTTATCACCGCTAATTGGGAATTCTCCTTGTTAAATACAATGTACGAGATCTTTAATTAGAAATTGTTTTAAATTAAATCAGAACTAAAGTTTTGGTTTAACTTTTTTGATTATATTAAAAGAAGTCAATGACAAATCTTGCTTTTTAATATAAATGCTGAGGTGTTTATAATAAACGCAAAACTCTATATACAAAATTATTTTTTGCCATAAGAAATAATATTGTAGTTTTTGAAAAAAAAAAACTTATTTTCTTTGAAAACGAAGCGAAAACACGCATTCTAGTATTTCTTATCTTCGATTTATTTTTCCTTTTTCTATAATAATCTTCTAAAATACGTTTTTAAATCGTGGCGCCGGAGATATAAGGTACATAAATCCTCGTGTTTATCAGTAAATAAATTTCGTTTCATGGTATGATCTAATTACCATTTTTTTCCTTTTTCATTTTTCGGAATCACATACTATACTAACACATGTAACTTATGCTTACCATACACACCTACACCAATCCCTCAATTTCCTTAATTTAATTTTCGACGATTTCACTTTTAAACAATTTGAAATATTAAGCTTAGGATAATTCCCTTCATTTGATAAAATAAACGCTAATATTTCTGGTATTTTTTTAATATCTTTCAACTCCAGAGTCCTCTAGTCTGTAAAGAGAGAATTTATATTTCTTAAGGTACCATACTCGTTTCCAAGTATAGACGATAATCGATATAATTTCCTAAACTTCTATGTCAGTTACAAATGTAGACAGTTTATCTATAACGAAACTACTATACATACATTGGATGTTTTCCAACCAGGATCACCATTTGCATCCAATGGGTTTTTTGCTTTCGATCCTCTCCAGCATAAATGCTTGAAGAAATCCATGATTTGAACCACGTAATATCTAATCAAGGTATTTCAATTTACGTAGTATGATAGATGGTAACATTATTTTCTTCACTTGTCTGGGTACCGTTTCATTTGTAGCTCTTTTTGACAATCCGGTTTATGTATCATGTATTTTTACCACTAAATTTCAAAAGCTTCCGTAGGTTCATGGTGGCTTATTTCTAATTTAAGTGTTAAAGTTTCAAAAACGTAGAAAAAGGTACTACGTATGTAGCATCGAAGTACTTGTAAGCAAGTCATCACTCACCGGTTGCATAAGATATTCCTTATTCCACTACAGTCATTTTTTACAATGTTCTTGTTACACGAAAGCATTAATGATAATTTGATTTTAATATTTTATTTTATGTTCACGACAAGGAAGAAGCGGGAATTCTACAATAGAATGTGTATAATACAACGCTTTTACGACAATTAGCCTTTATCAGATATTTGCTAATAGTGAAAGAACATCATTACCGCAGCATTTCAATGCAGATTTTCGACAGTCAAACCTTTTTTTAGGCTTGAAAATCGCTTTGAAATCAAGGTATATTCTTATTTATGTTATTTTTTGAGCAGACTATTGTATATTCAACGTATATTTTACGGTCTATATTATATTGTAATTAGTATTAGATGCGCTTACATAGTTTTCTTTTCGCTATCATAATCGCTGATTCGATAAAAAGTTATATAGTAATCGTTACTGAATAGTGCATAATGGTTACTTTTATTATCTTACAATATAAGCATTAGAAATTTTGTATCTGAATTGGTACTACCGATTTCTAAAAGATCTACTTCCGATTTGTAGATTCGGCATTTGAAAAAAAGTCAGTCACAGTGCTAAGTTACCAAATTATAAAAATGCCCAAATATAGGACCGAATATAACTAGGGATCATTATAGTTTTTTCAAATTACATATGTGGAGTTTCCTATTTTCAAAGATAAACTCACTTAGATATCCTTCACAAACTTAGTGTTGGAATGTTAAAATAACATGGGGAACGGTTTCAGCAGAACATATTAAACATATTTAAAAATAAAATATTGTTAATTTGTTAATCGAATCATAATCGAAATTAAACTGTTTTTAAGTGGTCAACTTATAACTGCTAAACTTTTTAATGACTCTAGAATACATTAGTGCATAAAAATCAAAATATTATCCTATATTAATCTGGTATATAAAAAAATTATAAATCGTTAAAATTAAAAAATCGTATGTCAATCGAGAAATATTGTAAATTTGCTCGATACAAGAATCGAACCCAGCACCTACCACTTAGAGCGGCATTTTTTTTGCATTTTAAAATCATTTATTCGTATTAATAATATTTACATAATATATACATTACCAAAAATATACGTAGTCTTTTTTCCTTTGGTACATAAAATAATAGTTCTTCTAGGATAGATTAACCTACATTTCTGATATTTTCAATAATATTATTAAATTAGTTTGTAACTTAACTGTAAATTAGTTTGTAAATTAGTTTAACTAAATTAGTTTGTACATATGTGTTTTACGTTACAAATGTGTCTTGCAAATGTGGTATTATCTTCTAGCTTTTGGGTCTATTATAGGAAAATAAGAATAAAAACCTGTTTAAGTAACTTGAATCTGAAATAAGTCTCATGTAGCAGTCTTATCTGTTTCATTAGGGTATTCTTTCTTATTTGGATTTTTGTTTATGAATCATTTGGAGTATGGAATATTTTCAAAGTTTGATATGATAGATTATGTTTAAAGTCGTCCGGTAAATTGTGTGCTGCTTTAGAGCGGCCGTCTTGACCACTCGGCCATTAGTAGGCTAGAAACTGTAATTACTAAAAATACTATGAAGCCAATTTTCAATATTTCTCGACTTACGGGCTTTTTTTAATTCTAGAGCTAATGACCTTGGTAGTTATAAAGCGACTGTAAAAACAATTGAAATAAACTTTGAAGTCACTATTTTAGAATAAGAAATCTACCACAGAAATTTTCAAATATTTTTTTTTGGAATTTAAATTATTTAACTTTGTTTGTAAATATGCTTGCTACTATCGTTTTATAACTTGTAAGCAAATATACCAATTAATTATAAAAAATCATTTAAAAGGAGCAAATTTTCATTACTTATTTATCTAATTATTGATTATAAACTATAAACTTTAGAGTCACTAAGGTTCTTAGCAGTTTTAAATCTTTGATATATAAAAAATATGTAAAATAAAGTAACTATTTATTGAAAGCAATCTAATGACATTGTACAGAAAAGGAAATGTTTTTTTTTCCTTTTTTTGCAAACAAATGTAGATAGTTAAATTGTTATGTAAGACGAAAACAATTTATCGCTATAGATTTTAAGTACTTATTCGGATGTAAATTTTATTTCAGCAAATTAGAAGTAATAAAGATTTAGTTTAAGAAATTTTCACAAATTTACAACACATTTCTGGAAACACATATTATATAAAGCTTCAATATTTATTAAGTTTAAAATTTTTAGCCAGACAAGCAATAAATATTTAAACATCACTATTATAGACAATAATGGATATGGTTACACAATACTGAAAAAAATAATTAACATAACAATGTACTAAGTGACGTACTTAAGTGTGTTTTGTCCAAAAAATGATTAGATTTTAATAATTATGTTCATAAATAAGTAACTATTTATACTAATTGTATTGAATATGTTGAGAATTGGTTGTGTTGAAAACGGATACATAAATCGTGTCAATATTTAAAGGACGTACAAATTTTTATTAATTATATCATAAATAATAAAAATAATTGAATTTTACGAGGAGTCTCTGATGATCAGAGGTCGTTAAAATGTTCCATAAACGTAAGCGATTAGTGAAACTAGTTTCAGTTGGTTCAAATCTAAATACTCTGGTGCGAAGTGGAAATTTTAACTCCCAATATGAACACTTAGATAACGGATTAAACATTAATAAATCAATGCAGTTATTTTTATTAGTTGAAATGAGATAAATAAGATGAAAGAGGCATTATATATTTATTCTTTTGCACTTAACAAAAGAATTAATTGACGAAATTAGTGCGAAGGCGCTGTAAAGTGGCACTCGGAAATGCTTCGTTTGAGTTGAGAATATAGAGAATTTTTGCATCGTTTTTTGACGTTAAAATTTGCACAATAATAGTTTCATAGTATGTTTTTTTTTGTAGTGGATTATTAGTATCTACTACTTGCATTTAATGACATTGAAACTTCTCTTTCGTGACAGATTTTTTTAACAATATTGTCGTTTTATTATAATTAATATTCGTGTAACTTTATTTTTTAAAAAAATTAAGAGGTTTTCTACAAGGTCTCGAATAGTTTTCGACAAACATATGTAAGTGAAAACAATTCAAGGTTGTCAATATCAAGTTGCAATATTTTTTGAATGCATATCAAGTTCATGTACCAACAATTATGTGCATACTTTTAAAAGTAAATTTATTTAAAAAAAGAAGTAAGTTAGTCTGTAAAATTATATTTTATCCATACAAAGAATATTATATTCTATTCATGTGCATTTTGGAAAAACTGAGTTTATTTAATGCTAAGTTAAAATAATAAAACTGTTTTGTGATATAATAACGTATGTTAAATAGAATAGGAGAAACTTTAAATAATATGAGTCATTAATTTCAATTCACCAGGATGATACAGTTTTTGGTACATTACAAAATGTACATAGTTTTATAATAAGGTTTTTATCAAAACTACCTAAAACTAATGCTGTTTAATTATCAAAATTGATCATTATTTACCTCTTGAATTGAACCAATTGTACCTCCCAAACTTATTTCAAATTTAAATATAATTTTCTATTAAATATTTTACAATTACTGGTTGCTTAATTTTCGGTTTATTGTATGGGTTTATAATGGGGAAAAAATGGAGGATTAATGGAAAAAATACCACTTTTGAAAAATTATTTTAAGTTGCGCTTGTTCGCAGAACGAAACTAAAACTATGTATGATAGTCATAAGAACTTCAAGAAAAGAACTTTAAGCAAAGAATAACGTTGGCTGAAAGAATATTTTTTTTTTACTTTGCTTGATTTTAAATACCCAAAATGTTTTTAAAAAAAAGAAGTATTAATAGAAGAAAGAGACCACTAATTTAGTCCATAAAAGACCACTAATTTGGTTCAGGTCCCCAGCTTTGTTGTCAGCTACTTTAAAAAGAATAATTTATGTTCATAGTATTTTAAACAGAAGTCTACGTCTGCATTATATGTTTATAAGAAAATATGAGAAAAAAATATCATAATTTAAATATCAAAATCATTAAACGATAAGAATTTTCTCAGAAAGGCTAGTTTAAAGCGATCGAATCTCAAATAAACAATAAAAAAATAAATAAATCTCTCATATATATTAATCGACTTAAGCTTATATATGTAACAATGAGCAGATAATATTTCTGGTGCTGACTGAATTGAAACCGGATAATATATCGTAAAACTCATTTTTGCACAAGTTTAAATGGGTAAAATGAGAATAAGTTAAATGAAAAATAGAAATAAAAAAATTAAAACATATCTGTAAGTAAAATAAAAAGAAAAATCTCTTATATCTCAAAAACATATGTATTATTCGAAAATAGTTTTTGTTGAAAATAATTTTATGGTTCTACTTATATCAATTTCCTCGTATCATACTACTTATATTTAAATAAAATGTTCTTTTAAATTCTTTATCGCTAAAAATTTTTCTAATGATATTTCATACGTTTATGAGTCCCCAATCCCCATTTTTTTTCAACCCACAACGTATTTATATATCTTTATTTTTTCATAGTTTCTCTATACCATTGTATAGTGGTTTATAGTAAGAATCTTCTTTTCAAATTTGATTGATGTAATAAAAGTAAAAATAGTTTCCAAGTGGCTTCCAAAATAGCTGTGACAAACGGACAGGTGAAATTATAAGGATTTAAATTTAGCTAAAGAAACTTAATAAAAAGCTTATATTTTAAAAAACGATAAAGTAATATAGCATAAATAAACTAAGAAAATTTTGCTTGAAATCTGTAGTTTAGTTATTTGATCGAAAATATAAGCTTTTAAACGAGAGTATTTTATTAAAGTTATCAAAAATGATATCAATCATAATCAAAGGCGAAGAATTTGAATAAAACAGCATTGAAACATTGTCGATTATTAAGTCCTCGACTATACAACCGTATCAACTGACCTCGTGATCATTTGATAACTCCCACAAATTAATCCCTTTACTTGATCCATAATAGTTTTTCTGTATAGATATTCAAACTAGGAAGAAAATCGATAAGACAATGAGTAGCATATCTCCTGGTAAAATTGAATCTGAGTAAATAATTTACTGCATGCTAATTTTTATGATAGCCTCGAAATTTTTCAATGATTTGTTGCATATATTTTCTTTTTGCTGAACAAATTTCTTTTAAAAAATTTTAATATGAAATTTGATGCATAAATCCTATTACTACTTTACACACTTTAAACTTATAAATTTTCTTCTTCTTTAAATACAAGGACTTTTGATTCGAACTCATACTGATCATTGACGAAATTTTTTACAACTCTTAAATAAATATATCCTTTTTAGGAAAAATTCAACTATATTAAAACCTTTTGAGGTATTCATTACTATTATTGTATTGTTTGGTTTATTTTGAAAAATTTAGCTGATAATGTTCTTCTCAATTTAGGGGCTGAGGAACCAGAGCTGAAGCTAACATATTTATTTTAAGTGAGTTAGAACCGAAGTCGAAATGATCAAAATATATACTATATACTGGCTTTAAAATATATACTGGCTTCTGCTCCTAACGATTTTATGTTTAATTCAGTTAAATGGATATATTGGTGTTGGATGAAAGCGATTTATGATCAAAAAATTAATTCAAAAATTATTACACTTTAGACCAGAACTGAAAATGGAGTCTAATATTAGTTCTGGAATTGCAACTGCAGCTTCAGCTTAAAAGAAAAGTAGTTTACAAACTGGAGCAGGAGTCTACACTTATTTGGTCCAGGTCTCCAGCTTTAATGTCAGCTACTTTAAATAGAATAATTTATATTGTAGCTTAGTACTTACGTGATAAAGTTAGAATTCTCAAAAAAATTATTATAGTTAAGTTTGTTAAGTTTAATAAAAATATTTTTTTTCGTAAGTTTAAACCCAATGTAGTTCAATGTCCCTTAATTTTTTTAAACCTTAAAATTTCTTTAATACTTTCATCAATAAGAAATTTAAAACAATATCAACTTTATTGATATTAAAAAAATAATTCGTCAAAAAATGAAAAATAGTGTAGGTAAGTAATACAAGTAGTAAACTTAAGTAAAAATTCATTCAATCATGTGTTCCTAAACGAGGTTTTTCCAGTTCAATTATCTCAATGATCGTAATTCAACGATAATTAATTATTAAGTAGCACTACTTCTAGAGTTTAGTTCAAAACATATTCTATTATCTAAATCAAAATCTATATAAAGTCTTGATTGGTTGTTTAAAACTAAACAGTTCAACTTTTTGCAGTTAATACTTTTATATTATATGCAATTTATAATTATTAATTTTAATAATAATTATGATGTTAATAATTTCATAAGTAATTATTAAACTACTCCAAATAAGGGTTTAAAAATTAAACAGCATAAAAATGAAAAAGATATTGGCTTACAATGATTGTTGGTTTTCATAACTTTTTCGTAAATATCGTAAATATCATGAAGTGTTCAAATTTAAAAGTAGTAATTCCTCAACCCTACCTTTTTGGAAGTTCTCAGAAAATTCATTATTATCCTAATTGAAATAAGACATTATTGATTGTTTTTGATATCTTGGTTTTGCTGTAGATTAGCTTGGTAAATTTGTTCATAATTAAGTGTTTAACTTATAAAGTTTGATTTTGTGTACCAAAGCTTGAGGATGGTGCCATTTTTAACAAGTATATTGCATACGTAGCTCAGCTCAATGTATCCATTACACAATATCGTTAAAAATATTTGGTTTTTTCTGGTAATTGCAGTTGAAGATGATTTCTTCTCAATTAAGGAGGAATTATGGTTGACAGTATAGCATCATTAAGTACGCATCATACTGCATTATATTGCAAATAACACTACGTTCAAGCTTTGGGACAAAAGATTAAACCTTTTTGGTCAAATACCTAATCAAAAAATGTACCAGGGTAATCCACAGCAAAACCAAAATCAAACTATCAGAAACAACCAATAAATGTTTTCTTTCAATAATGAAAAACACTGAGTTTTCTGAAAATTTCCAAAAAGTTAGGCTTGAAAAATTACAAATTTTAAGTAATTTTACTACGAGTATATTCTTAAATGGTTTCTCAAACTTTTTGATTTGGATACTCTATGATTTGAACGAAAAAGTTTTGGAACCCAATAACCAGTGCTGGCCAATATTTTTTGCTTTTTTATGCTATTCAATTTTACATTTAATACGAAAAGTAATGTGAATAATTTAATTAAATAACAAGCCTAAACATTTTTGGCGACTCCGGTTGCAGATCTAGCGACCTCTATTGAGGTTGGGACCTAAAGTTTTAGAAACTCTACTCTAACGTAAAATTTTTCCTCTGACTAAAATAATATCCATTATTTTTAAATTGGAAATTGCTTTTAATCTTTCTTACATATTTGCTGCTTCTAACATAGTGAAAACACAAAAATTTTAAACAAAAAAATGGGTAATGATTTGTATTAATATTTTACCTGAAAAGATGGGATATCCCAATAAAAATATTATGGAATTATTTATTGCTAAACTAAAAAACAACCTTTTAGAACTTTTATTTATGATGATTGAACGGAAGATTTTTATAATTCGAGGAATTATTTTCAAATCAAACAATATAAACAAACTTTTTTTCTGATTTTTAATGCCTTGATTGATTAAATTTTATAATATAGGTACCTTATTTAAATCGAAAATTAAAAAATAATGCACGAGTAATATTAAAGATACAAAATAGCCAGAGACGAATCAATTAAAATTTTAATAAGAATTCATTATAAGGCACAAATCCAAATAAAACAATTTATTTTTGCAGGAAAATAGTTGTATAAAATCTTTAGCCTTATGTACTGGCGCAATAGTTTGCACACTCACCAGTATTTGAACTTCTCTAAATGATCTTTCATTTTTTCAGTGATTTTTTTCAGTGTGCAATGTTTCCTTCATTTCTATATAAAATTTTTCAATTCTACTCACCAATAATATGTATATTGCGTAATGTACTTATTATAGGGATTCCCAGCCATTTTTCCTATACCTACATATTTTTCTTAAAGTGAAAACTCTTAAATTCTTTTGACAAAGACAAGTATTCATAAATTATTATTAAAGAATATTTTCCTTATGAGGGTTGGCAATGTGAATAAGGTTTAATTTTTTATTTGTTATTTGTAAGCCACAGTAATACCACCTAAGATGGGTATACTTCAACTTGATCATTTTAACTAATATAGTGATTTTTTATTATTCTAAATACATTTTTTAAGTTTACAGAATTTTCGACAGGGGCTTATTTGTTTTATATTTGTCAGAGTCCCAGGAAAGTACGTATCATCAAAATGCGAATACAGAGTGTTTGTAACTCACATTGATTTGTTTTTATTTACAGGGGTTATAGCTTTAAACTCGAACTTTATAATTTGTCTACAATTAAGTCATAAGATAACGATAATGCCATCTGAGTTGCCGATCAGATATAGCCTATAGCCACTTTCATCCTTAGAATCCTTAATATCTTTTTTTATATGGAATTTGCAACAAGAAATATATTAATTTTTTTAAAGCTATCAGTTTTAAAAGTCGCTATTTTTAAAAAAAATATTAAACACAGTAAGCTTCTGATTACCAACGTAAGAATTATCCGAACACAAATTTAATTTTAAAAAACAACAGTCAATATGTAGATGCAGTTTTTTAAACATTTGCCAGAAGAATAAGAGTAAAAAGCTGAAATTGGAGAAGAAGAAATTATCGCATTAGTAACAACAGAACCGTGAATTTTATTGGCACTTTGTTTATCGTTAGAGTGCGTCTACCGTAAATCGAGTATAACGACATGTTTATAGAAAAATTCTAAATGATATTAAAAATCATAGAAAGATTCTTGCAACAAGACAAAATCACAAATTTTCATAATATGAATGATAATTAACCATTTTAAAATAATTGTCTGTTTTTTAAAAATATTATATATAGTAATTTAGAAATAAATACTTTTATTATCATATATATTTATCCGCGTTTTTCGATTACCCGTACCGATTCTTTGCAATAACTCGGATAATCGGAAGCTTATTGTAAAGTCAATTAGAAAAAAAAAATTCGGAAAAATGGGTTTACAAATAACAGTCTTGGGAAATAGGGAACTGACCATTTTGGTTACGAATTTTGGTGGCTAAAAAAAGTACTAGTTTTTGTGTGCTGTTTTATATACAACTACATCAAGTAATTAACTATATTCGATGTATTAAATGAAAAATGAAATGGAAGTTATTAAATTAAATTCTTATATAAAAAAACAGTAGTTTACTGTGCTATGAATGATTATCGTAGTAAATCACATGAAAATGTAAAAATAAGTTTCTTCGCTATACTGAAATCAAGTAGCAATTTTGCTTGCGTGAAAAATTTGTTCAGAAAGAAAGCAAAATCTTTTCCCTACTTTCGAAACTGGTCCTTGTATTTCGTGGGTTTTTTTATCGAATAAAATTGTAAACAAAACGCTGTAAAACTCACAGCATTCATGCTTATATTTTCATCATTTTACCACATTTATCGAAGGAAATGTCAAATTTTAAGAATCTGCGGTTATAATATTTTTTTAACTTAGATAAAATTCAATCTAGTCGAAAATTTATTTTAAAAGAAATAAAAACATATGACAATAATACCACAAACGCAATATAAACTTATGGGCAAATCTTTGGTTGTACACAAAACGTAGCTATGTTTTTTAAGCCATGCCTATTGATCAGTTCTCAATAGGGCTTAGAACAAATGATCATTTCTAATATATTAGGTACCTATTTTTGGTGTATTGTTCTAAAAAATCATTGGGCTTGTTGTTGCAATTACCTACATTATTTCCCTGGCTATGAATATATACCTTAATAATATTTTTTTTTCTTTTATTGCTATGATTATACTTATATATCAGCATATAGTTGAGAAGATATAGGAAATGGATATTTATATTACTATTTTTAGACGCAAACGCATAAAGCAAAATTTTTAATGAATCTTTTACATAATTGCTGCTCATTTACCGTGCTACACAATGATATTAAATTTTAATTTGTTTATTATGTTAATGATTGAAAAATCCAAGAAAAAGGAAATATTAACATCTAAAGAACTTCGCAAATACATCAATCATCATTTAATTGGAAAATTCTCGATCGTTTTTATGAAATCCGTTATTTGGAGTAAAAAGGAGAGTCATCACCATCACCTGTTGTGATCTCTTATGACATAATCATTCAATTCATATCATTGCATGTCAAACGCAATGATATAATAATTAAACTCGTACTGCTTTTCCTCTCAAGTGCATTTAATTGCACAAATTCGATGATTTGATACAAAATGCATACGCTCTGAATAAATGCAATCTTAATTACATTGATTAATTAATTATGATGTACAAATATCAAATGTGACAGAGAGGAAATCAATTGAGATTGTTAAATGCACTGGTAATTCCACCTGTATTAACAGTGAAGGCAATTTAATAAAAGATTGTCTATACATAGTGATCTTAATCAAATTATGTGTCTATTATTTTTTCACGGTCACAGATGGGGTGAGCAAAGATAAATAGAAGGCAAGCTTTCAATGATAATTTCGGGATGTCTGCGATTAAATGATTTAGTTCTAATTGCTATTAGAATTGCTGAAAGTCTTATTTTAGTTTGTTCAATGAAATAATTGCGATATATGTGTTTGAGTTTTTGTGGGTATTGAACTCCTTTCTATTTGTTCTTGATATTGATTGACTAACTGCCACTTTGCCGTTGATTCATGATATTGGAAATATTCTTTTATTTGTTTGGGTTTTGTTGTTTGACCTTGCATTTTAGATACGAGGTATACACTTTTCTTCAATGATCTCTTCTATTTTTGAAGGAAATAAATGACAAAAGAATGTGAAGGGAATTTTTTTTCTATTAACTACTGGAGCAGAGAGTAAACATAGTTTCTGAAACATATTTGTTGACTTTGAAAGTCATTTCTAAGGTCATTAAATATTTTAAGCCAATAATGAACAGTAATTGTTTAGAAAATAAAAATAAGTTATATTTTGTAAAATTATTTTTCTACGGCAGATTACGTAGTAAAATTGTATATTGTAACATTAGGTAGGTATATTCACATGTAATTAGCTCATGCATCATTCATTAGTTCATTGCATTAATTAAGTGTTTTTATATTTTCTTTAACTCATACATTCATTGAGAGTTTATACATGCACTTAGGTATTAATTTTTTAACAATAAAAAGTTCAATTTTATTAGTTGCTGTTATATATTATGTATAAATAATTATCATTGTCTTTTTTAATTATTAAATTATCTATCCAAGAAGGACTTTATTTTTAAAATGAACCTTCTCATATTAATTTTTTTTTCTTGAATACAATTTCTCATTAACTTATTTTCAATTTACTCATTCATGTGAAGAAATTTTCACACAACAATATATGTATAGAAACCAGCAGCAATTAAGGATTCTTTCATCATGGATTTAATGTACCCCATAAGCTTAAAATTTACGATCCTATTGAGATCTATGTATGTTTTGCACGTAATTAGGTAAATGTTCGTTTTTACAAAAGACTAAAATTAGATCCTCGTCATAATCTATACTTCTATTTATAAGATTACCTTTTAATAATATAAGATATAAAATAAGTATATACCTCGAAATTAGAAAATATGGTTCGATTCAAATGTTTAAAAAGTATCATCCTCCATCATGAAAATCGACTACTAAAATTAAAAAAATTCTGACCATTAAGAATATTTTGTTCAGTAGTAAGAAAGGAAAAATTTTATTGAAAAATTGGCAGTGAAGTTCTAGAAACAGTCGTTAAAGGAATGTGTATAGAGTTCAGGATTATACGGATTGGAAGGGTGAACTCTTGAGAAACAAGAAAGGAAGTATCTAAAATGCTTTAAAAGATGAAAAAATTGAGAAAATCAAATGAGCTCATTTAAAAAAGAAAAAATGCAAAGAAAATTTAATTGACAATTATTTTGAAAGGTGGTAAGAAGAAAAGCTCATTAATAGAATCTCATTGTTGGAGGAAAAAACGAATCATACTCGAGGTTGCGGTCAGATATGGGGAAGGATTCAAGAAAATAGGAAAAAGAAAGATTGGAATCCTGGACTTTTTAAAAAGAGAAATGGACTAATCAAGCCCTAAGGATTTCGATAGGGATAGACAGTGATTGAAAGAAGAGTTCAACTTCACAGGAAACTGAACTTGTTACGAAGAAGACAAAAAAAATAATGATAATCCTGTTTTCTATTTTTTATCCTTTCTAAGTTTGCTTAATTGTATTCTTTCATGAAAAAAGAATGATAAGTGAAAAGGATGATTAATAATTTACAGTTTAAGAATAATTTAATTAACAATAATAATTTATATTTTCACGAAAAAATACTTGTAAGATACAAGTGTATAAAAGCATTTTATACTTTCTCATGCGGTTTTATATTTTGTAGACATACTTTGCGCAACATACATCTTTTATTTATTTTTATTTTTTTTGGAACTTTTTGTATGTATTAGAATATTAGACAACATACGAAAACGAGGAAATTTTACAAACCATTGTGTAGATAGTAAATAAAGCGTGAGAAAAGTCATACAATCTTATCGGAAAAACATACATTGATTATAATTTTTCTGTAAGCAAATTTGATTTCTTCATATGAAAATGTAGGTAATTTGTTTATTGTAGAATTCAGACCCTATCTGAAGGATGGAAGCTACCTGATAAATATACTGTGACTTATAGTTTTTGGTTCTTAATTAATCCAACTACAGTTACTCTTTAGGTCATCACTATGTTGCGGATTTGTGGCAAAATTTAGCTTAATCGGTTGTATTATTCTTAAGATCCATAGGGTTCAGTTTTCTAAAGTTATGACCTAAAATTGACTAAAATAAGTGCATCGTTTTCATTTAATTTTGGCAATTTATAAGATTTGAATGAAAAATAATTCAAAAGTGTTAATCAGCCAGGGGAATCATAATGGTGTTTTTGAAAATGAAGCGAAAAAAATTGCAAAATGGTTAAATTTTTCAATAGATTCTTTTGGGATTTAAAAAGTATAAGATATAGCATACAAAATTTTTGCATAATTTATGTTAAAATTTATTATATTTTAATTTATTATTTATATTAACCTCTAAACTAAACTACTGAAAAGTACTACTGAAAAACTTTCTACTGAAAAGGTGAAAATAGAAAAAAAATCATAAAAACCGATATTATTTTTTTTTCTGTCGAAAATAAATTTAATTTCTTTCTTTCTCTTAAAATCATGCATTTTAGGAATCACTTATCAATATGGTACAATAAGCTAAATGTATGAACCTGATCGAAAAATTAAGTAAAAAGTGCAGGTTTTTTAGGGAATTTTTGAAACTCCTAAGATTCAAAAATAAAACGATATAAAAATTACGGTAGCCATAAGATAAAGATACAATTTTATTCTATTTTTACTAACGAAATATATTATTTGGTAAGTCTAAAGCCGCTACAAATTTCCTTTTGAGAAATTTGTTTTCATACATTTACATTTACTTAACAACTTCTATTAGAAAATGGTATATATATCATTAAAAATATTTAAATTTCAATAAAATAACAAAAACCTGTAAGATTTAGTGTAAGTTGTAATCTAGGTCCTTATTTATCTACGTTACAAAATCAAGTATTCAATTTGGGTTTCTTTACTTATAATCTAAACGATACAAATATGATTCATTCAAGCTAAATGATAAGATTCTCCATAAAGAAATAAAATATGAATAACCAAAACTTCCTACTATGACAGAGGTAGAGCTTTAAATTATATAAAGGTCCTTTGCGTTAATATGATTTGGCTTATATGGCTAAGAATAAAAGTACTTATGTTCATTTATTTATTTTTTTAAAATCATTACTAAATACCTGAAGAATTTGCTCTTGGAAATGTTAAATATTATTTATTTAAAAAAACTATCTATCTATGTGTTTTTTAAATATCTGATTATCAACTAAGTACTCAATAGTATTCGCATTGTCTTAGGTATAAAGTTCATTCAATTGAATCATTTTTGAAAATCTCTTAAACAACAATAAAATAATTGTAGATTAATGTACGTGTCAATAAACGTTTTATAGCCTTTTATATATCTATTTTTAAGGAAATATGCATGAAAATAATTTTATAGATTAAGATGAAAGAAGTATTATCTATTTATACTATACTTACGTTGGTGGGTTGATCATGTTCAATAATTCGGTCGGAGTGGTTGGAACACGTCGAATAACCATACGACGGCCATCTGTAGAGCCCATTCCAATCGACGCTAAAGATTTAATCGAGGTTGTATCATTGATAAACGATCTCGGATAGGACAATTGACTGATGGTGTCCGAATAAACGTAAGAACCAGTTCCCAAAAAGGAACCTCCACTCGAAAGGGATTTAGATGGATTCATTGTATTATTTTGTAAATAGCTTCTAAATGGTGGTATAGGCGGATGAGGATTCGTTGAGAATTGATGGACCGGAACCATGCCACCAGGCACGGCCGGTATTCGAGGATAGCTTTCACCAGGAGTGGAATAGTAACGGGTGCGTCCCGAAGACGTTGAGGGACTTTCAAGTCGTGTCTGCAACGAACGTTGTTCTTCGAGTTGTGATCTTCTTTCACTTAAACTACCATTATAACTTGTTACACTAACGCCACTATCACAGCTCAAATGGGACACAAACCTTCTGTTATTGGCCGCCGATCGTTTAATTTTTACATCGTTATGATTATAGTTAGAGACTAGATTTTGATTATCGCTCGATGCGTCCAAATTTGAATTGTCTTCATCGTCATCGCGTGCGAAGACCTCTTCGTCCTCAACAATGTCTTCTTCTTCAGCGATTGTGTTTGTGGGACTTAACGCGTTAAAGTGCAAAGAATTGATGCCCTTAAGTCGTTGTGGTGGTTTTGCTAATGTTGGGTTGCGGCTGTTGCGATTGCCGTTGTTGTCGAGACTGTCTGCATTCTGAGAATCACAAGCGACAATTGGGGGATTGTCAATTGAATTCAGCAGCGCCTTATTGTTGTCAATTAATACAACACCCATTTTATTTTTGGCGGCCATGAACGTATTTTAAGATGAGCACATTATTCACTTAATGGACGGAGAATCGGCAGTGTCGATCCGCTTCGAATAACGGCGGGATTTAATAGCGTATAATATTCACGGAGGATGAGGCGTGATTCGTTATCAAATCTTAACAACTCGACACGGGAATCACGACAATATGTAAATATGTGTACCAGCACTGAGATCATAATTCACTCACTTCTCTTACGTTTTATTGTAACATTGTGTCCAAAATGATATGCAGTGTTTGTTTTTGAATTTTTCCCGCAGAAAAGGTCATTCAATTGAAAGAAAAAACGATCTTAGCACGGCTAGTAAGCAGATTGTTGATAAAACCGGACGCAATACAACTGCCTTTGTAAACTTAAAAAACTTTTCAACAGTTGTAAACTCACAAAGTCAGTGTCTATGACTGACAAACGGACCAATGTACACATGGACATTTTATTGACAAACATACAAACAGACCCAATAGATAATACAGAGACGGCAAACCGCGACAATCATTGGCTCATCAAAAACCCCTACCATTCATTTCTGTATTAATATCTATCTTTAATTATTTATTGTTAATTTACCCGAACACAATCGTTTTCACCATTTGCAAAATCACGTTTTTTTTACGATTTTCCTCCAGAATCACCTTGAGAAATACTATCATGACTAAACCTAGCCCATATTCAACAACCTTAATACACTAAACAATAATTAGTAGTCCTCTTCTATTTCAAGAAAAGCCACTGTATTTCAATCCTAAATCATATCATAATTTTGATAAGATACAGAAAAATACAGTTAAATTATAAGATCAAATAAACTTTGATTACGTACATTCAATATACGAAACGGTGAAAATTAGATTCTAAGCGCAAACTTGATTGTTAATAATTATGAAGAATTAAAAAAATTAATGATAGAAAAAGATAACAAACTGAGAAATTAAAAGATGATATAATACGTTTCATGATACATGTGAGGTAATTCTGTCCTTTTTATGCGTTTTATTACTTTTAATTGTTTTTTATTTAACAATTAACAAATATTAATACTAATAACAGCTTCATAAATTATACGGTAGAGAAAAATATTTGTTTTACATCCCGTGTTCGTGTTATTTTTTTTAAGATTAAAAATATAATTTAGAAATGAGTTTCTTAGAAGTATAATGTTATTTTATAAAAAAAATATATATATGTGCGTGATGTGTTCGTTATGGTTTGCTAATAGGTGCACTACATTGTTGAATAAAGTTGACTCATGGTTTCATGTAACTGGCGTGAAACTAGTTGCCTAACTGCTACTTTACGTAGGAATTATAGGATAGAAGTCATAGAACTCATAAAAAGTTAAAATAAAAAACGAAAAAAAATGTTACATAGTTGCATTTTGATTTGTAAAGAAGGTCCTAGAAAAACTTTACCCTTTCAGAGACTCAGAGACATTTCCAGGATGTTTAAGTTAATAATTGAAAATAAAGTAATTTAATGATGTTTTAGATACTTACAAATTAACAAGAACTGAAATCTTAGTTCTTGTCAGTTCTTGTAAACCGTTGTCATTGAATTTTAGAAAAAACAGTCAATGATCAATTTCTAAGAATATATAAAGTTATAATTATCGAAAACACCTATGCACATTTTATGAGACTTCATGGAATCATCAAATAAGTCTTGTGACTGAGAAAAAATTGAACCGAGAAAAGTATAGGGTAATTATATCCGTTTTTGAACAAATATAAAATTTTATGCACAAGGAAATTCTTTTGACAGTATATATAGAAAATATAAAATAATAAAATCATATAAGGCAAAATCAACTTGCGATTTTTTTTCTAAATATTTTTGGCTGCGATAAATTTTTTGACATTCTATGGTGGTTCTTAGATACTAATTGGACTGAATTTATCTATAGAATGATTAAGTCGTATCCGAGGGGTCCAAAATTTTCCAATTCAGCAGTAACTGGTGATGGTTAAAATAAATAATTCAAATAAAAACGGGTTTTCAAGGGGTCGCTTTTGAATATGTAAAAATTAAAATACTTCATTTTTACCCTCTTAGATGAGCCCTTAAAGTGCGCAAGAAATGAGCGAAAAATGCGAAAAATATTTTCACACTAATTTTTCAACACTTTTTGTACTCTTCAAATTAAAGGGAAATAATTTCATATTTTGACAGCAGAGTCGAATAATTTATTCTATTTTTATACCAAATATGTGTATTCAAAGTTTCTACATGATGTTTGAGGAAAATTTGGAAAAACTTCTAAATAATAATTCATCATTCTGTTGGTACGAAAAAAGTTGTATTTTTAATTCAATCTCTGACTACAGCTTTGATATTTATTAGAGGTAAAATGAATAGAATTCACCAAAGTCGAGCAGCAAATTATAAAAAAAATATAAGGCTTTATGAAAAATCTCAAAATTGAGCTCCTTTGAACCAAAATTTCTACACGTAGTATTGAATTTACTGTAAGAGAGCAGGAACCTCGGGAGATAATTTTGATTTAAAAAGTTTTATTTAAAAACTGTATTGACATTTTTTGATAGGACTCCAAAATTGTGTTCATCCCAAGACCTCTAAATTTGTAAATTCGGACTTGGGCACTGATTGCCTACATGGTAAATGCGGTTCTTAATAGATGGTAGGTTCTGTTCAATAACACGGTCCTTAACATTAGGGGCTGGAAACGTAGAATTACTTCATTTATATATATTTTTGGTAAAATGAAGAAAAATAACCAAAAATATGATTATACCGTTGTTGTACTGCTAATATTTCATAGCTTCAAAATTGAGAAATAAAGTAAAGTGATACCAATATTTTTTTTGTTACAATGTTAAATTTAATAACAGGAATTCAACGTGTAGGATTCGAAGCCTTAAATATTTCAACTCTTAAAAGTAATCTTTCTTTAACCAACGTCAAAGAACAATATATGGTATATATATTTTGAAATATCAAAAAATGAGTTATTAAATAACTATATAGATATAGTCTTTTACATTTAATCAAGTTACTTATCCGGTAAACATAATTCTATCAGAAATTCATATCAACAAATTACAATGTAATACATAATTTATAAAGTTTCAAATTATTGGCACATAAAGTACATTATTTAAACGTATATTCTGTGCATAAGATCCACAAGGTGTAGATTAAAATAAGGAAAGATAACTTAATTGCATCTTTACTTTTTGATAACTATCTTCAAGCACTTTTATAATAATTTTTCAAGCTTAATAGTTTTCCAACAATATGAGCATAATGGACACATTTGCAATAAATGCGGTCATACAATCATTTTACTTGCATTAGTAACTATTAGATATATCTTTAAAAATGAACTTAATTTAGTTAAATTTGCTAATGTTAGACGCTTATCTTAATGATTTGTTCTACATTTGGCCATATTTACAATGACAACTAATAGTATTAAACAATGGAAATAAAAAAATGCTAAATTAGGATTACAGTTGCAATTCATCAATATCTTTGGTTTCTAGAGTGATTTTTTAGTTTTATTTTTTGAAAAATGTTTCCCCAACTTAAATTATACAATTAGTTTAAAACTACAAAGTTCACAAAAAAATTATTATGGAAAAATCAAACAAAAATGAATGTTTATAATAATCGTCGAACAACGATAAGATGTTCACTGAATCGACTGTTTTATTTTGGACCACAAAATGTTTTTTATCAATTATTATGACTTATGAAATACAAATGCTAATCCTTAAATATTTTCATTGAGTGTAAAATGAAACTATACATTTTCAAAGAAAACGAATAATTTAATTTCAGTATATAAAACAGTGCTTTATTTGTATTCGTCCATATTTTGTAATATCCTTAAATTACTAAAATTTGATGGACTTATAAGATATTACAGTTGGGCTAATATTTAAGTACCTATGTCCTATAGTTACGGGGAACGCTCAACCAATTCCGTCAACATGTAGATAATTCAAGATTAATTATATACTCTAGATTAAAATTATTAGGGTTTGTTACAAAATATCATACGTTCTTCGTAATTTTCTAAATGCTATATTTATAATACATGACAGGTATTCCCAAATATGAGACAGTCAAATTTAAAGAAAGTCCAATTTTATTCTAGTAGTTATATTAATTCTTAAATAGCAGTTTTTACCTAAAGCAAGGTTTATGTTAACATCAAAATGAACGAATCCAATTACAACAATTGGGTAGGATATATATTTGGAACCAACCCAAAACCATTAGTTTCTTTTTTCAAAGTATTTACTTTTCATGAAGAAAGTCATGATTGTGAAGTAAGGAAGTAAGTATGTATGCATGATGAAGTAAGTATAATCCATTAACAGCTAACAGTTTTATTCTATTTTATAATACAACCCTTCACTTAGCCAAAATATTCGATTGGGAAAAATTATTTTCATGACAATGCTCAAAATAGCATCATTTCCGAATAAAAGGTAGTGATGTTTCCGGTTTTGAGATACTTTTAAAGGATTTGAGTTACAATTTCATAAAGATAATAATCCCATAAAAACGCTAATGTTATCTTTCAAACTTAGAGTTTATTCAAAGCTGTCCAAAGCTTTCATAGACACATTCTTATAGCGTATATTTTCAATTATCCAAAAAAACATAAAAATATCCAGAATATCAAAAAAAAATTTTTGGTAAATTTTCAAATAAAAACATAACTATGGATTTATACCTTGCATATAAGAAAATTATCAACATTTATTATTTGAAATTACTAGTGACTATTTTATCAAAGGATAATAAAACTCTATTGAAAGGAATTTCACATATATTACAAATCGATTGGGTCAGCCGTACCTGCTCAATATGAATTTCAAGACAATAGGTATATTTTTTCTGTTTTACTTTTATGATAATGGTATGAATAAGATGGATACCTACCTAAAAATGGTTAGCTAGTTACTAAACAAAGGGTTATTAATTACATATTTTATGGCATAAAACTAAACACAGATAAATGTATTTATATAAATGACCCAACGTAACAGGAATGTAGGATAAAGCAAAAGAAGTTTATGCATATATCGTTTAAATATACCTATGAAGAATGTAAAGGTGATTTGATTATTGTGAAAGTACCTCAAGTACCTACTCTACTCGTAATGTATTCGTATCGGTAAAGTTGGTTTCGATAAAACTTTAGTGATTTTACTGAACTAAATGAAGTGTACGTTTAGTATATTTATTACTGGGTGCTATTTGATTTCACTCAATCTAATCTGTTCTTTAAATTTAAGTGGTTCAATTAACATGAAGGGCAATTAAATTTTTCCATTGTCATTTTTAAATCAGGTTATATAGTTGTAATAAAAATATTGATTTACGTAGCAGTAATAAGTTTCTTAAAGGAAAATTGTTTAAAATGTGTGTTTAATTGATAGCTAATTTTTCTATAATACATTGTCAACTTTCACTTTAGAAACCTACTTTGTAGCAGCAATTGTAAGTCTGTTTTTTCACATTCATTTAATTAAGATTCTAAAGAGTATTCAAAATCATTGTTGATATTAATAATCTTTAAATCCGCTAATAATTGTTAGGTGCTACGGGTAACTGCTATAGTTAGCTAAGCGATTTGTATATATCTTACACCGACAAAAAATGAATTTAAAGAATGAATGTTATTGTTTTTAAAGAAACAATTAACAAATATTTAAAATTTAATAATTCCATTAGAGTTATAAATGTGAATTTAAAATGATCAAAATTAGTTGAAGTAAGTAACTTAATTAGATAATATCTCTGAAGGTACATAATATAACAATTAGATGGGTACCTCAAACAGAAAATTTAAAAATATATTTTTTTGTTTTAATTAACTGTAACGTTAATAATTAGGTAATTGTTAAAATTTTCAAACAATATTTTTTGACATTCATATTAATGTTCAAACTTGGATTAACGTATCTATACATTTTGCAAGAGGCAAAGCTTTTTTGGAGATTCCAAAGAGATATCTTTAAGTGAAGATATTTTCAAGAATTTTGTATTATGTGATCAAGTTCTGGTCTTATGTATTTGATTGAACAAAAAATAAATATAGTTTATAAAATATTGTTTAAAGAGTAGGTAGTTGAAATAAATATCTATAGTTCATAAATAAACATCAAAAATTATAAGTATGTTTCTGAAAAAAACATAGTTTTAGAACCATGAAAAATTGGTCTTATTTTTGCTAATGCAGTTATGTATTTTCAACGATTAAATATTTATTCGCCAATTTAATATTTTTGCAAATTACAGATTGACATAGTGTTTATAACTTATATATTTTTTCGATAAAATAAATAAAAAAATCTTTAAGGTATGAAAATTTTATTTTTTTTAATAAATTATTGCAATACAAAAGAATCACAAAAATGCCAATTTTTTAGCCAATAATAAAAGCTCTCTACAGTAAGACCCCCAAATTATTATTTAATGTTAAGAATGTTTGTTAATACTACTGTGCAGTGTATAGTGTATCATTTCATCCAATTTCATCTTTGATTCTTTGTATTTCTTTTATAGTTTCGAATTGGCCAAACAGAGAGACAATGTTCTCGTTTTTTTTAATAAGATATAGGCAGTTATTGGGTTCGACTCTTGTACAGAGTAAATTTTCGCTATTTCGCGACTTACGGATTATAATTAACGCTAGAGTCGCTAAAGACCTTGGTAACTATAAAGCGGCGGTAAATAAGAACTAAGAAAATATGTACTGTATTAATCACATTTTGTGCAGTTGAACCTCTGTTAAAAAAGGCATTAAAAGAAGTTTTAAATGTTCAAAATCTCATTAGATATCATTTAAAGAAAGTTATTAATGACATTTTAAATGACTTAAAAATACCTTTTTTTAATCAGGAACCCCTTTGAATGTTAAAAATGTTTGATTATATTACTGTATAGTGCATCATTTTCATCTATATTTCTTTATATTTGTTTTATAGATTCGAATAGACCAAACACAGAGTTAGTAATTCTCTTTCTTTTTAAGTGATGTGCAGTTACTTGGTTCGAAACTCGTACTGAGCCAATTTTCGATATTTCTCGACTTACGGATTTTTATGAACCCTAAAGCCACTAAAGACCGTGATAATTATAATGCGGCAGTAAATAACAATTAAAAAGAAAAACATGTGCAGTTTTAATCACAATTTGTGCAATTATACCCCTGTTAAAAAAGGGATTTAAAGGAATTTTTAATTTTCTAAATTTTTAAAAGGAATTTTTAAAATTATTAAAGCAATTTTATATGTAACGATTTCAAAATGCCTCTTAATTCCTCTTTTTAACAGTGACCTCTTTTTTTCTATATTTTTCCCCTAGTAAGAATATAATAAAAATATTGAAATCGTAATTGAAAAAAATCGCTTAGAATTTCACAAGTAAGTTTTAGAAATGCACAATTTGTATAGAATTGCCAAGTAAAGAGAAGGAGCTGTTCCGAGGATTAGAAAAACGACCAGAGATTAAAATTCATTTTCGGATATAATACTATCTTTAATCATTTTTAGAGAAAGAACCACATTAAAGGATTTTAAATATAAACATTCTAGCACATTATTTATCAATTTGAAAGTGGAACAATTGTGAATATTTATCGTTTTTGAACGTTTTTTCATGATTTTTTTAAATTATTTCGTGTACTAATTTCATTTTAGTTTTCGAGTGGAAATCTTTTTCCTATAAAACCAATGACTGCAATAATATCAAATACGGTTCTGTTTTTTATTTCTGTATTCATGTTTCGAAGATTGTTTGTACATTTACTATGTAAAAATAATTAAATATAAATTACATTCACTTATCACTGATACAAACATATGTAGATAAGAAAACTACAAAAATTAGGCATGGATAATTCCACAGAGTCTTTGATATCACATTGATATGACCACTCTAATAGCTTGTTCTCCAGTCAAAAACATACTGTTAAGAGTTAATTTTGATAAATTACATATACATTTTTAATCAATTTTTTTCCTTACTTATTTTGTTATTTTACTTTTTATTAAAAACAGGAAAAAACAAACAGCAACTCATTTTTGTGGTCTTATTTTTAGTCGTTGGTATAAATATAAAGAAATTACTTCGGAAAATTTTTAGTAAAATGGCTTTGGTGAGTGAGGGTTTTAAAGTTGAAAAAAAGACATTATTTTGTCCACCGTTGCAAGAAATTGCCCAAGGTAATTAAACATGTAAACTATCATTTCAATTAATTACAACATTTATTTTCGGTTTTAGTTTTATCTAAAGGTCTAACATCGAATTTTACCACAGTTTCTGTCGAAGTTGTAGACTGTCCTGACCTTACTAATCAACCTTTTACATTAGCCTGTAAAGGTAATCTCTTAATCGTCACATAAAATTATTATTTTAATGAAATGTTTAATTGCTAGGATTGAATGGCAACCCTCGATTAATTGAAATTGGTGGACCTCCATACCTGTTGCCATTAGTTCAAAGAGATAAGGTTTATGAGTTAAAAGACATTGCTCAAATTGTAAATGTAGATCCGGCATTTTTGATAGGAGCAGGAGCTGGGCCATGGCCGTATGCTCAAACAAATTGCGAGGTTTGAATTTTAACAAGAAATAAATAATATAATATTCAAATTAAACAATTTCATATTATTTCTTTTCCAAGGGAATGTACAATTTGTGCGTTGAAAAAAATAAAGTAACCAACCTAACGCGAATTTCCAAAGTCAATGTTAACGATGTAAATAAGCCAATTTTAGAAACTTTACCTGATTCCGAATCACGAGTGGCTTTGCTGGCTAATTTACTTTGCTCTAATGGTGAACCAGGAAAGGTGTGTACTCTTTTATTTTATTTTTTAGTTTATTTATTTAATTATTTTGTTTTTTTTTTTTTAAATTATTAGGTTCTTAAAGTGCATTGTAAAACAAGAACTGGAAACGATGATTTCATTGCGAGTATCAGGAAGACTTTAGCTAACCACTACCAAAATCAAATTATTGGTTTGTATTGGGCTTTAGGAAAGAAAAAATATGAAAAATTTTTAAATTTTGTTTATGATTTTGGACCATTAATTTATAAGTATGAAAGTTACAAATATTAATGACGAAAGAAAAGCTTAATATTCTGACTAATTTAACCAGAAAGTTGCCATTTTAAATATTTTCAAAACAGTCATCATTTTACGATCTAAAAGTGATATATTTCGCATCTTTTACTTTCTAAAGAGACCTCTAATTGCTTAAGGGCTTTTTTATGGTTTAACAAGGCGCTGAAATTAAAGCTTCATTTAAAAATCCTTCAGGATACCTATTTTTAAAGTGCCTAAAGTATATTTAAAAATTATGCATCATTTAGTTTGCTTAATTAAAATAAACATAATTATAGATTTATTTCCATAAAAAAATATTTGTTGCTAGATTTTTTAAACTTTTTTATTAAAATAGGTTTAGGGGGCACATTTTTACTGAAAGAAGGTAAAGCCAAGCAGCACGTAATGCCCGATTTTTCTACAACGCCAATCAACAATGACGAAGGAGTCAACAATTGGCTTAAGTTTTACAATATGTCAGCTCCATTAATCGCTGTTGGAACATTAGTTACTGGAGATGCTGTACGATAATTTTGATTATACTTTCTACATTTGATATTTAAATTTGATTTCTGTTTAAACTTTTTCAGGGATTAGATTTACGTGTTCAACATTTCCATAGTTTTAGTTATCATGGAGAAGGAGGCCATTATCACATTGATACAACTCCAGATCAGGTCGAATATTTAGGATATTTTACTTTGGGTGAAATGATATATCGTATTGATAGACCAGAACAAAGTCATCAAATTGGAAGAGATTGAAGTTATTATTTTTTTTAAATAAATATATATACATCACAATAATTAGTTTATTGATTGATTTTCTTCAAAAGAATCATTTATATGTATGGTCTTTCGTTTCGGAATGACCAATGTGAAATGACAATTACTGTACCACCATCGACGCCACGAAAGAATATTTTTCTTGACTCGCATTATTAACCAAGACGTGTATGCAAAATCAATAGCTGCCATCCCTATAGATCCTACTACATTATAACAAATTCATTCCAAAATATTTCACTTATTTAAAATTAATAAAAACAACTTACCACAAATAGCCATTAAAATTAACATGTTAGCCGAAAGCGTTTTGTCTACTTGTAAATGTTGACGAACAGAATCACAAGTTAATAATAAAACATAAGTAGAAAAAAGTGCAGTCGGTGTATATAAACAAAACCCTAAAATATCCATTATTAATTCGGTACTGTGTTCTGCTGGGACAAATAACCAAATAAAAATTGAAGTCATTATACTGTATCTGAAAAAAAGTATATTAATTAGTTATAATTATTTCAGAATTAACACTAAAATTGCAGGTATTTTTGGTATTTACTATACAAAAGTGGTGTATAATATTATCTACGCTTATATAAGTACCTATGAATCAAACTACTTAAATGAATTTACCCTCTTATTTGTTTACTTCCTGTAATTAACATACCTCCCAATCAGACCTATCAAAGATACTTGGAGAAAGTATCAAGATACTAGATAAATGACTTTTTGAAAATGCGTCCGAAGTTACTTTGGGTATCTAGTTACTTTCAAAAAAAAGGAACTTAAATACTTATCTTAAGTTACCTTTAAGATAAAAAGTACGTTTTTAATTACATTGCATATTATGTATGTACTAAGTTTTGCAACCATATTTAACCATATAATGGTAACCATATAATGTTTTTCGTATCTGTAATTTAATTTAGGAAAATGGAAAGAATGTACGTCAAATCCCCTGGCAGCACAACACACTTTAAAAACGACAGAAGATGAATAAGAAATAAAAGGTATAGGTTGAATCTTAGTAAGCAAAACAACATAAAGCTCTGTATCTAACCTCTCAGTATCTGAGTTGATTTTCAGACCCTAAGATACAAGATTAAAGATACAAGATACATTCCTTTTTAAAAGCTGTGTAACATACTTACTTTTTGGTAAAAAATAAAGGAACTATGATACAGTATCTTTGATACTTAAAAGTAATTAGGATATTTGAAAATAACTAAGATATTTAAGATATTTTTTCTGAGAGCTCTGCTCCCAATTAACCCAGTTTAATTTTGGGGGGGGGGGGCAAAAATCGAAAATTCTTATGGTGGCTAATATTATAAAGTTTTTGAGATGGGTGATTTAAATAATACATTTTAAAAGTAATATTGTGGTTTCAAAATGGCGACTTTTTTAATCGCAGTTATCGTTTTCAAATAATTTTTTAAATAATTGATTGGATATTTTTGTTCATAATTTCAGAAATAAAACCAAACCCCAATATTTAAGTACAAAAAAATATATGAAGAAACTCGCCATTACAAGATTACGTTAGACTTCTGTTTAAACACACTAGCCATTTAAAGACATTTTAAATTTTCAAAAAACCTATTAGAAGTCGTTTAAAATTATTAAAGGCATTTTAAATGTTAAAATTTCAAAAAGCCTCTTTTTTAATAGGGCATATTTACATATTTTCACAAGTAAATATTTTTTTCCAAAATTAGGAAAATTAAAAGCATGTAGAAAATTGGAAAAATAATATCTATAATGGGAGGTAGTTTTTTATTTGTAATATTTTCTTCAAACAAAATATTTACATAATATATTTATAACTTTTTAAAAATATTTAGTTACACTTTAGCAAAAAAGAATAATAATAATAAATTTGATCATAGAAAGGCATCTATTTGATGAAATATTACCATTGTCTTTTTATACCTTCATGTAGCCAATATAATATTTGCAAAGTTTGGTCCAAAATTTATTTTAATTAGGGTTTCTTTAATGTATCTTATAGGAGGCAACAATGTCCATTTTTAAGCGTGAATGTATATGTATAAAAAAGTAACTTACTTCGGTTCTCGAATTATTTGATAATGATGAAGACAAAGTTCACATCTACTTCTCAATGATTCCCTTAACCATCGTTCTAAACACGAATGATGAGCTAATGCAATTGAACCTCGACATCGACACGGACTAACTAATTGCTCCAAAATTTCTGATCCATAACAAATTCGGCAAAGATTTATCCATCCCGATTCCGTCATTGAAATCTAAATTAAAATGAATTTAATTTTATTATTGTTAATGCTTTATGAAATGAAAACATATCTCATTTTTACCTCTTTATTCACTACTGATACATAAAATTGTTTTTTTGAATCTATTTCCAAATTATTGCGATGAGCTGTGCTACGTACAATTGATAAAGGTGCAATTAATACAGGAGTTATTTTAAAATTTGACTTATTCTCATTTAACATATTAATTTGTATATTTGATTGCGATAAATCTAAAAAAGAAAAAGATTTTTTTTTTTGCTTTTTACAATTATTTAAAAATACCGTCCATTCCTTCAAAGGAACCAGACGATTCTTCTAAATCTATGGTTCTTATATACGCAAAATCGTAAAGTTGGTTATTCTTTAAAAGCTCAAACCCATAAGATTCGGAAGCAGATTCAAAAATTGCTTCTTTGTTGTAACTAGTTGAATGTTCCATTAATGTATTTGAAAAATCCAAATGTGGAAGATCTAAATTTAATTCGCTAGCACAAGATTCGGTTAAAAAAATTGTTACTTGAGGAGTCATATTGTCGCATTCATGATTTGATTCTGAAGAGAGTGAACTGGTGGAAGAGAAATTTATTATTGAAGAAATTGATTCTTGTTTTGATGAAGGAGATGCTAAAAGTGTTAACGATGACTTATGACTCAAACGGAATCCAATAGTTTCTCTATTATCCATTTTTTGTTTGAAAATTATAATCGAGTATATTTGACCATATTTTTTTTCAATACAATTTCTGAATCATTTTTTTTACGATAATTTCTTTTTGTTTGGAACGAAATGTAATAAAAAAGTTATTTTTTTTAATTGACGTTATGCTAAAATTTATATTAAAGATCATGTATTTCCATAGTATCAAATAAAGTGGTCATTACAAATTGTGACAAATCTCGACAAATTGGTCAAAATTAGTAAACTTGACGATGACAAGTATACTCATCGATACATTGTGCTACGCAATATGGGCAAGAGACAGTTATCCATGGGTTCCTAGAAATAACTTTATAGTTATGAATGATAATGCAAACTTTTTGTTCTTAAGATAAAATGACCTAGTAGTATAAATAACAAACCTTAAGAACACCATTAGAAAACTTAATTGAAGTCGTTGAAGTGTATTTTCGATTCTTCAATGAGGAACTGCTGCTTATATTCTTTCTAAGCATCTCAAGAAAAGAATTTAAATCAAATCGTACAATTTTACAGCAGCAAATACAATGAGAATGATAATTTTTTAACTAACCAATTTTTGTTAATAACAATGTAAACAATTAGGTTGGTGACAAGTACAACGTTGTAGCAATTGATGCAATACATATTGATGATTCTCATCAAGTTTCATCAAGAAATTAGGTAGAAAAAATTATAATTTTTTTTTTATCAATTTTGTAGTATTTGTGTAACTAGATGTTACCAATATAGTGATCTCCAGAAAAAACTTATTTTAGACGAATTATAAGGATGATTTATAATTTTGAAAGGAAAAAAATGGTTTTTATAGGTCATACCGTCATTAAGTCGTGTCTGTTATTTTTTGATAGTGAGCAAAAAGTTTGGGCCCTAATAGTATTCTGTTACGTAAATATAATATTCCACTGTAAAGTGTTATTTGTTGCCCTGTACCGTCAAAATGAACAACTAGTATCTCTACATTGTACTTATAGCGATAGTTTTCAATGAAGTCAATATGAATGATGTCCTCATTTTTAAACAGGTAGAAGGAAAAAACGGTGAATTTAAGGATTAAATAAGCAAAGAAATAAAAACATTCACGTTCTACTAGTTTAAAAGTCATTACTTAATATACCATTATTCCTTCGTTTCAATTTGAAATAAGGAAATGACGAAATGAAGTAGATATAACTTAAAAAATATTGGTACATACCTCTAAATTTTTATGTTACTTTCCCAAACAACCCACTTTAGTGTGTAATTATTTTTAAGATATACTAATACCTTTATTTTTCTTCAATATGAGGAAACGACGACTGAAAATGTAATCTTAAATAAATTTAATAATGTTTTTAGAATACATACTCTAAGTCATGTAAGATTCCTTAAATATATGAATAATTGATAGTATTGCCAACAATTATCAATGGAGGGCAGCTTTCATAAATCTCACAGATGCTCTGATATATTGATTGTTAGTAAAGGTGTGAGGGAATTATTTTATTTTATGGGACACATATTAAACATATATTCGGAAAACGTGTTTTTTACTTTTCATTCCAAACTCAAAAGATTTTTCACAATCTATCGTGTTTTCAATAAAATAGTCAAATTCACAAACAAATTGAAATTTTTTTGATTTAGAAGTTCTTAAATGTGCTTAAAATTACCATCATAGATCGCTTAGGTATTTGTAAAAACTCAAAGGACAAAAATTTCGAGATTTCATGAGAATTACCCATATTTTATTTTAAATCTATCTTAATTTGAATTTACTTTTAAAAACGCTGACAGATGTCGCTGATTTTTGTTTACACCATGGTTACTTTATGCTGGACATGCTGGGTTAATAACTTGTGATACGAATATATATTAATCAACGTTAAATTGGTAAGTATATCGATAATAAAATTAAAACAATTTTAAAATTCAATTTAAATACTCATCCCTTCGTTTTTATTCATAAATTAACAACTATCTATTTGTAAATTAAAAACTTTTCTAAAGTTTTTTGATACTAGCTAAAAGTTTATTGCTCTTTTCTTTGTGTATACAATTCTCAAAAGCGTACAATGCTTTTGTAATTTTATAAGTTTTATTTTATGTTATTATAATAAATATATTAGTGAAGTATTTGAAATGAATTTTCTTTTCAGTTCTAAATAAAAAAAATGTTATAACGAATATTTTATTTTAGCCTTTTAAATTAACCTAAAATTTAAACGAAGTGCAACTTATCTAGCAAACCAATAGTGAGAAAGAAACAAAATAGTTTCAAACTATTCAGTGTTATCCAGATTGAAAAATGTTTAAAAATGGGAGCATGCTTAACTTTAGAACGAGAAGAAGTTCGCGCTAGAAGAAGGAGTCAAGAAATTGATCGACAATTGGGAGAATTAGCTAAAGAAAGGAATAATGTTATTAAAATTTTACTCTTAGGTACGTATAAAGTTTTTACATTTAAAAATGAACTAAGTTTGACGACAGTTTTATTGCAACAGTGGTGTTTACCACGACAAATTTATCAAGTCAGTGAATGTTAACAATCACCAGTGAATGATGTAAAAAATATGTTACACTAATCAAAGTAGTGTATTGTTACACTTTCCAGAGATTGTCGGCAGTCATAAACTGCTGTTTTTGGGATATATTAATACAAATCGTTTTTTTTTTTTTCAATTTTAAGGAGCTGGTGAGAGTGGCAAAAGTACTCTTGTAAAGCAAATGAAAATAATCCATGAAGATGGATTTACAAAGTCTGAACTTTGTAGTTTTCGGCCTACTGTGCTCGACAATTTGTTAGCTTCAATGAAATATGTTTTGGCTGGAATGGGATTACTAAGAATAAACTTAGAGTTTTCACGAAATAAGGTTTGAATAATATACATTGGTATATTTAAAATTTTTGATGATTAACTTTTTTGATTTTTTTCGTAGGTTCATGCCCAAACAATTTTAACTAGTACAAGTTGTTTCGATTTAAGTTTTACCGTTTTACCAAATGTAGCTGCTTCGTTACAAGCATTGTGGTCGGATAGAGGAGTTCGTCTAGCGGTAGCTCGGGGATATGAATATGAATTGAATGATTCAGCTTTATAGTACGAATGATTTAGCTCTTTGAAAAAATAATTCACTAAAAATTATTTTCATTTTAGTCTTTTTGAAAATATGGAGAGAATTTGTGATGCTAAATACGTTCCTAACGCCACTGATGTCTTACGGGCAAGAGTGCGTACGCAAGGAATAATGGAAACAAAATTTAGATTGGCAGGAGGAACAATTATTAGTATGTTCGATGTTGGAGGGCAACGTTCACAACGCCGAAAATGGATCAATTGCTTTGATGATGTTCGAGCAGTTTTATTTGTAGTAGCGTTAAGTGGTTATGATATGACTTTAGTGGTAAGTTTCTGAATTCAATTCGGAAAATATAACAATTTTTGTTTTAAACACTTGTATTTTTTGTAGGAAGAGCCCACTGTAAATCGTCTTGAAGAAAGTTTAAACTTATTCAGCCAAATCGTTAACAATCCATTTTTCCGAGAAGCTTCATTCGTTCTATTTTTAAATAAGTTAGATTTATTTCGTGAAAAAATTTTAAACTCAACGCGACATTTGCGTTTATATTTCCCAGATTACATAGGTCCTGATAAAGATGTCGACCGAGCTGCCTTATTCATACAACATAAGTTTTCATTACGAAATCATAATTCGCGACGTGTTTTGTACCCTCATTTTACCACAGCTACAGATACGTCAAACGTTCAAGTGGTTTTTCAACTAGTTATGGATATGGTGATATCCGAGAATTTGGGTCAAGTGACTCTATTATGATATTTTTCGATTAATTAATAGCTAATCAGACTTTAATGCGTGATATTTGCTTGTACTGCCATTTTTAAAGTATAAAAAAAATTTGATTCCTAAGAATTCCAAAACACGAAAAAGATGTTTGTCTGTGATAAAATACAATTTTGTGGCCTTTAATAATTGTACTTTACACAAATATTAAAAAAAAGATAACTTAATTTTTCTAATAAATTTAAGAACTTATGTTTTAAATATTATAGTCTAGATTTTAAAATAATAATAATTGCAATGCGATTTTTACACTCACTTAAGTATTTGAGTTTTTAAAGACAAGAAATAATTTGTTATACAAATTTTGGTTGATTACAACTTTTATGTCACAATTATGGCGTTTATGATAATAAATATAAAAAATAAAAACAAAAATTACAGTTTAATATAAAAACACACCCAATTTAAAGTGATATTTCTTCATATTTTTTTAATATGCGTGGTAATCCATTCCAACACGAAGAGTCATACAGTCTACTTCATCAATTTTTAAGGTATTGGCCTTTATATTGATATCTTCCTCCAATTGCACTTGGGTACGCAATAAATACCGAAGAGATGCTTGAGCCTTAAAACAGTTTGATATTTATTTTTTTAATATTTTCAAGAAATTATATTTTTACCTCGGCTAACATTTGTTGTATTGCTGCGGTATTTTGGCGTAATTGTTGAACTTCATCAACGAGCTTAGTTTCAACCAAGTCTCGACATAGTTCTACGCCAGCTCTTTGAGCTCGATTTCCAAGTCGAGTGTGCGCTAAAGCCATAAAACCTTCTTTTTCAGCCAATGCTTTCTCCAGACGTGTTATATTACGAACCATTTCGTTAGCCAAACGAACTGTCTGAAATAAAAATATAAAATCTTACTTAAATTTATGGCTCAATTTTCCTATTTTGAATTTTTTTCATAGATATAGATAGAGATAACAAGAGCTATTGATGCATAGCACAATGTTACTTATCGATAGTTCCAACTTCGATCGATAGTTTCGAGTATTATAATTTTGGATCTTTTCCATTGTTTTGGCTAAATATTCCCATCAAATGTTGAATCACGGAGCGTGATCATAGAATTATTAAAGGAAAAAAGACATAAGTGACATAAGATTACAAGATCAATGTTAGAAAAAGAGGCCAATAAGTTGGTACAGAGAAGAGAGACTTATAAGTCTCTCTTCTCTGAGTTGGTACACCTACTGGTAGCCGAGTGGTCTAGGTGACCCCTCCAAAACTAGTAGGTAGTGGGTTCGATCCCGGTATCGTGCAAATTTTCAATATTTCTCGATAACGGATTTAATTAACTCGAGAGCCGCTAATGGACCTTCGTAGTTATAAAGCGACGGTAGATAACAATTAAAAAAAAAGTTGGTACGTAAAATTTTTTATTTGATGCAAAATGCCTATGGTGCTTACTTATGTCTTTTTCTATTTAGTTTTGGCTAGTTTTATTAATATTTTCTCATGATATTTCTATGAGTGTGGTTAAAATGAGGACTAAATTCATTAGCTACAGTTTTATTGTTATTTCTACCAATTTAACAATCGTTAAATTGGTAAAATTGTAAAAACGATCGTTTTTATTTAAAAATTGGTTAACCCTTTGCCCTCTCTTTATTTCTGCAACATCTTAGTGATGTCAGAGTAAGGGGGCATTCATTAATTACGTGTAACGTTTAGAGGAGAGAGTTGTTGAGCAAAATCTCATACAATTTCACGTGGGGAAGAGGATGGTTTCAGTAAATATCACGTATTTTTTTAAAATTGTTCTTTTAAATAAATCTTTATAATCGAAGCACAGATTAACTCAGATTTACATTGCAAGTAATTTTAAAAAATATCACGTGATATTAAGTGATTTATAAACCTCACGAAATTTTACTAAGAGGGGAGAGTGGATCGAAAAATAGCTAAAATTGTCTCGTAATTAATGGATGCCCCCTAATGGTTAGTTTTTATCCATGGTCTCACGAAAAGTATTAACTAAGATAATAATTCGAAGAGTGAAATATTTACTTCACTATGCTGCAATTCGAGTTTTGTTTTAGCTTCTTTAGTTTCATCAATTCGGCGCCGAAATGCTTCATTCACAGTGTTATATTGAGCAATTAAATCCTCAATACATTGTCTCAAAATTGTATCGATGTAAGAACGAAGTGGAACACAACTGTTAATTTCTTTGGCACCAGCTTCAATATTTTTCGAGGTGAACCATTGCCATTCTTCTTGAGAGATATTCCTAAAAATTGTTCGACGTTACAAAATTAAAAAAAATAAATAAAGGTACGAATAAATTTACGCTGGATCCAATGGGGCATGTCCGTGATACAAACTTAAGTTAATGTTAGTTTCACGTAATCCACTGTTGTGAACATCAAGTTTATAAGCGTTGGTTTTATCCTCTAAATCGCGATCCATAAAATATAGTGTCGATTTTAGACGACGTACTTGTTCATGGGCTTGTTCAAGAGTTCGTTTTAGCAAACCTTGAGCCCCTTCAATTGTTTGTATTTCTTTTTTAAGTTCACGTTCAACATCATCATGTGCTAAATCAATACCAAGTCGTCCTTCTCGTAAAATGATACATTTTTTGCATATTCGAAGAGCATTCTCTTTCAGAGCATTCATCGCATCCATAATGCGTTCTTTATAAGTTTCCAAAGCATCGACTTCTTCGCAAACCAATTTTCGTTGCTTTAAAATTTCCTCCTTATTAAATTCAATATCTTTCAACTTTTCATTGATGCGATGATCAGTTTCTTCACGATTAGCCTTGGATACTTCCCCAGTTTCATCAATAACACTAAAAATTTATTTAGTAAGTGCATTGCTAAATCTATGAAAAAATACGTACCGTTCACATTCAGCTAAAATTCGATCAGCCAAAGATTGTTGATCTTCAACGCAGCGATATCGCAACCGATTGTTTAAGTACCATTCTTCCAAAGTAAATCTAGGAGGAGGAGGAGGTAAAATGGCTATGGCCGTTTCGGGTAAATTTTTAAAATGAGTCATTTTAATGACCAAAAAATCTCACGATTTAAAAACTTCTTCACTTATTTCGAAACAAACAATACAATTGATAAAACTTATGGTTTGTTTAATCGATAATTTGAAATAAAAAGGGAATGAAAATATAGAAGAAAATCACAAAAAATAATAAGTTTGTAAATAACGCTGTTACTATAGAATTTAAAAAGTAAGTATTGAATTTATTTTATTGAATTTTCAAACCGCTATTTCTAATATTAGGGGGTCGCTCTTGCTGGCTCTTGCCATCAAATGAAAAAAAATTGTTTGGATTTATTATTCAGAAAAAATGGAATGGATATAATATATGTATAACGTATATAACTGATTTTTAAATAGAATTTACCAAATAATTTACATATGATTAAGTTTTCTTTTTTTTTCCTTCCTTTTTTTGGGGAGTGTTGACTATTTTGGAAAAAATAAGAGAATAAAAGTGATAACAGATTTATCTATTTATCTTCATTTTTTTCACAAAAGTCGCGAGTTTTAATCCATGGCTTCCGCTTATTGTTTGAAATGGAACTCATTTTGATGCAAGTATGATTGCATGCTTTGAAGAGTTCTAAGGAAAAAAGACATTGAATTTATAGAAATACTTGTCTATTTAGCAATAAACAAACATTGATCTGTATATATGAAGTTATATACATATCAGTGTCCTTAAAACATAAATGAAAAAGATAAATCGCGATCCTCAAGAATGTTTCCAATCGCAAAAAACGATTTAAAAATAATAAATAAATAAAAACCAATAAGCCTCACCTACATAAATATATATCATACTCAAAACAACTGATAAATATAATCTACGATGATAATAGGAAATATTGAAGCAAAGTAACAGAAAAGAAAATATAAATTTAATCAATTTCCTGTGCTTTTATAATATTTTTTTTACTGGTGGTATTTCTATAGGGGTGTTTTACACTTGTTCATAGAACCAGAAGAACTACAAAATTTATACAAATAAATATAATTAATAAAATTTACCAAATTAATACAAACCAAATAGATATATAACTATATAACTTAAAACGAATTATACTTTAAATAGCGGATCTTTTATTGTGCATATATGCATAAATTCATAAAAGAAAATAAATGTAGAATAATGTAAAAAAATAATTGTTGATCCATTTAAATTTAAAATATTTGGTACATTTTCAATTTGAAATGATAGTACAGCTTGTTTCTTAAGAGAGGGCGGTAAAGTATACTAAATCAATTTCTTAATTAAATACGAATTTCACGTAAATTTTAAAGGTTAAAAGTTTTACGGAGAATAAATAATGATTTTAAAACAAAACTTCAATTGGAAATGAATAGCAAACGATCAAATTGTAGATAATACTCAGTGAAATCTTCACATCACAATATCATATCACAGTTTTTATTTAAAGTTGTACAATTGCTTGTAAAATGAATTTTACCTTCCGAGCATATTACTTATCGAATTGTTGTAGCAAAATTCAAAATAATATAGTTTTTATGGCTACAAAACAATTGCCAACAAATTTACAAAAATGCTGTACTAAATCATTTTCAACTAATGGAACGGCAGCGAATTCGTATTGCCAGAAAATTGTTGGCCAGAAAGAACACCTGCAATTTAAATTGGCAAATTTTTCTTTACACTCCAGAAAAATGGGAATTGCGGCATCTCATTCAGAGCACCATCCAATTTTAACGAAAACCCAAGCCAAAGAGTTGGCTTTGAGATTGACCACGGAGGAACGTACGCTTCTGCTGTCAGCTTTGCAAGAATATCAATCCAAAACGATAAAAGATGAATATGAAGGTATTTTTCTAAACTTTACCAATACTTTCTTTAAGAGTTATTCAAATTAATGTATGCATTTTTGAAATTTAAAGGCGCACTATTGATTAACTTTTCCAGGAGTTTAAACCGAAAGAGATATGGGAGCTATAATTGTCTATAATTTGTAAAAGTTTAAAAACTTTCTAGGTCAACTCGCTGCTTCTCGATGGAGAAGCAAATTTGGTCGTCCCAGTAGACTTCCAACCTTAGGTGATGTTGATCCTACAGGAACATATTGTCCCGTACCTGAAGATTGGTTAACGCGAAAGTACGGTACGAATATTTGAAAAACAACAAAAGTAGAAGATGGAGAGGCCCAAACGAACTTTAAATTATCCAATTGGATTTGATCAATATAGATTTTTCGATTATGTTTTATTTACAGCTTATAATCGTAGTTAATGCAGTCAGAATCATGCTACGTTTAATAATTGGTACGAGCTTCAACCATTTTTTAGGGTGCAATGTATTTTTAAACATAATCAAAATTAATAATTCAAATCAATAATTAACATCATCATGGATTCAAATTCTTAGTTTGTTTCTTTTTTTTCACGCTTACCAAATTCGTTCATGAAAAATTTTAAAATATTTCATTGTAATTGATAGTGAGTACATATTCATGAGAGACGTCGCATGTAGAGTTCGTTAATTTTTCATTACTTGCATGGTTTAGAGTCAAATGTTTGGAATAGCCTTCTCTGTAAATAGTTTTGTAGTTTTTCTTCTTTTTATCGATATTTTTCCAAATAAAAATTGTACCTAGATACGTCTGTGATACAATAAAGGGACTTTTACTTTATCAACTTAATTACAACTATTGGTTGTTTAACGATCGAGTGATTCGACCGTTTCTTATAATATTTTAAAAATAATGGCAATCCTCAACTGCGTTTCTTAATTGATAACCGAATTGGAGTGGAAAAAAAGAATGGATAATGAACCAATTTCAATCAACTATACATTCTGATGTCTTCAGAAACTTCACCTTTTTTGTTAAACTGCACTTTTTATACAAGTGTTAAATTTTGATGTATTTTTAGATATATTTTTTGCGTTTTGGTATTTTAGACTAATTGCTAGAACTACGGATAGATAATTGAATTATTTTTTTGAGAAGTCTAATAAAAAAGAATTTGTTAGGACTTAGTTGATTTCAAATCTAAATAATGTAAAAATGTAACTGAGAATTGATCCAGAAATGGTTAGTTATGATTCAATCAACTTAAATTTTCATTTTTTCAGTTAGCATTAGTTTTACAGATAAATTTTATATACTAAATATACTTTATATTTTCAAAATTTAAATGACTAACAATCGAATCATAAATCAGAATTGACGTCACTACATTACGGAACTGTTTAGAGAAAAAAAAAACTGTTTAATTCCGTTGAATTGCTTGTTTAATTCACGATCGATAGAATTAGAGCAGTTGCATACGCAACGGGGTTGACAAAGCAACCCCCAAGAATTAGATATTTAAAAAAAAAAGACTAACAATGTGAAATTAAACGAAAGTATAAAAGAGTAAAAAAATCGGCTCAAGTCCCTTTTAGCACGGTCATATCTGGCAACGTGGATTTTATATTTTGTTTTTTATTCTATTCACGATATTTTTATAAATTCAATTCTAATATGGTATACTTTTCTATTCTATGGCTAAATTTTTATTACGAACCGATTTATTCGCGAATTAAATTAAAAACAAAGTGAAAAATACAACATTGCCAGTTTATGATGTCGTTAAGATATACAGAAATAAAAAAAAAAACGTTCAATTTAGGTCTATAAAAGTGGTGTGTTTTTATAGACAAATACAAATATTTTTGGCTTACCGAAATACAAATTTTATGCCTGCCAATAGATAAAACGCTAAGCGACAAATTATAATTTCAATCAATAAAAAAAGTATTGCTGAATTGCTTAACATTTGGCAACGTCTAATGACACGTTGAAACACACTAGCAATTTAATTAACTTTAATGCTTACTTTTTAAGTAGAACTTCAGCAAGTGCTAATAAGCATTTATGCTTATTTTAATTTTTTAAACATCAAAAAGGAAAAAAAATAATTAATCATTTAAAATAGTTTTCATATTATATAATGAAATATATGATTAGAGAGTCATTGAGTAGCAAATGTTTACCTTTGTTGTATCACAATCGTATCATTTTGATTTTTGTCAGTGTTGTATTTTAAATAATTATAAACATTTATAAAATTATTAAATGTTCTTATTTCAATTTTTCAGCGGCCACAGTACCACCACCAACCACGAAAGACTTAGTTGCTCGTAAGTATTTCATTCACCAATGATTTTTCTTACAAATTCAAAAATCATTCTATTTTTAATAGTTACGATTGCCAATGCCATACCATTTATTGGATTTGGATTTTTGGATAATTTTTTCATGTTAATTTGTGTGAGTATTTTTTCATTTTTATTTTTGAAATTGTTGATTAATATATGAAGTTACATCTTTTAAATTACAGGGAGATTACATTGATTTGTACCTGGGCTCATATCTTATGATATCAACAATGGCAGCAGCAGCTTTAGGAAACACCTTGTCCGATGTAATGGGAATTGGATCAGCTTACTACGTGGAAAGGGCAGCAAATAAAGTTGGTGTTAAGCCACCTGAGCTTACACCAATTCAACTGGACATGAAATCGTCACGTTGGGCTGCAAATTTAGTAAGACAAAAAAAAATAATTTTTCTTCTAATTTTTTAATGCTTTTTCTCAGGGACGAGTTGTTGGAGTTACAATTGGCTGTTTAATTGGAATGTTCCCATTATTGTTTTTAAAAAAGAAAGAAAATATTTGTCCTCCTCCTCCTCCGGCTGCTGAAAAATCGCCTATCGTTCAAAAGGAAACTAAATAAAAATGGTAAACGTAAGCCGTTCATGAAACGTGAATTCGTTTTTGTACATACTTTGTTCAATTTTAAATGAAAGTAATATATTTAATATTTGTAGAAATTTTACTCAACCAAAAGAATTTATTAACGTTACTAAAACGCTTAATTAACCCTCCTGTTTGTACCCAAAACGCAGGGTTATTAGATTGTAGAAAAGTACGTCCGAAAAACTTAATTTTAAAAATAATTTTATGATATACAAGATATTTTTACTTGTCTAAAATTCACGAAAAGTGCACTCTATGCTATGTTCCTTATAATCCGAAAGGCAGCGTTGCGTTTTATTAAATCAGTTTATATCGACTGAAAGTTCTAATAGTCATAAGAAAAACTGTAGTTGATAATGTGTATTACAAATCGCATTGAAATAAAAAATAATTTTACCAGTAGACAATAATATATTCAGTAATAAAAAGAATTATGAAACTAATAGAATTATCATAAAAATATTGCACATTTAATACGTTATAGCGGTGCCTCAACCCCCGCTAAATGCCAAGTTTTTGCTAAATAAGATTGTGCCGTGTAAATTTGAGAGATAAAGCCAACCGGTGGCCGAATGGTCTAGGTGGCCGCTCCAAAAACTTGTAGACATATAGTTTAAATCTTATATCGAGCAAATTGTCGATATTTCTTGATATACGAATTTTTATTAACTCTAGAGTCGCTAAAGACCTTAGTTATAAAGCGACGGTAACTAATAATAAAAAAGAGATCTTACGTCCAATTTCAATTATATGCAATTAACTTATCTTTTAGATGAATTCCTCATAATACATTTTATCAGTGCTATGTTACAACTAACCCTTACATGTTATACCAAAAGTAGTCATTCAAAGTTTCCTAAAAACGAACGATCCATTTCTTTATAAAGAAAAGTAATTTTTAGTCGCTTATAAAATCTCTTTGTTTATATCTACTTTTAGGGTCAATTAACAATTTTTTAATATATTTTCTTAGCAATCAGTGTCTGTTTTTTGATACTGATTGTTGAACAATCAGTAACTACTAAACGCGAAGTTTATTCAACGCTATCTTTCGGACTATTATTGTAAATCTTGTTAATGTAATGAAAATTCTATTAGTTCACTTTTAGTATTTAGGCTCTACACGTATTTACAATGTATATTTTTTATATTCTATCTTATAATCTATAAATTATTTATTCCATTTATCTGATAGTTTTCTGATTTTAATCAGATGATTATTTTATAAGAAATCAGACGGTGCTTCAGTAACTTCTCAAGTTTCTTAGTCTTCCCACTGTAAATGTTTGTGTCCACAAGTACTTAGTAAAAATGTTTCTCTTGTCTCCAATATTAACATTTTATTTTAAGTTTTTTGGATGTAACTTAGGGTTTTTCGTATACCGAGCTTAAAATCCCATCCACTTTTATTAGTAGCAGCTAAATTAAGTACGAATAGTAAATGTATGTTTTTGTTACTAATTTACATATTAAGGTTCAATTAGAGTAGTTAATAATAAATAACATAGTTTTAATCAACATATTTTAATTAACATTGCTCATACAAAATAGTACATTTTTAGCGAAATATTTGACCAAAAATAATTAAAAATAAAATAGAAATTCTAATAAAGAAATTGAAGATACACTTATTGTCTTTAAATTAAACTGTATGAAGAAATCAAAAAGCTTTTATAATTTTTCCATAATAGGACAGAAAATTTCCAAATACATGTTTGTAGTTAGTGATTGATTCAGTCCATTCCTTGTGCCAGGATTGTTCCAGCTGATCCTGAATTCTGGTATGAACTGTTTCTTTGATATCGTTTTGATTAATTAATAAGTCGAATCGAATCGTATCGTGTGCCATTTTCCTAATATTTTGATTTGAACCAACGTTGTTTTCTGCGTTTTGCGGCGATATATCCGGATTTGAAATTGAAGATAACCATTGCATAAGGTCATTAGACCACCAATCCCAAGTTATATTTTCTGCATGTTCCGAATCAGTAATCGATGTATAGTCATTACTTTGATTTGTTTTAATCGAAGCCAGTATGAAACTTGTCGTTAATACATTAACAGGACTTATAGGAAATTTATGACAAACATCATTTTCTTCAACAAAGTTTTCAACTGTATCGTTTTCTTGCAACTTTTCAACTGCCTCTAGTATGGTTTTTAAATTATTTTCTTGCGTTTCTGTATTGTTGACGGCTTCGCCTAGATCCTTAGAATGAATTATAGATACTGGTAAGTTGTCTGAAGGTACTAAAGCGTTATTTTTGTATAAAGAAGTTCCAGGTACGTGAGAAACAAGCAAAACAGAACTGAAAATAGTTAAAACACTCGCAGTATAACTTGCCATTAATACTGTCGTGACCGTTAAAAGGGATTGAAAAATATTCACAATCTCTATATCTTCTATCAAATGATATAAATCCGTATAAGTGAACCATCCACCCCGTGTTTTTCCCTGACGTAACGCAACATCGTGTTCCAGTTTGAAAAGATTAGTCAAAAATTCGTTTTCTTTTACAAAAACATTCCAATCTATAGCATTTAAAAATTCTTTTTCTAATTGTAATAATTCTTCTTTAGTTACATTTCCAGATTGTGCCCATTCATTAATGAAAACATCATCCTCTTCTCCTTCATCTGTTAAAAATTTTGTTGAAACCATCTATAATAGATAAATCGTTAGAATGAATTTTTTTGTTTATATAAAATATTATTACCAAAGACACGAGGAATAATTCTGAAGGGGCGATACGTTGCAAATATTCCGGGTTACATTTTTTTAGACGTTCTAAATAAAGCATAGCCAACACTAGGGAGCAGGGAGAAATACAAGCATCTAAAGAAATATCTGCAGCTACGTCGCAATGTAGACGTTCTAACGATTTTCCATATTGAGATTGAGAAAATAGTTCAGATGCCAGTTCTAATTAAAGAAATAGATAAAATAAAAACAAAACTATCCATATTGAAAGCGAATCGAAGTACCTGTGACAGGAAGACTGAGCCGTTCAGTGATTGGTAACTCTCCATAATATAGAGTTTTTTTGATTCGTGCTAAAAACTCTTCGTGGTTTCCACAGCTCTATAAAACGAAATTATCACATTTAATAGTTTTATAGTTTTATTTAGAAATGAGGTCTAACCTTAAATTTCTTTCTGGAAATGGCTACCATTTCTGTTTGTACTATTTGTGTTCAAACAAATATTACAGCAATAATTACACGATGAATTTATTATTTATTGGAAAGTAAACACAAGCAAATTTCCTCAATTTTTCACAAAAATATTTAGAACGTCATTTTCTTTACCGTTCGAATGGATGATTAATCTCAATGGTTCCAATTATATCCGCAAGATATCGAAGATACTAGGCATATTGGCGCTACAGGCGCATGCTGACGCATATCCATTGGAATTTGGCATACATTCGCTAACATTGGCATTCACTAAAGCCTCAGCGCCATCTAGTAATTATTCCTTTGCACTACTAACTAATGTAAAATTGGGTAAGAGAATGGAAAGAGTCAAAAGACAATAGTATTTGCAGAACAATTTGAAAGTAATTATATGTACGCTTGGATATAAAATGAAAGAACTTTTATAAATAAGTAATCAAATTTCAAAGTCTATGTTAAAAAAACTTAAATAAAGTATTATTATTTATTATAATCACGATGATTTGATTAGTAAAATATTCCTATACAAACAAAACATGCAAAATTACTCACTGATGCATTTTGTTTCGCGTTTTGACTCATAAGACTCATAGTGGCTTTTCAGGGTCGAGAAATCATCCGTGATTTATTAATTAAATTAGTTTAGAAAGAAAGAATCTAAAAATTTCTTATTCTTCCCAATTCTATTTTTTTTCGTTGCTTCTGGTATTCCTTAAACGTCCCTGTTAAAAAAGGCATTAAGTGGTATTTTGAAACCATTTAAACATACATACATACATTTAAAATGTTTTTCATAACTTTAAACTACTTCTAATAGGTTTTTTGAAAATTTAAAATGCCATAAAATGTCGTTTTTTAACAAGGGTCTTAACGGTTTTCGTGAAGAATTTCAGAGCTTTGATTTGCCTGCTATTTTTATTTTTTTCACAATTGTACCCAAGTTTTACAAATCCACGGTGTGGACTTAATAAATTGGTACCCGAATCGATTACATCAAGAAAAATTGAATCCGATTTACTAAGTTTGTGACCAACCAAATTTCATTGACATTATCTTCATAGATGATAAGAAAAAGCAAAGAAATTAATACAAATTATTACTTAATGTATTAACTTATTGAGAAAATCCGATAACAGGACTATTATGATATTGTATCATGATATCATTGTTATCGTATTGAAAAGAGTTAATCATTAACTGTTGTGTACTTAAAATTTCAAAAGAACTTTAAGAAAAAATTAAAAGAAAAAAAAATTGAACAAAAGAAAAAAAAGGAAAAAAACGATGTTTTGCTTGCTTTGTTGAAAAAATTTATTCCAGCTTTTAAATAAGTTATTATTTCTTGATAGTATTTGAATATCATAATGTTGGGATAATTTATCGAATAACATAATACCTTCCGTACCTACCTTATCATTGTATTAATTTAGCTCTTCTATCTACTCCAACTGCAAAAATAGCTCTGAAATATAAAATTCAAGAGGATAGGTGGGGTAAATCGAATTGAAACAATGAATTCTATTAAAATAAATTTATTAACGTTAAATATCAATTAAATATAAACAATAACTCAATAATAGTTTTTTGCATATTTCCAATTGTTTTTATAAATTATGTAAAAGTATCAATTGCTACAATCATATAGAAATATTAAGTTATTAAAAAGTGTTTGTATTTTCTGATATTTTGATTATTTATCATTTTAATCACTTTATCACTTCACGTTCACTGATTTATTAAAACACAATTTACACTACTGATAATTGTAGTAAATCCATTCGTGATTTTCTCGGTTGATATCAATTGTGGAAATAATATCCTCGATGAATTTGATTGATGATTCAATTAGAATAATATTTACAAGTTTCAATAAAACTAGCACTTGCTAAACATTTATCTCCTAAAAGGATGATACTTTCATCAACCACAAAGAAAGTGCCTTTGTCCTCAATTTCCAGGTAAGACGAATTTGTAAAAAAACATTGATTTAAATAAATAAAACATAACGTGTCCAATTTATATTAAGTTGTTAACAAGGGACCTTAAGCCGCAGCCCAATTTCTAGATGAATAAATAGTTGCCTAACTTCTAAAATTTATAAAAAAACGAATAATTGCAAGGATGGCATCCTGATAAGGGTAAAGTTTTTCAACTGTTTAAAAAATAAGACCCTTAAGTGCATTATAATGTGGAAATATTTTTGCCCTGTGTGCTAAAGAATACCCGCAATATCACTTCAAAGTTCAAAAAGGACAATTTTCATGTGCATAAAAAGAATATAAGGGTGTTTTTTTTTCGCTGAAATTGTGCAGAATATTTTGGACTGAATCATCTTTAACGATATTGCACACAAATAATTGGCATTTATTGGCAAAAACTTCTGGAAATCAAAATGAGAAGTTAAGCAGATAAAAATGCGTGCATCAATTAAGCCCTAAAATTGGTTGTTTTCAAGGGGTGACTTTTTCTTATTAGGGAATATTTTATCTTTAAAAAATAGTACTACTTTCGTTCAACTAACAAAACAAGAATTTGACAATTTGATATTGAGAATCGAATCGCTTCATTTACACAAACATTTTTTACGATGCTTGTGTAAATATCAAGAAGGGAGTGGAGTCGATGGTATTCCTATTGAAGTTAATATTTATAGTATAAATACTTTGGCGTCAATTCTGAAGGGTACTCATTATAACAGAAGTATTAGAGTACACAAGCTCTTGTATGAAGCTTTAAGAAGCACACAAATTGCCGAATTTATAGAATGCATGAATTATTCTTATTATTATTTCCAACAGCTTAATTCTTGTCTTCAAGAGATAAGAGAAACCAATTTAGGGGTTTTACAGCCTTTTTCTAATCGATTTTCACAGTTTTTCTTTTAAGAAAACTTAAGTTTAACGAAACAGATAAGATAAACTTTAAATTAATCTGAAGAATTTAAAGAAATCAAGCAAGTTCTAATTATATACATATGTACCTACTTCATCTATGTTACTTATGACTTTCATAACTATATATCATACTGTTAGCATACAATAAAACTGTAATTGAAGTCAGGTGTAACCACAATCCAACACTTCTAGTATTTCTACTAAAAGCACATTAACGCTAATTTTTTAATACAATGGAAATTGTACTGTACTGTACGTAAACTGTACTGTAAAGTTAGCTCGCCAGCAGCTTGTGGTTAAAAATAGTGACAAAAACAACTTTCTAAACTTTTTTATAAAACAAAGTAAGAATGGAAAGTTAGATAACAATAGTAAAAATATAGCCTTGCCCTTTCCATTTACAAATTTGAAAAGATTTAATAATTTAAATAATACGGTTTTTATCTTTCGTTCACATATTAAGGAATCAGAGACAAATTACAGCGTCATATAGTATGATAACACATAACATTCATGGTGCCCTTAATACAAATGGCACATTTTTGTGATACTAAATTTTAATGAAGTTCTGGATTATATTTTTTACAGTTACATTTGCTTCATTGATTTTTTCCCACCTTAAAGCTATTCTTATCTTTCTTTTGCAAAAAAGCTAGTTGGAATTATGTATAAGTACCTGGACGACCAGGATCAACTCGGTTTGAAATTTCATCCAAATATGTTTCGGCTATGTGGAAGTATTAGATTTATAACAAAGGAAAGGTATTTAAAACATATTTATAAATGTCAATAATTATTATTATTTATTTGAGTAATTTAAATTGACTATGGAGATAATACTTCAAAAAAATGCAAATCTAAAAGCTGATGGCAAAATATCAAAATATCGTTTTGACAATGCAACTCGATAATAGATTTTAATATAATTTTAATAGATTAATAGATACTTATTTGAATAAAATTTGAAACCAATGGTCACCAATGGTTATATATTAGTCTATATTCAAACCAGCATAGATTGTATTCATTATGTACACACATCAACAGATGACGCAAAATTTTTGTTTCCTTTTTTCGTGGAAAGTTGCGTTTTTCCATAAAAGACAACTTTACAGATAAACTTTAAAAACAAAATTCTATTAAATTTCAAATTTTCATCAAAATCGTTAGAGCCGTTTTCAAAAACCAAAACAAAAACATACATGCATGCATAGATATAAGAATAGCTTGTTTAGTATATAAAATGTGATTAGAACTGCGCAAATGATTGTCTGAATTGCACAATAAATGTCGTATCTACTTCCTAGTGATATTTATTATATCTGATGTTGAGTAAATTGTATAATTCTCAGCTGTAAATAAGGATATAGGAAAAGGTAAAGAAAAAAACTAAATGAAATAATTAAAAATTCTATATTTAATGTTTTACATTATAATTTGTCTATATAGGTATTTCTATTCTACGTCTTCAATAAAGATTTATTGTTAAATATAGTTATAGAAATATGTCTTTCTATTTTTTTTTACACCTACTACATATTTATAAATTTTGATATTGTTATGACTGATAAAGTTGACAAAGGTCAAGTTTTTGAATTAATGTCTAGAAATATTTAAGTATCGTATATTTTATTACAAATAAGTCAGAAACATGATATATTCTTAATTTATTTATTTTTTTAAATAAATTTTTAATTATAGTACGTAGTCTTAACATTGAATACTCTCGTTTACTTATATAATTTCTATGATTTTCTAATAAACCATTTATTTCATTTTAAATTCAATGCCCATTTTTGTTTAAATCCCTATTGCAAATTAATTTTGGGCCCATAATAATAAAATCTTATACCAAAAGGTAAATTGATAGAGATATTAATTTGTCATAAAATATGTGTGGTGAAAACAATAATAAATATTTGTTGGTCCAATAATTTTATTCTACAAATATTTTGTATTCAAAGTAAATAAATCATAAAGTAAGAAAAAGTAATATAATTATTTTTTTTCGAGAAAATGAATATTATGGTGATTTATTATTAAAGTTATGCTATTAAAAAAAGGGAAATAATTTCTTACAAGTTTGTTTTTTTTTCCATTTGAATAATAGAATTACAACAGTTCATGTTTTAACGTATATATTTTGAAAACAATCTCTGAAAATATAATTATATAAATACAACCCTTAATTCGCCTCAATTCTCTACATCCCTCAACATGATTTTAATTGGAATATAAACTCAACCAATTTACCTTTAATATTCACGCACTTTTCCTTCTTCTACGGTTTATATTTCTCTCTCATTTTCAATTAAATTAATATGAATTTTACAAGTATGTTAAGGTGCGAATTAAAAAAAAGTATATGCCCCCCCCCCTTTTCATTTTTACACGTAATATCAGCGTTATTTTTAGTTAACAGAATCTGTTTCTTGCGGAATTTTTTTCTTCGGGTATTATCTTTAGAAAACCATGTCGGTGTCAGAAAGACGGCCTGGGGATCGGTATGGGGGTGCACCCTCGTCGTCCTCGGGGGAAGCACACTGATGGGGCGAGCAGGAGACTTGGGCCCCATCGCCGCAAATACACTCCAGACAATTGCCCGTATCGTGCGGGAGTAAATCCCCGATCTTGTACTCGACACCTGTGTATATGCAAAATGAAATCATTAAACAGAAGCAGAACTTATATTATGTGGGTAAAATAGGGATAAGAGAAATACGAGAAACAAATAAAAGCTGATTTAGAAGTTATTAACCTGTTTAAAGATAAATATTTTATTGAATTGGGTACTTAAGATTGGGAATATTTACTTAGATGTGTACAATATACACTGTATACATATAGCATAATACAAAATAACAATGTGTTCATAAATAGGGTACTAGATGTAAAATAATCATGTCCACTAAATTTTAATTTTTAAACGAATTGTATTCTTCAAAAATGAAAATGTTAAAAATGAATGGAGTTAATTTAATAAAATCTAGTATTAGAGAATAAATTTGATAATAAAATAATTTGTGTTTATTTTACTTTCTTCGGAAAATCACCGTTAATTGCATCGGTACTGCATAGATTTGAAGGTATTAATTTATAACCAAATAAGGAACTTCGCTAAAAACAAAAATAAGAAGAAAAGACTTTAATGTTTTAAATATTTTTTCACAATCGATAAAGTGTACATAATCATAATATTTTTGGTCAAGAAATAAATTTCATGTGAAAAAATCACAAAGGAGTCCTTTGAAGCAATATAGTTTACTTAGGACTCGTATTTTTCTTTCGATACCAGCAGATCTATAAGGGTCAATACTGCAGACACTCTTTTTTAAAAATATTTTATATAAAAACGATTCCCAAACAGTGGTGAACTAAGACTAAAGCGGGCCCTAGGCAACATGGTAATTCCGGGCGTATCACACTTGTCGACTTTATTAATCAACGATTGATAAAGTATTTATCAACGATTCGGCATAATTTGGATACGTTTCAGCAATCATAATGCATATCACGTTTTTTTATAAAATAAAAATTAAAACCTTATTTTCGGGCCCCAAAAATAACGAGCCCTAGGCACGCGCCTAGATTGCCTAGGCCCTAGTCCGCCCCTGTTCACAAATAAAAACCATCGATTGTAAGTAATTTTTATTTGAAATTACACTGTAGAAAAAAAATGGTAATTATTGAAACAAATGAGTTTTATTATCCAACGAAAAAGTTACAATAAAAACGGTGTTTTCTTAACAATTTAAAAAGGATGAAAACTATAATGACGAAAAACTATTTCTGCCCCAATCCATGTCTACTACTATGAATGAGTGTAATGGCATCGTTTACAATAGAAGTTGCAAAGAAAATACTTCGTCTAGTTCTCAAGAGAATATACCGTATAATCTTATTAATAGGATAATCCTGCTGAGCTTCATATTACCATAAATTCTCTATACAGAATCGATACAAAATTTGCAAACGTATTTTTAAATTCTTGAACAAAACCAATTATTAGCAAATCCAAAAATGGCACCTTGTTTAAACTACAAATTAAACAGTAGCCTTTTATTTTATAAAGCTCCTGCTTCTTAAGCAAAAACCTTGAATATTGACCATTATTTGTAGTAAATATGTATAGTAAATAATTATAATAAATAATTCCAATCTTTGATTATTCACGTCTTGGTTGTAATTCGTATCTATTAATTATACGGAAGGCTAAATTTGAATTAGTTTTTGAAGGAATGTGAATGAGATTAAAACAGCAAACGCATTTAGAGAAGAATTTGGCGACAAATTTATAAGCTTTGTTTTAATTATCTTAAAGCTTAATAAAAATATAACCTTTTTTTTGCAAAATAAATATTTTTAAACAAAATATATTTCTTTTGCTAACATAATTCTGATTGTTGCGTTGGGCTCTACTTGAGGAAAACTCTGAAAATATGTTTTGAATTAATAAATAGAAATTATTTAGGCTATACACCCATTCAATCCATTCCACGCAGACTATTCTTCTCATCTTAGTGATTTGTTTGTTGTATATTTATTCAAGAGTTCATTGATTTGGCAGAATTTGGCGTCGCCTTCTGCGGGCGTTTTTTCTGTGGATAGTATGCAAGGAATGGAATGGCTGTATAGATTTAACCTTATAGTGAATTTTCATGCTGTTACTAGTCACTGATTTTTGATGATAAATTTGGTCACGTGATTTGAGTGACAAATGAGGCTTTCTTTCGAATATGTCAATGTATCGATATAACCGCTGTATTGTATAGGTATATGAATATAATTGCAATAATAAATAGGCACTAATATTGTGTGGTAAACATTCAGCTTATGAGTAATAAATAAATCTACTATGTACTCTTTTTGGAAATGTATTAATATCATGTCTGGTGAATATGACATGATATTATAGGTGAAAAAGCTAAGTAAAATTTAGCTTTATCGCTACTTTTTTCAGCTGGCGCTTATGTTACATTTTAGTCACGTGACCACCTTTTTCGCTTAAAACCAGCGATCAGCGACTGCATGATAATGTACCTTTATTTCTTTAGAAAAAAAATATACATTTAATTTTATATTAGGTATATTAGTGCTACCCGATAGTCACTTGCTATTTTAATATTAAGTAACTTTTCGCCTCTATATTCAGGAATCAGGGACAATATAAAGCATCATATAGTATTATAGTACACAATATACATGGTGCAACTTTTTTTAAAGTTCTGAGTTATATTTTCAGCACTTACATTTTTTCCTTGATTGTTTCCCAGTAGTTCTATAAAGATCAATACTGCAGACATTCTTTTTTAAAAATATTTTATTTAAAAACAGTTCACAATGGTGGACTAAAGCTAAAGCGGGCCCTAGGCAAAATTGTAAATCCGGGCCTATCACACTTATCAACTTTATCAATCAACGATTTTGCATAATTTGGATACGTTTCAGCAATAATAATGGATATTAAGTTGTTATGTAAAATAAAAATAAAAATTAAAAACCTTATTTTCGTTTTAAACTTTTCTTATCTTTTACGAAAAAAGTTAATTGAAATTACTCAAAATTTGATTAGAACTGCGCAAATGATTATCTGAATTGCACAATATATATCGTATCTACTTCACGGTGAAGTTTATTAAAAACAAATCTGAAATTCAATAAATTGTCTCGTTAAAGAATCTTTATTTAACGTTTACTGTATTTTTTTTATGTAAAAATCTTGAAGGTTCGTTATCTAGTTAATATTTCTATAACCACCCTAAAGTCACTCCGTCTTGATCTGTTACCAAATTCAATTGTTCGATTTTTAAACATTTTCACTATAGTAATAAGATACATGTACTTTAAGATTCTTCAATTTTCTATTTTTATCCAGCTAACGAAAAAACGATCTTTTGTCATAACTTTAATCATTTCAAATGAGAATTATTTTTTTTAACCGTAGAAAGAAAGTAAATAATCACTTCTTACTAACGGAATTTACCTAGGTTTTAAATCTAAAATATTCCAAATGGATCAGTTGAAAGAGTAGAAGTGAAATAGGTGAAATATAAATATTCCATATTGTACCACTTCCTCTACATAAACTATTCTAGGCGGAACATGATTATAAAAGCGCTAAATGTCATTTTACGAAGTTGTGTTTTGTGCCATTTGTATAGTACATAAACATACTTATTTCTATTCATATTGTTGACTTGTTTTCTCACATTCTTATTTCATTCTACATATTAAAATCGCAAATAAAAGTCTTAAGATTTTTTTCTTCTTATCTCTGTGTTCTTGCCATTTATAATGTTAACTATCCGTTTATTACATAAGCCGACATTTATTACACTTGAAATAATTACGAACACATATGAGTGTATAATGTACGTACACATATGGTTTCTACGAAGCGTCATGCAGTTAAAATTACAATTACTGCTACGACCGACGCTGATGGTTCTTACAATTAGTAATTGTGCATATTACAAACGGTACACGTTATAAAATTAAAATTTATAATTTATGATGTAGAAAAACTTCCGTATGTTTGTTCATTGCAAGTAATGCAAAATTCTTTTCAACTTATGTCATTTGAGGGAGAATAATTTAAACTAATATTGTGTAATTTAGTTTGGTTTTAGTTGAGAAAATGTTCGTATTAACAAACGAAAGATATGAATACTCATATTTGACATAAAAGATGGACATATATGCTCGTACCATATGTCATTAGAACCAAATAATATTTAGTGGAACTTTTTCACCAATAACAATCAAATATTATAATTGCTCACCGAAAATAATATTTTTTTCCATAAAATTGTACAGTCCATGAATTTAACTAACGAAATATAAATACGTTCTTGATTGATTTAAGTTATTAAATCTTTAAAAACGTAAAATTTTGTACTAAATTTTGCAGTGTTAGGATCGTTAGGGTATTCAAATTTAGACGAACATAAATTATTGAAATATATCTTTAAACTTGACACACACATAAAATCACTGAACCAATATAATGCCACCCTTTAAAAGGGATCGAAGGTCAGTACCTGTACCAATTTGGAGATAGTTCAAATTGATTAATTTTCTCGAAGAAAAAAATACATCCAAAGAAAATGCATTTTCAATAATTTATAATATTTTCCTTTTGAAAATGAAAATATCGTTTAATGTTTTTTTTGTCCGAGAAAATTGATCTGTTTTATTCATTTCTAAATTCCTGCACTTCTTTTCAAAACACACCAAATGAAAGAGTATATTTAATTCTATTCTTATACGATAGCTACATTCACAAAAAATCATGTAAAAAATATAAAAAAAAATGCTAGAATTCACTTAAGAGTTTATTTCGTAGTTATACAAAAAATCGAAATAAAACAAAACAATTCGTGTAAAAAGAGATTTTTTATTTCTTTTCAACTCGTGTTAAATCAAAATCGTGTATAGCACTTTAGTATAAAAAGAGAATTAAGTGTATTATATAGGGAATATAACTTTATAAGAGCTTAGAATTTAGTTTGACTTAAATAATTTTTACGTACCCATAAATTTAATCACTCTAAACCCTTCAAAATTAAGTAAAAAAATAATGTTTTTTTATTTTATACAAACAATTATTTTTTCCGAATTTTCAATTGTTAATGAATGTGCTCATTTTTGACATTAATTGGTTATGTATTTCGGGAGTAATATGAATATAAGAATATTTTTTCAAAAAAAATAATGTTAGAATAAAACTAGACATAAAAATCAAAATAGGCATAAACTGTATAAACAATTTATAAACTATATTGTTGTCCAAGTTATGAAATATATTTTACAAAAGAAAACTATATTAAGATAGGTAATATTAAAATAGGTCTTCACACCCCATTGAAAAATGTGTTTCGTTTTTTTTAGAATACATTTTTTTGCTAAATTTATATAGAAAAATTTAAGAGTTTTTATTGTTAGGGGTTCTCCCGCATCCCCAAAAATACCACTGTTTCCTCAGGGGTGCGGGTTCTCTCAATTAAGAAACACTGGTCTAAACTGTTATTATAAGTAATTTATCTATTAAAGATAGATGAAAATAAGGCATTGTCTTTGAAGTTACGTTTTTTAAACACTTTGATTTTTCTTATAATGTTTGTGATAGTTAGAATTATATAAATCCATTAGTTTTCCTCCTTTCTTAAAAATTTCACAATAAAAACATATTTAGACGTACAACCTTTGGAAGTTTTCCTACGGTTGGTATTTATTAACAAACGTTACTGCTCAATTTTTTGCTAATTACTTTGTCATTTTTTACATAGTAAAATGTTCCAATAAAGTAAAATGTTCCATTTATTGCAATGCATCAAAAAATAATATTATTTTAACTCATTATAAATTATTAAATTTTCTTATGTAAACAAACGCTTTAAAAGCTCGACAGGTTTTATAATTTGAAGTAAATATTAGATTAATATGGTATTTATTATATCCGAGTTACAATCAATAAATTAATGAATAAATATGTATATCGTATGTCGTTAGACTCAATTTCTTTATTATTTCTTGATTAAAACGAGTTTCAACAGTCTTCAACTGTCACCATCAGGTAATGTTCGTTGTGTCAATTGTAAACAATTTTTGGCTCATGTGTACTTTAGTACACCCAAAATCTGGCAATGTTGCATTTTCGACTTTGTTTTTAATTTAATTCGCGATTAAATCGGTCCATAATGAAAACTTAGCCACAGCAGGGAGAATTATAACATATTAGAATTTCAACAAAAATATCGCGAATTAAATTAAAAACAAAGTCGAAAATGCAACGTTGCCCGATTGTGGGTGTGCTAAAGTACACTTGAGCCCAAATTTCTATGTAAGAAATTGAGTCTTACGACGTACTTAATTATTCATTAACTTAAATATTAGAATTTGCTATGGTGCCAAATGATATTTTGATATCATAAACGCTAAGGTATTGAGTGACTTTAAGGGGTATATAACGGTAATTTGAGAAATGTTACAAATTTCGCTCATTCCAAAGTTTGAACCCCGTACCTAATAGCTTCAAAGTATTCATCAATTCCAAAGTTTGAACCCCGTACCTAATAGCTTCAAAGTATTCATCAATATGCTCATGAATTTTTTTTAGGTTTTTATAATTTTGATTAAAATTAATATAGTCATAATTTTTTTAATCAAGTTACAAATAAACGCTTGATACTTATTCTATTTTCGACGTACAACTCCAGATAATATTCGCCTGAAGAAAAATACATTATTTTAAAAAGAACAAAATTTATTAATAATATATAACTTCAATATATATAGTCCCTGGTCAAATTATTAGACGCATTTACATTTTTTTCCAATTTTATATATTCTACTAAATTAAATTTGATACTATTTCCTATTTACATTATTAAAAGTAGTAAAGATTTTTAGGAAATATAATTTCTAAATAAGAGTATAGTCTTGATTATTACCCCAATTACCCTACTCTAGGCTAATAGCCCTGATTTGAAAATATGTAGGATTTGATGGGGAAAAAAAGTGGTAAAATAGGTGATCACATCAGAAAAATATTCATAAATAGAATCACCATCCACAAATGCAGTGGATATTATTGTCCTACATATACAGCACGCTGCGAATGGTTGAAGCTTTAATAGCAATAAAAGGGCTTTCAATTTAATATTAAACAATTAAGTTCGCCATAATTAACAAGATATTTAAAATGATCGTAAAAGTTAATTTTCAGTAAATATGATTTTTTTTGGTCACATTAATTGGTAATAAGGGTAATAAATTAAATTTTTATACGAAAGTTAAATCCAATCAAAAATTTAAACACAAAATAAAATAGCTATTACTTCATATTTTGTACAAAATTTATAGTGCGTCTATTGATATGGCCAGGGACTGTATGTCTAATTAAGGAGTTAATTTAGTATGTATTATATCGGTTAGAGTCTAGACGTTTTTTTATTCTTAAACAATATAAATCAAATAATTTGATGAACTGTAAATACGTTTTTTTCAATAAAATCAAAATTTTCCTTGAAAAAAAATTTCAGCATATTTTGGTGTTTACACTGAAAATGTGATTGATTTTTTTCTATTTCTTTTCGTTTTATTAAATCATACTTTTTGTATTATTTTGATTTAAATTTTGATTGACAGACATCAATAATGACGTGGAAAATTGAAGTAAGGCGCCACTATGTCAAGAAAATAGCAAGAGGATAAATGAGTTTGAAAGGGTGGTGGATGCTTGTACCTGGTTTGTGGTATGTGTAAATCAACTCTGTGAGAAGAATCGATTTCGATTAAAGTTCTTGTTGAAGAAAAGGGATAGTAATCACTACTATCACTACATCATTGCCGTGATCAAAAGTTTAATCGCCCTATTTCTCGTAACATTTTGATTAATAACAGTGTTGTATGTACAAAGTAAAGATAAATATTTGTTTTTTTTTTCATGAAAAATGATTCTTACCCATGTAAATGCAAACGTTGGGTTTCACCGTTGTAGATGAGGCTGTCGAAGAGATCAAGTTTGAGTCTGCTTTGGCGTTATTCGTAATGAAATTGAAAAATGTGGTCGAGCTTTCGTTATGCATTTCGTTTGCGGTTGTGTCGGCCGTCATTTCTGAACCACGTTCTGCAGAAATTGGGGATGAGGTTATCGTTACGTAGGTAGTAGACGTTGGTGTTGTCACTGATGACATTATCACTGCATTTTTTGTTAAGTTTCGACTGTTTCTGTTATCTTGCTGTGCTATTTTAGGTACAGATGCTGATTCCATGTTGCGATCCGGAGAGTTTGATGTAGACTTAGTTTGAACTTTTTTCGCATTAGTTATTTTCTTCTTTTTCTCCATTTCTTGCTGCACTGGATCTATAATAGAAAGAAAAAACAATAAACTGAAGAAGTATTTTAAACAAAACTCATAAAATTGAAAAATTAATATCGTAAACTATCAGATATCAAGTTACCTAGCCCTCTTTTACTTCTATTAAAATAAAATAAACTCTTAAAACTATAATGAATTGAGTGAATTGATAAAATAAAATAACATTTAAGGAATATTAATACAAGCAAGAAAGCTTTAGTTTATCACGAAACTAGTTAAGTCAAAGAAATTTGGTGAATTTTAAATATTTACGATTATAACAGTAAACGATAAGATATTTTTTTAATGTTAATAGCTCAAAAGATATCCTTTACCTACAACAACTCCTTGCCCTAAGATAATAATTTAGAATTCAATTTTCCTATAATGTCCAGAAAGTACGTAACTCGTTTAAGCTCTAAATGACAATCGTATTGTTCCTAATAGCTTGTAATGGTCCATAAGACTAGTCCTATCCTAAATTACGTTCACAAGGATTTAATCTTCCCGGAAGTACATACCATTTTGTATAAATACAAGGTCTACGGTGACTCTCTATATAGACCGTGTGAGGATAATAGTATATCATTATTCAAACAATCGAAATGTTATAGGGAAGCGACTTGAATTTCCTAATATTGTGTGACATCTTCGTAGTTAAATGTTTGTGCTTGTATTTTTTTTTTAAATTCGGAAATTTTAGATAAATGAGACTTATTAAAGTAGTTCCATTAGATTTAATTTACTTGACCTAATAGTTAAAAAATACCTAGATAACATGTTTATATAATATGTAAAATATATTGTGGCCCTATTTATGTAATATAATAAACTAAAGCAAATTACAAACATACATTTGAACGAATGAAGGTGGATTGCACTCTGAGGAAGATTACTTGGCAATCAAAATACGAGTCTGACCAATATGTCAGTTATTCATTTGTTTGAACTTTAGTTCAAATTTATGTTTATAGTTTGCTTTGGTAAATTTTATTACATAAATAGGACCACAATATATTTTACTTATTGTATAAACAGTATAACTGTTCAAATTAAGCGAAAAAAATCTTATTTAACCTAGATATTATTTTAACCCTCCTGTACCTATGGGTATGTAATTAGTACATACTATCTTTAATAATTTAAATATCTTTACAAATATAAGAGATAGTGAGCCAATATTTTAGGTTTTCCTCCCAAAAACAATTACACATAGAAAAAATCATAATAGTAACAAAAAACAGGATGTATCCCGCACAAGGAGGTGATTTATAAAAAATCCATCGTAATTTTACCAATCCAATCAAACATGCGTAATTTTTCATATGCGTTAGATTTGCATCATTTGCATTTTATGCCACAGTTACAAGGGACACTCGTTTGAAACAATAGTTGAAACATTATGATTTTTTTTCAAATGTTGTAGTAAATTCATATTACCGTATAATACGTTCTATTTTTAACACCGTAAGGGGTAAATTAAACATAATTAAATTTTAAAAATGTTTGTGACAAATATTTATGTGTATTTCTAAACTTAAGATGAAAAAACATAATGTTTACTGCTCAGAAAAAGGTTGAAATATCCGTAGAGATTGGGACAGTTTAGCAATTCAATCTAGCAATTACAAAATTTTCAACATTTCATCCACTAGTTGTTAGCTTTTTTAATCAAACCTTGAATACTGATTTATTGTTGTATAAATATTTCAACAATCGCAAAATTGTCCCAATTTCATTTGTTATTTTTTTTAAATTACAACTAAAAGTTTGAAAAGGTGATATGGAGTATTTTAAATTCCACATAGACTTTCAAATGGTACTTAATATAACGGTTTTGATTTTTGATTGAAACTTCGAACTCAGGTAGTTTTCATCTTTCCGATTAAAATTTATACTGTTTAACCTTCTAAACTTGATGCTGTCGAGGCTATTGTCTTGTAAATGAACGTTCCTGGGAAAAACGTAAGTTTAAGTATTATTTCTAAAAAAACAAAGAGTAGTTCAATTTTTAGTAATTTTTACAAAAAAATAGTTTCTTTGTTCTTGTATAGTAGTGTTTCTTAACCAGAGGCTAACCCGCACCACTAAGGGTGCAAAAATTTATTTTTGGGGATGGGAAAGAAGTTTCTAACAATATAAATTATTAAATTTTTGATAATAAATTTCTATAAGTTCCACAAAAAATGTATTTTGCTAAACAAAATATCGGGACACATTTTTCAACGGAATGCATAGGTATTTTTAAATTCAAAGGGATGTGACTCACTTAAAAGTAAAGAAATACAGTTCTAAAGGCTACAGATTCAAAGGATATTTCATTGAATTTTTGCCTATGTATTTTAGTGGTAGAATAATATGAAATTTATAATATTACATCTTATCAGCTACAAATTACTTCTTTTCAAATAAGGAGTTTTTTTTTAAGGTAGAACCAATTATAGTTAAAATACAAAAAATTGATTTGTGATCTTTTCCAGGGACGTATTTTTCAAAATAAAGAGTTTACAATTGGGTCTAAGACAATATTTGGCTCATGTCTTTTTTAGCAGTAGTAATATCTGGAAACGCTTCATTTTTTACTTTATTTTTTATTAAATTCGCAATTTTATTTCGTGAATGTATAATTGAACTAATGTATAATTTAATAATGTATACTTTTCTCTTCTGTCGCTAAATTTGATCGTTTTACTCGGGCGATAAATTAAAAACAAAACAGAATATGAATCATTACCAGATATTGACGTCGCTAAAAGGGACAGGAGCCTAATATTTGATAATGGCGATGAAAATTACCTACATTAAAAATTTGAGTTATTTCATATATACCATATACAGTATACATTATTTACATTTAGTCGTTATCAGAAATTATTGATTAACATGTAAAATGAGTTGAGGATATTGTCTGATAATGGAATCTGACTCAATGGAAAGTGACGAAGATGAGAAATGGAATGCAGAAGTTTTTAGTAAACTCCAAAAAAAGTGAAAATATTACAGAAAATATAATATTATTATTGATTATTTAACTTTTATAAAATTTAGTATTAGAGTGAATTTCATTTAATTAAAATTGTATTGTAACATTTTGAAGACGAATTTTCCACTGTCATTATGAAAATCCTTTACTAGATTGATGAATACTTAATATCAAATTCTTGATATAAAACTGATCACAAATGAATGTTGACAAGCACTGTAGTTTTGATGATAAAAGCCCAAAAAATGTAACAAAATATTTTATTCTATCGCAATTGTTAACATCAATTAGCTGTCTTCTCTGAGAGACATGAAGATGCTTGAGAAGTGTAATGGAAAATGTCCAAAGAGTGGTAAATGACTTATACGTTCAAAAGCCATTATTTTAATTAAATGGAAGTCTTAGTTACAAAATATATATGAGATTAAAAAAAATATTTTCACAGTCCTCATTGTTGAACGTTTCGTTATTATGTTTTTAATTTCAAGTTAATTACTTAAATGACGATGCATTTAATAAAATTAATCATTTTCTGAGCCTCAAATTGTAAAAAATATCGTTATTAAGTATTGGTCCTGTTTTTAAAAAGTTGGTAAAAATTAATATTTGATATCTTTTACCTCTGTTACCATCATTATTCGTCTCATGAATTTTGACAATGTTTTTACGACCACTTTAGTTGCAGTGATTCTGCACAATTATACCGATGTATATGAGAATTAAAAGCTTTAGGTATGTGAAGATTCTTTGGACTTGATCTAGTAAAATTGCTATACGTGTACATTCACCAGTGACTATTAACACTCTGCAAATTTAAACATTTGAACAATGATAAAGAGAAGTGAACTACTTCTATATTCTAGTTAAATTATTCAAACTCAATTGTTCGAAAAATAAATTTCGTGCAGCTTTCATTGTCAATATATCAGTTTCTCGTATGTTGTCAGCGTTAAAAGAAAAGCTCATACTTCCAGAATTGACAAATTTACAAACAGAAAAAAATTTTTTTTTTGTTCTAGTAAGAAATTTTGAAATAAAAGTTATTAATCATTTTTGGAAATTATATTTGGTTTCATAGTTATTAAAATCATTATTAGGTTCAATACTTTCCTAATATTTGATGTAAAGTAGTTTATGTTGTTTTCTTTAAGTGTGGATTAATGAGACTTTCTTATGACGTAGAGGACATCCTACAGACAACGTTCGTAAAAGAAATAAAATGCAACTTATTGTAAAAATTGATGCCTATGTTTTTTAGGTTCAATGATGCGTTAAAAATGATTTTTACAAAAAGATCTCTGTATTTGTGTGTGTGTATAAAAAGGATGTTTTAACAAGTTATAATTACTACTTTATTCGTAATACCTATATATTTCTCTTTAAGAAATATATTTTAACTTTAGGAGCTACTTTGGAAATACATCATAACTCTGTGAACCACATACAAAATTATATATCTTCATTCTGGACTTAGATACACTGTGTACATTTTTAATTTTGTTGCGGTCTTAGAACATTCGAAAGTTCTAACAATGAGATTGGAGAGAGACGAAAGATGTTCAGAACACTCTCCGACAGATTCTAGTGTAGGATAGAAAGAGATAGAAATCATTCGATTCTACAATAAGTGCCTGGAATAGTCTGGAACCTTCCAGACGCGCCAATAGTTATATAAATAGGTGATCGGCCAGGACAGTTACAAATAAGTTATCAGTTACGGCCAATACAAGTTACAAAGTATGAAATAAATCGTGATAACCGTTGAAATAATTGTTAAAATAAATAATTTATTTTATAACAATAAACGGTGTTCTTGTTATATGTCTTGAAACAAATCCTAACGAACCCGTCAAAATAAATAAAATAACTGTAAAAACATAATAATAAATTGGTTTTCACCACTTTCGCTATTATTAAATAAATGAATTTTGCGAAAGTGTGGTGAATCTGATGAGCCGAAAAAATGGTTAAGGCCACTTTCTACCAAATAAGAAGACATGAAAGTAGTTTACATCTTTTGTACAATAACCCATAATGCAGGATATAAAATTTGAATCTGTTTTTGTAACCATAATTTGGGATATTCTTGTTTAGGTTCTTTATTTGTGGATATTTCAATAATCTGCTCCTGTTTTAGTATGGATTCATCTGTGTTGGGGATCTGAATTTGTCCAGGTGTTAAAGAGTTCAACACTCAGTCGGGAATATCCAAGCATAGAATATTTTCAAATTTTTGGTTTAGTTTTACTTGAAGAACCGTTAGGGGTTGACAAAAAGCAAGCAAACCTTCATCTCTATTTTGTAATTTCGAAAAATTTGGAAACAAATTTTTTTTTCTCTTGTCTAGTTTTGTTTATACAAAAAAAAAGTTTTACAACAGTAGTATTACGCTTTTAGTTTTGATTTATAATTGGTCCTCTTGTAATTCAAATAAGTTTTGGTTTTCTTAAATTAGTATCTATAGCTCATGTCTCTTTCAGAATCGTCAAATTTGGCAACATTGCATTTTTTACTTTGTTTTCGCGAATAAATCTGCCCTTAATCAAAATTTAGCCACAAAAGAGAAAATCATATCTACTAAAGTAAAATAAAATTAACAAAAAAATCGCGTACGTATAAAAAGCAAAGTAGAAAATGCAACGTTGCCAGATTTGAGGGTTCTAAAAGAGACATGAGCCGCTACTATTTGGTCATTTATTTAAATTTTCATAATAATAAAAATATATCACAATTTCATATTAAACCTTGCGACATTTATGGACCCCCAAATCAATTTTAATTTTCCATAGATCTCATGAATCACACCGGGGACCCTTAGGGATCCCTAGAGACTACTTTGGAAATCGCTGATGTACAGGATATTCGATCTGTCGAGTTATTTTAAATACATACCTAAAAAAACGTTTGAAATGGTCGAATTTCGTACAACAATGTGTTGACAGGTGTACAAAGTAAATACCGAAAAAAAAATACTAATTATAACCCTTAAAGAGTTTTACAGATAATAGAGTTATCATAATAAAAAATTCAATTTTTATTTTGTTTCCGACTTCTTTATAATGTATTATTGAAAACTGGCTATTGAATAATTTATTATTAGCTTAGAAAAATTTCCATTGAGTTACTAATATAAAGTAAATATTTTCTTTACAATTTAAGAGAAACTGATAAGTATTGCATTTTGTTTTTAAAGTTTTATGAATTTTGATTTTCAAGCAATCGCTTTTCAAATAACTTCCCTTACATATTTTTTTCGTCGTGTTTTGGTCACAAGCTTGACAAATATGGAAAGCTTTAATCGAATGTTTTCATAGAACTACCTTTTGTAACCAATTTATACATGAACCTGTATTTATTTACAGTAAACATTTTCAGCCTTCAGCAAAAAATTAATGAGAACTTTTTCGTTCTACCTAAAACCGCAAAAATATCTTTTCTTCTCAGCCCTTGTAATGCGGAGCTTATTTATACTCTGAACTAAGCGCTTTTTATGTACAATTTAATGAGAAGTATTGGGTTGTATCTCAACTCAATATTACAAATTTAATATGAATCAAATAAATTTATTATATTTTTCGTTAAATTATTAAAGTTTATTTCGAAATCGTTTCTCATTTCAATGAATTGTGTAACGATATAATAAAATTTTGTAAATGTTAATAACGAAAAGACAGGATAAAATATTTCTTTTTTTTATAATTTTTGAAAGACAAGAAATCTTATTAGATATTTTTAATTTTGACCTTTTCCTCAACAATATTTTGATATTGTGTGACATATGTCAACGGTTATTACAGAGGGTAACAGAAAAGGGATTAAAAATGGAATGAGCGTGAAATAGTTCAATGGTTGAATTTTCCCATGTCTTGGATGATAGTAACATGACCGCACGTGACTTACAGTTGCAAGGGACACCAAAGGGAAAACGATCCCGACAGGGCCGGTTGACATTTGTCTCTGGAGGACATTCCTGCCACCAACAGAACATCTCCCCGTCCAGACAAAGACAAAATTCACATTGATCTGCTCGATAAATCTGCAAACAAAAACAAAACGAAAATATTATGTCCATTGGCAAAACAATGAAAAATAAAGCGAGGATTGGTAAAAGACGAAAAAAAAAATCTAAACCTATCTTATTTCTATCATTTCAACCTTCATCTCCCGTGCTAGGGAGTGTATCGAATGTAGTGTATCAGCCCCCTAAAATTTCTATTTTCCCAATAAATCCTCTTTTATTATCCTTAAAAATAGCAACCTGTATTAAAACGATAAGAAGTTTTATCGAAGAAAATTGAAAAAGAACAACGTAATAACAAAATAATATAGCTTTAATAAATTCAATTGAAAATTTCTTGGAGAAATGTCAAACTAAACGTTGGAGTTTCAGGCCATTTGCGATTAAATATAATTAAAGACTCGTTATTAGCTATATAACAATACAGCCAATAGAATAAAAACCCGTTCATATCAAAAGCTCATAATGTTAATAAAACGTTAAAATCCTTATATTTCCGATTCTTCGACTTGCTCAAGTTTCAATTACGAATATCGAACACGGATTTTGCATACATTTTCGTATAATTAGAAAATGTTTCGCAAAATTTATGAAATGCACAAACTGTACGAATGAACGAGCAAATGAAAAGCGCGCAAAAAGCACAAAACCGTGTTGGCCAAAAAGATAGAAAAGGAAAAATGTGGACTGAGAAGGGTGGACAAAAGGGCGGTGAGGCGAGTGAGTCGGTTTGTAATATCAAAGAATTTTTGAATGAAACATTGAATTAATACCTTAAAAGCTTTGGATCTCGCACATTAAATTTACAGAAAATATTTAATTTAATTTTTATGTTGGAGAAAAATAATAAAAGCTTGCAAAGTTTTTACAAAATAAAAAAAAAGAAAAATGCAAATATTTTCAAATAAGTATGAAAAAGAATCAACGTACTAAAATAGGTGAGTTTTTAACCATATTATCTTTTCAATATTAAAAACAAAGCTTTAGATAAAAGCTAAAAAACCTGAACATCAATTAAAAATGTGAATATTATGACCACCTGCCTAAGGTAGGATTACTTTTCATCTCTGTGTTTTGCGTAATTTTTTTAATAATTTTTTGTTTCAATATTCCAAGCTTTTGTTTTCATTTACGTCGAGTCCTAAATCCTTGAAAACATTATAAATTACTCGTATAAAACGGTACGTACATACAAAAGCTCGAAAACCCGTTTAATCGAATCCTTCTTATTTGCCCATAAATAAATGAAAGCTGGAGCTTAAAATTGAATGAATTTTTTCAATCGACCTCAAATTTCAATGAGAAACTATTGATGATAGCTAAATGAATTGAAAAAGTCAATGGGGATGGCACTTTTTTTTATTTTGCAAATGGCAACCAAAATAAAACAACACAACTGTTCTTTTTGTTTTGAAATTTATGAATCATAAATTGCTTCTGTCGAGTGTAATTGTTTAGTGTCAAGAGGAATTAAAAGCTCTTACAAATGTAACTCTCAATATGACCGATATGGTTGACCCCTACGTGCACCCCTACATAAACTAAAGTTGATAAACCAACAAAAGTTTTTAATTGGCATTTTTACTTTTTGCATTATCTGTTAAATTAAAATTCTTTTAAAAAATGATTTTTGGTTCATTAGTAACGGCAATAGAGTACATTCATTTAAATAAATTTAAAAAAGGAGAAGATTATTTTCAAACGCATATAGGTAGGTAAACTGGCTTATGCCTCTTTTAGTCAATATCTGGCAACCTTGCGTTTTTTACATTGCTTTTAATTTACTTCGCATTTTTTTTAATTTTTTTTTCCAATATCGTATCTTTTTTTTCTTTTGTCGTAAAATTTTCATTGTGACGCAATTTATTCGAATTAAAGTAAAAACAGAGTACTAAATGCAACGCCATCGGATATTAACGTCCCTAAAAGGGAGGCTTGTAAACTTTTATAAAGAATATCTATTTTGATGATTTTTATATGTGTAAGATGATACTTTACGGATAATTCCAGATAAATTTGATCAATTTTAGTGATAAAGTTTTGGAGTTACGAGAATTTTTTCTACTTTTTACGTTTTGGAAGCCACATGTAAGTTTACGGTAGAAAAGTGTCTGTTTTATGCGAACTTTATTTTGATATTTTTACGTAGTCATCCTCAAAAACAAAAATTCTTTGCTATCTAGAATGGAGATAATTGGGTAATATGGTTTTGTATTATTGAATCAAAGTTGGAGAACCAAAGCTAAAATATTCATTTTAGTGGAATTGGAGTCCTTTAGATTGATCCTTGCTCCAGCTACTTACCTATAGGTAATAATATATTAAAACAACGCTATGAATACTAACAAAATATTATTTTGGGATTTCATTCAAAAATGTTAAATCTAATTGATTCAAAATTTTATTTTAATTTTTGGTGAGTGGTGTTTAGAGCCAAAAAACTCATAAATTATTATAATATTACAATGTAGATCTGAATTAAGGCTAGAGTCAAACATTGACTCCGAAACCAGAGCTGGTACAACATTTTAAAAACTTCTTCTTCTTCTTCATCTTCTGGTGCCTCTTCAAAATTGAAGATTGGCGATCATCATGGCTATTTTAATTTTTGATACCGCAGTACGGTAGAGCCCTTTCGTGATTTTTCCGAACCACCCATGAAGGTTGAATATTGAAGATGTCATTCTTTTTCACAGAACTCTTCGTCTTTCAATCCCACCCCCCTGAATAATGAACAGAAGATGTACATTTCTCGTAAGGCAGGACGTGGCTGAAGTACAGTAATTTTTTCTTCTTTATGGAAATCATAATTTTTTGCGTTAAGTCTAGTTAGCACTTCTTTATTTTGCACTTGATCCCTTAAAATTATCCTTAGAATTTGATGATACAAAACATGATTTGCATAATACAAAACTATTGGTTCTAAAATCGGAACTGGATTTATTATATTTATGCTTAAGTTATTAACTCATTGAATTCAACGGTAAATTCAATGAATTCAAGTTGGTGACTACTAAGCGTAAAAATCTGCATTGTTCGAATTTTTTTAAACGGATAGGTGTTTATTTTTGATTTTTTGAAATCGTAAATAAAGTATGATCAAAGATAATATAGATATATAGTAAGATACAGATCTATCAAAGATACTTTGAGAAAGTATCAAGATACTAGATAAGTTGCTTTTCAAAAGATATCCCAAGTCACCTTGGGTATCTAGTAACTCTTACAAAGTGGGAACATAAATATTTATCTTAAGTTACTTTTAAAGATACTTTTTAAGTTACTTTGTGTACTATGGATATACTAAGTTTCGTATCCTATTAGGTAAAGTTGTTAGATAATTTGATAAAGTATTTCTTATTTTTATTAATTTAGGAAGTAAAGGAAAATATGTATGTTTAAGCCCTATAAACGCAACACAGTTAAAAAAACGGTAGGCGATTCATAATGAGATATATTGATACATTGAATTTTATAGAACTAAAGATATTAAAACTCTCTATCTAAACTCTCGGTATCTAATTTAATTTTCGGTATCCAAGATACTTTTTCAGTTACAAGATACAGTTTCTGTCAAAAAGTATCTAAGGTACTAGTTACTTTTTATCAAAAAATAAAGTTATATACTTAAAAGTAACTAAGATACTATTTTTGGACAGTTCTGAATATTTGCTATACATTTTAAGCCATTGATTTCCAAATTTTTATGAACCAACACCACTCAGTTCAAATTCTAATCGTTAAGAGAAAAAAACGACTCATCAGTGTTTCCTATCTCTTTCCCTATCATTCGGAATAGTTACTATCGCCCTTTTAGTTACAGCTAGAAGTCATTACCACTCTATTGAGAACGGTTTTAGTTTCTTAATTTTCGACATAACAACTGGATATTATTTCAGCGAATAACTATATCAAGCAATTGTATAAAGCAATTTTTATCTGGAAAAGTTCATTCATTCTACAAAACAAAAAAAGAAGCTGTTTTGTATAATGGTTCTAGTTAAGCAGACTGTTTATTTATTTGAAATTATTCAATAAATAATTTATTTTTTGCTGAAATAAGATGCGTTTTATTATTTAAAAGTTTTAAAATATCAAAATATTTAAGTGAATGACAAATAAGAGTTTCTAAACTATGGGTTCTCACCTCACAGTCTTCAGGTTTTGTATTCCATGGATAATTCTAAATAATTTACTGATTTCTTTATAACTGTTAATCTATTTTTAGTTTAGTTCATTTGCAAGACGAAAATAAGAAAAAAATGATTCTTCTTTTTTGCTTTAAAATATTGCTTCATTAAGGTTTGGACTGTATTAGTTTATTATGGATATCCGGTTCAAGTAATATGATCAAATTCATTGTTCATGAAATAAAGGGATGTTTTTCTCTTACCATGGTTTACTACATGGCCTTTTAAGATAAAGAAAAAATATTTAACATTTATGAACTATTAAATAGAGAAATAGGTCATTCTTACGACCTCACAAACGTTCATTTTTATGGTTTTAGATCTTTTGAATGTTTTGGCTTTAAGTTTGAAATTTATAGATAAAGTTAATAGTGTCCAACAGAAACTAGTTTTTACCACCAAAACCGGAACCGAAATCAAATTTCGGCAGCAGAAACTTAGTAAAGAAAAAAAAAAATCATATTTAGTCAATTTTTACTTTTAAATCCTATTGGTATTTATTAATCATTTAGTCTCTAATATTTGAGTTAATCATTAACGTAGCATAATATGGTTACTTCTTATTTCAAATAAATTATTTTTGCTGAAATAAGGGGTTGATGTGAAAGAAATGCACTAAATATGTCTTTTTATTATTTGTAACAAGTAACTTAAATAAAAAAAAAAGATACAAAACCAAATTACATTTTACTTCATATATTTAGGTACACAAAAGGAAGTATTCTTTCTCAAATCTTAAAAACAAAATAATTTCTTCTAAACGTTGATCAGTTTTCTTTCGAACTACAAACAATATAAAAAATAATTTTAATCAACTGATTTTTTTCAGTATTCATAATTGAAGAATCTAATATTTTAAATGAGAAACCATAATTTTTCAACATTGATGACAGCCGAAACTCGTTTTTTTTTTGCTGAAAATAGACCGAAACTTTGGAACTAGAAATAAAATAAACAAAAAAAATATTTTTTAAAGAGAAAATATTGGCATTTATGTAAAATTTGATCTCTTAAAAATTGCAGCCAAACAGTATTTTGCGTTGTTTCAGTTCGTATTTTTTAACTAAAAATTTTTCCTATCGGAAATCTTTTATTTTAGATTAACTTCAATTTTTGTTGTCTTCTATAAATTTTTGTTTATTTTTCTTATTCTTTTATTTTTATCCTGTTTGACTTGTGCGAAACACAATTGAATTACTTCTACCAAGACAAGGGTGAATGAAAGAAGCGGGAGTAAAGGACAAGTTGTCGAGAAGAAGGAAAAAGTTTTCACTTGTAACGGGATTACAGTGCATTTAGTTCATTCATTGTTTTGTAGGTTAATTAATTTTTACATCTCTTCGTTAATAGAAAGGGATGAAATTAACTTGGACTTTATGTAAGTCTTTGTGGATACAAAGGGAAAAAAAGGATGGGATTATTAGCTGATTAAAATTAAGGCCGTTTTTAAATGAGCTTTTTGCAATTGATCGACTCTCATCCGAACATATAAACAACCCGTAAAAGTCAAGAAAGGCTATCGAGTAACAAATTTCGTTCAATTACTTACATGCAAGAGACGCCTCAGCCTCTTTAATTCAACCTGTTTTCGATGTCCGGTTTTCTATATAAATTAACGCGTTAGGCAAAGATAAATAGCCTCGGATGTCCAAAACTTTACGACAAATTAAAAACTAAATCAATTTTTTCTTTCCTTTTTTCATTGCGTTTGTTGTTAAGAAAATAAATTTCCTTGGTCCAGTGATTTTGTACACACAAAATTTGTAAGGGTGAAAATATCAAATTAACATTGGTAACAGGAAAACATGCTTGGGTGAATTGGTGGTGGTGGTAACTTGCCGTGCGAGCTTTGCATATCAAATACGTATAATTTAGTCCTTTTGGAAAGTCAGCTCTTTAAATAAGCGTAATATACAACAAACCACTTTCCCAACCCTCTTGAACGCGAACAACCACCAATCTGACTCATAAATTGTTTAATTTGGTTCTAGATTTGAAACATGGTTTTGTATTTCTTACTACCAGTAAAAGGGATTGAAAGTTCCCTCCACCTCTTTTCATCTGATTCCAATTTCGATTTATAGAAGTTGCGATAAGAACAACACCCTAAGATTATTTCAATTCTCTAATTAAGGTTACATTGAAGTTAGTTTGTGCTTTAGAGTTTCTTAAAAGTTTAGCTAGTCAAATGTTTCACCTGTTGACCATGTGTATATTCAACGCCTGCGACAAGACACGTAGCTGCTGTGCTGATCCTTCCAAGAAGTAAATTTGCTTCAACATCCTGTGTTTCAATCGATGTTCCTATCAAATCTTCATCGTTTTGATTGATTAATGGTGAAGGATACAATGGTGGTGAATCATCCACAACATTTGTTGACTTTACCGCTTTACTATTTTCTTGATGTACTTGAGACGATGAAGAAGTCAGCAACGGAACTGTAACAAAATATAAAAAAGTTCACCATTTTGCTAAACACAAAGACAATGTACAATAAGTTAAATTAAAAAAAGTAATATTAACCTTTAAAAAAGCGAAACATTATAACATTTAACAACCATAGTCTTTCGAAAGTATCAAATTTCAAAGCTCGATATTTGAACAAGGGTATTGTATTTAAAGTCAAAGTAAAAGGAAATAGATCTTATGAACAAAGTAGATATTGATATGAAGATCTTACAATTTCAAAGAATGTAGGCAGAATATGGGTAACTAAAATAAAACAATTTTCTTGTTTTCTTATGAAGAAGAATCAAAGCTCTATATGTTTGATATTATTCTTACGTAAATGGAAAACCTACAATAAATGTATACTTGGCACATTTTAACAAAACATTCTACATCTTACTTCGTATGATGAATTTCATATATAATATTCATTTATAATAATTGTTTAGCACATACTCTAATAAGTTTACAGTTTAAATATTTTGTTTTGGAAAAAACGAATACAAATATACTATTTATAACTTATTTCTAATATTTCGAACAAAACGATCTCTTATATTTTTGTATTCATCATTTTTGATTTTTATTTGCTTCCTCTATAATAGTTTGTAGTTAAATCGTGGCATTGGAGGTATAAGGGATTTTTTTTTCTAAGTAGCCGAATTTAAGTTTTTCATGTTAAAGGTTAATAAAAGTGAATCTAAAAGATATGTATTTATGTAAATGGTCATTTAAGTATTACATTTCGCGGCCTGCTTTTAAATATTTTGGGTTTAAAAGCAGTACAAGTAATTGTTAAGTACACCTGTAACAGTATTTTTTTTAATTAAAGACTCCGATTTCAAGATAAACTTTATTCGGATACTTTAGAAATAAGTATAAATTTTTAAGCTTATACATATTGTGGACAGAACTGTCATAAAAACGTATCATAGTTACTTTCATGTATTTTAGATACTTTAAAGCAGTGGTCCTCATAACTAAAGTGCAATCGAATCTCAAGAGTGTAATTGATGATGACACCTGTGATAGTATTTTTTTTCAATTAAAAAATCCGATTTCAAGATAAACCTTATTCGGATGTTTAAAGAGGAATAAGTATAAATTTTTAAGTTTATACTTCTTGTGGAAAGAGCTGTCATAAAAAAGTATCTTGGTTAATTTGAAATATCTTAGATTCTTTAAAGCAGTGATTCTCAACATGGGTTAAATCAAATTTCAAGAGTGTATACATAGTTTTGTTCATTTTATTCATCTATCTATAAATATATACCGTTGTTTTGAATTTGAAAAAAATCATATTTTATTTTACCAGAGTAATCATATTTTATTTTAAAAAGAGTTAGAGACTTCAGTGAATGCACATATGAAACAGTTGTGGGTCAGTACCTCCAACAAGGCTAAAAACCACTGTTTTAAAATATCTGAATAACTGTATCTTAGTTCCTTTATTTTTTGGCAAAAAGTTACTAGTATCTTAGATGCTTTTAAAAAGCAACTGTGTCTTGTAACTCAAAAAAGGATCTTATATACCGAAATGTATCTAAGATAACAAAAAGTAACTACATAAAAAGAAAGTAGGTACTAAACCAGGGATGAGCCACCCGCACCCCTAAAAGTTTTATTTTTGCTCGTGTAATAGAATATATTATCATAGAAAATATGATTAAAATGCAATTAACGTTTTTAATATTAATATTTAAACTGAATCATATTTCAATAATTGTTTTGATCTTCGTTTTTTGTATTAAAAATCGTTTCCTGTATTAGTGAAACTGAACGCTATTGAATACTATTTGAAGAATAATATTTGTTTAAATTTTTAACATTCAAACTCTGATTCGAATAATTTCAATTCATATATTTTATTTGACATTTAAAAACTTTTATGTTTCTATTCGTCCGCAGTAAAGTTACTCATCCCTGTACTAAATAATAAAATGAGATCCCTGTTTACCTGGTTATACAAAATAATGTTTATTTTGTGTTTTTTTTTTTTTTGTTTTGGCAAATTTGAACTGGTCAATATTTATATTTTACCCAAATTTTTTGTAGGTCTATTTTAATGTTTTTATATATTTTTCTATTTCATTTAAAGTTTTATTTTGTTTAATTCTAAAAAATCAACATGTACCTCCCTTATTCATCTTAGTGTGTTGCGTTTATAGGAGCTTAAACATATATGCTTTCCTTTTTTCAAAATTAATGAAGATAAGAAAAATAATATCCAATTATCTAACAACTTGACCTAATGCATACGTTACGAAACTAAGTAACTATATAGTTATCAAAGTTACTAAAAACTTCTACGTTACTAAATAGATATAAGTATTTTAGTTCCTTTTTTAAGAGTAACTAGATCTATATATTTGCATTTAGATTTGCACCTGAAGATTACAATTATTTTTGAGAGGATTAAGTAGAATGATAGTGATTTATACAAGGATATATAGTAATTTTAAATCCTTGCTTGGCTTTATTCACTGTTTTCGAATTTTCTCAAATTATTTGGTTTAAATATAGTGACCGTCTACTAAACAACTAAACAAGTTCATATTTATTTTCCAGTATATGTAATTTTATTCAGTTTTAAACTATTATTTTCGAACACAACTTAAGATTAACGATTCGTTGGGTTTGTAAAGTGTTGAGTGAATAATTGTTGCATAATCATTGTTACCTAGTGTAAATGAATGTTACTCCTGGTGTCTTATAGTCTTCGTGTAACTAAATACGAAATAATATTCTTAGTAATCTTAGAGTTTCTTTGCTATGATGATTACTTGTACTACTTATAGTGGTTTAGTATAAATTTAAGCATAAATAAATAAACATTAGACGTTTCAGAGGAGTCTGTGCCAAAATTAATTATCTTACAATAACTAAATCTTACAAAGAGTACTTAAAATAGCAAGCAAAAGATTACAGTAACATAATTAAAATTATTTTATTTTTCTCTATATTTTTTCCAATACATGTTTAAATAATAAGTTCTGTAAGACTTAAAACATCCATTATTAGGACTGGAAATTTATTTAAAATGTCACCCTTTTTGGTAAACAATATACAGAAAAATGTTTTATTTTCAAAAGTGTACATTTATACTTTAATGTTTAGAGTTTTTTTTTTATTTCATTTATATATCTCTTGATTTTATCATTCTATAAAAGCTTTTATCCAAATATGTCACCATCAAAATGATAAGTTGTTTAATGTTTGCGTTTAGTTAATAAATAATTTTCTTGAAAATTTTCTCTATGAAAGCTGAATCTATTTTTAAGAGATAAAACCGTTATTATTCTTCCTTCAGATGATATTTTTAAACATTTTGTTAACATTTCTTTAAATTTTTTTTATCTCTAAAAGATATTATACGGACTCAAAACGATTTAAAAACTTTAAAGCATACAATTTCTATAAAAATTAAATCAATACTCTTATAGTTAATAAATATTCAGTAGAAAATGTTATTCTTTAATATTTACTAGATTGTGTTTTAAGTATTGTCAAAGTCCACAGTGCATATGTTTGATATTATTATAATAATATTTTTCTTGCGAACTAATTTTAAATTAGAAAAATATATAAACGTACAAATTGTATAAATACTATGTATATAATATATGTAAGAATGCACATTTAAATATTTCTGACGCAATATCTATGTAGAATTGTACCACGTTTCGAGATTCATATTAATTTCCTACCGATTCGTGCACTCATCTTTAAATTCTGCTTCAACTATTTCTAATAAAGCATTATTACAAAGTTGTGTTTTTTTTTATATGAGCTGTTAAACTATAGTTTGAAAATTGTTTCATTGGAATATTATCTATACACATGAAATAATTTTGATGTTGAAAACGGCGTAAGTCCCCATAAATAAAGAAAAATACTCCATCAAAAAATTCAATGCTCTTAAACCAATTGCACTGAAAAAGGTTTATAAACGATGTAAATTGACTTCTAAGCATCACAAATTCAGCAAATTCGTACCTTAATACAATTTTTTAACGTTCATTATATCAATTTCAATATCTTGAATATTTCTGAATGATTAAAGCAATACTTTAGGAATTTGGATTAGTCTTCATTTAATAGCCGATAGCCACGTTTGCTTATACTTAAAAAATATCAATATAATTACTTTAATGAAACTAATAATATTTAGTGAAGAGAACTATTGATTCTAGGACTATTTTGATAAGTGGATATTAAAAGATTTGAACGTAATAAATTTTATTTTGAGACTTTTTTCCCAGATTGGTATTTTCAATATATCAATGTAGTCATTTTACGAGCTCCTGTGATCTGTTATATAACCTGATAGGGCATTGATTGGCATCAACTTGCAAATCACTAGATAGTGACCCTACATCTGACAATATTAGATATTCAAAAGGTATTTCCAAAAGGTATTTATCTAAAGAAATTTCTAAAATTTTTAGCTAAGCTACATACATGTTTGAATAATTCGGGTACATGTTTTGGGGTTATTAGTAGATTTGAGCTTTTATAGAGAATCATTCCTGGTGGTAAGGATGAAACGAAAAGAAGGGACAACGAACATAATGATTATGAATATAAAGAACTAGATTCAACTTAAATGTGGAAAAGTTTTTACAGATAGACACAAACAGGTGAGAATTTACGCAAATTTTCGATGGTTGCCTACGTTTAGCGATTGGCATAATATTACAATTAAAGCTTCAAGCTTTATTTTGATTGTATATGATATAGAGCAAGGGTGTCCAACCATTTTGATCGTTTGGACCAAATGAAATTTTGCTAAAGAAAAAAGGGGCCACATAAAAACTAATATTTTGGCAAACTTTATTACTATTATTTTGTAACTGTGGTTATAATCGATAAAATCTGGATAATAAAAAAAAAAACATAAAAGTTAATGGTTGTAATATTTATTGTCAAAAGAAAAAAATATAAAATCGCGTTCTTAATTGAAATTCTTTATTGAAAAATATTAATTGATTTTACTTTTGGCTAAAGGGTAAAGTATTCCCGGCTGCATGCGGCCCGCGGGCCGCGTGTTGGATACCTCAGATGTAGAGTGTATTTAGTGTACCTGTAGGAAATATATGGTGTATATTAGGGGTGGGCAAACTGTCGATCGCAGATATTTTAAATAATTTTTAGGCAAATATCAATTATTTTAATTAAAAGTGTGAACTAAAAATTCAACAGACAATGATATTTGAATTTTCAATTAAATACTCATCTATTCTACAACGGATATTACTGATTCCCAACTAGTGCTTCTAATACGTCCTCTTACTCATTCTCTCTTTAAGGAGTTACTTGGGTTTCGCAGCTTCATAAAATCGATTTTTAATATCTTATTAATTTCTACAATATCAATATAATATTATCCTTAATTTTCGAGTTGATCTGAGTAATAGTTTCGGAGATCCAACCTCAGATTAAAGCTCAGCATGCCGCAGGCATATCAGTGGACTTGCTCTATTGTCTATTGTTGCGTTTTTCTCGAAACTGTGTTTTCAAAGTCAGTTGTCAAAATTTCTCGAAAACTACTCAACCGATTTTGATGAAATTATACACAGGTCTTTGAAATATAATTCACCAGGACTTGGATGAAGATTTTTTTTTTAATTACAGCTATTTAAAAGAACAAAAAATGTAGAGCAAATTTCATTGAAATTTGAATTTTCTTGTATAAAAGTTTACCAAAAATCCAATTTTCACTTGTTTTTTTTTTCTTTTCCTTCATCCAGGTTTTAGTTTATGGTCTTAACTAAAACACTTATTTTTTTCACTAGTTTTCACGGATGATCCTGTTATGACTTCTGCTGTCAACGTGGATCCACCTTTTTTCTAAAGGGTCACCGGCAATGACGTCACAATAGCAAAGTTTTAAATTATTTTCTACCAAAATTTCAGAAGTTTTTTGTCAAATGTCCATGTTTAAGACTGTAAAAAGTTTAAATAAAGTATTTTATTTTTTATATGGAAAAAAGTTAAAAATAGGTAATTTTCTCCTGATTAAACCTATGTCAGAAACCCTTTAAGTATGTATTTATTTTTAATTTAACCCATTTCTTGAAGTCGATTGCGTGTGAATATGAAAAACTATATTTGTCGTTCATACCTGTATTAAGTTTGCCCACCCCTGGTGTATATGGATGTAGAGTGTCGACTATACATGTATTTCCTTGCTAGTATAAAACTTAACAAAGTTTTAGATACTTACATAACGATAGAGAAGGTATAACAGTGAAGCATATTTAAAACTTAACTACTAATGTTTGTTTTATTGAAGAACTCGTGCTCGGATCCCTAGTTTCTGGAAATGCAAAATTTATATATTTTTTTTTCATTATACCAGTAGCAAATTAATTATCTTTCATTTTACGTCTTCCCGGACTTTCTCGTTTCTCTTTCTTTAATTCGTTTCCACTATGTATTTTACGTGAGAAAATTTTCAACAATGTCGTTGTTCCTTATGGAATTCCTCAGCTATTATCTTAAGGATGTGAAGTGCCTCAAGACAAATCGGTCTCACCTAGAGCGACATCTGTTATTACTGCTCGCCGCCTACTTTATGATCTCTCCAATCCTATTATCAAACATAATGCATACAGGGTGGTAAAAAGGGTGGTACGTACTTACATTGTCAGTCTAGTTACTGGGGGTTAATTAAATATTTAACGGCCTGGTTAATAAACCATTCATTGTGCGTAATTAAACGCGTATGTGTCTCATTTAAATTAAATTAAATTTGACTTCTGTTTAGTGACTTGCGAGTACTTGCAGGTACTCACTAAATGTCGAGGAGGTACCGTGTGATTTGATTTTTATGACTTTTAAAATTTTAATTGCGTTCAATTAGAAAAATTTGTGGAGAGAAATGAAATTTTCGCAAACGCAACAGCGAAAATTTGTATAACAAATCAAGATTTTAATTCAATTAAATTTCATGATAATTTACCACGAAATCGTGTTACGTGAAATTCAATTATATGCGATTTTAACGTAGGTACGTATAACGCGCTAACTAACGCGCATCACGAACGAAATGATGATGATGAAAACTAACACATTTTAAAAAAAAGTCACATTTGATAAAAAATGGAAACGCTACACAAAGATCAGATGTAAACTCGATAAATTATATTTTTTCATGCTTTCATCGTTGAATTAGACAACACAGTTGTTGCTTTAAAATGAATTTTCGCTAAAACAGTTTTATCAATTGCCTACAGTAAAGTAGATGTATCCGATATAGCTCGTTCAGTTTTGGATTTTGTATCCTTTAGAATCCTTTAGACTTGTGATAATTAGATAATATAGTCGTCATGATTTGGTCACTTTAGCTAACTTAACGTAATCCAAACAACTTCAATAATCATACATCAGCTATACTTAAGACAACTGTTGGTTGATCTGCATTAAATTTTAAACGAGCTAAACGTGGATCTTCCACTTAGCTGCGGTGCAAATTTATCTTTATTGAAGATGATTGCGATAAATGAATTTCAGATATTTGAGCTTTCTTCAAAACATCCTTCCATTCTTCTCCTTCAAAACCATCAATAGTTGAATATCTTCTGAATAGTTTTATTCCATTAATTCGTGTAAAATGTTTGTATCGGTTTTCTTTCCGCTCTTTTCTCAGTAGACATTGTAATGCAACCCAGATTTGGATCAAAGAGAGGTTCAAATTCTGTATTAAATCCACTTTAAGGTACTATGATATAAGACGTGGCCTAATTAATTGAAATATATTGTAATTTTGAATTTGTGACTTGTTGCAATTGCTCCAAAGCTAAAGAATACGGTGTTTTAAATACGTTGAGAAATTCAATTACAGTATCAAATATTATTTGTTAGGGTTGGGCAGCCATTTTCAATCTTTGATTGACGATTGAATCCAAGGGATTCGTCTCAAATAAAATGGTTAAGACCCTTACAGTATCTTAGATAAAAAGGCTTAAAGGTACTTTAGGTACCCAATACACTTCTTCTTAAGTTTCTTAACTTTTTCTAGATTTCTTTTCACTTAATTTTCAAAAAAAAACTTGGTGTGGACAGAAAGTAAAAAGTTATTCCTTTAAAATTTATTGGTGAGACATTACTGTTAATGAAGTAATAATTTAATGAATATGTTGAATATAAAATTTCATTGGATAAATAATGAATATGAACTCAAAGATTAAATTATGCTTCTATACAACATTTATGAATACATGATAAAAAACCTAGCATCCCGTGTCATATGCAGCCTGCAGATGAGACTTTTTAAAAAAAAAATCGTATTTTGACGTTGTTAATGATCCTTAAAATTTCCGTGTGTTACTAAAGCAAACCCTACATTCAGTATCAAAAATAGTCTTTTGGTTGGAAAATTTAAACATAACTTCCGAAAACAGTTGGTAAAACGATATGTATGCAATTTACAATTGAGATTGTAAATTTTCTTGGAAAAAACACAAAAATTAAATATCTACCAAGTCTAGAAATGTATTGCAGAAGAAGAATTCAGAAAATTAAATGCTCGTATTGGGGAGAGCCTATGAAAATTGGAGGGTGATCGCTGCGGTGATAAAAAGAAAATGCAACCTGAGAAGAAGAGGGTTCGTAATGGATGTTATAGAAGGAAATCTAGAAGAATTCAAAAACGAAAAGAAAAATAACGAAATTGATTATCCCGATCAGAAGAAAATGATCAATTACATACGATGTTGGAAGGAAGAGTTCAGCCATGCGAGAATCTAAACTTGCTAGCACAGAAAACCAAAAAACTATGCTTTCACAAGATTTTTCCAAGGAAAAAATAAAAATCTATGCAATTGCGAGAAACGCTTGACTTTAAATTTTTACGTTCGGATAATACATAAGAAGAACCTATAGCAGTGGTTCTTAAACTGGGTTCAATCGAACCCGAGGTGTTCGGTGAGTCAGCCTTGCGGGTTCGGCGGATTCTTAATGATTTTGTTCGTTTTGTGCACTTATGTATATAAACCTATATTTTAAATATGAATATAAATAACTTGAATTTAAATATATGTTTTTGGAATATTAAAAAACCCTCTTTAAGCAACTCGAAGCATCCCTTGGTGTACCTATAATAACTTTACCTATTATCTATTATAACTTACCTTCAAAATATACATTTTTCCGTTAACCTTCGATAAAAATCGCAATATCTCTAAAAATCTCTACACGATCGTAGCAATAAAGTATTGACAGTTAGCAGTTATTATATTGACCTTTGAAAAAGCTGTTCTCTTCGTAGGTATATTACTGACGCAAAAAATATATAAAAACAATCTTTGAAGTGGGTTGTATATGGTGACAGAATTTGAGCTAAATCGATGCAGAATTTTTTGAGCTTTTGAAATCTACCCAAATTATAATTATAATTAGATTTATCGTCTATGATTTTTTAGTTCAAAAATTAATCTTTATAAAATGGGTAAAATAATAGTATAAATTATTACTTTCAAAGATCCATTTTGATTTTTAGCAAAAACTTACATAAGTATTTGTCAAGAAATCAAAATTTTCGCAATATAGTATAGTGCGCGATCAAATCTTATGCAAAATGACACTAGCGCTTTCGACAGCGATTTCCGGCCAAACTATGGCATTTATGAAAAATTGTTAAGGATAATTTTTTAAGAAAATTTCCTCAGCTTTCATTTAGATGACTATTTCATTTCATTACATCTAGCAGAGTTCAAAAGTTTTAGAGAAAAAGTTATATTTTTTTTCAAAAATCTATTTTATATGGGAAAGATTTATTGTTTGAAATCATGTTTGGAAACTAATTTATCAATAAATAAAATAATTGGTTTCTACATACTTTTGGGTATTCTTGAAAATTGGTATTATTGAGAACTATTTATCTTGATTTTAATATTTTCATGATAGCAATGGGTAAAAAGTCATCTAAAGTTTTGTCGATTCTTGATTTTACTTGGTATTTATTCTTGGTTACTGGTTGACAATTCTCTACAATTTTAACTATAATAAGGTCTTACCAAAGCTGATTTTGTACTATATACTAAGTAATGGAAACATGACACTTGCGCTCCAGTAAAAATGTCCCCATGATTATTTATTTTGATTTTAATTTTTAAATTTTAGTGAACATCGTTCATCTTTGCGAAAGTTCATTGTTAGGAAGGTTGATCATTGAGATCGTTCTCCGTTGGGAACGTTTATCATTGTGAACATTGCAAAAAAAATTCTCAGTAAAAACCATTTCAAAATTTGATTAAAAATATTCCTTTTAATTCTATCAATATCCTTTTTATTCTTTCAATATCGCATTTTCAACAAACAACAACATGATGAAAATGCTCAAACCATTGGAGAACAATCAAATTACAACGGAAAATAAGACCGGAATATATAAAATTAAAGGTGGTTCCTGTGAAAAATTCTACATTGGCCAAACTGGTAGATCTTTCAGAACAAGGTATAAGGAACATACACCCAAGAAACCTACTTCAACAACAACTTCAAATTTTACAAAACACCTTTATGACGAAAATCGTCAATGCTTAAATTTCGGAACAAATTTTAAGCCACTACATATTTTCAAGAAAATATCACTATGAACACCCTAGAAGAATATGAAATATACAAAGCACACAAACTAGATCCAAATAACATCCTTAACGACAAATTATATAAAACAAACAACCTATATGAAATTTGTTTAAAATTGACAAAATAATTATTATTCTGTATTATTACCTGATGATGACAGTTTAAAACTGTCGAAACGCGTCGTAATAAAGAAATTTAATTGAATCTCAAAGACTTATATATATTATTATCCATCCTTTTAATTCGGTCGTTCCTGAAAATATTGAGCCGTTCTATTGAAATTCTTCTGTTTTTTTTTTTTTTTTTTTTTTTTATAGAGAACACTAGAAATTTGTTGTACCCTCCATGATGGAATTATGTTTGAAAGATTTTATCGGGGAGATTTAATCCGGAAAGATTTTGTGGTGGAACTGTAAGTAATCATAAGGTTTATTTATGTAGAAGTCCAAATTAAACTCTGATTGTTGTTGAATTAGGTAACCTACGGGTGGTCGAGTGGTTAAGGCGGCCGCTCCAAAACTGGTAGGTGCGATGGTTCGATTTTCGAGAATCGAGAAAATTTTTAGTATTTCTCAATGCGGTTTTTTATTAAACTTAGAGCCACTCTAAACTCTTAGTTATAAAAACAGTTATAAAGAGACAATACATAACAAAAATCGTACGTTATTGCATTTACAGCAGCAACTATTTTGCAACTACAAATAATTCAAAAGCAATCAAAATTTATTTTGAATTGCCAAAGAAACGAGCTGATTGTAAATTTTAAAATTAGTGAACATAAAAATCAAATTATTTTATAAGTTATCAAAATCGTTTATAAAATCCTCAGGTAATAAATTAATTACAAATATTTATATGCATTATGGATCTACTCGACAAACAGCGATCCTTTTTTGCAATCATGTTATTTTGCTTTTAAGACGTATAAATATTATAAAATATAAACAAAATTTTAAAACTACATTTTAACGTGGACACATTTTTACATAAACGCAATTTTTATATACAATAAATAAAACGTTACTCTTGTTACTATCAAACTTTAATGACTATGATAAGTTTTAAAGTAACTCGGAATTGTGCAAGTTGTCTGCTGCATGTCTTCTTTTATTTTCCGTGAGCATTACAATAAAAGATTTAACGTTCTTTGTTGGCTAGTTTATTTCATCCTTCTTTGGATATAGCTTGTTATTTTCATTATGAATGATGAGTATGTAATGTCGGAAACTAGAAAATTTTGTCATAAAATATTTTAATCTCATTGTATTATGCAACTTATCTCGGTAACTATTACGAAACTATACAGTTAAATGTCCTTTTAATTTGGTCTCTTTTAATTTTAAATTTTATCTATGATTAAAAAGTAAACACAATAATATTTTATAATTACTGCATTTTTACATAAAATAATTAGAATGAGTACTATAAAACTTACAAATTAAGTACATAAACCGTGAACTCTTGAAGAATTATTGCCGTGGTTAAAAGTAGAAAAGTTATAACAGTATTAACTGTTGTAAAGTGCTAAATAATTATATATACTTATGTTAAAATTCATCAAATCAGTAAACATATTCATAAAACAGATGAGACAACTAAAGAGGTTCAGTTTAAAAAAGGTTAAAAAGGACTAGCGACAAAGAAAATTAAACACTATACCAGTGGTTATCTGATGAAAATGAATGGAGAAATGGGAAAATAAATTTTGTGAAATAGAATTCGCTAGACAGGAACAAATATCTACTCTTTTTACGGTTAAAGATAGACCACTCAAGTGTTACGCATGATCATCTATTAATACGAAAAAAGAACCAAAAGCCGATGTAATAGAAAAGAGTATGGTACATCGATTTAATGAAATATTAAATGAGTCGTTTTTACGGAGTTCCTTAGAGAAATTAGTAAAAGCCAGAAGAGAATAGATTTGGCAAATAAAGTTAGATTTGTAACCTATGATTGTCTTTTAGAACTATCGAAAAAAAGCAGAAAAATTACTGTTTTTACGCAAATTTAACTTAACATATATTTCTACGTTCACTAATCAACTGTTTCTTAAAATGTGTTCAACAATATTAAATACAGTAACGTTCTTTTTTATGAAATAGATTAGGGTTTATGAAATGATAAACGAGTAACTTATTTATATTGTAAAAGGTAAAATACACTAATATATTTGCTTATATCAATGTACTTTTATTACCAGAAACTATAACTATGACTTATTAGGACGATATTATCATTAGCCAACTATTGATTTAGCATGTTTGTCGTTATCGGATTGCATTCCCAACTGTAACTGGTAACTCATATTGGTTACTGCACTTGTATTTATATCTTGGCGAGACATTTCTTGAAAGATTGAAACATAATTTTCCAGGGAAAACCATAGGATTAGAAAAACAACAATGGAATTGTATTACTGAAATAACTCAGAATTTTTTCAATCTCATTCTCCATGCTTTCCGAACATGGACCTTTTAATTATTTAGTTTTCCAAGTTTGACCATATTTATCTTTGACCAGTCTTTTGATTCAATTCCCTGTAGTGTAAGTTCATTACAGCACATTTAAATATTACATCTGAAATTGAATACTTATTCATATTTGGTAACACAGTTGTGTGTTTTTGTATAATCAGGGTTTGTGTAATATTATTGCTAAATCGTCCTTAAAAACTATTGCGCAAATGATTACAATTTATTTGATATTTGTGTACATATTTAAACATCAGATAAAATAAAAGACTCATACATTTCAAGAGTCAAATCAAAGATTTTAAAATTTTGATGAAAGCAACCAGCCAGCACTGAAACTCTCGAAGAATTTGGACGATGATCTCTAGGCCACCGTTTGTTATAGGTAAAAGTTACATTGATGCATTTTTTTACTTTTACCTTCCATTTCTGACACCACTTGAATATAAGGCCGATATGTTGTTGCCTTTTATTGTTGGTGGCTTGAGATGGATTTGAATCAGTGGCAAGTACTACAATATCATCTGCGTAGGTAGCTATCAGATGTGTATATGGTATAAAAGAAGAGATCCAGTATGCATCTCTAAGACATCCTAGTTAGGATGAATTTAAGGGATGAGAATTCAGATTCACATCTAACTCCGAAGCAGGTCGAAAATACATGATTTGATTTTAAAATATATTGGGATGGTATTGCAAATTATGAATTTCATAAAAATATACTTTCAGAACTTTAATGAAGTTATTCAAAAACTGGAAATCGCAAATCGTATCTTCAATAGTGTTCTAAAAGTATAATTTTATGAAATTCATAATTTATAATACCATTTCAAAACGTTTTAATCCTCAAATCTAATCTTCCCGACTGTTACTTCGGAGTTGGATGTGGATCTGAATTTTCATCCCTTAAATCCATCGTAACTAGTGTTCATCTGGATCTTAAATCTGAATTTGAAACAATTCCTTAAAATTGTTAATTTTAAATCGTAAATAAGAAATTATCTATTTATTTTACATTCCTAAGTGATAGTCATTGAAGGTATTGCTGGCATTAGACGAAACAAACAAATACTGTCATTGTAGGTTCCAAAAGCAACTATAGTAGTGCCAAAGTTCAAAGTATTATGTTGTGTAGCCAATTAGTTCAAGGAAAACAAATAAAATCATAGAACAACCACTTAGAAGAATGGTTTTCGAGGATAGTAGATAAAGGAATTTTTGATGATGCTCAAAACATATTTTTAAATCTGAGAAGGAATGAATTCAGCAACCTGTCGGTTTACCTATTGGAAACTGTCATTTGTGAAAACACCATCACTTTATTGCAATTTTCACCAATTATAGTTTATATAAGGATTTTTAAAAAGGGACGTTACTGACTCTTATGCTCTAATGAGTGATTTGATTGTCAACTTTTGACTAGAAGTCATCTTAGTTCTTTTGGACCACCTAGACATGAGTTTGGAAATACTTATAAGAATTCAACAGCCTGCCAATGGTTTGGGTGGCCGCTCCAAAACTAAATAGATTCGATCCTTGTATTGAGCATTTTTTCAATATTTATTGATTAACGGTTTTTTATTAACCCTAGAGTCGTTAAAAACCTTGGCAGTTATATAGCGATGGTAGATGAAAAAAAAGGATTCACTTCATTGCTTGCTGAGATTTTTCTTTGAAGCATAGAGGAAGAACCCTTGGTTCTTTTAGGAGGTATATGCTTTCCGATATGGAGATAGAATTAGAATTAAAACACATTAAAAAAACTACAACTTTAAAACTATAACACTGTCAAAATAATAAAGTTCGAATAAGAACAAATTATTTATTATTCCGTTGCATTATTTTAAAGGATTTAATATTTTTCATAAAATTTCTACATTTTTAAAATGTGTAATTAAGTGCAATTGTTCAAATGTATTTAAAAAATATTTGATTAAAAATTTTCTGTTCAAAAAAATAAGTAAACCGAAATAACCAGTTGTTAAATTCTTCTCTTGATGTAGATTATAAAGGTTGGCATATGAAACTTGCGTAACACCCAAAAAATGATGAATGATAGAAACAGGATGTATATCAGTTGAAACAATTTATTTAACCCTCTGTTTGGACTAATTTCTTCTTTTTTTAATGTTCACATTTCCTCGTTGAAAACTTTCTTTTGCCGTGCAAAGTGTCGTTTTAATTTTTTCGTTCATATTAAACCACAAACCCATATTAAAATTTAATAAAGCTCTGTGGAAGACCAAAAGGACATTTTGATATTATATTTCTTTTTTAATATTCCTTTTCTTTTTGTAGGTACGTGCCTTTCGCTAATGTAATTTTTTTACATTCACATTTTTTTCATCCTTTTTTAATGCTGTATTAAAGTTGCGACGGCATTGCCCGTTTAAATTTTTACGGTTCGAAAGCTTTTATTTTCCGTTTTTATGACCGAATTTGTTATGCACAAAACAAATAAATTGTTTGAGTTTTATGGCCTCAAGTACGCTGTTATGATTAAGGACCGAAAGTTTTTTTTTTAGTTTTAGTTCTATACAAATTCAGTTATGGATGAGAACATCTGATTTACATTTTCTCGTTTTAAGAACATTGAAAACATTATGGTAGACCTATAAATGTAGCCGGTACAATCATGATAAGCTATATACTAACGAATTTCTTTTTTATATTTTTTTAATGAACTGATAATTTAATTTCGTTGGATATTTTTACAAATGAAACAAACAAATTTTAATTTATCTTGTCTGATCAAACACAAGGGACAAATATTGAAAGCAGTATTACTGTGAAAACCAAGAGCTTGTGATAGAATAACAAAAGCTCTGATAAAAAGAAAAATAAAAGATGTGAGTCGTGATTAAGGATGGAAATTAAAATAAAAATACGAACTTCACACAAAGAGCTTCATTAATAAGTCGCTATTAACGTTTGTAAAAAATAATACAAAAGTTTCCCTTGCGGAGTTCAAACGAAATAGCTTTGAATCAATATACTTCAAAATAAAATATAAAGTATTACAACTTTACAATAAACCTAAGTATAACGAAGAAAAATATTAACCTGACGGTAAGTACTTACTGAGTATTAAATCTATTTTAATATAAGGTAAAGAATAAAGTATTATTTTATCAACTTAATTTTAATACAAATGTTACGAAGAATAAGAATTATTGGATTACATTATTTTGGTAAAATAAAAATTTATTATAATTCATAGATTTAGTAATAGTATTATAACTTAGTAAAACTTTTATAATATGAAATTAATTCTACTGACTTTTGAAATTACACAAAACGCAACATAAAGTTCCTTTTGTTAAGGAAATTCCTGTAAAAATATTAATGTGACAAGGAAACTCAGTTCAGTGGATTGAATAAATGGGCAGTTTTTAGAAGTCAATAAATTGCATTTACTAATTATTTATATTTAAAGCATTAAAAATTAAATTAAGGACAAAATTTTTCTTAGTTCCATTACGGCCGGTAATTTCACACCAAGATAGTAACATTTATCTTGACATGTGTACATGTAGGATATGTGTAAGACTTATCAAATAAATGTTTATATGTTAAAAAGGTCTTTTAAGTTTATGGTCTACCCATTCCTTAGTGAAAATACCAGCCCTTCGTAGACGAGTGGTCAAGGGAGCCGCTACGAAGCTGGTAGGTGCTGGGTTCAATAGTCGTAATGAGCAAATGTTTTTATCATTTTTCGATTTATAAATTTTATGAATTCTAAAGCCATTAAAGACTATACTTCTTATGAATCAACGATAAACAACCGGCTCATGTGTATTTTAGCACACCCACAATCAAGTAATGTCGCATTTTTGACTTTGTTTTTAATTTAATTCGCGATTAAATCGGTCCATAATGAAAATTTAGCCACAAAAGGAGAATTCTATACCATATTAGAATTGAATTAACAAAAATATCGCGAATTAAATTAAAAACAAAGTCGAAAATGCAACGTTGCTAAAGTACACTTGAGCCAAACAACCATTAAAAAAATCTCAAATAATTGATTTAGAAACATAGTTTATCTTTTTTTTAATCAATTAAATAATGTCTTATTATCATTGTACGTTCTTATAGAATTTGGTGTCTGGTAAACCAGTTTAGTATATCAGGATGTAGATATAACTCATGGTATAACAAACGTGCACCAATTGTGACACCAAATAGTGATCATATTTGTAATAGGCATCATATCTACTTATAATTGCATTAGAACCGGGAATCGACCGACTGGACATTGTTTCATTAGATAAACGTGCAAATGAAATAATGCGCAGTTGATCGATTCCCGGTTCGGATGCAATTAATAAGAAGCCTATTACATGGAAAATCACTATTTGGTGTCATGATCGGTGTACTTTGGACATTAGATAAACATGTACAGAAATAGCCTACTGGTGGCCGAGTGATCTAGGTAACCGCTCCAAAACTAGTAGTTATTGAGCTTGATCTTCATATTCAGCAAATTTTCAATATTTCTCAGTTATGGATTATTATTGGCCCTAGAGTCTCTAATAACCTTGGTAGTTATAATGCAACAATAAATAACAATGAAAAACAACGTGTTGATTTAACTATAATGTGAACAGAAAACCATGATAACGAAATAACATAAATGTATTATAGGTAACTTAGGTTACATAAAGCCAATGATTTTTATCTAGTCTACCTATAGTTCAGATCGTATCAGAATCGTGGGACGCATATATTTTGAAGTTAATCATCAAAGAGAGAGAAACTTTAATAGTTTTTTTTAGTACCCGTTTAATTATAATTGTTTTAGGGTTCCGATGGAAAAACTTTATAATTCCTACATTAGTCTACGCTTTCACAAGATGTTTCAAATTGAAAAGTGTGTTTTGTGGGACACCAAGCAAAATATTCATAGGAAAATTTCTGTTCCAGAGTTGCGAAAGTTCCCATTGTAATCAATTTCTCGGAAAACTTAGTTTAAGAGAAATTTTCTTGAGTTTTCAGTAATGAGTTGTATTATGAAATTTGGTTTTGTAAAGAATTAACATTGATTTTTCATCCTAATATGGCTGATTTAGTTGGTATAGTTGATCCTAATGATTCGATTATAGGCATTAAGCAAGCATTAGGCATTAGTTCATAGCTAATGAGTTGTCATTGGTGAATTTTGAAGCAGGAAAGTCAGCTAGTAGGATAGTAATAGTGATTCATTGTTTTTTTTACTAACTCGTCAGTCAACTTGAGTAAAGCATTTGTAGTGAATAAATTGTTATAATTATTTTTGTCTCTTTCTTGGAAATTAAGAAGCTTCAATTATTATTATTTTTGTTGTTTTGAACAGTTTAATTCACAATCTGGTTTCGGACAATAATCAACCACGTGAAAAGGACTGATTATATGCTCCCTAAGAAGATAGCTTAAACTGGTTACAGAGATCTGTAAAGCATCTCCAATAATGAAACCAGATTCAGTGCTTTACGCTCGTTTGAATTAACTAGAAAGTTGATAGTCAGGATATTTGGATGGGTATCCAGCTACTCCAGCTGTTTTTGGTTGAATCTGATTATCTCGCTTCTGGCCGTTGCCATGTAAAAGCAGGTCTTTATGTTTATCATAGTCGGTGATATACTAAGAGGTGCCTAAATGATTAGAACTACTGGGTTTTCTCAATTTTGAAGATGATGACAATTCCCCGCATTTGTATATCATAAATCCACATCGTCTATGACTTTGTATAAGGCTGGTTTATTATTTAAGAATAGACTCGATTGGAGAATCCTTGCCTAACTGACACCGTGTATTTGAGCGCTATATGCCTCACCTATGTAAAACATTCCTCTGTATACATTTCTAAGTATCTGACCTCTTTAGCCTGTGGATTATACTGATTACTCCATATCCTTACTGGAGGACAGGTATTTTTCGTGAACCTAGTAAAGGTGGGTAAAAAAATAATATTCCACAAACTAGTCCACTCGTCATTTTAGAACAATGAAACCCGAAACTATCGAGTATCTTTTAGCTACTTTACAAGCAACTATGATAATATGTGGGTAGTTTCCTTGCTAACAATCCCAGCCTAAAGCGAATTAATTAGTCTGAATTTTCATTTTATTTGCAGATAGCTTACAATCTACTAGTTGATAAGTAAACATGATTACCCTGGGTTAGTTTACTCACAGCTAGCGAATTCGAAAATGGTAAGCTTATAAATTTGCTAATAATCAAACTAATCGATCCTTTAAGCGAATATAGTAAAACGATATAAATGAAAATTAATTATTTAATAGACGGAATCATGGTTTTTAATGGTTATAAAACAGAATTATGAAGAAATTAAAACTGGTATTGTAAAGCTATATAATCTTTTAAAAGTTAAACGTTAAAGTGAAAGAAGTTGCTTATTACTTTTCGGATCGATGATTTGAGAAAAGTTAATATGTGAGCAATATATTGTTCAGCTTGAAACTCGCCTTTTTATTCTGAGGGAAATATTATTAATGTTTTCCAAGAAGCAAAAGTTCTTTTTAGTTTTCCCCTTTTCATAAGATTGGTTATTGATACAATTTTTTTTTATTATTTACAAATTTAGCTGAGGTTAGCGTTGATGGCAGTGTTCTTGTATAAGTAGTAAGTATATTATTCTTTTCGTTTGTTTTTATGATTGTTGAAGTGTTAATTATTTTTGTAAAAAGTTAAATTTAAATAAAATTCGCTCTTTAATCGCAACTTTTTACCACAATGTGTTTATATACGTAAATATTTAAAGAGAAAGAGGTTGTTTTATGAGTTTTACTTACTTTGTTGTTCAATATAAAGCGAATATCTTTAAAACAATAATTTAAAATAATTTTCAGTAAAAAAAAAAAACGCGTTCATTCCATTAGGAACGTACACAAGGCAACATATATAGGTATAATAATTCAAAAAGCTTTTGAACGTACAATTATTAGGAAATGAGTGAACAAGGGAGATGGGAATAAAGGACATATGAGCTTTATATCTAAATATAATACGTTAGTAGGAGAAAACGGCGCTGTAATTAAATTCGTGAAAACTTGAGGAAATTTATATATTGTGCATATATAAAATTTTCAAAATTGATAAATTATATTAAGGCCCATTTATTTCACTTGACTGAGACAGTTATGACATGCGACCAAAATAAATTTTACAAATTTTTCTTCCTTCGTTTCTGGATGAAATAATAAATGGAAAAATGAAAAGTGGAAAAAAATTCAAACATGTCAGAACAAATGGGATCATTTATTTTAAAATACCACGCTAATTTTCTTTTGCTTATTTTTTGAAGAGGTTAATTAACGGAAAAGGGAAAACAGTAGAACGAGAAACTTTTCTCAATGGCTTTTCTTTTGGCTTTAAATCGGAATGGTGAAAAGCGGGGAATATTGTTTTGTAAAAATATTCATTGTGGAAAAACGTTATAAACGATGTTATATTTTTCGAGTAATATTTTGCGCAATTGCCGTATAATATTCCCCTGCTTCGTCTCTAATCTGCATTGTCGACCGATATTTTATGACAATAGAAGATGCTGTACTGTTCCTGACAGTTATATACACGCTATAATACGGAAATCGGGAGATTAGGACAATACTAAACTAAGTTGGCGTGTTGAATTGAATGCTCTTCCAGTTTCCATCCCGTTTTAGTTTGCTCATGAAATGGTAGTGCTGCCTTTTTCTTTTACGGCTTCCCTCTTTTTGTCCTTTAAATACGGCTGTATTAAAACATATCGTAGTACATAGAGGAGAGAATATGCGAAGCTGTTAATAAACTGGCAAAAGGCGATTGCCGGCTCGCTGAGTTGGTTGGCTGGTTTGCTGAGTAGTGACCCCTTTTTGGGGGTTGAAACGGAATGAATGTTGTGAGGAAGATCAGGAATTAAACGTTTTATCTGTCTGTTCTGCTTCATTCTTGCACCAACCATTTCATAGTTTTAAACACTGACCTCGAAACCGGGATATAAATGCAGCGATAATTAAATTGTTTTTCCGTTTATTGAACTAAGTTTCATAGTTTTAATGGAACTAATCCATTTTCTTCTTCCTTTCTAGAACACAACAAAAAAATTGAAAATTTGTTCTCGATGAAACCAACCATAAATCATACTTATTCCTCTTTTATTTTCTTCACATTAATTTTTTTATTCTATCGTTTAATTTCTCTCGAATGAGAGTAATTCGTTTTTGATTACTACTACAAAATTAAAACTTTCTTCAATTACATTTCAAAACTTTTACCATTGACTTATTCATGATACTTCAGCTGTAAATTGATTTCATGTTTATGAATTGCCTCCCAAAAAAAAAAAAAATACTAAAATATAAATGAAAGAAAAGTTGAATTTTCTGAAGAATATTATTTTCAATTTACTGGCAGTTATTGTTTAATTAATGCACATTCTATAGATTTTCGTAAGATTGTATACATTTTTATAAAAAGGTATCAAATACGTCAGTTTCAAACTTTGCATATTTTCGGTCCAACTTTTAATCACAGTTTTCATACAGTAATTGTGAATTTATTAAATAATTGCTTTTATTAAAATGTAGTTTATGCTTTTCTGTAATCACTGACTTAATGACCAAATATAGATCTCCGCCAAATACATTTTTTATGCTAAAACTTCTATTGGAAACTATATTTTGCACACAGAAGTTCATGGCAGTTATTCACGGAAAAAAATTACAACAATAACATCGTTATTTCTATTATTGTACATTGCAGTGGCGAAATAGTACGAAAAATTTGTAGTTTATACGCTGATATGCTGTTGCATCGGAAATAACATGTCCATAAAGTAAAAATTCAAATTTGAGCAGTAAGCTTTATTATAGAACATAGTAAAAATCACGATTATGAAAGTTTAGTCTTGCATTCGATGTTACTAACGTAATTCTTAGTATTAATATTTTCACATCCATCAAATAACATTATATTTTTAAAATTTGTAACGACTAGGAACGAAATATATTGTTGTCTTTTTTTTATTCAAGAGTTCTGTAAAATGTTCACATATTTTCAAGAAAAACCCTATGTAGTGCTAATTTATCATTAAGAGCTTTTCTCTAAATATTAAGATTTCGAAATTGTTTCATCATTAAATATATTTTCTTGTCGTTTGAGTGATCTTAAAAATACTTTCTCTTTGTTATAAAAATATTTGCCATCTTTTTATAACTACCAAGATCTTTAGTGACTCTAGCGTTATCGAAAATCCGTTAAGCAAGAAGTATCAAAAATTTGTTCGCTACGAGATTTGAACCCAATATCTACTAGTTTTGGAGCGGTCAGCTTGGCTACTTGGCTACCAGTAGACTTGGAAAAACTTTGTCACCTACTTATTTTCCGGGAAACACTGTTTGAAGAAAAAGCTCTATTTGGAGCATTTTTCAAATATTGAAAAACTTTTTACCATTAATTGTGGTTTTTTTGTTACTGGAGAGATATAAAAGGAAATTTTTTTCTCGCTTACATATTTTCCTGGAAAACGCCACTGAAACAAAAGCTCAATTTGGAGCATTTGTCAAATATTGAATTTCCCAAAAAATGTTTGCACCATTTATATGATGATTGAATATTTGGAAAATGACTCAAATAGAGCTTTTTCTTTAAATGGTGTTTTCCAGGAAAATATGAAAATTGCATAAGATTTTCTTTTAAACCTCTCGATGTACAACAAAGCAACAAGTTATAGTAAAATAAAAATTATATGTCGTTAAGAATATTGTTTGGATAGTTAGTGGGTTTTAAATATTTTATATTCTTCCAGGTTATTAATATGTGATCCTGTCATGCAAAAAGGTAGAGGCTTAAAGTTTATATCAAAATTGATGGATTTATGATGTTGAACTGAGTTTTTTGGGAATAATTTTATATAGTTTAGTGTTATTTTTCGTGGTATTTTGATTGTTCTCCTATAGTTTGAGCATTTTCATGATGTTATTTGTCTAAAATGTGATCTTAACTCTTTAATTTCATATTCTCAATAATATACTAGACTTTACATCATATTATTTCTGTAAATGAAAAACATTTTCTTTCTAAAATTTATTTCATTTGTTGAAATTAAACGATGAGCCAGAAAATACTTCTTTTCAGAAAGCTTGCCTATTACTTTGAGACTTATCGTCTCAGGATCATTTCAGACCAATTAAAGTCCATTTAACATCAGATAATAAAATGACTGTTGTACCAAATTTAACTTAAGTATTCTATTATCTTCCGAGGGAAAATGTTACTTTTACGGACTTGGTTTTGTTATTTTTTATTTTCCCCTTTTCCTCCAATTGAACATGAGCTTGATAAGGTGTTAGACATATCCTGAGACAATTTTTGGGTTGGTGGACCTGGTAAATCGCTTGCGAATAGTGTTTTCTTATGTATGTATGGAGCTTTATAATGGAGCTTTCATTGAATGTAAATAAGTACTCATTTTAAAGTAATGAATAAACGAAGAAAACCAGAAAATTGAAAGATGTCAGCAAAAGCTATTGTATGAGGTACCATTAATTGAAAGAAAGTGCAATTTAAGAAGTTGGTAATGTTTAAGAAATAGCGATAACTTAGTTCAATAAAATATTTTACCGTTTACTGGAACTCGAAGACCATTGGTTCTAATTTTAACTATCTTTCAATTGAAAACAATGTAAAACAAAAGTATTCGCATGTGAACGAGAATCGTGTCTTCCATTGCAATCTTATCATTATTGTAACTCTTTCTTCTATCTATTTTTAAAATGTCCATGTCTTATATTAGAAGAAATAAATTACATTTAATGAAAACTAATGGTAAATGCAGGCACTATTTTTCTTCTTTTTTTATTTGAAAACGAATGGTTACAATTAGTTCAATTTCCACATTCACGCATTTTATCCTTTGATGTCTTTTTGTTTGTGTAATTTCGTCGCTTTTCTTTTAAAGTTTCAAATCATAAAGCAGATCTTCTAAACGAGATATTTATATATTTATATTCATCGTTTCGTAAAATTTGATAATATTGTTTGTAACTAATGCTTTTTTAATTTGTTAAGGTTTTTAATTTTCTTCTTATAACTGTTATCGATTGATTTTTTTCCTTTTTTTTTTTATAAAAATTCTTTAAAATAGTTAAATAAAATATTTCAACAATGTAAGGGTATTTCAAAAAAAATAGGGAAAATTAAGGGACGATAACACTTGATAAGTGCCAAATGACATTGACAATGTATCAACTAGATCAACATTAGCCAAACTAGAAAGCCAAATCAAGAATAAATTTATAAATTATTAAAAAAAAAGGCAAAATGGCCAAACTTTTATTTTTGCTAATCAACCAAGTATGTTTTAAATCATTATTTAGGATGCTTCTTCCCTAATAAGGGAGTTTTCATGGTCTTCCATGCTGGAGTGCTGGATAACATAGGCAGCCCTGATGTCATCTTGTATGATTTGTAAATACTGATGTAGCATTGCACCTTTTACATACCATGGTGCATTTGATTTTTTATTTAAAATTCGATTTTGTAGCACTTGTATTTTTTGGATGTGTTTTCACAGCGTTCCCCATAGGTAACGTGACCATACGTCCCGTTTTCGGGCTTTGTATCCCGCTGTCCCCGAAGTACCTAAAAATGTCCCGCTTTGAGAAAAAGTGACCTGTGATAGATATTAATTCATCACAACCAAAATCATTATACAGGTATACTGTATACCGTAAACATATACATATACCTATAGTGTAAAACCCATAGGCCATAAACCTATAGTATATGGATAAAAATCATACGGTATAGGTATAGTAAAATCATATGTCGTCATTTTTTAAATATATTTTTTTCTTATAAAGAAGCATTGAGTTTTACTATATTTCTATTGTTGTCATTTTACGCAAAATTATAATATGGTTTTCCAGTTTTCATATTAAAATTTACAAGTGTCCCGCTTTGAAGCAAAAAAAATATGGTCACTTTACCTATAGGCCACACACGTACGTCCATATAGGTCTTGTTAATAGAGAATTCCAGTGTATTTAAAAATAAATCTTCAATCGAAATTTCGTAAATTAAGGGAAAAAATAAATAAATAAAAGTCGTGTAATACTAGAACATAAACGATAAATAAATTAAGGTTGTCAAATTTGAACTATTCTATTAGAAATTATATAGTTGTATAATATTTATAACTATAAAAACATTACATTTACCCTAGATGTTCAAAGAAAAACGTCACAAAGTGCTATCTACCATGGGTTCTCATATCTATCCCGTAAATATCTTGAATCAACATGTGATCCAAGAACCTACCTTCATATCTGTTCATGGCATACCTATCTGTCTAGGAAATGTTACGAGAACGTAGCAATGAACAAGAACAGTAACAGAAAAGCAATGACAGCTGCTAGAGGCATCACATCTCTGTGTCTCTTCTAATTGCTATATGATTATTTACTCTCTTCACATAATATTCTGTTCCGTTTTCTAATGCTTTGAAATTATTATCATCACATGGAGAAATGGCATAAAGTTGGAATCAATTTCAATTACTTTTAGTCGAAAATCATTAAATATAGATAAGGAATTCCATTAGATAGAATTGCAAGTTTTAAAAAAAGGATATTAGGAAGAGAATCTACATATGGAATTTTAGACACCGCGAGGATTGTATGAATCCATATGCACTTCATTACTCTTTATATAGTCACTAAAATATGTCCATTTATAATTTTGCACTGATGTATAGTGAAAATAGTTTATTTCAGGACCATAAATGATTTCTTTGTGAATCTATTCATTCTTTTTTAAAGCATAAGATTTAAATTACGGAAACTATTTTTTTTTTATTTTTCGTCACTGTTCTGCAACTAATTTTCAATATCCTCCCTAAGCAGATAATAAACCGTAACATATATACCCTTCTTAGCACAAGGGGTAGAATAATTTCCTCGAAAATTACATCCTAATATTATGTTGGACAAAGCCCAGAGGAAGTCAACATACACTTTGATGTTATCTAATAATAATTCTTGAAATTTATGCACAATTTTCATCCCATCTCTTGTTCTAATTATGTCACGAGATGTGATGTTATGAGCTTTCTCTTAAATGTATTTTAACTCAAAATTTATTAGCATTCTGTGAAGACTTTTTGCTATCAAAATTACTTATCAAGTACGTACTTCTAAAAAAAAAACGAGGCTACAATCACCTTAATGCCAAACTTTATTATTTTACTAAAAACGATGTAGACGTAACATCAATTCAGATGAAATTAATTGAACTTTTAAAAATGATGTGCTTAATTCAATTATTGCGATTTTACTAGACAATGCGGATTGGAGACATTGACGTAATGAAAATGTCATTGAAGATTGATTTTTATTTATCGTTATAGCTAATTGGAATTGTGTGCCAGGTTCGTTTTACGTAAAGATGACAAAGATAAAGTGGGGCTAATTCACACATACTGTAACTTAATTAAAACTGATAAATATTCGTAAAAAAATGTCTCATATTTTACATTATATATGACCTGATAAAACTAATGACTCTAGGTTTTAACAATTTCAACTAAATAAATTTCATGATTTATCGGCCCCTAATGAACGATCAAAATGATTATCTACAGTTTTAATTAAACGAATGCGCTTCACTTATTTCAACTGCATCCGTTTCTCTATTTGTTTTTCCCCATCTAACAAACCTATCCTCGTTAAAAGGCGACTTTAGAAATTCGCGACATTTCGAAATTTCCACTTGATTACTTATTGCAAAACAGTCGTAAATTAGACGATGTTTTCTTTAAATACCACGTAATTTAATGAAAAGTTTACAAATAAATTAGTTTCTATCAAATAATGGGAACGTAAGACCTTAAAACGATTTATCTAATTAAAAATTGAAAAGCAATATTATTAAACTAGTGAACCAAACGAATCAATGAAAAACCATTATTTTGCAAATAAATTGAATGATTTAAAAAAAGCCATACATGTATGTAAATTTATTTTTAGTAAACACCCACACCGTTTTAAACCATTTACTCGTATTTAATGAAATTATCTAAGAGTGATTTCGATTGTTGTAACACTTTAAAAGCATAGAGGTAAAGAAAATTTTATTTGAAAAATATCCATTAAGTGAAGTGACCATCACAAGAGAAAGGATAAAATAAACTTGAATCCTCTTTAAAAGGGTTAGAGTTAAGAAAATAAATAAAGACTTGAGAGGGATCTGCTTGAACCAAAAGTTTCTATCTCAAAGATTTTAATTTGCTTTGGTAATCAAACATTTATTTTTCGTTCAAATTTTTTTTTCAATTAATTGCGAACCTAACGGCTAAATTAGATGTTCTATCGGTTCTATCTATAAATATGACGACACAGTCTTTATTTCATCTACTGTGGATAAACTTCACGTGCTTTTGGATAACGTTAACCGCGCAAGCTATAAGTACGGAATAAAAATAAATAAAAAGAAGATCAAGTTCATGGTAATATTCAAGCGAGACCGAACCCCCACGTAACCACATAAAAAGAGTGGAGCACTTCAAATACTTCGGATATCTTATCGACGAGAAATGGAGTATGGAGCAGTAAATACACTAGAGGAATCTTAACAAAGATGGGAAAAATATTTGTGGATCAAACTTTAACCCTGGAATTGCGGCTAAAATAGTAAAGTGCTACGTGTTCCCTACTGTCTTATACGTAAAAGAAAGATGAACTTTTACCCAGAGATTGGGTGAAAAAATTTCCACATTTGAAATGTGGATTAATCGTCAAATCCTGAAGATAGCTTGAAGGAATCACGTGCGAAATTAATAAGTACTACTAATGAAATTTAGCTCCGCAAAAATTTTAATAATATCTATAAAGAAGAGAAAGTTAGTGTACTTCGGCCACGTCATATGTGACGAGTATCACGTACTCCAGCTTATCATTCAGATTCGGATTGAAGGAAAACAATCTCTGGAAAAAAGAAGGACATCTTAACTAGCCAACCTTTGTGGGTGGTTCGGAAAAAGCACTAGAGGATTTTTCCGCGTTATAGTATCAAAAATAAAAATAGCCATGATGATCACCAATCTTCAACGTTGAAGAGGCATCAAAAGAAGAAGATCCAAAAATTGTGACTCTCGATTAAGATTTTTTAGTGTCCGTTTCCCACCATTACATATGACCGTTTCCTATATATAGTCATTTTTTCATTGAAATCCCTTTATCAGATAGTATCACCCAGGTACACTTATTTTCTGTTTTCAAAACTCGAAATGCTTTTTATGTATGGTTTACGTAACATTAGGAGAATGTGAAAAGTACTGGGCAGCTAATTCTTGAATTAAAAAAATAAAGATTTGAATAAATGATATCACAACAATTAAATCCTCCATACTCTTTTGTAACAGTTTTGTACAAAATTATAAGCTATTTTCTTACCCCTCTTCCAAAAAACGATATATAAATAGGAATGTTTAATATTAAGCTCTATTTCAGAATAATATTATTGTACGAATAAGTATTGCGAAGAAGCGAATTGCGAGACTAATTAGCCAAAAAGATGTCCGGAAAGTATTAAGAAATTGAATGGCCCTATATTTAAGAAACGTGAGGTACCTACTAATAAAAATTATGATTAAAACGCAGCCGGAAAGCAAATAGAAGAGCTTATAATTCCAACCTTCTAGAATTTCAGGAGCTATTTTAAAACCTTAATACGTCGCCTAAAATGCTGGGATATAAGTACAACTGAATTGAGTAGAAAGTTCAGTTTAGTTGGAATATACCAACAGCCAAAAACAGCGACAGTTCGATTACACTCAAAGAACAAAAATTGGCGAAAAATAAACGTTTTTTAGTTTAAATTAATAACTGTAGTGTTCAACAATAAAAGCTTACTAGCAATAATGTCCAGAAAAATAGATGTAATATTTTTGGAGAAACTAAATAGTTTTAATTAACAAATTTATTTTTTTGGGAAAATAAGACCCATTCATATAAGTTCACAAGGCCTTAATCGAATGTATGAGGAAAAATGTTACATTGAAAATATGTAGAGGTTGAAACTTTGTTTCTTAATTTATGCATTTATGATTTTCATCGTATTGATGAAAATGCTGTTAGATCAGGTTTTCTATGATAGGTCAATGTTCCTTGTATCTAGTCCCAAAAGAACTACCAGTTTGGCCAGTATAAAAATTTTTACATGAAACACATTTAATTTCATATATTTTTCATTCAGATTTGGTTGTTTTCCAATGGTTTAAGAATTTTAAGGACGTTATTACTTGACGAAAATACGATGTTAATATTTATGTTAATTTTCTTTAGGCAATTGGCGATTGTGATTGCAAATGTATTGTTGAAACTTGATTTCATATACTTCTTAATTTCTCTAGTTATAATTAGAAGGATTGATTTGAAGATTTATATCGATATTATTTTACCTATATCTATAATCTTGTATCCGTTGTATCCTTGGTTACGGCAATATGTTTAAGCTATTATTTTGAATTCTTCTTCACGTGCTTTGTTGTTTAGAAGGAATTTCCTCGCTCTGTATACAAGGCTGTTGTAAGCTGTCATTTTTTGGCTGAAATGATCTATTGTGGATAATTGTATTGATAGTATGAAATTTGTTTACATTTGAAAAAAACAAATAACAACTAGCAACTAGCCACAGTTGAAATACATTGTGGAAAAGAATATTGAGTCAAACGACATAACTAATCATTCATTAATTTATTATGATTCGAAAATAATAATAAATTTATGAATATTAAACTTGTTTCTTTTGCTCAATTTTATAGAAGATCAAAAATGTCTTCAAAATGGATTCAAATTGAATTTCTCCCATCCATATGTTACAACTTACTTCCACCCATCCATACTTAACGATGGAGACATTAGTGATAATTTTCGCTTGGAAATAGTTTGACGCAACGATCGATTCTAAAACACGACACTGACAGCTTAACTTATGCGAGTGTTAGACGGGATGGGAACGGCGATTACGGGAATGAATCCGTTGTTTAAACATTTCCATTTGACACTGATGTGTGAATGAGAGACGAGACTGAAAGGGTTGAGGGCTTGGAAATGAAGGGTAACACTGGAAATGAGACGAAGGAGAACAAATGGATTGACATATTACATCACACAACATATTTCCATCCACCTTCCATGCTTACCCTAAATTCAAACCACACATTTTCATCCACCAGTTTGAACAAATGGCAACTTTAATCTTCTTAACCTCTGTGCTCGTTAACGATTTTGTTTACCTATTTTTTCCAATCTATCGTCATTAATCAAACTTTCCAATATGTGCTTTCGTTCTCGCAGAAAATATTAGGAGATTTTATTAATTAATGATGTGTGATTTAACATTTTATCTTTAAGAGGATAATAAACATTGGGGGTGGTGAAAATGGCGATTTGTGCTGAAAATGGGGGAAAATACGAGGGACTTCCAAATGTATGACTTATAACTTATGTGATCCATGTGTCGCATTTTTCAACCTTTCAGTTAACCTTTCATTTTTTCATTGCCATTTACTAGAAAGGTAAAATGTGAAAAAAAATATTAGCTAAGTTGTACATTTTTTTGTAGATATATATTTTAAGAGTATTGATCTTCTCTTTTTAGTTTTAAAATTATCAAATAAAGTCATTTTTCCTTTCACAGAAATTAATTAAAGTATAGTTAAATGAGTTCAAGAGAGCTTAGAGGCGAATAAAATTTGAACATATCGATTGATGAATTACTTTGAACAGCTAATTGTTATAAATGTTGATATGTACTTAAAAAAGTAATTAAATTTCACCCAAACGTTAAGGTTTAAAAGTGCGGTGGAGAATTATAAGATTAAGGGGGATTTCTTTAAACTTATAAGTAGACGTTGTTGATATTTCTGCTAGGCTTTTAAGCAGTTGGATTGAATTATGACTCGATTTTCTTGAAATATTTTGCTTAGAAACTTCAAATGTTGATGACTTTGGTAGTGATCAATACGGAATGTTTCAACAAACGCTTTGTTTTTTTGTCAAAACAAGTTCATTTCTACGAAAACAACTATCGCGAGTTGATTGCGATGACGCATAATTTTCTCCATTTGCCCTGTGTTAATCGGTTTAATATTACGCAAATATATGATTTTTTTACTCTGTTTATAAGCCCCAAATCGAATTGAAATTTTACAGAGACATGGCTCAAACTGTTGGCTATCCTCAGTAATATTTTTTTTTCAAAACTAGCGATTTTCTTCTAAAAACTCTTAAAAGATTTCAATGTTTATATTAATAAATTCGGACAGTTTCAGAATAAGATACTTTTAGTGGCCTTTATTTATAGGCATTCATCGATGTGTATACATGGATAGCGCACTGTACAATAAATGACAAGCCGCACTAGTAGCAACTAGTAGTAACAACAAATTCGAAATGAACTAAGCAAAATGTAACAGTGCCTGTTTTAAAAACGTTGAAAGAGAGACTTACACATGGGAGTTTCTTTTCTCTGGTATGAGCAACTGAAGCAATTGAAGTAAATAAAATGCAAGCGCTTGTTTCAAGCGCTTATTTGTGTAGGTTGGTGCTCAGTAGCACTCAATAGCGAGTTGTTGTTTTTAGTTACCATAAAAATGTGTATCCACGTAAACGACACTTCATACGCAAGGTTTATAAAATACATAGATGGCCTCATGCGCCACGTGACGTATCCAGAAGAAATTCGTATATATCTTCAGACTGATTCAAATTTCAAAATTCTTCATATGACGTCATTTATTTTTCTAATTGGACCACCTGTGTAATTTATGATCCTGGCTTCGTACGAACACTGGATTTTTCAAATTTCTATTTGACGTCATACGCACGGTCTATCTATATATACATATTAATATAGGTAACACATGCGAGCATGTGTAGAAAATTACTATACCATTACGGTAGAGTATCATATCGCACCCATCGTCTACAAACTATTTATGTAACCGAAGTTTGCTGTCATATTTAAAAAAAATTCTAATTGGAATGGAAAATTTTCATACTATGCGACATATCTGCTATATCTGTGGATATAAGTTTGACTTTCTAAGAAGAAAATTAACCACTTTATAAAAGTGAAAATCTTCCTACCAAAGTGAAAAAAGGTTTTGAATTTATTTTGGTGGGTACATTTGGAGTTTCAATATAAATTACTGGTTGACAAGTGTTATATTATATGCATGAATTTACTAACTGTTATTGTTTAGAATTATAGAAAGTATATCAGACAAGAAGTTTTAGTTGCATACCTATATGCATTAAGTGATTGAAACATTGTTCAACTTGCAACTTGTATTCAAACTATTTTATTGAAGAAATCATTGTCAAAACTTGAAGTAGGTTAATCAGTATTCAGATGAAATGTTCTGTAGTATTTGCATACGTTATCGTTAATTTGTACACACACTTTAATGTATCAAACAACTTAGAATAACTAGTTAATTTATGGTGTACATTTACTTTTGGATTCTTGTTCTTCGGTTTAGTTCTTTATTACTATAGTTCTTTATAATCGCACATAATTGAAAATTATTTGATTCAATATTTAACGCGAACCACTTTAGAAAAAAATAACATTTTGTGGGTTTTAAATCGCATTTTTTTTATGATTCAAAAAGAATGACATAAAACTGATCAAAAAGCTTCGAACTATTCAATATCAACGCCAAAGGTTATAATTAAGTCATAATTAAATCTTCAAATACGACCAAATTTGTGTAATAGATATTTTATCTAATATTGCGTTATTAACCTTTATTCCTTTAAACGGTATTCATAATTTGTTGATGTGCAAGTGTACCTTCTTAGAAGTTGATTTATGAATAAGTATTAAGTTAAAGAATGTGGCGAATGCTTTTTATTTGTAAAACGTTTTAATGTTTCTTTTTCTTTGTATACCCAAACCATAATTTAATACAAATTTCATCTACACACTTTTGACAATTTTCTGTTTCCGCTTTGCACTTTCTCAAGTTTATATTGAAGACATTTTCCTTACACACATACACCGTAAGCCATGTACAAATCATCATGTTCCTTATAAATTTATACCCCAAGTGGGGTTTGAATATTGTCACTTCTTGTGATATTAGGATTTAAATGTCAGCTACATTTGTACATTGGATGAATTGTAAATTGGCAAAAGGTTTGTTCGTTCCTTGTTTAGTCTTAGAAAATAGTTCTGAAATTTTGAACTATTGGTATCAATTATCGACGTATATCTCTACAACTATTATTAATATGTAGTTTTATTTATTTATGTAGGTATATTAGGGGACCTGACAGACGACGTTGTCCTGCCCGAACGTTAGGTTTTTGTTTGGTTGGCATAATTAGTATAATTTCAACAATAAAAAAATAGCTACTATAAAATCATCACAATTATAAATTCACAATTAATGAGTCACATAAACTTATGATTTTTTTCATTACAGCAAATAAAATACTTTCTCAATGGTTAGCAATAACTTTAAGATGTAGGTGTACATGGGTACAATGTACTTAAATAATAAAATTTAATACATTTAGTAATTTAGTAATTAATCAGATCGAAATTCTAATTTTTCCATAATTTGTTATTTAAAAAATTTTCAATGTCGATCATTTATCTCTTTACTATTCATTTCCGTATTTTCATCTATTTTTTGCTTATTCTCCGATTGTTAAATTAGCATAATTATTTGATGAAATCGGTTTTTAATTTTCTTTGATTTTTTATAAGATCTTTTAGTTCAATTTTTACGTTCTAAACAATGTCTTGTTTCTAATCCACAAATTTTATAACGAAATACAATAAATGTAAAATACAATGTTTTTGTGATCTATCATTTAAAAAGAAAACAATGAATTTCAACTATATTTTGATGCAATGTTAACATGAACTTCTATAATATTGATAGAATTTTCAATTTTATGATATTATCGGTGTCATATTGATAGAATTGCACTTTGATTTCTCTTAGTTTCTGTAGTGTTTAATTATATTATTTAGAGTAATAGAATTATGGAAAAAATAAATGAAATGACAAAGATTGCATTATAAATTCATTGAAAAATATTTATGTATTTATCATATAAAAAAACTTATTATTTTGATAAATGAATTGATAAATTATAAATAAACGAATGCGGTCATGGGACCCCTTCAGGAATTAAGTTTTTTACGGTTTTTCTTCAACTGCTAATTAGAAAAAATGTACACTTTATTTTTTATAATCTCTTTATAGTAAATTATTTCAAAGAGCGAATTAAAGCCAAAGATTTCATTTAACATTTTAGGGAAAATATTAGTGACAATTACACACAAAATACTTAATCTGAATTCTATAAAAATAAGTACTAAATATAAAAAAATAGGCTACTTGAGAGTTATCATTAATAAAGATGTTTTTTTCTTCGGTTTAATGGTAGGCTTTGTTTCCCGCGTGGTTGAATTTAATTTAATTTCATTAGTGGATTTTCTATTTTTGATTATAATACTTTCGAATTTGAATGAATTCAAATTTTCTAGTTGTACATCTTTCACATTGCTGTGGAGGCATGTTTCTCTCCTCGATATCTTTATGACTTTTGACTTTCCTGTATTTATAATATTTTTATTAATTTCTCCGACTATATTACATAATTTACAATTCTGAAAACTCAACTACTTTAAAAAGTATTTATTGTCAACTGTCAATAACATTTGATTTTGTTAAATGCTTATCAAAATATCAAAAAATACTTTGTAAGGTTAGTTAGGTTAGTTTTATACAATATACTGAAAAGTACAATATATTGACATTGCAATCGAATGCAAAATATAGAAGATAAAATCAAAATTAACGGTTATTCTTCTTCAATGGTATGATTAAATGATTAAATAATAAAAACAATACCAATTTAACTTCGATTTAATGCAAGATTTTTCAATTTAATTGAAAAACCTGATTTAAATAGAAATTAGTATGATATTGCCTTTAATTATTTTATATTAACGATTTTTCAAATCAGTTTCATGAAACATGTATGAGCAGTCAAGTACCAATTGTGAGGATATTTCAATGGGTTTTTTTATTTATTTCAGTTCAAGACATAGTTTTAACGAGAAAACTGCTCTTATAAATTATTATCATGTTATTAAAGGGATTTATCTTTCAACTATAAAATGTGAAGAAAAAAGGTCATACTGCATGGAGTAGCTTAGATGAAGCTCAGTAAAAGCTTATTTCCTGACTTCCTTTCGACGGAGATATTAACGTCTTCGATGGAATCATCTTGTCCGGCTTGGCAATTTGCTTGACGTTTAAAAGAAAATCTTTTTTTTTTTGCATACTCTGAGTATTAATATTAATTCAATAGTTTTATTTTTTACGATGAAAAAAAAATCTCAATGAAATTTATATGTAAAAGCAAATTATGATAAGAGCATCTTTGCTTTCTTGCTTTTACATTTTATATCCCTGAAATAAGATAGGCTGTTGATTTCTATCCATCCTTCTATTGTTAGATTTAGGCTAAGTGTAAATTGAAAAGCCTTTCGTTCATGTGAAGTGCATATACGATGTGTCCCGTTCTTTTTTATACTCTCGAAAGAAAACGACCCGGTGACCTTTATTACTATCTTGGTTCCACTCTCGCATTTCCTCATTGTCTCGTCTTTTTCATTCAACTTTCCCTCGACATCGTAGGCATCCTGTGTCGCTTTCATATGAGTGACAATGTCAGCGATCCTGACAACTTTGAGCACTTCTTCAGATCTTGTTCGCCTTCATTCTCCTGTTTCGTTTGTTATTGCCTCTTTTTACTCGGACTCACCTTACCCCAACCAGCCCCACAATATGCATATCACCAAAACTCTGTTTCTGAAATGGCCTATATTTACTTCTTGTCGCTTTAAACACTGTCTAGCGACAAATCAAGTTCACTAAACAACTTGAACTTGTTCCCGTTACCTGGTTTTGCTTTAGTATAGGACAGTATAGGATGTTCGTAAAATAGATAGCTATCATTTTGTATCCTCCAGTTCTATATGGAGAAGGTTTTCCTTATTTTTTTCATAATAATATGTCAATTATACCGAACTGAAAATGAAACAAAGAACTGTATCAAAATATCAAACTTTATTAAAATAATTTTAAATGTTCTTAAGTTACTGGGGTTTTCCCGTGAGAGGGCTTGTTTTTCAAATTTTTTTTTGAGAGCCAATTAAATAGAAACAATTTTGTTTCTTTCGTTTGTATTTATTTTAAGCGTAAGTATATAAATTTTTAGCTCAAAATGTTCACTAAAACGTGAGTTATAGCCAAAGTAGGCTTGCTGAAAACGTATCGATAGTTTTAGTTGATATATTTTGATCCGATATATCGATACAAAATATCTAATATCGAAAATAGTATCAAAAGCGATAAGTTTTTTTATTTATTTAACTAAAGTCACTAAAGAATCCTAAACAGTAAAGAGCTCAAGTCTCTTTTAGGTCGGTCAATACCTGGCAACGTTGCATTTCCAACTTTGTTTTTTTTTTTGTTCTATTAGCGTTTTTTTATTCATTCAGCTCTTATATGGTATATTTTCCTCGTTTGTGGCTAAAGTTATGTTATTGACCGATTTATTTGCGAATTAAATAAAAAACATGCAGAAAGTGCAACGTTGTCAGATATTGAACGTCCTAAAAGGGACTTGAGCTCCGTAAAGAATAGGAACGAACGAATAAAAGTAATTGTATGGGTAACTGATCAATCAGATAATTACGTCTGGCGGTTGAAATTTTAACTATTAATAGCTAACAAATCTACTGTTTTTGCATTAAATAATGATCACTAAACTATCTCGAATATGTAGGTACATATTTAGAAACGATTGCTATTTTTCGCCATTTTTTTCTAAGCTATTTCTATGTATTGGTTCCCAATTGTCTATAACTATTGATTAGTATATTTGTGTTGCATATATGTCTGGAAGTCGACCATCACTTTCACTCGTCAATTCTTTTGTTTATGTATTGTGTTCGCAAATGATCACAGTACCTAAATAATCACAATCTCTTGAACTGTTTACTTTTTTCTAGTTCGGAATTCATGTTTTTAAAATTTGACCGATTCATCGACATCGACATTGATATTTTAATAGATATCGATACATCGATATCTTCTTTACGTTCGACATCCTTACTCCAAAGACACCGGTCTCCAAAAAATATACGCTCTCTGTCTCCATGATTTCGGCAGATTAGCTTATCATTTATCATTATCAAGTAAAAAAAAAATATTTTCAAGTATTTTTCAAGTAAAAAAACGCGGTGATTATACTTATTAGCTTCCAAACTTCAAAGCTTGGAAAGCTTGAAATGAGCTAGAACCAATTGAAAATAAGGATAGTAAGATTTTTGTCAGACTTCTAATAAGGAAGTAGCAATTTCACGTTTTTTTTGTTTGTTATATTTTTGTTGTTACAAAAAATAGAAATATTTTTGACTTTTTGATAATTTTAGCTCATTTAGTGCGTCTATATGAGTTGAATCTACCCTATAAATTAAAAGTCTGTTGGTCAAACCGTTTTTGAGGTATGAGGGTGGCATATTTAATAAACACAGTTTTGAGAAAAACGCGTTTAAAGTTTGAAATAAGTTTAAAATTATAACGACTTTTGTTTCTTTGTAACGACTGTATCTTCATAACAACTTTCAGTTTAAAAAAATCACTTTAACACCATATTCTAGATATATTGAGGAAGAAATTAATGCAAAAAAACGATTTTTAAGCCCATCAGACGCAAGAATCCCTTTAAAAGAAGGCATATAAGCCGACAAAAAAAAATCAAAAAGAATTTTGAATAAGGACTTTTAAGACTATTTATCCAGAAAATGGGTTAAAATGAATATGAAGAAATAGAACCTTCAATTTTATATATGTTTAGAATAAAGACAATCGTTTTTATTCAAGCAGGGAATTGAAAGAGACAAGTTGTGTAAGTACAGGATTATTAGGATTTTAATGTATGTAAGTAAAAAATAACTGGAGAAGAATCTGAAGGATAAGTGGGAATTTACGACCATTTCTTACTAGATCGAAATCAGATAAAACTGAATGCTAAACACGAAACTTCCCGTGTTAGTTTCCCATCATTTCGTTTTTTCTTTCGACGTTATTTCTGGAAGAGAGTCAAGTCCTGATTCAAGTAGTTTTCAATCTTGATTTCCAAGAAGCCGAATCGACGGCGTTATAAATTTACGTTGATTTTCATTGGAAGCCTGAACAAACATATACTATACACGATTACAAAATGCCATGAAATCATGAAAGAGGGTTACCATGTGATACAATTGTGCATCGTTCACCATGCTACCCACCGGGTTTGCATGCTGCATAAATGCACTTTATGCGTTTATTATTCGCGTGCAAAATTTATTTTTATCAGATCTACATGAATGTAACTTGCACGTGAATTTTAAAGCACGCCTGGTTTGCATCAACGAATCGAACAGCTCGTTTTCTTTTTGTTTGTGAGCTTTTTTTGTACATGTATACAAATAAACATGGAAGTTTACAGTTTTAAATAAAGCCGATCGTATTTTTTAAATTGAAATTAAAAGGAGGAAAAACGTAGGAATTTTTTTTTATAAATTTTCCTTTTTCTTTTTTTTTTGTAAAACTTTCTATACCATTTTTTCAACTTTTTAATTAACAATTTTATTTAGAGAGCTTTAACGATTAATCCTTTTTTCTTTTAACTATTTTTGAGTTATGTTTTTTTTCTTGCTTTTTTTGGTTCGATATTATTAAAAGCGTAATATTAAAACATTCATTAGTGTTTTACTCCACTTTGAAGTTGTTTGGAAAAGTTGCAACATAATATTATCGTTTCCTTTCTTCCATTTTCCTCCACTTCTTACTTTAAATAGAAAATTTGAAAATGGTGCAACAATTTTGTAAAATAAGATATTAAAACATCCCCTACCGACGTAGCACAGTTTTCATTTAATTAAGAGTTTAAAATATTAAAACGATACAATAAACAGGCAATGTGGGTCAAAACTGGAAACGTAGATGTCGATAGACTACGGGGGATGAGAGAATAAAAATGGAAACTATTCCATAGGAACTCGAATATTAATTCAAGTGCATTTAAGCAAAATTTGAAGCAATTTTAATTAGGGATTCATTAAATATGTATATTGATTCCAGCATGTAATAGAGTTGTTAACTGAATTAACTTCACCAAATATCAATTACTCATGCTTTTGAAATTGTATTCATTGGTTCGATTATTTTTATTCACTTTATTAACTAAATGTTTAATTTAAAAACAATAATGCTGACTTTTTTAAATAAAAAAAATAAACAGTATATTATAATAATATTCATCAAAACACAAAAATCGATAGACTTCAACTTCTAGACTATTATATTCGATTCTGTACGTTTTCTTCAAAAATGTAAAGAGCTTTCACTAGAGCTTTGTTTTCGACATCTTGTACAGGTTTATTAATAATCCCGGATAATTACATCGCGAGATAAATGAAATGAAGGGGTGATAATCTTATGAAATTTCATCATTTGACGCAGCTTATGGATTAAAGTCAATTTAATGATCTTGAATATATGTAGTTAATTTATTTTAATTATCACAATGGAGGAGGCAGAATAAAAAAATAAAATAAAGTTTAAAAACGCTCAAATTACATTGTTACATTATGAAATCTCGTTGTTCAAATCTCCACCCCTTTATTTAATTTAAAGCCACAAAATATTTAACCTCAAACAACAAAAGCAAATAATTAAACTTCCATTTGCGGTGTTTGAACATTATTGCCGGTTGAAACTCTAATGACCATGTAACATCCTTATATTGTCGAGTTTACGATTAAATTAATAATTTCCTCTTGTCAATTGTAAATTACTATCTTAGGGGCAACGGTGGTTAGTTATCTAATTTTTTGAGGAAACATTTTTGTTCAATGTCTCAATAAAATTGATTGATAAACGTATTACGATTTGTTTGTGTAATTGAGCAAAAATCAAATACACCAAGATATAATAAATTTTATTTACTGCTTAATCTACAAGGATTTGCTTAGTAGTATTTTAACTGATAGTAATTTCCGGGGCTATTCTTTCTGTTAGTCATTACTAAACGAAATTGGCTAGCTTTTAAATTAGTGTTGAAACTCTAGATAAACCAGAAATCAACTATTGGCATTTTCTGGAAAAGACTTTGTTCTCTGACCCTTTCTCCAATCTAGTTGACCACTGAGTTGGGTCTCATTGCAATCTATGTTTAAGAGGGTATAAAAATCTATATAGTTTGATAGTTTGTATTACATATAGTACAAAATAAAGGTGAAATTTATTGATAACGATTCTCTGACAACTGGGGCCTTACGCAATTTAGCACATCCACGATTTATATTCATCAACGCATATATCCATTGTGCGATATATCTTCTACAGATTTTATTAATTCACCGATTTTTCCCATACCGACAATCAGTTAAATTTCATTATTTTAATTTCCTAGGCCATTGCGTTTTATAACTTTAATTTATAAAACTCAATCACTAATCAATATTTGCTTTTTTTGAAAGATTTATTAGAATTAGGTTCTAAATCTTTGATGAGGATGCCTTGGTACAATTATTATCAAAAATTGACCTTTAAATATTATTTTTTTAAACATTCTATTGTTGATTATTTTCAGATACCTATATTACAAATAAAATAAGGTTTATCAGCTGTAAATTCTGAGAAGTCACGGGTACTTACATACCTATGTTTTAGTTTGAACTATTTTAACAAATCATTAAGCTATACAATTGATAAAAATTATAAAATTTCTCAGTTCAGTATATTTTCAAAACGAATATCTTTATTTGTGATGCGAATTTTCCTAAAGCCTACTACTCACTAGTACACCATGTTGTGTAGCTTGCCTATAGACCATCTCTAGACGGTCTCTATAGACCAGAGATGAGCAAACGGTGGATCGCGAACAGATTGATAGTCGATTTTAGACATTATAAATAATTTTTGAATTAAATTTCAAATATTTTTATTTAAAATGTGTACTAAAAATTTAGCAGACAATGAAACTTGAATTTAAAATTTAACACGCACTTATTCTACAACGAATATTGCCGATTCCCAAATAGTGCTTCTAATACTTCCTTCAACTCATTCTTTCTTTAAATTTGTATTTGTTTTTAATTTAACCCATTTTTAGAAGTCAACGCGTAAAAATAAGAAAAATTATTGTCTATCACACTAGTATTAAGTTTGCCTACCCCTGCTATAGACTATTGATATGTTGGCTCAAGTGTACTTTAGCACACCCACAATCTGACAACGTTGTATTTTCGACTATTTTTTTAATTTAATTCGCGAATAAATCGGCCCATAATGAAAATTTAACCACAAAAGAATGAATTATACTATATTAGAATTGAAGTAACAAAAATATCGCGAATTAAATTAAAAACAAAGTTGAAAATGCAACGTTGTCAGATTGTGGGTGTGCTAAAGTACACATGAGCCGATATGTTTAGGTGGATAGACCATGAATATGACGTCAAATAGAAATGATTTAGCGTGGCGTACGAAGCGCCGTCTACGTGGGTACAGTTTTTATGGTAACTAAAAACAACAACTGGCTATTGAGTGCCGATAACTGCCAGCCTATAAAAATAAGCGATTGAAACAAGCGCTTGGATTTTACTTGTTTCGATTGCTTCAGTTACCTACACTAGAGTACCTAAGGTATTATAAAAGATGGTTTTCCAATCATGCGACGCATGATAGGAAATGTGTAAAGTACTAACTTCAACAGTAAGTATAAAAGTACATAATTTCGATAAGTAAGTATTTTAGACCCACTTGTGATGGCGTTACATCTTGATACATTTCCCATCATGCATTCCATGATTGGAATAACTTCTTTTATATTACCTTACACCAGAGAAGAAAAATTTTGTATATATAGGTCTCTCTTCCAAAATATCTAACACAGACACTGCCGCAGTTTGCTTAGTTCATTATCAGGGGTGGCCAAAAGAAATGATATTACGGGTCATTTTGGAAATGCATCATAACTAACAAGACACATATAAAATTACATAATCTCCAATTCTCCATATTGAATTTAGATAACACTGTTTACACGTGGCCATTTTTAATAAACCTATTGATTTTCACCACTTTGGTCATTATTAAAATATTCATTTTGTAAAAGTGAATGAATTTCGCGGGCCGAAAAAATAAATGATGAAGACGAGCTTTATACGACCCATGAATTGTCCACCCTTGATCTAGAATCTAGATTCTCAACTTTTAATCTCTTAATTCTGAAGGATGAATGATATCTGATAGACCCGGCTAGGATAAGTTCAACATAAATTATTTCAATCATTTTTCCTTCAACCACTGAAATGTTGGCAATTTGTGACATAATTAAGCCTACAACGATGTATTCAATTTGAGGTAGATATCAAGGCAATATATATATATATATAAATAGTTCATTAACATAAAGGCTTTGGCTTAAACTGATAAAGATAAGATTGGTTCATTTTTATAACTAAAATTATTCGAATTATAGTCACGGTTAAGTTTCAATGTAATTATTTTTTTAAGAGGAAAGTTTTAGGGGAAAACTTTAAATATTGGAAAACTAAAATTGAAACCATTAAAACTTAAGCTCGTAACTCCGAAATTTTATGCGTGAGTTTTAAAGTTTAAGTCTGCCTATATGAAAAACAATTTCATACAAAGTGATTTTAAGAATTCATCAATTCCATTTTACACGTTTGTCGGCTCGTAGCAAATTTGATTGTTTCGTATTGCTGGTGTGAGGTAAGGGTGCAATTTACTGATCTTATTGTTATAGGGGTAGAACTTGGCTGAATACTGAGAGTAACGAAACAGTTAAAATTTCCATTTCAAACTAAAACCGATCAATGTCTCTCTGAACGAATTTATAATTATGTTGATTGGAAGGATGAGAGGCCTAAACGTCACGCCATGTCGAGGTGAAATGTCGTCTCCCGTTTATCGTCCTATCATCCATACCATCGTTTCTCATCACGCTTCATTAACGCAAAACATAAAGGCTGTTTGATTGATGGACTGGCCAATCATTGATTGATTGATGGAAAAACAATTAATGAAGTAAATGTCAGAATTGCACCAAATATTATTAAAAAATTAATATACAAAGTTAAAAAATTCATTTGTTCGTAACATGATTTTTACGAGAATATTTAATTTCATTTAAAAACGTATCAAAAAAATTACATAGAAGTTACAAATCAGATGTCACAATTTTATCATTTTTATCCGTAAATCATTTGAATCTACCCTTGGGGTGAAAAAAATAAATTGACCAATCTAGCATCCTTTATTAATACATAAAGTTATACAAAATGGATATGTCACGCTACATAAAATATAGATACTTATAAAAAATACATTTGTATCACTGCTGATCTGTTCTGAACTTGTATTTATAAATGTTACTACACTACCAATAATTTACTTAATTGGTTTGTACTTTTCATTTGACGTCGTAAAAAGTAATTATATTTTTGCCACTCATATAAGACTTATAATGTTTTTCAGGATTTATATAATTTGATTTGAATTTGGACAGTAAAAAGCTAATAACATTTATATTAAAAAATTATGAATTTCAAAGCTCTACATAGACATACTTTTGATCTATTTTCTGGATGTTTATTTATTACAACTAACAAAATGTCCTTATTTCAAATTTCATATTTTCATTAATAAGGCCCTAATCGAATTTTTCAAATCAAAATTTTAGAGTAGAGAGACATGGCTTTAATAGTAGACAATCTATAATTTAAATTTTTTATAATTTATAATTTTTTATAATTTTTTTATAATTTAAATTAATTTCAAATTTTTGTTATTACTTGTTATTTTCTTCTAAGCAACCTAAACAATGTCTTAAAAATAAAATGAAAAAAGGCGATAATTAATTTTTTGGTTCTTCTGACATCAAAATTGGGTTTTTAAGATATAAATATTTTTTAGTTGAAACAATTATAAGTACTGAATCATATTTTGCATGACATATTACAACTCAAAATATAACACAACAAATTTATCGATAAAATATAATGTTGAAATAATACCGCTTAGGCAAATTTGTTGATATCAGCTGGTTATCTTTTTCTATAAAGCGTTTGTTTGTTAAGGTCCAAAAGCCTTTTAAACATAGAATAAATTGTAGCAAAATGGTTTGAGTTTCTAAAAATTGAAAAAAAAAAATTAACGAAGGGATATTAATTTTTTTAATGTTTATAAGAATAAAAATTATTTGCGTGAAAACATAATAAATGTTTAAATTAATAGCTAAAAACTTTACTTGAGTTTAAAATATAATCCTAAAGCCAAAAACATCTTTCTTTGTGATTTATTTTATACTTTCGATTCTTATACCTAACATTTACTGGTAGTAATAAAGAATTGTGAATAAGTTCTGGTGATTTGAAGATCAATGTTCTCATACCTATTGCAAATTGGAATTTGCAAAACGTTTTATTTTTTCTATTATTCGCAGGAAGAAACTTTTTCAATTTGTTTTTTTATAACTTTATGAAGCGTTGTGAACAATTTTGGTTGAAAATTCTGAACTCTTTTAAATTTGAAAAATAGTAACTAACCAAAAATGAAAAAAATAAATTGATGAGTTTTAAACGTGTAATAAACTAATAAATAATCTTCAGGATAATAAATCATTTTGCAACAGTAGTGATCGCTACAAAACTATGATACATTCTAAATACTATCATTAATTATTTTTAAGATGCAATTGAAAGCTCAGTAGTTATTTTTGGAGATTAAACAACTTTTAGTCCATTATAAAGATCATAGTTAAACCAAAGGGTAACCAACGTAAATAACATTGTGGGATAATAACACTTTGGAATTGCAACATAACTCCATGGGCCACATATATAAAAATTATATGTCTCCATGTTAGGTTTTAATTTATTGGAGATATTTTTAAGTAATTAGTTTTCACCCCTTTGACTATTATAAAATAAATATATTTTGTAAAAGTGTGCTTAATCTTGAGGACCGGCAAAATGGTCAAGTGGGTCACGTGCGGCTCGCAAGCAAGCCCTGGTCTAAGAATCTTTTTATACTGCTTTATATTTATATTTTAATTTTTTAAGATAAGTAATAACAAAGAAACAATTTCAATTATTAAATTTTAAAAAAGCACTTATAAGTAATATATTTTCCGCGTTATAATTTGTAATTTTAAGATGCATATGATGTTAACAAATGAAGAATGAAATGTAATAAATATTTTTTGAAGAGTTTGAATAAATTTTATTCTGCATCTATCTAGATCCCGGATGTATTCCAAAATGTAGTAGTTACATGAACGATGGAATCATCTATCCTCACTCAACGTGGGGTGCCTTTTACAAGTGGAAAACAGATTCTATCATAATAGGGTAAGAGAGGGATGTTGGCAACGGGAAAGGGTTCGAGTGGTTGGTTGATACAGAATATCCTCATTAACACATTTGAAGTTTACGTGTATTGCAATCGGGATTGATGCGATAGTTGCGGATAATGAGGAATTTCAGAGATATGACAATGATATAATGCTGATGTTTGTTGCAGCTGTCGAACACAAGTTTATTTCTCTAACAATAAATTTCAGCAAAGTTTTTGGGTCGGTTATACTAAACACATTAGTTTTTTATTAGAATTTTCAATAAAGAATTTATCTTTTCTTAACTCTTGAGTGATGTTTTCAGTTGCGAAGAATTGGATCAAGACGAGAAAATTAAAGCATGAGACAAAAGTGTAAAGGTTATTTTCAACTTGAAGTAAATATGGCGAAAAAGATTGTTTGAGCATCGGAGCAACTACTTTACTTGTTTAAGATTTGTGGTCGTTATTATCATGTTTACAGTTGGCAGAACTGGAGAGCAAAAGAGAAGAGACCGCACCAAGATGAAAATGCACACGGAAAACAATATCATATAGAACGTATATGGGATATTTACAGGGATGGGTATGAGGGGTTGTGGCCTGTGATGGGGCGAGAATGGGATGATTTTTACATTGAAAAACTTTGAGAAAACGGTGAAAATCATTGCCTTGAAAGCACAAGCTACAGAAAACTATCGACATAGACGATACAAAAAAAAACCCTGAAATAAGTAAAGAGATTCCGGGAAGCCAACCGTACTTATTGTAACACATCGCAACCGGAATGAAAAAATCTAGAATTTAAATGTAATTTCAAATCGAATCCACTGTCTCATTCGCACATTATGCATGGGATAGTGCAACTGTACATTTCCCATTCTTCCACCCCGCCACCTGCATTGCGTCACTATTCGGAAGATTTTTTTTTCCTTTAAATTCTTGAGAATACAAACTTGAAACGGGGATCCAGGACGGGAGCTTTTAGTGGTTAGGAAGGGTTGGATCGGATTTCAAAATAAGAAAGTGAAGGGATGAACGATGCAATTTTCACGAAATAATATATATATCGTACAAACACAGACAGAAAGAAAATTAAAATCCTGAGAAAAATGTTTCTCTTTTCCCTTCAACGATTTTCCCTCTCTGTTTCATTGTCCCGTGTTTGTCTCCTTTCTACCACCGAGTTTATGTTCATATTTTTTTCGCAAATAAAAATTTCAATTTCTCCAAAGAAGCAAATTTTTCCAAGATATATTTCTTTTTAAATAGAGTAACTACTCTTTACATTTTCGTTAATTATTTGTTTCTTTCATGTAAACTTTTTATTTATTTTTTCCATTTTTATATTTTATCTTCAATTTTTAAAAGCTTTTATTTATCGTTTACCATCAAATAATTGTTTTTTTTTTCTCGATCAATGAGGTGGGAAATGTGATGTTTCCATTATTATTATATTATAATTCAAAATTATAATAAACAAATACCTATCATTTTATTCGTTTTTCATTGGTAAAACTAATTTTAACACGTGAAACCCCCCGTTGCCTCTTTAACTCGTCCTCCCATACTATTTTCAACAAAATTTATAACATACAAAATCTACTTTTAAATTAATCATCCCCTCACTATCACCCCCTATGTCGAGCAATGTTTGGCTTTCATCATCCCCATTTTTGGTAACTGCCTCAATTCAAAAACTCGTTCTCTCTTGTTTGTTCACACATTTATGGCGGAGGATTCATTTTATTCGAGAGTATGGCTATATTACCACGATCTAACCACCCCAAAGCCCATATAACCATCATTCTCCATCCCCGTTCAACGTGGCCGTAATCCAAACATCGTCTATTGTATTTTAATTAAATCAATAAATATACATTGACTCAATGTGAATAATAAAAGATAGACAGTCTCGAAACTTTATGAGAAACAGAGATAAACGGTGTCGAAAACAAAATTTGGAAATAACACGCAAATTTCGTGGAATGACTCAGATCAATTTATTTTTTCGTGAATAGAAAGAATAATTTTGAAACTTAAAAAAATTATCTACAATGGCAAAACAAAAAAATCAACTGTGCTAAAGAAACTACAATATTTTAATCGCGGCTATAGCCAAGAATCGTAAAAACTCACAAAAACTTCAGATATTAGGTTTATAATTTACTGGTTGATACCTGCGACAAGTCTTTTAAAAGAACCTTGAAAACCCCGTTTGGTTCCGTATCCGATGATGGGGGATTCCCAGTCAACATCTCCACTATCAATGGACAGAATGGGCACTCTTTTGTCCAAGGGATAAAAAATTACCCCTTAGGGTGGATGAACAATGGGGACATCAATGTTAGCGATATAGAATCGTCACAAATATTGAAAAATTGAAATATGTGTTTCAGAAAAATTGAAAAAAGACATAGTAATTGCTTTATTATTCGGCATAAAACTAAACATTAGTATTTTACTATAATATACTAAGCACTGTTTAGATTTATACGTTGTTTTTTTCTTACTTCGCTTCTATTTGGTCACTTTGTCGTTAATTTGTAAGGTAGGTACGGAATTTATAATATTATTTTTCACCTATTTCCGAGTGCTTTATCGTGCTGAATTTTGGCACAACTGCTTATTTTCAATGACAACGCATGAATCCATTTTAAAATTTAATAACCACTAATAGTTCTACTATACTTAAGTATTGAATTTTATATAATGAATAACACTCCAAGGCATACCAATATGAACGTATATAAATGGATATTAACAATATATTGAAAGACTAAAATGGAGAAAATGAAAATATTTAAAAAAGATTTTAAAAACCACGCTAGTAGGAATAAAATGCATTAAAAAGTTAAAAATTTTTTTTCATCAAAGCGAGAGGTGTTCTATGTTACCAAATTCTAAACAAAATTGTACCTCTCGCTTTGGTACGCAAAAATTACTTTTTTTACTTTTTGAGACATTTTATCAATACAAGCGAGGTTATTAAAATCTTTATTATATATATATTTTTAACAGGTTTTCAAGAGCACATAAGAGATAATTTTAATATACTTAAAACCTATCAACCGCCATATAAGATTACGAAATCAATTTTGCATGTATTTTAATGAAGTTTTGTTCAAGAAAAATGATTCTGGAGATTTTGTCCTCAGCATTACGAACCAATTTGTAAGAAATATAGGTTTTTTAATTTATTTTAAAGACATTTTAAGAGCTGGAAACATTACAAAAATTGGTCCAGAATTTATTCCTATTTGATTTTCATTGTTTTTTTTTAATTTCAACTTATTATCAGTGTTTTTTTATTAAAATATATAGGTTAAAAATAATTAAAAAATATTGTATAATAGTTTATAATTAATCATTGGAAAATAGCCAGATTGAGCTCTGATTTTAATGCCTAAAAGAGTTCATTTACCTAAATATTAGAATAATAGCATAAAAAGGCACTAATAATGGTAAAAGAATAACAAAGAAAAAGTATATCAAACAATACAAAAATAAGATAAAAGTTTCAGAGAACAGAATCCATAAAGTGCACGTCAAAGATACATTAGTATATTGTAACATTGGTATATTTGAGGATGTTTGAGATAGTCAATAGATACCAATTGATGACACATTTTATTAAAGAAATATGTTTATTCAAAAAATTTTGTGTAAAATGAATTTTCTTGTTTTTTACATTGGTTGGGTACTAAAATTATTAAAAAATACGCACAGGATTTGTATATAGGAAGGTATTTAAGGAAGAGCTTTGGTAGAAATTTGTGCAAAAAATAAGGGAAACTTCATATGAGAAAGAATTATGAAAAATGATATGTATTTATACAAACAGTGATTTAGAACTTCAAAAATAAGTATAAAAATTTTACAATGTGTAGAACTGTACTTTTAAGATCATTGATCAAAAATATCATAAGTAAATTGAAATAGGGATGTAATTAGTAATTTTATAGATGGATATTTCTATTTAGATTTTTAACGATCAAGAGATAAACACGCTTCAGATAAACACTTGGAACCAAAAGGGAAAAAGAAAAACAATTAGACTTTTGTTAGTTCTCAAAATTGAGCAGAAGCTTTTAATTTTTCTCTGCTGTAGATTGTCGTATCAACATGATCTCTCGACCTTTCTGGAGATTTATTTCAATTACATTTCTGACATTTATTGACTTGGCCCTAATCGTGGATTTTTCTTTTCCTTCATCTTTTCGTCGTTTCGTTTCTTGAACGATTTAACTTGATCTTGTGCGCTTTTGGAAGACATTTCTCTCAATTATAATGATAATTGTTGGATTTCGATGAGAGCACAGAGCTAAATCATCCCAAATTGGCAGTAAATTAGAGGAAGCAGTAATATATTTTGAGCTTAATGTTGGTTTCACACTTTCCTCGTGTATTTTACCGAGTTATATTTGTAACAATTAAAATTAAGTATTTGCTAAATAAATTGAAAAATTACAATTTTCTTAAATATTTATTAACTTATGTTGTACATTATTACTTAATAATTAATTTATGCAGAAAAAAAATTTAAAAAATAATGATAATATAAAAATTCTAATGCCAAACAAATAATCAAAATAATTGTTTCCAGTTTGTAATAAAATTAAAATTGAATTTTCAATGCAAAGGTAAATTTTGCGAGCAAATTCATTCATTTCAAACGATGTACGTGTAATGTAAATTATTCGAGTTGATTTGGCATTTGAGCGAATACTTTAAATTACGCGCCTACCATTGATTGATGTATTTGCAGTTTAAATCGTTTATTAGTGGTAAGTTATGAGGTCTTTCTATTTCAAAAACCAATCTTGTTTTAAGTAGAAATATTCATTTATCATGAAATATTTGTTGTTGTTTTTCAAATCAATAATTTTTGTGGTGGTTGTAGAGTTGATCAGATATCACAAAAGATTGCTTATAAAAATGTAATTCAACAAATAGAAAAAATGAATGATCTCTGGCTTCTACAGAGGTATTTTTCTTAAAGGAAAAAAAATATAAATTATAGTGTTTAATAAAAGAATGTATCGGGTTGAAAACACTTGCGAAAATCATATTTTTATGATAATGTTATCATCGTTTTTCTAAATGATCTTTTTAGAGCTTCTTGTAACATAAAAGTCTAGGGATATAAGCATAGTGGGATGGTTCCAAAATGATATTTTAATATTGACATAGAGTGTAAAGGTACCCTATTAATAGAATAGTAAGATTCTGAAAGTTTTAGACTTCGATTTCAATTAGTTTTTGTGAAAAGAAGTTTTAAATTTTAAGGAGTTTTAAGTGAAAATATTCAATATTTTTTTTAAATTCACAGAATTGACTTTAAATTTTATTATGATTTAAGGATTAATAATGCCTTTTAAAGAATAAAAATAAACGTAGTTATTATTGCTTTATGAGATTCATAAAAGAATAGTATTTTTTAAATATTTTTTTTTTATTTAGGAAATAGTTATGGTATTACTTATAGTCATTTTAATGTCCTAATGTTCGGGATTATTAATTTTTTTGAAAGGGTCAGTACTACATAGTGAAATAAAAAATACTACTTCCACCCTAAGGTTATGTCAATCGCTGTCGCTTAACATGCATTTATGTACATACAAAAATATATACAACAAAAAATTTCAACTATACAAATATTAATTTCAAACTGTTTTTCGTTCACTTTATTAAAGCACATTTCAGGAATGTATTTTTCCATAACTATCAATAAGCTTAATATACACATAATGTAGTATGCATTGAGCAGTTAATACGATGTTTTGAGCGATGCACTAATATAATATGATGACAGCATCCAGATTTCAATGCACGTGGCTATTAACCAATAGAATTGCGAGATTTATTGATGTTCATTTGTTTTGATTGTTGAAAATTTGAAAATTTAACGAAATCACAAATACAAATACGTATACGCAAATACACTAATTGTGCACTGACGTCATTCGGGGTCTACCGATACATGAATTATAATTAAAATATCATATTTAAAATTCTTTTAAATTGACAGATAAAATTTACAATTAAGTTTATACAATCGGAAAAAAAAAATTCATTACTATTAAAGACAAATGAATTAATTAACTGAGAATATTATCACAATTAAGTGTAATAATAAAATTAACAATGAAAGAAATTACAGTGATGAACTTTGTTTTTTTTTTTTCGATTTCTATAACATAATGTTGAGGGGATGTATGCAAAGTAATTCGAAAGTTTAACGTTATCACATATGGATCATATATTAAATCTGTATCTATCTATTATTATAAAGAGGAAAGATTTGATTGTTTGTTTGCTTTGAATAGTCTCCGAAACTACTTGACCGATTTGAAAAATTCTTTCACTGTTGGGAAGCTACACTATTTTCAGTGAACATAGGCTATATTAAATTTTCAAAAAAGTTAGGGATCCACATTAAAACTCCAATAATGTAACCCAAGGTCTGAAAAAATTACCAAAAAACATTCTTTTATCGCGTGCGCTGCAAAAACTATTGGTTGTAGAACAAAATAATGTACTACGATTTTGTAGAACATATCATTATCTACAAAAAATAGACCGACAGCATATGTCTAACTATTATAGTTATGTCACAATAAGTGTTTTTTCATTTTAAAAAATATATATAAATGCCACCGCTATAAAAGCTCTTTTATTTATACTTTGGGATTAATCCTTATCAAAATAAATGACTTTATATTTAAGTTTGCTTCAATACCATTCTATAACTTTTTGATTTATTCAATTTGAACATTCCATTCGACAGATATCACAAGTTTAAAAATGTAACTTATTTGAAAAATGAAAAATGTTAAAATACAAAAACGTGCCTTTTTGAAATATAAATGCTTTTACACATAATAAACACCAACACAACTATACGTAAATAGCGCATTCGCTTACGTATCTGACATTCTTATACTCACAATATAAGAGACCTGGGTTCGAATCTCAGAGTAACCTTTATTTTTTTATTTTTTTTTTACAAAATTGTTGAAAATAAAACCTTAGGGTTGCTCAATAAGTTAAAATTAACGATAAAAGTAACAGTAGTAATATTAAAAAAATATATTTTTTTTTTTACAAAATTGTTGAAAATAAATCCTTAGGGTTGCTCAATAAGAAAATATTAACGAAAAAAATAACAGAAGTAGTAAAAACATAATTATATTAATAAAGCTAAAAGTAAATACGTTTTTAAAACCGTGCATACTTAAATCGTGTAATTATATATCTCCTCTGCCAGATGAAATTTTAATATTCGGTTTATTCCTTATAAGAAGTAGGCATGAGAAAAGATTTTTTTTTTGAAAATTCCTACCCTAAAAGAGTGAATTGGGGTGATTAAGTTTCTTTGAGAAACTGTAGAAAAATGTAGAGTTAATTAACAATCGAAATTTTGAATTTACTTAGTGTCATTAATAAATAAATAATTAATTAATAATAAGTTTCTGTTTTTGTTATATAATTTTAACTACAGCATTTTAAATAACGTCATTTCACTTAATTAGTATGAAAGTTTAGGTAGTAGGTACTTATACCAAATACCATATAGGCGGTTTTATTAGATTATTTTAAATTATTTTTTTAAATTATTGTTATTGAATATAAATAAAATATTCGATTTTACTTCCACATTTTCCACCTATTTGCAATAACTTTGTATGTACAACGTCCAAATGTGCGAGATCAAATTGCTTTTTAATCATAATTAAAATATAGAAGGTCATAATTTTTTTGTTTTACATAGTATTATCAAATATAAATGCATATTTGTGTCTTTGAAATTGGGAAAATGTTTTCTTTATAGGATGCCATTATATAATAAGAAAGAGTTTTTGATAAATCTCCCCACTAAAATGTGAATAAAGGGTGGCTAAGTTTGTACGGCATAACGTCTAATAAACAATCAAAATTTTAAATCCTATAATCAAAGTCCGTTTAAGGAGAAACATCATTACTGCTTAATATAAAACAAACTAAACTTGTAATAAACTTGGTTTATTATTAAAAACAAAAACTTAGGGTCTGCTTAAAAATTTAAATTGATAAATAAATCTGAAAAAGGTTAGGTTAAGTTTATAAGTGAGCTTTAAGTTTTTTGGCTTTCACATATTGTAAACCTAAAAATCTGAAATAATTACATTAGTGAGCGAGTACCCTTTGAAATTCGGTGAACTAAAATACTTACTGACATTCTTACGGTAAGCCATAATGATAAAAGAAATTCAAAAATCTCTTCCAGAGCAAACGGCATACGCCAAATCGTGAACTCTAGACTATCCAATATGGTTTAATTATATAGTTGAAATTCAGATATTTTAATAATAAGTTTATAGATACAATATAGTTATACTTGATTATGGAGGAACTGGGTTTCGTGCAGTTTTACAAATTTCAATTTCGTGGTTGTGTTGTACATTGCAAAAGTGTAATAGTTTTTGGAAAAAGGTTCATTCGGGAATCGAAACAGTGAGATGGGATTCTTACTAATATTCAAAAATCTAGACCCTTAACTTCTGTTATTTTGACACGAGTATTTTGATAACTTTCGACTTTTTTTAGTCATAATTAAGACCGACTTTATTGAATTTGGCGATATTTTTTATTTATGTATAGATGCTGATTGATTTACAGATTATTTAGTCTACGGTAGGTATACCTACCGTATCTATACGCAATAGATATACTCTTTTTAGATATTTATAAATATTTTTTGAAAATTAATTGATTATTATATACAACTATTTTATTCTAAGCAACAATTTAATAAATGTGTCTTTTTAAAGTCGACAAAAAAGTGTTTTTAAGTATGATTACGTTTTTCGTAAAAGAAATAAGAAAAATAAAAGTTTTCAGATACCACTACAAATAGCAAATTTGAAAAGAAAACATAATCTACACCTACGTTACGCAGACGAAGTTGCGGGGATCAGCTAGTATTCTATAAGTCTGTCTCTTTAAATTCCTAGGGTGTTCAGCACTCAGCAGTCGGAGAAATATGAGAAGGTCAGGTATTCCATTGAGTCAAGGGAAAAATAAAGAACTTTTTTTAATTTTTACATAAATCAATTAGTATTTAGATTGGAAAGGATGTAGACATTATCGTAAATAAGCGTTTTAGGAGAATCTGTACGTAAAATTAATTCATTAGAATATAGTATACATATACACAACATCAAACAAAATATAATATACAAAACAAAACTATTAGATTTTTTTCATTATATTTTGGAGCAAAATTAATTAAAGTATTTAGTATATAATAGTATACTCGTATAATATACAATTATTATATAATAAAATAAAGAAAAATATCTTGCTAATGAATTTATATTGCAGTTGAAAAGTAAAAAAGGAAATCCTGATATCAAAGTTGTGTTCCTATGCAATTTAATGTAACATAACAAATACTTTTTTTAATAAAACAATCTAAGTATAAAAAATATTGGAAAGAGGGTTGCAACTTTCAAGATTAATATTAATTCCAAGAGTAAACTGTAGGGTTAAGAAGACTAGATAATTTAAATCCATTAGCGGCGTAAAATTAAAGACTAAAAAGGTTTCTGTATTTTCAAAACAAAAATGCCAATTACTATTGATCCATATTTTGGTTATCTTTTCTGTAATAACTCCTTTAATTTTGAGCTTTGGTAAATTTTTTGTTTGTTTTTTTTTTTGGGTAAATTTTTGTTAAGTATATTTTGAGAATTTATTTAAAACAATGTAAACAACTCTCTCATACGTAATAAAAATGATTTTATAACTAATATTTATTGATCCTTAAAACTTCATAGTTTATTGATTCTTCTCGAAAATCAAAAGTCGTTTGATCTGATATAGAACATATAGCTATGAAAATAAAGCGATAATTAAATAAATGATATTGAGTTCAAAATATATCGAAATTAGTTATAAACCTCGTAAATCATCACCAAAATATTCGAAACACATAGATTTACAGATCAATTTCTAAAAATAAAATACAACCTCAAAACTCGTATCACCATAATATATCAGGCATTAGTAGGGGTAGCATGGTGAATCGAGACCAGAAAGATATTTAAATGAGACTTAAAATGATTTTCCCGTAAAAGACCTATTTTGTAAGTATTTTTATTTTTTATATTTTTATAGTCCAATGAGATGAAACTTTGGGTTGAACTATGAATTCCGACTGTCTTCACGATTTTAGCTAATTGGATTCAAATAAAAAAAAAACAACGACATTTTAATCTGCAAGCTTAAAGCATAGAAGGAACTAGAATTGGGTTCTTGGCAGACTTCTGTAGAAAAATTTGGAATTTCAAGGGTTTTATTGTTATGATTTATGAAAATTTGAAAATATTCAAAAATTTTCAATAATTTTAATTTATTCCGTGGGTCTACATATGCTGAATCTACTCCATAAATTAAAAGGCAGTTGGTCAAATTGTTCTCGTGATATGATGTAGGTAAGTTTGAAAAAAACAGTTTTATGAAAAACGCGTTTAGAGTTTCAAATACGATTAAAACTGTAACGACTTTTGTATATTTGTAACGATTGTATCTTTTTAACGACCTAAAATTTTCAAAAAATTATTTTATACGCTAGACGATAAAGATGTTAATGAAATAATTTATGCAAAAACACCAGAGGTTCTCAAATATTTTCGGTTCTCAGCACCTTTAATATAACAGAAGTTTTCCACGATGGTTAAATCTTAGGACAAACCAATGCACAAAAAACTGTTTTCCCGTTAGCACTCCTACCAAATTATTCATTCTAGCGTGATCTACATAAAAATTGTGGTCAAATTATTTGATCTGAGAACATATTCTATTAATTAATATCATATATAAATAACACGCGATGTTGTATCGGAAAATTGTCACAACCCTCAATAAAATAGCAATGGAGCTCTAAGACGTCGTGGCGCAGAGTTTGGAAAAGACTGGTCTAACCCATTACATGGAAAAGCCCCCATAAGAAATTTGTAGGTACCAATAAAATATTGAAATCAAAGAGAGAAAAAAAAAGAGAGAAAATAGATAAAAAAAAATTCTTATAATTAACTGAACTCGTTTTAATTTTAACTTTGATAAATATTTTTAATCTTTTAAATGTGATCGATTTTTAATAATATAATTTGCATATAGTATTAATAATTGTGAGAATATTTTATTTGATTTCATAGTATCGATAGATACACAAAGCACATATCTATTATATGTGAACCATCTATATAATATGTTTCTTGTTGTGTAGGTAAGGACTACATTGAAAAAAGCTAAAACCTTTGATCTTTTAGTCTTTAGTCATGGAAAATTTTCACAAATAAGGTATTTTCGGTTCACTAGTTTTTAATTAATTAAGATTGCTATTTGAATTATCATGATTTTTTTTTTTCAGTCCCAAATAAACCAATAAATAGTTCTTAAATTTCTGCTTCATTCCTCTGATATTTAATAGAATATATCGATTGAAAATGATCTTAAATACTACCGATTAACGTTTTGCATTGAAATGCAATCAACAGTAATTAATGTCGTTATTATTAAATTGACTAGAAATTAATTGAATTTGGAAGATGGACGCACAATGTGTAGAAATTCCAAAATGGGAGCAGGGGGAAGGAAGAAAGAGAATGAAATGATTGTAAAATAGATAGAGGAAAGGGAAGAAGATTTTACAAGAACGGTTTGAGAATGGATTTGGTGAAATTTACTTGCTGTATATCTACCTACGATATATTGAACTGAGAGAGATAATGCTAATACGTTATATATAACGTTATATTCCTAGATAATAGAAAGGAAATGATGATGATGATGATGATGATGGTCCTGTGGGAGAGTAGATAATTTTCCATTAATATCTCACTAATTAATCATTTTTTCAGCGCTCTTCCTTTCCCGACAATTAGAAAAATGAATTAAAAATATATATATAAAATTTTATAATTTACGAGTTTGTGAAATAAAAGTTTTCAATATAGCTAGAAGTTCTCTCCCGCATGAAACGTGAATTTTTCCCTTTTAAATCTAAATAAAATTAGCCACGCTCCAAATATGGCGAGAGCATAAAAAAGTGAATTTAAACAAAGCTACAACCAAGATATTATTAAATACTATACTTTCTGTGATGGGTGTGAAGCACAAAACGAAGAAATCATAAATCCGACAGCCACGGAAGTTGAACAATTCTTTTGTTATTCAATCGGAAGAAAAAAGATGGAATAATAAAATCAGAATCCAACAAGACAAAACAAAAATAAATCAGTACCTACACAGAAAAAAATTATTAAATAAAATGCATAAAGAATGTTCAAGCAATATTTTATATTAAATTTTGCCTTTCAGAATCGATGATAACCTGAGTATGCAAAACAAATTCAGGAATGATTTCCTCATAACTTCCTTGATTTGAGCTCTTTGATTTGAAAATATTCAGTTCTAATGCTATTTTCTTACGAGTTTCGAATAATAAATATTTTCCGTTAAGGTGAAGAGCTTTTATAAACATAAAATAAAAAAAAATCCGTATTGATGATTTTTCTTTTAGTATTCACAAAAAAGAAACTTTTGAAAATTCATACTTTTGCCAACTTAACTGTTCATTTTTAGCACAAATATTATAGAAAAATCCAAGCTCTTTTTAAATTGATTTTACTATAATATGGCTTTAACTTTATTTTTAGTAAGAAGAATATTTCTCCTCAATTTATTCAAGGTGAACAAAGTTTAGCACAAAAAACATTTTTCAAATAAAAATTAATATTTAAAGACACCAGGGAGCTTTTTCGTAATTTATTGGTAATAAACGTTAGTACCAAGAACATTTCGTTTTGTTCTAATAGTATGATTGTGGTAAATTGATGTGAAGCATGTTGGAAGATATTTCCCAATAGAGAGACTTGACTATTTTTTTTGTTTATAATTTTAGTTAGAAGATTCGTCTGAGTGGTGTATTCTTTTTAATTGGCGGTTATGTCGAGGGAATGGTTATTGTTCGGAATAGCCGATATTAAGGCGTTAGTATAATTAACCTTTATATCTTTCAGTAGAGATTTTCACTAATCATCGATGCATCGAATTTATTCGATATTAACTATATGACACATTGGATTGATTCGATGTTTCAACAAAAATTTTTCTAAAAAAATCACTGATTTAATGAAAAAAAGTAACTCTGGTGATTAAAGACAAAAACTAATGAAATTATATATTTAACATTTTGAATTATTTAAATTTTAATTTTTAATATTGTTAGCAAATAGTGGTACTTTTGAGAATCTAGTGGATCCAAGCGGTAAAGATGAATTGTCTATATTTTAACGTAGTCCAGTACGATAAAAACTACGGGACAGAATCTTTTGAAATTTAAAATGAGTGATGTAAAAGTTCATATTTTCTAATCTTTTTAAAATTGCCTTCAAATACGAACGTTTATTTTCAAAGTTTGCTCAAATAACCAATACGCAAAGGAATAAAATGAAAGGAAAACGAATACGTAAACTTTGGTTTTTCCCTAGTCTATCTAAATAACATTGATCTTAAGTGATAAGTGCATTAAGATTAGCCTATTGGTGGCTGAATGATCTAGGTGACCACTCCAAAACTGGTATGTTTTGGGTTCGATTTTCGTGTCGAGCAAATGTTAAATATTTCTCGATTACAGATTTTTATTAACTCTAGAGTCGCTAAAGTTTTAAATTGATGGTAAGGAACAATTAAAAAAAGATTTTGTGATATTTATAATTATTGTTATAGTTATAGTTATTAGTTATTGTTATAGTGTAATTGTTATAATTATGTTTTTAATATTCTGATATAATATTTTTATTAGTTGGTATATTATATTTCGTTAAAAAATCTCAATCTTCAAAAGCTTAATTAAAAAATCTCATCTCATTATTTCGCTCTGACAATTCTATTTTGTATACCAACACTCATGAAATTAAACACAACACGACAGTCATAATACTACACTTCTGGTATAGCCGTGTTCCTATGACTTAACATTCACACGTACCTAAAAACTAAAGGCAGCAAAGTTTTGGCGTTCGACTAAAGAACAGTTGAACGCAGAAAATTTGATAATCTCAGTATTGGGGAAAGTAGAAAACATTGATGTTTTTAGGCGATGTATCGATAAATATCGATACAGAGTTTTGAAATTTTACATCGAATAAAAGTATCGATGTATTTTTCAAGTGAACAGCTTTATCATCTAGTGCAGCATCTTCGTTTTATTGTCTCTTCTATGGTTGGAAATAGAAGTTCCTTATGAAGTGTTGACCCACGCACTTACCATGGGGCTTCGGTAGTACATCTAGAGGGGTTGCTTGAATGACATGTAAAGTATTCGTTTCAATCTTGAAGAACGTTATTCAAAATCGTAAATCTTTTAAAGTTCTTAACCGATTGTTTTGAAGTTTTTATACAATATTGTACTTATATCCGCGTATGATTTCATTAAATCAAGAGACTCAATAGAATCTCACATCAATAGCTACAGCAGAGAATGCTGCAGGTTGTCCAGGAAGGTTTTTATCATTATTTTCTTGGTAAAATTAATATTTTTTGAGATCTTGTGATTTTTCTCAAATCTTAATTGAAAAATTAATATATTGAAGGTAAATTACAATTAGTATAACTAAGGATGCTATCAATTACGAAAGGAGGAGTTCTTAAGATGTTACTAACGTGTTTTTATTATTTTTTTTATTCAGAACCATACGAAAAAATGAAAAGCAAATTATCTTATCACATTTAAATAATTTTATGGGTAGAAATAAAAAATCAAAAAAATATTTCTGGTTTTATAAAGCGGTAATAATGTGTACGGTAAATTCGATAATAACGAATAGTGATTGTGATTGATTAGTAATTGGTAAGTAACTCTAATTATAATAAATAGTAACAATTAGTATTGATGAGCAATTTCAATAATCACCAATAGTGAGTTTAATTAAAACACGGGATGTAAAACTAAACGCTACACTGGGCCTTATTACAAAAGTATAGCTTATTACGAATTATAGTATTTGAGATTTGTGAGTGACATATACGTACAAACACTTAATAACCATACCGTAAATAGGTAAAATATACCCAGAAATGTCCATGTCAATTTTATTCCTAATTCCAAAATTTTCTTAGTTCCTGTATATATAGTAAAAAGAAATGAACATTAAAAATTTGAACAAACTGTAGTAAAGTTTCATATTGAAAATCAATCTTTTATGAAGAATTTAGTTATTGTCTTGTGATTCAGTAACCTTGTAGAATTCTAATTGACTTAAAAGTGAATACACGGAGACTAAGAGAGGGTATGCATAAAATGCAATGGTGTTGGATTGTCCCAATTGCATTTCGACAATTAACGACCGGTAATTTGTCGTCGATGTTACTATCCGTGTGAAATTACCATTTATATGAGGAGGAATGACAATTTGCATGACAAGGATTTTGAGATAGTTATGTAAAGAGGATGATTAAAGATGAAATATACCTCTCGTCTGTATTTAACAAACAATACGGTTATCTCTTATTTATTTATATCATGATTTATTATAAAAGCCTTCTAAAGCAATTTTTCCATTTTCCATACCATTTGTTTTTCTTTTTAAAAAGTTAACTTTATAGTTTAGTAGTTTTATTATAAAATAAAAAGCGCGAGTCTTGTAATTGGAATAAAGTTTTATTTAAAACAAAGATTTAGAAAGGAGCAGACAATAATAAAATACCGCAAGGTAAGTGGGTATATTAATGCGAGTTTAAGTTTTTATGCTTATTATATTTAACTGTTGTTGGTAGCTCTGTAATTTATTCACATCAATTCATCTTGGTAAAATGATTGAAGTTTGGGAATTTATTTTGGCACTTACCAGTGTTACTCTACGATTTTAAATTCCCTTGCCTTGATGTAAATATTTTCTTATAGTATATAATGTGTAATGTTGTCAATTTTATTGATGTGATGTCTGATATCAGTTTAAAAACTTGATGCTTTATCGGTAGAATAAAGCCAGTAGAGTATAAAGGTAGTATGAAGTAGAAAGGTAAGTTCAACAATTAAATGTCTCAGGAACAAAGAACCGTAAGACAAAATGTATCATTGCGAAATAACGATATTACTGAAAAGGATTTATACAATGATTACCACCTACCATTTGCTGAATTACTTAAATGTCTTTTATTTTTTATTAATTCACTAAATATAGCTTCTATAAAGGATTGACATTTTATTTTAAAAATTTTGTTCTAAAATTTATTATATACCTATCTAAAAAATGTGAATACTAGAAACCATAGGTTTTAATTTATTGTAGGAATAGTTTGTAATGCTAAAAACTGTTGTAGCTAAAATTAAATGCCAATCATTAAAAATGCTTTAATATATTTTTTTTGTTATATTAATATATTTATCGTTGCTTTATAACTCACAGGGTTTAAAATTTGCTCGACGCTAGAATCGAGTCCAGCACATACCAGTTTTAAAGCAGCTATCTTAACCACTTGGACACCAGTAGGCTAACCCTTAATATCATAATGCCTTAAAACCTTGCTAGATATTTTATTTTAACCTCAACATAGAAACATATGCAATTTAATTGTATGATGACCGAATCGAATCTGTAACGTATAAATGTGAAACAAGCCTTTTATAGCTGCCTTATTAATTGTGATAGGTTTTGCACCTATAGGACCTTTATACTTTTAAGTCTTTATTTCCTTTCCTAGGTTTTTCTTTATATTTTTACGGATGTTATATGATTAAAAACGTCCAACGAAAATAGTGAGATACATTTTTTACAATCACCAGATGTAACTCTCGAATCATAACTCATTAAAATTTTAAACTTAGGTAACTAATTTTTAGTAATTATTCATTATCATATTATAATTTCATGAAGAAAAATTGCGATTAACAAAATTTCAAATAGAAGAAATTTTCTACCAAAAACATCAATATGAAAAGAGAACGAACTTTGTTAATCGATTTTTGTAAGAACGATCTTTGGAATATCTTTGGATCAATAGGAGTGCCAAGTTCTTTTGGTGCATATAATACAAGAATGCAACAATGTTACTTAATAGAAAATAAAATCGTTATATATACTCATTTATTGATTTTATAATTCAGTTAAATTTAAAAGGAAATAATGTTGGTATATCGTATGGTTTTATTATATTTGTGATTTTAATATCAAGATGATCTTTATATACAAAGGAGTCTCATGTCGAGATGTCAAAATTTAAGGAAGATATTTTGAAGGTAAAAATCGAAATACTATATCAAAATATAACATTTGCTTATTCATTATTTGCTTATTATTGTAATGTTAAAAAATGAGATCAATTTGAGTCCCACCACCGATAGAATGGGCTTCTCTTCAAAAAGCAGGGTTTTGAACTATTACGCGGGAAGTTTTGTTGTTATTAACAATTGTGAAAGTTAATCATCTGCATGATGGAAAATGTGTCAAGATGTGGCGTCACCACTTGAGTATCTGGTGTATTAACTTATGTTGCCTTAGTTACCTTACATAAAGTACTAAGTTTCAGTTTATGTTAATAATGCAGACATATTTGTGGCGGCGCATTTGGCGACACATTTTCCTTCATGCATTGTAAGATTAAAATAACTTCTAAAAGCCTTAGTGACGTTTAATACATTCAAAATATTTGCACTGCTAGTGATAGAAAAGAGAACTATAATCTGAGTCTGTTATTGTGTACATGAATATTGTGACAAAGCTTATGCCGTTCGAACTCCTTATACTTATACTTCATACCTAAAACATTCAATAAGATAGATAGAAGTGAAAGCAATAGAAAAATTAGTACATTTTCTTAGTTTTAAACAAATACCCTAGCCTACTTGGTATCGTTATCGTCGTATCAAGCAAATTTTCAATATTTTTCGATTAACAGTTTTTGATTAACACTAGAGTAGCGAAAAATCTTGGTTATTAGAAAGCGACGATAAATAACGACAGAAAAGAAAAAAAAAAGATATTTTAACCGTTCAAGTATTTGTTGCGCATTGAGGCTTCCATATCTCAATGTCTACAAAAGTATATCTTCGTTGAATGTCTTAAGTATCAACAATGATTATTTCATGGTAAATAACATATTTTATCAAAATATGGTATAATAGTGATCCCTAGTAAAGCCAAATGGCACCTAAATTAAATTAATATTATTGATAAGGAGTATACAATCGTGTAAACCTTAACCACTCGTTTACTCGAAACTTTTGCTCATACCATACTTACTTGTAGTGAAAATTATTAAATTTTTGTTTTTTAAAAAAATGACAATTAAAATATCAAGACGTTCCCTTACTTTTGCTTTCTCAATTTTTTTATTAAATACCAAACACTTAACTTTCGATATTTTCTGTCGCTTAGGTCCCAACACATTTTAAGCATATTGTTAAACATATTTTCTTCAAAAGAGTGTTTTTTATTTAATAGTGCAAATAAAAACAATCGATTTATTTATCATAATGCAATTAAGGGTAGTATAGAAAATTTACTTTATTATAGACACCAAAGCAAGTAAGCATTCATTCCCAATAAAGTATTGATAGAATGATAAAATGATAAAATGAAAAAGAGTTATTTTTTTCAAACATTTTTATTTCTTCAAAAGTTCCCTTTAAATCATATTTTATACTTATATCTGTAAAAAATTATACAGATACAGAATCTTAAACTTTAGCGAAGAAACTTTTAACCAAATTTAATTTGCGAAATACATAAATGTCAATAACCAATTTGTTTTTAAGTGATACAGATGAGGAAGTTGATAAATCTAAATATGTAAAAGAACATTTATTTTTTAGGCGCAACAAATGGTTTGCACTAGTTATGTCCAATCTGGGACCGTAACGTACTGTAAAGAGGAGTGAAGCGAGTGGGAAGATAGGAAATGACGCAGGTGTTGCTCCTAACTTCTTATTATATTTGAATTCTATTAAGGTTTTTCCGTTTCGGGCAAAGAAACATAAGATGATCCGAGTGCCTCGGAGGAACACATCCCGAACACTTGGGATACAGGGAGACATATGAGAGGCACACTCTCGTCCCTTAGGCACTAACCGTGTTTTTATGTTTTCCCAATGTGACGCGCCACAACTCGGTGATGTATCACTGTGTTAAGGAAACTAGAGGAAAACCTCACATATTATACCCCATAAGACTCCATTTTCTCAACTTTCCGTTTTCTTTAGCGCCTCTCTCGACCACAAAACATTACGATCATCTTCACTCCTTCTTCTCCCGTTCTTCCGGAAAATTTCTTCGTCCTCTTCCTCAGGCATTGGAATATCTCCGTCAGCGCTACGTTTAACTAATATTCCTTCGAGTTTCCCTTTTTTTTCTTTTCTTTTTTTTAACCTCATTCCCTATCTTATATTATTTTCATTGGGGTTTTTCTTTTTTATTTTATTGCTTAAATACGATGGATTGAAACTATTGTATACGAAACCTTTCACCCCTCTGCTCGCAGCTTACAAAATATACTGTTCTCTTTCTAATCTAAAAAGATAGAATACAATTGGTGTTTTACTTTTTTTATTGATTCTTATCTTTTTATTTTATTTTTATGTTAGACTTACTTTTCAATGATTTTGTAATAAATTTCTGGCTACTGAATTATACATCAAAAAGTTTGGTTTTATATAAAAACCGTCGCACAAAGAAGTATATATATTCATTATGTATTTAAAATAGTAAAGCATATTAAAATATTACCGATATTTAAGACTATCTGTTTAATTTAAATATATAAAAATTAGTAGTTGCCCGCTGCATTCGCAACTAAAGGTTTAATATGAGATAATGTAGAGTTAATCAACAATCGAAATTTTAAATATAGTAATCAAAGCGTTGTTAAAATAAAAAGAAGTTTATCTAAAATTATATTAAGAAATAAAATATAAGTGTTATTTTTATATCATTTTAATAACAACATTTTAAATAACGTCATTTCACTAAATTAGTATGAAAGTTTAATACTTATGTAGTACTTATACCAAATAGGCGATTTTAAATTTTGGTTCGTTTTTCAACAATCAAACTTTTTAAAATTTATTTTTTTATGAACCAATGGTTGTGATTTGGAGTAATTACATATTCGACTGAAAAGCATTAAGGTAGCAATTTTTCGCCATATATTTCACTGTCAATTCAAATATAAAATCTTCGATACTAACTTTTTTTCGGTATTTAAAATAATTTTAAAACCAATTGTTGTTATTGAAAAGAAATAAAATATTCGAATTTACTTCCACGCTTTCCACCTATTTCCAACAATTTTGTATGTTCAACGTCCAAATGTGCGAAATCGAATAGCTTATTAGTCATGTTAACTAACATAAAGAAGGTCATTATATTTTTTCGTTTTACATTGTATTTTAAAATAAAAGTGCACATTTGTGTCGATGAAATTTGGAAAGTGTTTTCCTCATACGATGCAAATATATAATTAGAAAGGGTTTTTGAAAATTTCTCCCCTAAAAGAGTGAAAAACGGTAGCAAAGTTTGTAAGGGATAACGTTCAATAAACAATCGAAATTTCAAATTTAATAATCAATCAAAGTCCGTTCAAAGCGAAACGTTATTACTGCTTAATATAAAACAAAGTTGATTTACTATCAGAAACAAAAACTTAGGGTCTGCTTGAAAATGTAAACTCTGATAAGTAGATATATCTGAAAAGGCTAAGTTAAGTTTATAAGTGAGCATAAAGTTTTTTGGTTTTCACATATTGTAAATCTGAAAATCCGAAATACGTATTCACAAATAAATACATTAGTGAGTGCGTACCCTTACCAACGTTTTGAATGCGTAAGTGGGGATAACAGAGCGCATGCGCATAGCCCATTCTGCACGGACGCACGGCAAGATAGTCAATTTATATATATGATATTTGAAATGTATATACAATTATTTTAATGAACAAGTATCTTTTTTAACTTATTTTTCATAAATTCAACACATTTATTCTTGGTTCTTTGGATTTATATAATTAGCAAACGATAAACCATATAAAAAATTTAGTAACATATTTCAATAGAAAATTTATTTTCTACGAAAAGTCTTCAGATGATTTTTGATAAGTTTACTTGGTCAACAGTTATTTAAACTTCAGTGGATTTATTATTGGAAAATACTTTAGTTCCTCAAAATTTTGTTTTCACTAGCATTAAAACTCAAATGTGTCGTTAATTACGACACCCAACTATATTTACAGTTTCTATTTTACAACTCACTAAATAATTGTGCGAATCAAGTTTGAATAAATTTTGAGCTAATAAAATGAATCAAAAACTTGTAAAATACCATTTTTTTAAGTGTTCAATTACTTACAAAAAAATACCTATAGATTTTCTGTATAAATATTAAGTATGTTGATTCCAATTTGTTAGGTCCAGCAAAAAATCATTTTTTTACGGAAAACAAAAAGCGCATTTATATAACTATAAAACGATAAATTTTATAGCTGTCTTTTTAAATCTTAACATCTTTGAACTTGTACAGAAGGCAATTAATAGATATAAGAGTTGATATCTTAAGCATATATTTATCTTTAAATAAGTTTTAATAATATAAACCAATCGTTGGCATAATTTTTATATATAACTAGCTATACCCTGCGCGCGTCGCTACGTCACCAACTAAAATAAATTTGAAGACCAAATTCTGACCATAATTTTGACGACCAAAATTAGGCGTACCAATTCAAAAACCTTCGTGGGCTCATATGGAACAATTTTGCTAAAGATCATCATATGATCAAATACATAGTTTACGATTCTATAAATGACATACAGACAAATATTCATTTTTATACAAACCTATAGATTAATAGAAAAAGTTTAGCCAAATTTTTGTGATAACTGAAATCAATATTTGGAAAAGGTGTGGAAAACTAGAGTAAATAAAGTAGATATATATAAAAAAAGTAATAAATACTTGCAATTTAAAAAATTATACCATTTCACAATCATATAATGGAAATATAAATTAGGTATATAGATTTTGTTCCTTTTCGCAGATGTGTAATATTATTTTTGTATAAATCATTCAGCAAATACAAAAAATAGAAATAGAAATAACCGCAACCAGATTTAACATTGATTAATGGTACGAAATAAAAATAAAAGAAGAAATAAAGAATAAGAAATCGGCCAATGGAAAGAGGGAAGAACGAGGGTATAATAAGAAAAAGGCTACAAAAGTGAGCTGTGCTTTCAACCTGAATCAAATTATTTTCAATCGTTAGTTGGAAAATTCAACCCCCAACTTTATACGGCCTTCGCCCCTTCTTTTACCTTATCTGAGCTATTCACTTACTCTTCACTTACATCATATCAGCCCATTCTTCATTCTCAAGTAAACGATATACATCCTCTAGAGAAAAGTCGAACCCAAATATAATTCTAAATCGTTAAACTTGAGGTTAGTTACAGTTTTTCCTTTTGATGCCAGTAATATGTTATAAAAAAAACGGATTTGACTTTTAATTTTCGTGAAGATATAATTTTTAGGTTTAATAGACTTTAATTAAATTAAAATTTCATTCTTTTTATCTCTTTTTTTGTTATCTTTTTTAAACCATTGAGAAATGAATAAACAAAAGAATATCTCTTGCATTTTAATTTTTTTTCTATGAGAGATAAAAGGAGAGGATGATGAGATGATGAAAAAACGTGAAAATAGGGAGAAATGTATGAAGAAGCCAACTCTCTCGAATAGAGATGAAAAATAGAAAAATGGGAAATCCGGGAAATATGGTCGGTAGTAGGAAGGAAAAGGTAGAAAGGTGGTTCTCTGATAATATGTACATGGAATTCTATACAGAGATACGATATGCAATGAGACATCCTGTGCGAGTAGGAATCTCTCGTCTCTGAAACCCCAACGCATCCCGTTATAACAACAAAGACAAATATGTTGCGGGTTTTAATTAAAGATGTTCCTAGTTTCACTGGCTGGAAGTAGGATCAAAAAAATTTCCCATTTCCATTAAAAATGAGGATTTTTTTAATAATCAGTGTTCGAAAATAATGTCATTTATCTAGCGATAAATCGTGACTGAAAACTTCACGTGCCTATTTAATGATTCATACCAACTCCTTAACTGGTCCTGATGGAATATAGCTCTCTTCCCTCTCGTGGATGCTGTGTGTCACTTGATAAATTTTAAATGAAGTTTGAGCGACGACAATAAACTCGTAAATAGCATCCTCCACTTGACGTTTCTTCACTTTCAGCATAACAGCTATTCTACTCCTTTTTGCCATTTACTTCCAAATCGTGGGACCGAGCACCTCGTTACATTCATATTTGTATGTACGACAACCCATACTAAGCCAAACATACAGAAGGGGTGACGATTTATCAGTGGAGACCGTCTTTGTTTGCTTAATTACTTCTTACGCTTCTTAAGAAATGTTCATTTCAAAATAATTATCAGTGAAGTTAACAAAAGTAACAACATTAAAAATCGTTTAGAGCAAATTCTTCGTCACAATACTTTATACAAAAACAAATATAAATTCATTATATTTAAATGCCATTTATCTATATATATTTATTTATTTGTCATTTAATATTAAAATTGTAATTTAAAGTTGTTTTTGAAAAGCTAGGCTTCACCACTGTTTCATATTCCTTAATTATAAAAAAATTAAAAAAAAGTCAAGAATTTTTTTTCACCGAAAAAACGTTCAAGATTCGAAAATGAATATGATAGCTTCATCCTCATTACTCTAAATAAATAGATTGCAACTAAGAAATAGAAAATAGAATTATTTTTATTTTTGTATCGTTAAAGTGGGTTAACAATATCTTACTAAATCATTTCTCAAGCTTATAAAGTTATCATTTTTAAAAAACATATCTCATGAAAAATGAAACAATTACAGGTCTTAAAACTATAAACCCTATATATTGGTCAAAAAGTATACCTTGACGGTTTGATAAACTCAAATATAATGGTATAATATGGGATTTTATACGTATGTAATATGCATATATCTATAAGCAAACCCTTTTCTTTAATGGTGTGCCATACAAAAGCCTTATAAACTAGCTAAGCTATACTTTTTGACCAACATGTAGAGTTTATAGAAGTAAAACTTATAAGTGCTTGGCTCTTCATGAGATCTGATAACTTTTAATTTTAATGAAAACTTCATAAGCTCGAGAGTCTTGACAGTTTTACATAAAATATTTTTGGTGAAATCTCATTTATTTTTGCAAAATATCCTAGTTCTTTTTATTTTTTCGTATTATAAAGTAACAACTATATAATCAGGAATTAAAAACATTAAATGGTTTACGTAGCTCGATATACGTAGCTACAGATATCCATATCATTAGTTTTATGTCTTTTATTTTACAATTGTTTTACTTCTCGAAACTCCTGACTTAAATGTCAACTAAATATAAGTTGCAAAGTTTTTTTTTTTTAAGTTGAAGTACAATTGGTTATTGCACTTTTTAAGTGAATTTCAGATAAGTTCCAATAAGTAGCGTCTTTAATGGTATAGGATATGTGTTTGAAATATTGGCCATTGTTTACTATACGCCGGGAGTGAAGTCATAGTGGGGACAACTAAATCGATTCTAGCGCTAATAGTGGTTGAAATTTCATTAGATTATGCTCGTTATTCTCTTGTAAGTAAACATGTCTCACAGCTCCCACAACTGTCGAGCATAATTTATTACAGCCATCAGATGTCGTTTTCATCACGCAAGAAGCAAGTAATAGAAAAAATTGAAATGATTCGGTCTATATAAAAAGCACAGGATACCTTTTAAATAAATGATAGCCAGTATTGCTAGTATTTTGGCGTCAACAAGTTGAAGTCGCGGGTATCAGCTAGTAAATTATAGTTCGTTAATAAAATTTTCAAAATAATCATTTATTTTCTTGGCTATTTTAATTATGAAAATTGAAGTCCTTGTCTACTACTATGCTGTTATTGGCAATACGGTAAAGATCATTTGGGATAAATAAAGAATGGTGAGTGTTGATAAACATCAGTGAGTGTTGACATACCGATTTTATTGGTAAAAATTCAAAGTTCAAAACTTTTTATAGAGATTGAAAAAATTGAAGAAATAGAATTAAATACTATGAAACGACATATTAGCACAAGGAAATGCTTAAGATGAAAAAAAAAATATTAGTGATGAAAAATAAAAATGAGCTATATAGTTAATGGAATGGCGTTTCCCTGGTAGTCTTTAGTAAAGGGGACAAATATAGATCAGCAATGATTGAAGATTAAATGTTCTGTTTTATGTTGCTTAAATCCTTTATAAATGTCAACCATTGAAAGCAGTTATTTAGATTAAGATAATTTCAAAACTATATGGTAAGTATAATAAAAGGAATATTTTCAAAATGCAAATGGCTTAGGAAGATAAAATATATTCTCGGTATGTTAGTCTAATTTAAATGAAGACTTGTTTATATCATGGCATTAAGGGCAATTCATAACTGAAGAGCTAAAATTGTACTCTTTGCGGCATTTAGCCTTTCCTGTGAAAATATTGGAACAAATGCAATCTTAATGGTAAATCACGTGTGTGTTTAATGGATTACAAAATCATTTTTATGAAGTTATAACTTAAAGAGGAATCCATGAAAATAAAATGCTTTAACAAAAATTAATACTTATTACAGGTGTTTTATTAAGTTATTTGAAGTCACCTTGTAGGTGTTTGGGGACTCCAACACAAAAGGCACCAACATTGGATGCAGAATATCCATGGTGTCAATTTCCACAGACTTGGGGAAAAAAAAAGAAATTGTTTAAATTTTTTTCTTTCAACAATTTATTTTCTATTTGGCTTTTGTGAATTTTAGTTATTTTTATTTTTGTACAATATGTTTCATTTAATTATATAAAAATAAAAATGAAAAAATAATTTTCCAAAAAACAAAGGAATGTAAATTATTTTTCACTAACTATGGAAAAGAACTATCAAAATATTTATTCTTTTTATACACTTTGTTTATTCTTTCAACAAGCTATTAAAGTTATAACGAAAGTAGAAAGGTTTTTTATTAAGATCAAGTAGTAATATCAGAAATTTCTAAATAAGAATATCATTTTTGATTTATTATTATTTTAGCTACTCAAAGCTAATTATTACTTTATAAAATATAGTACTCAGATGAAATCTGTTTTGTTTGGCTTCAAGATATGCAGGTATAGTTACACAATAGTAGCTAGATATTGTCGACAAATGTTTATTATGAAACCGTTTATGTCTGCAATGTTATAGAAATTGCCGTCGGTATTGCCATTATTGAGTTTACAATGTCAACTCCGTTACTCTGTTATAACCTGGCATGTTTTGGTTAACAAACAATTTCTGTGCACATTTCCAAGAATATTATCATCAATAAAGGTAACTGTTACCTAGAATTACATAAACATTTTAGTTTCAAGTTTAATATCGGGAGATTGTGGTTATTTACTTTATTATTAAACCTTTTCTATAAACACTTCAAACTATATTTTATATGTTTCTCCTGTTCATCAATGACAAATATAAACAATTTGAAAACTTCTTTGATTTGTAAAAAACAATTCTTCCTAATTTGTTTTTTTTTTCAATTAATTTCGAGTATTTTTTTTAAAGTTATATTTAATAATCGTTAAGCTAAAAAAACCTACTGGTGGCTGAGTGGTCAAAATAATTGCTTTAAAATTAGTGGATACTGGGTTGAATCCTTATATCGAGCAAATTATCGATATTTCTCGATTACGGATTTTAATTAACTCTAGGATCACTAAATACCTTAGTCGTAATAAAATCACAGTAAATAATAATTTTAAAAAAACAATATGCTATTAACATAGTATGCAGACTTGAGAAGGTCAAAATAAATCGACAAAATGTCAAACCAAATTTTGTCTAAAACATTATTATATAAATGAAATAAAATTTAATAATCGTTAAAAAAATGTTTTATTACTCCTAATCAAATTATAGTTGCGTATTTCGAGATTTTAGAATCGACAAATTCAATACAACGATGTTATATATTTGTTTGTGTTTACACTAAAGTTTATTTATTTTTATACTATAAAAGGATTGAAAATAATGAAATTTCGATGTCAATATCATAGTTTTTTTCCATTTATAAAAACAACGAATAATACACTTTACTGTTTTTACCTTTGGGTAAATGTTTCTGACCTACTTCATTACAAGTATATGGATAAATTCAATTGAATTGTGAATTGAAAAATCGTTTAACTGGTTAGCAATTAATTTTATATTTTTAAACAATTTTGTCTAATTATACAGATTTGTTCATGTTCAATGGAAAGTAGTGTTACTTGTTCATTCAATATATCATTTATGTTTTAATTCGTTAAAACGCAATCGTCGGTAACTTACAAAGATAAAACTTTATTTTAAGTTAGATTTTTGAAGAAAATTCCTCTTTCTGATGATCAAGTATGGACCAGTTGTTTTTCTTTTTGAATAATAGGTGTGCCGGAAAAAATGTCGTTTTTTCAATACACAAATAAAACACAAAATTTTGTTACGACTATTGATTTTAAATCATTGATATAATCTGCCTCAACAGTATCAACGTTTTGACATCTAATGTGATAATTTTTATTGCCATATTAGTAAAAATCAATTGAATAGAAAGAAAAATATCAAAAAAATACATTTTGAACATCATTTAAGTTTTCCATTTTTTTACCACTAAGTTAATAGGGTAACGATTGAAATAAATAGAAATTCGATGAAATAACTTTGGACGATTATAGAAGTTTTGGGCATATTAGAAGATTATAGGCAATATCACCTCCTTCTTAATAAATTCGTTTTTTCCAGGGCCTTTCTTCTGCAGAGGGTTCTTTAATTACCGTGTTGCAGCATCGAACTTTATCTGTTTATAGTTTTTGGGACATTTTTGGGTATTTGGCCGATCGATTAAGATTGATTAGGATTATTTGACAGCTCTTCGACTTTCGGGCATAAATTTGGCACCATTTCCTCCCTTAACTTTTATTGGTTAAATTTTCTCCATATTTCGTTTGTACCAGAAGGAGAAATGAAAATTATTGAATTTGAACTTAAAAAAACTCATTTGTCATTAATGAACTTCTAATGCACTTCGATAACACATTGAAAATGTTTTAAAAAACAACTTTGCGTTGCTATTCTGTGAACCTCGATAAGCATACAGTACCGAATTTATATTCTTTCGGGTTTTTGGTCCTACCATTTCAATATAGGTTTTGTAATAAAAAATATTTTGTAATTTTTACAAAGTTGATAAATTACTCTAATCATAAAATGTCTTTATTACCACTTTGAAATTACTTATAAACAGATAAATAGCAATTGAAGGACTTTTGGTTTAAAAACGACATTCTTTTCCAGTACATCTAATATATGAACTCAAGTTTACTTACAGTTCAATTGTGATATAAGCACATTTTTAGTTGTTCCTTTGTGCTATGAGAGCAATACAATCTTCATTTAAATCACATCATTTTTAATAACATTATTTAGGGAATTAACATTGTTTAGATTCAATTATTCTAGAACTACCATTATATTAAATTATAACTGTTATGTTAAAGACGAAAAAAGCAAAGGAAAATATTCTTTTTTGAAAAAAAATCGAGCAAATTGTATGGATGTGTCTAAAGAAACTTCAATTTAGTGTAAATGAATATTCAATGTTTTGAAACATAAAATAGGTATTGGCATTGAATCAACATTTTTGGTTGCAGCAGGCTGCTGTAAGATTGCATAAATATCCCACAAAATTTATGTATATGTGCATAATGTGCATATAGATATGACTTCATGTACGTGACAAATAAGATGAAAAGTAAACTTGATTTCGGAACACATAGAGCTGGTTTGTGTAAATGCGGTTGTGGCAACCACTCGGTACCGAACGACGATATTCTCATTTCAATTGACTTGACTTTGGAGCCCAAACGACATAAGCCATATTATTCTATGCCATGCAATGATGAATTTCTGTTGAGACGACACGGCTTTAGAATCAACGTCTGCATTTCGCTGTCCCACGCTACGTTTTCTCCCCATTCCCACAGGAAAAGCAAAATTGATTACCGTAACGTAACCTTATACATACAGAACAACAAAGAAGTGCAACATTTCCCACATCTTCTTTTTTTCAACACCGAAATTCGAAAACTTTTATGAGCATAAAAATGTTTATCTTTGGAATCGAAAAGGTAAAGGTCGAAGTAAAAAGTTTTAAGGAGATAAGAAATATAAATAAAAAGAGAACAGAATAATACTTATGTAACTCATATCAAGTTGGCAAGAAAAAGAAAAACGATTGGAAAAAAGGAATAAATGGTGAAAAGAGAAGTTTATTTTTCAAATACTTGAACAATTTTTATTTACAAAAGAATAATAATTATTTTAAATTATCCCAATTTCTTGACTTTTATTTAGTTTTGAGACTAACAAAAGTGATGAATCCGTAAATATTTTTAAAACGAAAGTGTAAAAAGAAAGTAGGTATCTGAGGAATACTTGTAGTAAAAAATAATAAATTTTTGTTAACTTCAAATAAGAAAGGCATCTAGTAACTAATTATGATAATATTGTTTGATGATACAATGCAAATTGATTTAAATGTAAACTAATTTACGTAGAGCTTTGGTACATTGGAACTTGAATTAAATTCTATTGTTTTTGTATATCTTATTGAAAAAAAGTCATGAATACAGGAACTGTGTATTTTTGTTCTTTTAACTATTACTATATACAAAAAAAAGAACAATAACTACGGTTTTCGGTTGTATTAGTAGTAAGTCTAAAAATGTAAGCAAATAGTTTGAAAATTGTTTGAAGTTAATTAGCTTATTTGAGGAAATTGTTCAGCTAAATTTCAGCCTACCTAATTATGAAGAGTATCGTTGAATGGGGCTCTAAAAGTTAATGAAGAAGATCACCAATTTTTTTTTATATTTAAAACGAAAATATAAACTTCTTATGATGTTATCTATTTTAAGGAATTGACAACAGTATTACCATAAATTTTCATTTAAATGTGGTCGATAATTAAAAGATGGAATGTTTAATGAATATTTGTAGAATTTTAAAAACATGGATGCACTGAACATCGGTATGTCATTAAAAATGCAATTGTTGTTTTTTTAAAAGATGATACATGTTTTAGTGGTCAATTTTTTTTCAAACTAATATTGATCAATAGAAAAACGTTAATGTTTTTGATGTGAAAAAAAATATTTAGGAGTTTTTATTTATCGACATTTTTGCTGCTAATTTTCCAACAATATCAAATTTATCCAAAGATTTACATGGTTCTTTCAAATTATTGACTTTCGATGGGAAAAACTTCATTGATAATAACAACCTGTTGAAGAAGAATCTTAAATCTTAAACAACTTATTTGGCAAAAGGGATGTGAGATGGAGGAAAAAAATTGATTAATTAAAAATTGATTTGTTCTTATTATTTAAAAGAATGTATGCTTTTCTTTCTTCTGTTTACCTTACGGTAAATGCAATGAATTTAAAATTAACAATTATTATTAAATATCATTATAAATAGTTACCAAAAGTCGTGAAAAAAGTAATTACTTTTACTGTTTCGGTACTTATTACCGCTCCAGACTTTTATCTAAGCTCGGAAAAGTTCCGGACAAAAAAAACGTTTTTTTATAATATTAAAATCATTTTTTTAATTCAAGAAATGATCAATTCTTTCCATAATCGATTATTTTTTCACCATTTGCCGTTCTTCTGCACTATCAAAAACAATTTTAAGGGTTGCAAACAGTGCTTTATTTAATTTTTAATATTTCGATTCAATACTGGTTCTATGAACAGGTGTAACGCACCTCTATAGAATTTCTACCAGAAGTAAAAGAATAAATAAATAAATAAATAAATAAAAATTTTTTGATAACTGTTTCGAAGATAAAATATTGATATTACCTAAGTATAGAAAACGATCTCAGATTATAAATTGTCTTTTGTTTTAGTATTGAATAGTTACATAGTGACCATATAGTACACAACTAATACACCTAGGGTTACTATTTGCATATCTTGATAGTGACACTTATCTTCCAGATAAATTTTATCTGTAGGATACACAAAACATGCGTTTTTCCCCTACGAATAGTATCATGTTTAAAATTTATTGAACAGGTAAATTTTCGTGTAATAAATAGATATCTTCTATTATTATAAAGAGGAAAGATTTGATTGTTTGTTTGCTTTGAATAGTCTCCGAAACTACTAGACCGATTTGAAAAATTCTTTCACTGTTGGGAAGCTACACTATTTCCGGTGAACATAAGCTATATTAAATTTTCAAAAAAGTTAAGGATCCATACTAAAACTCTAATAATATAACCCAAGTTCTGAAAAAAACTACCAAAAAACATTCTTTTATCGCGTGCGCTGCGAAAACTATTGGTTATAGACAAAATAATGAACTAGGGTTTTGCAGAGCATATCATTATCTACAAAAAATAAAGCGACAGCATATGTCTAACTATTATAGTTATGTCACAATAAGTGTTTTTTTCATTTTAAAAAATATATATAAATGCCACCGCTATAAAAGCTCTTTTATTTATACTTTGGGATTAATCCTTATCAAAATAAATGACTTTATATTTAAGTTTGCTTCAATACCATTCTATAACTTTTTGATTTATTCAATTTGAACATTCCATTCGAAAGATATCACAAGTTTAAAAATGTAACTTATTTGAAAAATGAAAAATGTTGAAAACAAAGCAAACATACAATCAAATCTTTCCTCTTTATAATAATAGATAAATCCTTAGGGTTGCTCAATAAGGAAATATTAACGAAAAAATTAACAGTAGTAGTAAAAAAAATAATTATATTAATAGTAATAAAGCTTAAAGTAAGTACGTTTTTAAAACCGTGCATACATAAAATCGTGTATTTATATACCTCCTCTGCCAGATGAAATTTTAATATTCAGTGTATTCCTTATAAGAAGTAGGCATGTGGTAAGATTTTTTTTTTTTTGTAAATTCCTACCCTAACAGAGTGAATGGGGATGACTAAGTTTATATTAGAAAATGTTAAGTTAATCAACAATCGAAACTTTGAATTTAATAAGTGTTATTAATAAATAAATAATGAATTAATAATAAGTGTCTTTTTTTGTTATATCATTTTAATAACAGCATTTTAAATAACGTCATTTCATTAAATTAGTATGAAAGTTTAGGCAGTAGGTACTTATATCAAATACCAAAGAGGCAGTTTTTAATTTTTGTTTGTTTTTCAACAATCAAACTTTTTTAAATCTAATTATTATGAACCAATGATTGTGACCTGGAGCAATTATATATTCTGCTGAAAAGCATTAAGGAAGCAATTTTTTGTTATATATTTCATTATCATCAATAAATATATAAAATCTTTCATACTAACTTTTCTACGGTTTTTCGATCAATTTTAAAACCAATTATTGTTATTGAATATAAATAAAATATTCGATTTTACTTCCACGCTTTCCACCTATTTCCAACAATTTTTTTATGTACAACGTCCAAATGTGCAAAATCGAATATTCAAAAATCTAGACTCTTAACTTCTGTTATTTTGACGCGAGTATTTTGATAACTTTCGACTTTTTTTAGTCATAATTTAGACTGACTTTTTTTATTTTATTTTTTATGTATGGATGCTGATTGATTTATGGATTATTTGGTTCACTGTTGGTATACCTACCGTAGGTATACGCAATAGACAAACTCTTTTTAGATATTTATAAATATTTTTTGAAAATTAATTGATCATTACATACAAATATTTTATTCTAAGTAACAGTATATTAAATGTGTCTTATTAAAGTCGACAAAATAGTGTTTTTAAGTATGATTATGTTTTCCGAAAAACAAATAAGAAAAATAAAAATTTTCATTTACTACTACAAATAGCCAATCTAAAAAGAAAATATAATTTACACCTACGTTACGCAGACGAAGTTGCGGGGATCAGCTAGTCTTAAGTATATGGGCAATTTATTTATGTAAAAGTGACAATACTTGTCATTATAGGTATATTATGTCAATGTATTAAAATGGAAATTCAAATCGTGTTTTTGAGGTATGAATTAGGCAAATTCAAAGAAAATGTACTTATATGATAAGTATGCAGCACAGGTGAGATCTAGGATATAAACTAGTTTATTAAAGCATTCTCCCTAAAAATGTGTAGTTCAATAACTTTTTCTTGAACAACTTTAAAATTACACTGCATACGCAGATTTACCAGCAGGTTGAAGCCTAGGACGGCAAATCTTAGGGGCAGCAAATTTGGCCTCAAGATTTGCTAATTACAGGTTAAGTTGATAAAATGACGGCAATAGAGCATAAATTACAATTCCATTGATTTAATGAATGTTATTAATATGATTTTAAAATAGGGAGTCAAATTTCAGACTTCAGTAGTGGTGTAAATCCGCCACTGCTACAATGGCAAATAAAATAATTTGAAAAACTTTTTTCAGTTTGGAAACAGACTATAAATGCTGACGAGTGTAAATTTCATTTGAGTAATACTGAAGAATAATAGAAAAATTATTTTCTTGATCTTTTAATATTTCTAGATCAGCAGTGTACTTGTGCTTCATTAGAGAATGGCTGTGATTGATTACACAAAATTGGCATTGATTTCCCTTACGTTTCATTCTACTCATTGAAAAGTCTTGAATTATGCTCTATTTCAGTGGTATTTCTTCTTTACATTATTATTGAAATCATTTGAGCTTACAAAATTAAAATTAAAACGTAATTTTCTTATACAATACTTTTTATATGCTGTTAACAATTTGGAATTTCATTAAAAATTATTTAAATTTGGAAACTTAGAGAAATATAATTCAAAATATGTAATATAAACAGCTTCTTATTTTTCAAAGGACGCCAAAATTAGATGTCTATTTTATAGCAGTTTTCCAATATTAATAACGATAACCAAATATAAACACTAACGCTAAAACCAGAGAATTGGGGGTCAAGCGGAGGCATAACTGAGGACGATAATGACAACACAAATGGCCACAAACAAAGATCTCAGGAATGTTGGAAATACCACAAGATAAACAAAACTTGTATGCATATAGTTTTAGTTTATCCCAACGATAAATTAATTAATTTTCATGGAAATATTTGTAATCAATACTGCAAGATGTTACGAAGCATAGTAAAAAAAACAAGTAAGTATTGTTTGGAAAAAGTTACCTGCTGTTTGTCGAAGAATTCATTTTGTAAGCTTTAAGAAGCTTTCAAGCAACAACATATCTCAGCCAGTCTTTTAGAAAGCTTGGGTATATGTAAGAAGCTTAAATGTGTTTTCTTTTTGTTATAGGAAATTTAATTTCCCACGTCTGTAAAAATAGAGAAACAAATAAACGTACCATGGTATAGAACTTTCGTGTCTTTTTTTTTCTATTAATATTCTCTCGAATTGATGTTAAAGAATTTTGATTTTAATTAATCCTGAAACGATTCAAAGTTTCCCGGATGAGCATTGCGACAAAGTGAGTGAAACATATTTGCTTCTTACTTGAAGAGACTTGAAGATTAAATGTAAATTGGGGTGAGTAAGAGGGCGTTTTTGAAAAGGGTGCAAGGTGATTTCTCGTTCTCCAAACAATAAATCCAGTGTAAATGGGGTGAAAATAAGTTTTTTGATTGTCAGAGGAATTGCACGTGTTCAAATTGTAAAAGAAAGAAATTTCATTTAATCGCAAGATTTCTATTTTTGGCACGCGTTAAAATCAAAATTAAAATCTTTTCGTGATGGTTTTCACGAAAATGTTCTTCGAGAATTTTAATTTAATACCAAAGTTTGCGTTTGATGCAAAATCGGCCGACGTACCTTCTTACCTATAGTCTGAAGGCTTAATGCATATAAAAAACAAATTGAAAAATTTCAAATTTCTAGGAATACTCAAGTCGGAAAAAATAATAATAAAATAAAAAGCAATTAAAATTTCAATTGAGCCTCGACTGAACTTGTTATGAGAAGATTGAACGCAAAATGTATTGGCAACGGTTGGCGTTTGAGAAAATTGATTGGAATTTTTTTCGATTTATGACAAAATAACTTGAAATATAAAGGCAACGCCGAGGATAGGAGGAGTGTGTAGTTAAATATGATCATAATAAAGTATGACAGAAGGATTTTCTTACGGTAATAAAAGAAAATTTTACCTTCGTTTCCATTGAAAAAAAACATTCATGAGACGCAAAAAATACACTTTCCAAACTTCTTGTAAAATTTCTTCAACGTCTCATACATTCATTTTCAAGTCGACAAACTTTCATAATTTTCGCTTCATTTTTACAACGGAAAATTTATCAAAAAAGAAGTAACCTTCCCAATTATTTATATTAAGAGTCTATGGAACGAAAAAAATCTCTTTGCATTATTTCCTGAAGCATGATTAGGGATGCGAGATAAAATGAGGCAAAGATTTTTTTTAGCGAGATTCATCATCATCTTGCTTCGTCTATGGCACTAATTAGTTTTGTTAAGGAAATCTCGACAGGAAATCTTGAAAACCGCATTTATTTTTAAGTCTTTTTATATAAAATATATAAATTGACATTGGAGTAGCAATATTTTCATTGTTTCTCTACTGCAAACAAAATTAATTCAATTTAATAATAACAAAAAATTATAAGGAAACGAAAAAAATCGTCTATGTATAAAAATAAAATATAACTATTCAAAATATAAGTAAATAGAACAGAAAAATATCTTAATTTGTGTTTAAAATTAAATTACATTGGTTATAAAGGATGTTTCAATAAGAGCGCAAGATTTCAGAGTTCAATAAAACATGGTTTTCTGTAGCAAAGTATTGAAATATTTATTGATTTTGAAAATAAACATTTGGAAATTAGTATGATATATTTTTTTAAATGACCCCCACGGCTTTGCTGATATTTGCATACCCTTTTGACGAAATTTTCAATAACGTTATTGAATGTATGTAGTGGTATTTCATTGATACAGCGTTTAATTCCGGCTTTCAATGCTTCGATGGTTGCAAGCTTATTGGCATAAACCTGTAACTTTAGATAATCTCACAGCCAGAGATCTAAAGGCGTTAAATTGTAAGAACGTGGAGGCCAATTCTGGTCACCAAATCAGGAAATGATACGACCAGGAGTAAACTCGTGCAAGATTGTCTATGTTTCACGGGTGGTATGGTATGTGGCACCGTCCTACTGAAACCACATGTCATCAAAATCAATAGCTTCCAAATGAGGCACAAGAAACTGTTATCATATCACGATAATGTTCACCATTCACCGTTATTTCATTACCGTCTTCGTTTTCGGAGAAAAACGGGTCAATTATTCCTGCAGACCATAATGCACACTATACAGTGACCCGTTGTGAATGCAATGCTTTTTGATGAATCATTCGTGGATTTTTTAAGCCCCAAATGCGACAGTTTTGCCTATTCACGAAGTCATCGAGGTGAAAATGGCCTCATGACTGAAAATGATTTTGTTTGCAAAATCAGCAGGTAGTTCAAGGATCCAATTAGTGAATCTCTTCGCTCATGGTTTACTATGTTATCTTTACTAACTCCCATCTGTTAACTTTCAATTTTTCACGTCATAATCATGAGACATCATGTGACACTATGATCAATTATGATTGTCAAACATGGCACGCAATTCAAATTTTGAGCTCTGATTGAACTACCTTTTAGCTTCAGAGTTGACAACATTAAAAAGCGTGTATTATCTTTTTACCGTTGTCGTATTAAAATGACGAATATGGAAGAAAAATGTATTATAACTCGCATAATCAATGACGGAGGCTTTTATTAGCGACTTCATTTGAAATTTTTGCGCCTTTTTCAAAAACTATTCTTAGGAATTGAATTAACGATTTTATATTTTTCTTTTTTTAATGAATTATTTGCTATTAGGATTGTAGTCTTTTGATCCAATTAGATTGCAGGAAACCTAGCACGGTAGAGAAAAATTCCATTGGTATGTCTCTCAAACCTTAATCGGATCAAGGGGGACCTTTCTTTTCAATTTTTCAATTATAGTAGTACCTTGTAGTTTGAAGCTCCAGGGCTGGCGTTATCAATGAATTGAAATGTTGATGTCGTTTATCGAAGTAGCCCAAATCTCAACTTTGCTGGCTTCTGCTGGAACTAGTAGGTCTGTTCTCAGGATTTTATTTGTCACGTAAGATCATCTGCCTAAGTCAAGCCTAAGTATTCTGGTAATGTCAAAGATAAATATATTTTAGAAGCTGCAGCAAAAGCTGTTAGAAGATTCACAAAAATTTCACACGACATTGATTAGAAAGAACCTTTATAGTGATAACTCACTATGCAATTTATGAGCTATGCTTCCACCTCTTTGCTATTTTATGCCGTTACAGTAAAAAAAAAATTTCGTAGAAATTTTGCAATTTTCGTAGATTATGCTTTGCATAAATTATATTTTTAAATTCGGAAAATCATCCGGATACCTTAAGTCTTAACAAAAAAAAAAAAAAAATGCATGGAATAAAAATTTTATGCTTTCAATTTTAGAAACATTAAATTCAAATTTTTCGACAGTATAAAAAATATATAATGCATTATATTTTGTAGACTTTATAAAGTAAACATTCATTGAACAATTTTATTCTTTGAAAATAAATTTATTTTAATCAAAAGTTATTTGAATTTTTCGATTTATCATTTATTTTTAACATTGCCGTTCTTTGAATGAACCACTGTACCAACTACTTATTTTACTAAATCATACTATATGAAGTATTTGATTAATTTGGTTTGAAAAATATCAAAATTTATAGGCACAATATCTAACTATTAGGTAACTAGAAAATTTATGACCTATGAATTTCTGTTCTATTGTTGGCAGTCTTATAATGAATATTTTAACGGATTTTTTATTCACCGTTCCAGTAATGCTTTTGACTTTGAAATAAATTGCGCCAAGAACCTTTGTTTTATGAATATGTAATTTATAAAAAATGTTATCAAACATTATAAATATTAAACATTATTTTTTTAACTCTATTGTAATATTTTCAGTTATGAGAAAGCAATATTTATTGTTAAATTACTCATAAATTATTCTAATTGCTTAATAAAATATGAATTTTCCAAAAAGTTCAATAATTCAAAGTGAATAAGAAATATTTTATTAAATAAATAAATGCTAAGCTTAAAGCACACATTTAATAAATGTTAATTGAGTGGATATAATTTGCACAAAAAATTAAACAAAAGTCAAACAATAGAAAAAAAAAAATATGTAAATTTGAAAGCAAAAGTTTTATTTTTTAATTATAAAGTTTGGTATAAAAATAAGATAAAATATTTACATCAGCGTCAATTTATATTAAAATTTTATATTTAAAGGAAGTTTGTTTCAACTTTAGATAAAGTTTATGTACGTCAAGTTGTCTCAAATCTATTAAGAAGAAAAATAAAATGATGTTCTTGGTTTCGAAATTATTTCTTGGAACAAAAATCAAATCGAAATTGTTTATCCTGTTTTGGTTTCAACACAGTTTTAGAAAGCGTGTCTTTGATTCCCCAAAAAGCTTTCCTTGTTGATTTTTCACTATTTTTGTTGCATTTGATAAAGTTTTCCAAACATAATGCAAAACTATAAATAAAATATATACAAAACTTTATATTTAATCAAAATATTGGGATAGGAATAGACGTTTAGTTTAGAGCAACTACTCTACTATTCTTCTCTCTTTATTTCTTGTTACATGTTTGTATTTCTTTTTCTTTCTGTTAAGAGCTCAAAGTGACTGCCAGAATGCTGATTCAGAAAATTTGATATGAAAAAAACATTTTTATTTCTTCGGAATTAGATGGTTAAAGTAAACATTTATAAGTTTTTAGTTGGAATTTCAGAAAAAAATGTTTTAAGGTATTCTAACCTTTGGCTTTTTTGGCTAATATCCTATCAGAACAAAACTAATGGTAAAGCTAGTATTAAAACAAGTACATAGAAGATAGTCAATAAATTAAGCTATATTTGCAATCAGTAGAACATTAAAAATGAATCCAGAAAAGATACGCAAGTAAAGTTTAATAATGCGATAGCTGTCCCAAATACTTTTATATGAAAGTGAAATGTGAACAACGATGAAAAAGAAGAACGCCGAATACAAGCACAAGAAAAATTATATTTTATGAATAAACATACTATGATGAAAAATCAAGTTGTTAAATAAATTATTAAATGATTTTTCGTAACATCTTAAAAATAATTTTTTTCGATGTATTTTATTTTTAAAAATATTCTCAGTAAAAGCAGGTTTTTTTCTAAATAAAAATTTGGAAATAAAATTTCTGAAGAAAGTAAATAAAACGTCGTAAAAACTTAAATAAAATATGATATATAGATGGAAGAATAGAGCTTAGTAAAGAACAGTATATAAGATTACCAATGAAAAAGAATGTGCGCAAAAAGGTTGAAAAGCAAGGTTCATAAATTACACAGGTTGCTCCATTAGAAAAAAAATATGACGTCATACGAAGAGTTTTGAAATTTGAATAAGTTTGAAGATATGTACGAATTTCTTCTGGATACGTCACGTAGCGCATGAGGCTACCTGTGTATTTTATAAACCTTGGCCAAAAAGAACAATGCTCTATAAATGTTACGGAAGAAGCGCTGATAGACCGAAGAAAAGATGGGTACCGTAATCGCTAAAGTACTTTAAACCGTAGTGAAGAAGAAGAAGGTATTTATTGAGAACTTATAATGCGAGTATAAATATTTAGAGTAAAATGTTGGCAGTTTTTTATTTTAATCTAAATGTGTTTTTATATTAACTTAGTAAAGAACGATCCGATTATTAAATTTAATAAATTATAAACTATTTTCATATGTGAGTAGTAGTATAGTGAGTACTTGTAGTAGTAGTATATAAGTAAGTCGCATAAGGACTGTACTTGTGCATAACTTAAATTCTTGATTTTTTTGATACATTTATGAAAAGAAGCAAATGATAATGCTTTTCCAATATTATTCATTGCAGGGATCGCTAAATGAATTCTTCAATTCCAGTAGATAGTTGACTCTGGAATAATTCCTATAAGATTTATAAAGGAACAACGTACTAGAGGATATACACGTTTAGGTATCAATATAATCTACTAACTAGATTTATAAGACATTTAAGATCTTATTTAAGAATAATTTTATTAATCTGATATTTTAAACAATTGAATTTATTTTAGAACTAATATTTTATCGAATGAAACTTAAAAATGTTTCCAAATATAAAAAATATAAAAATCCAATGTTTATCAATAATTTTCGTGTGATTTTTCTAGCAATTCTTTTCCTGAGGGTTTTATTTTTTGTAAAAGTATATTTGTATTAATCAATATAGAATGAAAAAAAAATTGTATTTGAACAGCCATTCTTAAACAATGCTATTTATAAAGCTAGTAATTCATAAATCTTTTCAAGTTAAGTAACTAGTTTTAAGTAAATAATAATAATAATAATAATAAAATTATTTTTTAAATGTTATTAACAGTCGCTTTATACCTACTAATGCCTTAGTAATTTTAAGATTTTTCAAAATTTGTTATCCAGAAATATCGAAACTTTGCTCGATACGAGGATCGAAAAATTACACCTAACAGTTTTGGAGTGGCCACCTTAACCACTCAGCCACCAGTAGGCTTACATTAAATTTTTTGAATAAATATACTACGGTGAAAAATCAAGTTGGTAGATAAATTGTAAATAATTTTTCGTAACATCTTAAAAATTTAAAAAATGATGTATTTTATTTTTAAAATATTCTCGCAAAAAGCAGGTTTTCTTCTTAATTAGGTTGCATTAATCTCGAATTACTTTTTCGCTAATTACAGTCATTAAACTTTTTAAATGAAGTCATTTCAAGCGTCGCTATTGTGAAAATTGAGGATATATGCGTAAGTAAATTTCTCATTGTTCTTAACACTGGTAATTAACGAAATTTGTAATTTTTATAGGCAAACATCTGCATGTCTTGTACTGCATACATTATTTTGAATTTTTGGGTTATCTTTGTGTTATAATTTTACAATCATGGTACATATGATAACCAAAGCATTGAATTTTGGAATGATTAATAGGTGTAGGCTAGGGACGTAATGTAACAAAGCTTGATTTCAATGGAAATACTTAATTCTTGTCCATACATACTTTTTAAAATTTGCTGAAATTTGAGTGTACTATAAAATTTTATAAACTATAGGTTTATCTAAATCAAACACTGTGAGAAACTGAAGGATATTTTTAAAAATTTAGTCTATGATCTGACCATTAAGTAACCAGCATTTATTAAAGTATACAAAATTAGTAATAACAAGTAAGAAAGCAAGTTAGTAATAACTTAAAGTATACTAAATTGAAAAATTTCTTGACAGCTTTTTTGAAAATAAACAACATGACTTTACAACCTTAATATTCCGTGTAATTATATGTATATGATTGTAAAGAATTTGGACCGTTGTGGCTTTAAATTGACATTTGAATTAACTTTTTAATGTAAATATTGCACCTCTTTTATGTTTTATCAAACACTAGAAATTTTATATTTTTGTTCTTTATTTGTTGACTAAATTTTAGTATTTGTATTTCAATATATCAAACTATATACTTTATGTTTGAGTTGAAATTAAATACATAATATGAGCCGTACAGTGTACACATCCATTAGCTCCTTTTAAACAAAAAGAAGATAAATTGCGATAAAATTATTTTGCGTTATAAAATATTTCACTGAAGAGTCAAATTAATGCGCTCGTTTAATGGAGTCAATCTTTATTAAACGTGAAAGTTACAACATTAAAAATAATAAAGCTCTGAATAGATCAAATGCTTTGACGCCAAAATTTTTCAAAAATTGAAATTAATCGATTTGTGTAGTGAACATTTAACTCATGTGTGAAGTGAAGTAACTAAAAACTGATACTTAATATAAAATATAGTGTGGTTTTATTTATGCTGTATAACTGACAAAAGTAAAAAATAAACATAAATTTGAACAAAAGTTCAAACAAATGATGAACACTGAGGAAGATTGCTTGGCAATCGATATACGTATCAGGGCAATACGTCAATAATACATTTGTATGAACTTTTGTTAAAGTTCATGTTTATTGTTTTTTTCCCTTTGATCTGGGGGCCTCTTATGCGAGTTCCTCTGCGCTGCGTTCTAAAAGAACTATTGCGCCCCAGTTCCAGTTCCTCAGTTCCAGTTGGTCAGGTCTGCTTTTGATATGAATCTCAGCAGACAGTCAACTGGATCTCTGTGGACCAAGCGAGTTTCAGCAAGCTGCTGACTCTGTGTTCTTCCCTATAGTTTGGAGATGTTTCCTCGAATTGCAGTGTCCTGTTAATAGGCCTACCAGCGTTTTGATGTCCTTCCTTCTTAAATTTAGAAGTCTTTTGGTATGTTCTTTCAAAGGTTTCTTTATCATGACCTTTGAGAACTTGCCTCCTGCATAGTTATTCCAGGATTTTATTTGTTCATTCTGCGTCCATTCAGCTATTCTACTCAGTGCTATGCACTTTGGTAGGCTTATAGCCGGCTCTGGATGTTTATTGTTTACTTTTGTAAATTAAATTACATTAATTAATTAATTAAGACCACAATATATTTTATATATTGTATAATCAGTATAACTGTTCAAAGTTAGCGAAAAAATTTAATTAAATTCAAAATTGTTTTTTTACTTCTAATAAACAGGAAAAATTTATTTTTATTAATTAAACCCAACAAATTCTTCATCAGATTCAGTATTAAAGAAATCATACAGGTCTTTAAAAGGTTCAGGAATTTAGGATTCGATTTGATCTTCGGATTCTTCTTCTGATTTTTCTTCACTATCAGGGATATGAGATATCATTTGTTAGCACTTCAGTTGGATATTCGCAGATATACGCGGATTTAAATTCACTTTAAATACAATTCGCGGTTACTTCACTGCAACATTTGTTGATGGATTGCCATACTTTAGGATAACAGACCCTTTCGATTGATCTTTTGAGTTATAGTTCGTTCGGTTTCAGTCCATCTATGATAAAATTTTTATTTAAAAAACATTCGATTTTTGTTCTTCGACATAGGTATACAATATACATGATTCCGACTTATAGACAGTATAGACTTAGGGTAGAACTTAGGGCACTTTTCTAACTTGATTTTCCAATTAATCTAATTTTCAAAGATTAGTATAATGTTATGCGTTCCAATTCTACGAATAGCTTTAATTTCAATTCATGTGGCTAAGTTCAATTCAAATTTTGTTTAATTTAAATTACTATAGTTTTTATCGATAGTTTTTAATGAAAATTTATATTAGTCGTTAAGTTCATTCGAGGACTACCAAAATAGTTTAGCTGTAAATTTCGATGAATAAGTGAAGAAGTCCATGACGCTGTAATGGCACATAGAGCATTCATAACGAAACTAAATGCTTTGCATAGGAAACGGAACAACGAAAGCGTTACGTTCCGTTACTTAAGCACACGATTCGTTTCATGTTGTAACAATATTGGTTTGAATAATTTGGAAATTAAAAGAACGTCTTTAAACGGATTGAGGCTCGAAGTCGAAAATTAAAGGAGATAACAATATAGCCGAACTGGAGGGATGTTTCACCGATCTATCGAAATTTTAAATTGATAGCATTATTGATGACGATGATTAATGGATTTTCAATAAAATTTCTTTTGTAATAAAAATTTTATTCGAAACCAATTGGAGTGTAATAAAAAAAATTGGAAAACGAAGACGTTGACGACTATTATTTAAGATGAGAGATGATACGGGATGATTGCATTTAATAGAAATTGGGGGAATAGAAAGGAAATTTAATTAAACATACATAAAAATGTCGTAAAAATGACGAAGGAAATTTTATTTTACGAAAACTTTTCAATATCGAATTTTTTCGAATGAATTGTTGCGTAGAGGCTCATTCTCTTTGTTTTCTTTTATTCCATGTCACACACGAATACTAAATTGTGCAACATAAAGAATCTGTATACGAAATTACGTTCTTATGAAACGTATTTTCCGAATATTTCTATACATCTAATAATGTAATGTGTCGTGGATCGTAAAATTTTCTACATTCGAATTCATCCATACCTAGTTTTGATGCGGTACATATCGAAACAAGTAGGGTATGATAGAGAGAAAAATATTGTAAAATAAAAGGACGAGTGAAAGGATTTCATAACAGTCGTCTTTCATATATCCAGAAATAGATTCTGGATAACATTCTCATGTTGTCATCATTATTATTTCTATATAAATTACGTTTGTATAGGATGAAAACGGGATGACTATATATATAACAATGTGAAAATTGGACATGACATATTTTCTATTGTTGTTTTTTGAGTTCTTAACTAGATTTTTTTTATTCCTGCACAGTCTGTTATTCCTTTCATTCTTATATTTACGTATAAAAATTTAATAATCCTCTTTGCCATGCAAAAGTCGTTTCTCACTGCTCTCATCCCACAATTTCGTTTTATTTCATTCCATTATTCTGGTAAAGAAGGGTTTATTTCATATTAGATTTTACACTAAATAAATTTTAACATTTCCTAGCTCAAAAAATGTGTGGAAACATAAAAACCCTGTGAGTCTTGTTATATCCTTTTTATGTTATCAGAACGCCTTCATTCATAATAATATGTTCAAATTTCCTTTCGACTACAGTTTTTGCTGTTTCTTCTTATTTATACCCTCAATTTGTCAATTCATTCAAGACATTTTATTTATTTTATGTTGTTGCAACTTCATTATGCACTAGTTAGTTTTGAAATATACAAAAAAGCATATTAACCTGAACAGTGATGAATGTATATTAAATATCAGAATCTTTTAATAACTTTTAAGAAAAATTAATGTTGTTGTAAGGATTTTAATTTTAGGTGGCAATGTAAGAGCGGGTTTTGATAATATCATCGTTTAATTAATGGTAACACTATCTCAAAATTTTTATCAAGTCTAATAAAATATAGCACTGTAGAGGCGTAGAAGAATTACGCTTTACCATTGAAGATGAGGCTTTTTGAAAGAATTGTGACCTGCAATGGGGTTGGAATCTGCTTTTGAGACCAAAAACTAAGATATGAAATAAAAATGAACTTCATATTTCGTTAGCAAAAAAAAAATTCAGCAATTCTTAAAATGATAATGAATATTGATCATCTTTTGGGGCTAGAGCTTTTACTCGAATATTCCCGAAAAAAATATTTTAAAACACTGTTTTAAAATAGTGTAAATTTTTTATTATTTTTTATTGAAATTTTATGTATCTTGGACGTTTTATTATTGATTTTACCAACTGTACCGTGTCTATAAAAATGAATTATGACAATGATTATTATTAACAAAGTTAAAGCGATTTTTACGTACGCCTGAGGAAAGCTCAATAAAGGAGCCGAAATGTCGCATGTAAAAATAAAATTTTAACTGATTATTTTCGATCCTAGTAGTCTGAGTATTTTATTAATCTGTTATCATCAAGGATCTGAAATTTTACAATAAAGAAATAATGATATGCTAAAAAAATAGAAAACAGAACACAATTGCACACACTTGTTCTATGTCTGTTTATATCTTAACCTATTGAAAGACCCTCGTTTAAAAACAGGAAATATATTTTACAAAAATTTGTGCTTTGCATCTGACATTTAGATATCACAAAAAGTTGCATAAATTTCCACAAGATAATTTGTTACCACATATTATTTTTCCTACTTTTACATATTTAGATTCTAGGTATAATTATATAATACAGTCTTTCTTGTTTGATTTAGCCCCTATTAATTATTGAGTCATAAATTTTGACCTTGTCGAGACGAGGAAGCTTAAAATTTTCTGAAGTTTAGTATTCCTAACTCATCGTATAATTGAAAAAATAAAATATGTTTTTTTTAAACTTTAAAATATAGGCATATGTTTAAACATAAGTGCAAAAAACGAATAAAACTATTAAAAGCGAAGAACAAAATCATTAAGAACCCATCAAACCTGCGAGACTGACTCACCAAACTTCTGGGGTTCGATTGAACCTAGGTTCCACTGCCGCAGAATAATAAATTAACTGACAATATGAAAATTTTACACCAAAATGAACGGTATACGACAGAAAGATTGATAACGTTACGAATATATGGTAGATCAGCTTGTACTGACAATTTACTGTGAATGGTACCAAAACGACAATATATTTAAAAGTCAATAAAACTTTGGATTAGTGATAAAGTAAAAAAATTAACTTTGGGCAAAAAAAGTTAAAGAAACTTGTTGAAGATCTTTAATTCTCGAAAACAAGTATGGAACCTTCTTATAAGAAGAAGAAACAAACGTGAAAATATAATTAACTTAAAATTAAGATAAAGTACTTCAAATAGTAAACATTAGAGAAAATTTAATTACTTTTGATAATTATTCTTAATAAACAAGTAAAGATAACAATATTGAACAGAAATAGAGAAGATTTAGGGTTCATATATCTTTTTCTATCACCTATCTCTATGTTCTTATTTATTGGTAAAATAGTTGAATAGAAAACCGCGATCAATTTATTCCTTCTCATAGCTGTTATGTGCACTATCCTCTATATAAATTAGGAATTGTCTTATATTAAACAAGTTAGTTTCTCGTAGATTTTACAATTCAATTGAAAGTAATTTCTTTGGATGGTACATTTAAAATTTCAATTGTTTTTTATTTACTCTTGATATACTTTTTGCAAAAAATGTAGGTATTTTATCAATGGATTCAGTTATAACATTTCCAATGACAGTCTATTCGAAAGATATTTTTAAATAAATAACATTGTTACAATATATAATCTCATGTTTATTTCCATTATGGAATTCGTTGCGCCCCATTTCCATTCGTAACAAAACGAGCCTTATCGTTGCTTCTATATAATATTACATAAGATCTCATTATTTCGCTAAAGTATGGGTCATTAGGAAAATAAATTTACCCAGCTTCTTCTTTTCCAAACCGAGGGCAAGCGACCACCGTGGTTTTTAACACATTTGCAACGATTGAGGGGAAAAAAACCAGTAAAAGGGTTTTTTCTTCATAACCTCATCAAGCACCCACCTGTGGATTTTATCAATATTCCTTTTTGCTGTTTCAAATATCAGCGCCGGTGGCTGAATTGATCAAGTTTGTTGAGAATTTAGCCCAGACCACTTCAATTTATTATAGAATATAGTGAATTTATTCCAAGACACGAGGTTTGTTTATTTTTGAGAGACTCATTCTCGTTTTGAAATTTTAGATAAAGAATGATAAATGAAATGTACAAGTGTATTTGTTGTTGGAGAAAAATGGGGCTGAACGAGTTCATACCGAAAGAGATGAGGTCCTGATGATGATCTCATCTGATATTCCCCACGTCGATTCTTCTGTTTGTTCCATACAAACTTGTTTGAAAATGTAATAAAAACAAAAACTATTATAATATATTTGCGAGGAATAAGTAGCGTACAATAGGGAATGGAGATTCCGTAGCAAATACAGGTGGTATATCGTCAAGTTTCACCTACCTCCTCATATCAAGTATGTATGTCTATTGAAGGCTATTTGTGTGAGTGAGATCACAAAATAAACGCAACAAGAAAAAAAAACATCAAGTTTCGAAAGTATGAAACAAACTGAAAAGAAATTTGCAAATCGAAAATGAAAAATGAGGCGAATTTGACACTTTAAAAATACAATAATGCCACAAGAAAACTTTTAACTTTACTCTTTTTTTTCGAAATTTCTCTATACTAAGTTTAAACGAGGTGTAAGTTCTGAATAAATGAGGCAATTTTTTATGTAAAAAAAATAGCTGATACCCATAACTTTGCATGGTTCACTATTATGTTCACTTCTTTTTATTTTCAGAAAATAAATATCAAAATATATTGAAAATTTAAAAAAGAAAAAAATATTTTAGTTTTATTAGAATTAATTAAATTCTAATTAATATGCAAGCTATGCTTTATTTTTTTTAAAGATTTCCTTAACAGTGGTTAACTTTTCATAAATAAAGTTCTAAATTTAATCCATTTTTTAAGCATAAACAGCAAATAATTGAGTTCCAATAATAAAATTAGAATACATCCCATATTTGTCTATCAATTTATGATGACCAAAAAGTTTACTCTCGGTTTAATGAGTTTATTAAAACCTAGAGTCGTTAATGTATGATGTAAAGATATAATGAATAAAATGCAATTTAATTATATTATTCGATTAACTAGTATTAGTTAACTATCAGTTAACTAGTATTGGTAATACAAATATATACTAACATTTAAACTAACATATATACATATACTATATATAAACATATCTGTAACTATTAATACACTATCAAGCCTACTGGTGGTCGAGTGGTCTAGGTGACCACTCCAAAACTGGCCGGTTTAGGGTTCAATGGTCGTAAGGAGCTAATTTTGAATATTTCTCGAATACGGATTTTTATTAACCCTAGATTTGCTAAAGACTTCAATAGTTATAAAGCCACTGTAAGTAACGGTTAAAAAAAGAAAGATACTTCACATACTACAAAGATGAAAACAATTGTCACTTAATTAAAAAAAAAATGCAAATTAAAAGTACGGGAAAGGCATATCGAATCAAAAAAGCTTCACAAACGGAAGTATGTTTTTAAAGTTGCTGTAAAAGTAGGAAGTTATTCAAAAACCAAATGATTACAAAATTTGGTAATATAGTTTGGTGGTATACCTCCAATATAATCATATTCATCGAAAATTCAATTACACTGAATTGATAAAATAAAGATAAAGGATCGTAAAATTGGGTATGCAAAGTGAGGATTTTGACATTACACGAGCGGTGGAGTAGGAAGTACCGCCATATCTAAATGCAAAAACCGTATACAGTTGTAAACAGTTGTATACAGTTGTAAAGGGCTTTTCAAGAGCAATATAGTGATACCAATAAAACCCCATACGACCGAGTGAGGTTGTGCCGGGAACGTAAAAGAATGAAAACTGCCGATTGGATCAACGGTGGTGTCAGTTCATCTAAAGCTGGGGTGGGTGAATTCTTTTTGTAATTGATATCTTTCCTGAACCCGATGAAAGGAAATAGTTCCAATCATAAACAAAACATGGAGACCCGAAGGACTTTCTAGTATTTAGACTTGATTATGATATAATTAAAAAGCGTATTTCATATAGAAAATATTACCAGTTCCGTTTAAATTTTCACATACAACACAGCCGTGTCCATAACACAGCTAAACTCCATTTTTGTTTAATATTTTATTAAGATTTTATAGCTTTTAGTAAATTGCGTGCGCATATAACGATGGTATTTCTTCGAAAAAAAATGAGTTTATGTAATAATTTCAGTATTTTCGATCATCCATAGCGTAAATTTAAATAAATTTAAAAAGACACTTAAATTTCTCTTTCTACTACAAAAAAATCTTATTTTCCCACTATTTATACTTAAATTTTGGTTTAAAAAGAAATTTTACTTAATAAGCTTATATTTATTTTTCTAAATAAATCGTCAGTTATCTATACTTTGTAGACCTAAGTGTGTTATTTCTACAGATAATCTTTTATATTTATGATTTTACATGTAAGCTCTTTGAAGTAGTGGACTTCCTTGAAAATTTACAGCACACATTTTTCCAAGAAGGTAGTTGAAAATTTTGAGCAGAGTACTATCACTGTTAGTTAAATCAATTTCGATAAATTAAATAATTCAAAAATCTGAGTACCTATCATCATTTTTTCCTCCCATATTGAATCTTTTATCATTTTTTGTGGATCGATGATGTACTAGACTTCCGGTTTTAGAGTTCCGTAGTCAAATGGAAAAAATGGAATTCTTATTATATCGTTCTGTCCTTATTTATGTATGAATGCATGTCATAGCGATTTTATTCGGAGGCTATTGAACCATAAAGATGAGATTTGAAAGAATTTTTTCCATCAATTACTATACAAAAGCACTAAGAAACAATGGAGAAATAAAAGTAGCATACTATTGGTGTGTCTATAAGACAAAAAAATCAATACCTACACTTAAATAAAGAAATAATTATTCGATAAATTTCGCAAAAGTTTGTTAATTAAATATTATATTTAATTCTTATTATACGAAGATTTGCGCTTTTAAAGTCTTAAAGGGCGTAACTTCTGCCACTTTCTAAAATAATCACCAAAAAAAGAAAAATATATAACACTTGAAAAATAAAAATAGGCCATAAGCCAATGACAACGTTTTAGTTCATTAAATATCTATAATTATTCCAATCATACAGATATTAAAAAGAAAACAGTAGAAAACATGTTTTCAATAGCCGGAAGCTTTATATCAAATTTCATGAATTCATATTAATAACAAAATAATTAAGAACAAAATCGCGGTTGTTGGGTAGAGCTACAACTGGGCATTAGAAGCTTTAGTATGGGTATATTTTCATGCAATTATACTAATGAACATTTTACCCAGCTACTCACCCGTGTACATATATGATATATTGCACGTATGGAAAATGTGCTTTTCAGCTACAATTATTAAAATTTGAATCAGGATGCGTATTTTTAGAGTTCAAATAATAAAAAGTATGGTTGCTAAAGTAGAGATTAACGTTTAAATGCATTCAATTTTTAGTATGACAATATATATATATATATATATGTGTTAATTCAATTTAGAAAATATATATCTTGAATAGTTTCAAACTATAAAAATTTGCTTATCTAAAGAAGTGAATACAAGAAACGTCTTTAATTAAAGCACAAGAAGTTGCTGATTATAAAAAAGTTTTCCACTTCAAACTTATTAAAAGATTTTTATATAGTGGTCTTTTAAGTAATAATAAATTGATAATAATTCAATAAAATTAATGAAATAGAAAATGCTTTGTGAAATTTTCAATTACATCATATTAATATTTCAATTCCATTACAAATTTTTATTTAACTTATTACATTGATATAAAAACAGAATGAAGTTAAACTTTAAAGGTAAAATGTATTTTTATAAAGTTAACGTGATTATATAACGCTGATTGTTCGTAACATATTTTTTTATATTTAAATCATAATTTATATACCATAAAACAATTGCAGTTTAAAAGACAAACATTATTATAACGCTACCATACCTATTTGCACTATTTTGATTTTTTAAATTATGGGGTAACAATATGTACTAATTATTTTTTTTTCAAAATTATTGATTCATAAAATGCTATAAAAGCACTTTTATAAACTAAAAATTAAAAAACCTTATGTAAAGATACATGCATATGTATTGCTGTAGAAATTGCAACAGCATTTAAATATTTACATTTTTAAAAGTGTTCCGTTAAAAAAATATGAATTATTAATTTTAAGACAAAACACAAAAAAATATCGCCAAGGGGTTGGAGAGCTAGATGGAGGAGTGAAACCAGAGTATGATAGGAGGATGTTGACAATACCAAGTTCTCGATAAAGAAAACAAGGAAAAAATGAAAACTTCTCCTTTTTTGTCTAAAAACTTTCCTCAAACCACCAAACTTTGTGCATTTTTCTTTTATACTGTCACATCATACCTGCAGGGATGAGGTAAAATACAGTTGGTTTTATATCACAAGCAGCAGCAATGGACAAATTTAAAAAAAAATAAGTGTGGGAAATTCAAATTTCTTAAAATTTGCATTTGTAATATGAAGCGAAAAGATAGGGAAAAGACTTACCACAAATTGAATAATTTATAATCACAGATGTAAAAAAAATTACAAATATTTTCCTTTGAAACATTTTTTTCCACTGTTTTTTTCACAAAAGCAAACAATCTCTCAAGCTTAATTACTTAAACTTTTTGAATTGATTTTCTGTTTTAATTGTTGTGATTTTTAGGCACACGAAAACAAATAAAGAAATTCAAAACGATAGCTACAAGTTGCAGGAAGAGGAAACAGGAGACAAGCGGAAAATGCGCCCCTTATTGAAAACCGAGACGATCGTGTTGGGAAGAAATCGTAGAAGAAAAGCAGATCGACAAATAGCGTCAACAATGGAATAGAACAACGGAAAGTAAGCAGCGCAAACGAACGACCGATTATGTTCCGAACTAGGTAACGAATACGGCAATGTACAAATTTCGAATAGCTCGAAAGCTTCACGTTTTAAAGCTCACGCGCAAATGTGACAAACAAATACACGAAAAGCTCTAACTATAAGCTTTTTGAGATGACTAAAACGGCGCGGGTCGACACGTTTTTTCCCTACCAGAACCCGATGTTAATTTTTTTTAACACCAAAGAAATTTAATTTTGTAAACATTTCTGTCTTCTCCATACACCTCAGATGCTCACCGATCGATTTATCTCGTATAAAAGCCGAGGCAATTAAAGCGAAGAAAAAAAGATTTATGAAGTTTATTCATTCCTTAAAGTCGAAACGAAAAAAAGTATAGTTAATCAGCGAAATGTCAATTTTTTTTTATTAATGTCTCCTTTGAGACACTTTGATATTCATTCAAGGAAAAGCTTTTTTGCTTTCTATTATTTTGAAAATGATTCCGTTCGAATAATTTACTCGTAAATGTTAAGAACTCATAATTAATGTTTGCCCAACTAGTACACACTAACTTGTATTAATACTCATTCTATCCTCCTCGGGCACCTAAAGGATTCTTCTTTCAAGAACCTCTTATACCCTCACCTTAGTCCCATCCTTCTCGAACCTATAATACACACATGATTTGCACTTTAGCACGAAAATTGCTCTCTATTATTATTATGGTAGTTTGGTACTTAGTGTATGAATCGATTTGTAAGGGGCACGTAAATTCGCTCGTTTGATTAATAACAGAACGTTAGACAATCGTACAAATGGCGAATTAAATTATTTATGGCCTGGAAAAAGTAGGTCGCCATGGATACAGGTAAGAGAACCGGATTTCCTGTATTTTCACAATTTAAAAAAATTATTATCTCGTTTTTGAATGGAAATTATTTGGGGCATGATTGGAATTTTCTTGACAACTAGTACGGGATTGAAGGATGAAATTCCGTACGGTGAGGAGAGAAATGCCAGGTATGGGAATTGGGAGAGTTTAATGTCCTGAATTTGCTCATTGAGACGTTTAGCATTCCAAGAAACTAAACAAAGACTTATTGGAAATATCTTACCATATAATTGCACTGTTGATGAGTTCCATATTGTTCAGATGCCATTGAGATAAGTGAATTTACTGAGATATGCTGAGTGGCATGTAAAAGGTTGACCATTGATAATGACAACGCTTAATTAGAAAATAAATTAATTACGAAGCCGTACTGGAATTTCACTGAAATTATTTCTAAACAAAAGGAAACAATCTTAAAAATTGTCTTATCGTTGCATTTTTGAAAAGAATTATCCGAAATTTAAAAAAAAACAATAATTTACACAATATACAACATCAATTTATAGGTTCATACGCATATTTCCTAAACTATGCGTCGCGAGCGAATATTAAGTGGGTCCTAATGAGCGATTTCTCACTGTGATACTTCCAATAGCATTTCCAATATTTATGCTCTCTTTTCTCTACGACAGTTTAAAAAGTGGACCTAAAGATAGGAATTTTTTTTTAGATGAGTAGGAGCTCAGTAAACTCTGGGAACCATTGCTTTAATATATTTAATGTTACATTAGTAATAACTACAAAACTTTTGATGTAATGTGTGGTGTTTGGGGATTTGATTGTGGACAATAACCATTTTTAACATTGTTGAAAATATACTTCTTTAGGCGCAGAATGAGAGGGAAAAATTTAATTTGCTACGGAAATCGGTTACGGACATTTGTCGCGGAAGTCAATTTGGGTGCATGTTCCCTGTGAACCACGACCCAATTTCTTGTGATGACGCATTCGTTAAAATATGAACCATACCAATTACGCGAGGTAAAAAATAAGCTTTTTAAAATCTTTAAATAATTGTTAAGGTTTGTAAATATGTTTTCCGTTTCATAGCGATGAATAAACTATTCGCATAAATTTTAACCAATTTTTGGGATTTATAACTGAATTAAATACCCACTCAAAATCAATTTATATATTCTTTTTTGTTACAATCAACGTTTTCTACCGAGGGTATGCACAGACTATTTGTTTTCTTTTGTAAGCAAATATGCATGTATTGACATCCTGGTAAATAAATTAAAATTAAATATTTTAATATGCAAATGTTGGTCATATGTTGTCAAAGTCAAAGAAGAAAGAATGCATTAGGTATAGGTAAAAGTCAAATATATTATTCATTGTTACAAATTTTTGTACAAACTGATTGTTTTTATTTCTTTCACCTGTCGATTTCGTTGGAAAGTGTATTAAAATTCTGTAGTAAATTGAAGTGTAAGCTTATTTGTGTACATCGTTATTGCCAGAAAAAAACTAGACTTTTACAATGTATAACTATAAGAGTATAACTTCTCATATGCATTCATCACCACATATAAACTTTTTGAAATAGTTTAACAGCTTTTTGTTGTTTTACATGAATTAATTAAAATCAAATGGCTTAGAACCATAAAAAAAAGTAATAAACTTCACAAAAAAAAAAACAGTTCAGAGTTACCTACGATTGATTAACTAATTATTGATTATTGTGTACTGTATATTTTAACGTCTTATATACTTTAACAGCGACATTTACAGCAATCAAATAAAGATTTTCTTGCAAATAAAAATGATATCTTTAACAGCTTACTTTAATTAATTTGTAATAAAATCCAAATATTATACATAGAATGGGGTATCAAACATGCAAATTATATAACTTGAAGAGTATCAGTATATTTAAATTCAAAATCGCTCGCCTTGACCTCTTCTATAGCTCGATACGGGTATACTAAGTTCTAATTAAGCGAGTCTTATGTCCACAAGCTTTTCATCGCTTAGTTCGTTCAATATTCAAATTAAATCAAACGCTTTTCTACTCGTTTAAATCCAACATAAATATACATGTCGAAAACTTTATATTTGCTTGTATGTTTATTTAGCCATTTTGGATTTTATTCGACTGAAAAAACAAAAACTCAACTACAAAACCTTTAAAAAATATGTATGGAGTAACAAAATAAATTATTCTTAAACAATAAATATGAAGTTGAAAAATAGTATGAAACAGTTTATAGTTTATGTTGACCAAAGAATGAGAATATATATTGATTTTTATCCCTTTAAACTATGAATGCGATATTCAACAAATGAAAAAAAAATTTAATGAGGTAAAAATAGGAGGTTGTTCCATAATTCATTAAGTTTTTTAAGTTCGAATTAAATAATTTAAAAATAACTAAGACACGTATTCTTTTAATCGCTGATATATTCTCCATAATTTTCTATAATTATTTTCCACCTGTCTATTAATTTATTGATCCCGGATTGAAATATATGGATTTTCTGAAGCAATAATTAAGTCAATATTATTTTTTATATTCGTTTTTGTTGGATTTTGATTTCCGCTAAGAAAATATTGTAAAGATCTTAAAAGATGCTAATCGATTGACGCAATGTTCCGAGAGTACGGTAGATGAGGAAGAAGTTCCCTAGAAAATTCATTCTGTTCACGTATCATTAGAGTCCGACCGAGCTTTCGGTTTCGGCCTAGTTTCGGCAAAAACAAGTTTCGGATTAGTTTTGGTTTCATCTATCGTCAAGCCAAAACTACGACCAAAACTGAAACTGATTTCGTAAGATAAAAATTTTGAAAAATTATTGTTTCTCACTAATAATAATAGATTCTTCAATTTTTAATATTGATATTTTTAAGTTCTTTAAAATTATTTTAATATTTGGTGAAAAAATTTTGTTTTGTAATTTTTTATTTATTTTATGTTAATTGTAACTTATATTAGAAATAATTTATAAGAAATTGTAACTTATAAGAAATAGTAGGTGTAACTCGTTTAAGTCAACCCCTTAGTTCAGGACAAATAATTTATTTGAAATAAGAAGTGATAATAATGTGTTGTGTTAATGATTAGTTCTAATATTATAGAGACTAAATTAATAATGAATATCTATAGGATTTAAAAGTAAAGACTGACCAATTTTGATGATTTTTTTTCTTACGAAAACATGACCTAATACGGAAGTTTCGGTTTCGGCCGAAACTGAGACTGATATCGAAATTAGGTTTCGGCTGTAAAAACTAATTACAATCGGACAATATGAATCATTAATCCTTGACATATTGAAATCCCCTGTGCGGTGTAATTCACCTTGAACAATTTATGAGTTAATCATATTCCTCAAATTAACACCTTTCCCAATTTTTAAATGCTTATGAATTGATTTAAAGGGAATAGTAACCCTCTACTCTAGCTCCCAAATTGATAATTTCCAATCTTCTTTGACGCCTTTCCCTTAATATCGTCACTTTAGGCTTACTTGATCTTGTAAGATCTTCAATATCAAAATTACGGTCGAAATTTTTTGAACCAAATTTGAAACTTCCTTAATAATTGCATCTCTCATTGCAATATAAATGTTTTTAATTGTTATTGTTGCATATTATCTAAGCTGAAACCCATAGATGATAATATACCATAATTGATTTTTTTCCATCGCCACTACCATGGTTGTTTTAAGATCAAAAATATTAAAAAAAATCGTTACTTCAATCGTTAATCACTTGCATGGACACTTTTAACGAATGCACATTGAAATTACCGCACATGCAATTTTATTATTGAATATTGAATATTGATAGATAATATTGTGGTGCGATAGCATATTGATTCGTATTTAATGAACTTAATCCTTTAACTTAAATGATCAAAGCAGAGAATAACTCCAATTAATGGATATTCGAAAGAAAATTGAAACAAGTAACTGTTATTTTTTATTTAATGTTTTTGAAAATAATTCTTTTGGTAAAACCTACTTGATAAATTTCCATTTTTTCCACTGTATAATTTTTGAATTTATATCAGTCTTTTATGTTTTTATGGCTTTTTAAGAATAGAGACGAGTGCAATAAAAACGCTGAAAAGAGAAACTAAAATAAGTTTTAGAAAGAGGATATATTTCACAGAGCTCAACAGTAATATTACAATAATGATATTTAAATCAAAAAAACAAAAGTATGTATCTACATCATCTATTTTTGCTCGTTTTCATACCAGACATACATGCTTCAACAATGCTGAATAATCACAAATGAATTGCAAAAATCAAACACCATAAGTTTACTTTGCAATATTTCAGTTCTTGTAACATTTCTGTGAATTTAGAAGATAATATTATATTTTATTTTATTGAAATTGAGATCATTAAAATAGTGCATAAAGTTAGCAATTATAGACCTATTTTTTGGTCAAGTAAATGAAAACCTCGACTAATATGTCGCGTATATGTATTAAGTTATAATATGTATAAGGTGTGGATTTGTATATAACCAATATTGTAAATGGGATAAACGAGATAAGAGATAGAGCTGTTATTATCATTTTCGTTTTCTATTTAGATGCTTTGAAATAGTTTAAAACTATTTCCAGAATAATCCTTTTTATCTTCATTGTTCATCCATCTATGGTTAAATACTTTCTAACACATACATAGGTACGTTTCAATTTGTGTTGATGAAAACAAGTATCCTTTGCACATAGGTACCCAACTGGATGTTAAAATGCCTCAAAGTAGATTGTCAATGTTCCCAGTTTTACCCTTCCGCTTCTCAAAAGTACCCATCTCCGATTTGCCTCTTTTCAAACATAGTTTTCTGTCATTTACGGGCCAAATATTTGCATAGATCAAGTGATTTAGAAATTCTCAATTTAAATATCATTTTATAATGTCGACATAGTCAATATTGCATACATAATAATAAGTTTTCCATTATATTCCACAGCTTATTCAAAAATAAATTTAAAAAAAATAAAAAGGAATTATATTCATTTGCTATTTAAAATGTGAACATTTTGATTAAAAAATTATTAGATGTTTAATTTCGTAATTAAAATATTCTTTTGTGATACACATATGTTGGTTTCGTTTCTACAAATAAAAGTTAGTTTTGATTATGAAAATAGGTACGTACTATTTCTAATTAGCTAGGGGGTTTGAAAATACCTACAATTTTCAGTTGAAAATTACACGAACAAGGATTTTTCAACTTTGCAATATTTTTATTTTAACGTTATATTCATATGCCATACAATTTATAATTTGAAGACTCAATATATTAATATAGTTTTGAACTATTACAATATTCCAATTACCTTTTCTTCCACCACCTTGCTTACATTTTTCTTCATTATCTTTTTATCTTTTATCTTTTTCCGATTTCTCAACTTTGATCCCAATTACCGAATCAAGTAGACTCTGTGAAATTCTTTTTAAAAAATATTATCGACAATTTTTAAATATTTCAAACGTTTAAATTTTATCTTGAAAAATAATTTCATTGGAATAATCCAACTTTGAAAAAGCATATATTACTATGTGTTTTTCAAAGTTATAAACGAGAATGCTTGCAAGCATGACACCTAATGAAGTTGGCAATTACTTACGAAACGTTTCACCAAAACTAAACAGTGTTCTATTTATTTCTGAAACATCTGCGGCGTTATTTGGATTACCAACATTTTTCTAAAGTTTTGATCTTTTATATAAAAATTGGTGGAATAAGAAGTATTTTTTTGAAATCTAGTTTATTATATACATAATAATATTTTTTTGTACTTATGTCCAATTTATTATATTTTGTTAAAGATAAAAAGAAAAAATCAGTTCAAAATATTCTCCTTTGAATTTTTAGTACGCTTTATTCACTCATTTCAATCTTTATAGTTTACTACTTGTCATTATTATAATTTTTAAAGTTATACTGATTTAAGTGCACCATAATATGGAAAAAATAAACGATGTTTCGAAAATTTGTTACGGAAGTTGGTTTGTGCTGTTGCGTTCACTAAACAGTACACAAATCTGGATTGAATTAAACAAAATACAACTGCGCATGTGCCACATCGGGCTACTTCTGCTATATGTAAAACATGAACCAACTACGCCAAATAAAATAACTACGCGAAATAATGTACGTTTCAACTTGGTAAATTCGTTTTCCTTTTCCAAGCAACGAATGAACTAAGTGTTTCAATTTTAACAAAATAAATAAATTTGTTACTAAGTTAAAATAGAAGTAAAATATTTTAAATCATTATAGTTATAGCCAAATTTTGATATAAGGTAAAGGCAGAGAACAGCTTTAAACAAACACATGTGAGTGGCTACCAAATATAGTAATCATTGTCTCAAATTTGAACTAACTACTTGTAGTCATTTGTTTCAACTGTCAATTTTTGTAGTTTGTTAGTTGTATCAGAATTGGCTGTGAATATTTTACGGGTAACTACTAGTACTTTATTAAAAACTCTTTTACAAAAAAGCATAACTTCTTATGTGCATTTATAAGTATAGTATACAATTTTAGTTTTCTAGAGCCCTAATTAAACTATTTTTGTATTAATTCATATGGTATTATATAATCGTACCGGTTTTCATAAAAAAATATATATTTGTAATGCCAGTTAAGTTCATATTTAACTAAAACGATACGTTACACAAATCATTATCTTTTTTCTGATTTTAATTATTTTTTGCTTTGAGAAAATATTCGCATTTGCTCTAAGAATATTGGTCAATGGGAAAAATTATATAAAGATATTTTTACAATACAAATGTTTCAATAATGTCGATAGATGAAATATGTCATTAAAACAAAAAATAGCATCGACAAATAGCTATGCTCATGTAGTGACAAGTAGAAACGATGCGAAGAGAAAATGTAACATTTTATTCGTTCAAAAGATAAATAGTACAATGTGTCGATAACGAATGAATCGATAGATGGACAGCTAGGCAACTTTTGCAAACAATGACATCATTTATGCAACGCAACTAGGTTTATAGAAAAAGGGTTGGGGTTCTACAAAGGGAGTTTGTCGCTAACGTCAACTATCACTCGTTAACGCCTCAGTTTGAAATAATGTTTTTCCCTTTTGGACAGCACAGCTAAATAATGTAACAGCTCCCCATTCCTGTTACAGTTTCAACAAATTATTTGATTTTTCTTCGTGCCACTCTAACTCTAAACTATTCCAATTTTACATGGTGGCGAGCATTACTTTTTATTTTTCGTAATTTACAGCATAATATCTTAAGTAGATTTAAATTTCCGGTTTTATTGATAAATTGTACGACTTAAAACTCTAACTAAAGCAGATAAAAATAGAATTAAAAGAAAAAATAAATAAATGGGGTCTAGATTATTAGTACAGGAACGAAAAGGTTTACGATTTTAAGAAAATGCTCCCTTTTTCATTACAATGATAGTTCATTCAATGATAATTAATGCAATAATACTTCAATAATATCCTAGGGTATACAAATATACGTAATAACTTTTAATGGGTTGAGGAATTAAAAATTCCTTTAGAAATTGAAAAATCGCTAAAAAGTTTATTCGATGATCAATAGTAACTGATGATTAATCAGTTTCACAACGTAAAAGCATACTAACAATACGACCCTTATTTGGTGAACATTACTATATGGAAATAAAGAAAGCAAAACCTTAAGACATTTAAAATAGAATTCCATCGAAGAACATTTGACTTACAATTTAACGACCTGTTAAACGACGAATAACGATCTGTTAAAGCAAGTCTACACACAGCCAATTGATGAATAATTCGGCCAATTGTAAAGAGTGAAAGTTTCTTGTATTTATCTCCCGAAACTCCTCAATACAGACTTATGTTAATTGCAATGAAAAGAAAAATAGGAGGAAAGCCAACTGGTGGCCGAGTAGTCAAGCCGAGTGACCGCTCCAAAACTGGTAAATGTTGGGTTCGAATATCGTAGCGAGCAAATTTTCAATTTTTCTCTATTTACGAATTCTTATTAACCCTAGAGTTGCTTAAAACTTTGGTAGTTATAAAGCGATTGAAAATAACAGTTAAAAAACGAAGAGAACGTAGAACAATCAAACGTAAAATGATATTATGGTTTCAAAAGATAAGTTCTTACAATAGACTAGAATCAGACAAACTAATGATATCGTCAGACCAGAGGAGAATCAAATATAACATTAATCTATATCTTAAAACTATATTAATTATAATAATAAAACCTAACGACAATTCCTATAAAATCAGGGAAAAATAAGGCTATAGGTCTTAAATAAGCGCTATGAATCTTCTAAAACTTGATAAAAATCGCATTTGACTCAGTGAAGAGCCACGTACAGTTTTTGGAGACGCATTTGCCTACTTTTGATATAAATATAGCATGCCACAAATAAATTTCTACCACTAAACTAAACTAGTGATTCCATATCAATTTAAAAAGCTAGGAAATTTCTTTTTTCACTTATTAGGTGGTTATAAATCGTTAATAAGATTAACTTCCAATTTTGTTAATCATTTTGCTTTCCAATGTAACGTTGAACGTTCTAAGTTTTAGATTAGTAAGACAAGTAGTAAAGTTAGTAGTTTAAGTAGCAGGTTTAATTTTTTGATATTATAATCCATTGATTTTGTCAATAAATATACTGTTTACATTACTTGACAATAAAGCTTTAAAGCTTAAAACAACTTACTAAACTTTAAGGCTATTAGATAAGTCCTGCATATATGTATTCAATAATATAAAAAGAGATTTATGTAAATTAAAAAGTTACGAATAATTTCAAATGGGAACTGTGTGTTCAATTCTAAAAAAATTAGTGAAGATGGAAAATGATTCTTTTTATGTGAAAAATTGATTCCAATTAATGTTGCACAAAAAATCAATACATCTGTTATAAAATTTAAGCTTCACTGATTTTAATGAAATGGTTCCGAGTTTGTTATCGAAAAATTCCTCTTATTTTATGTTGTGATTGCAATCAAAAATTGTTCAGTAATCGGTACGCCATTCGAAACTTTCGATTAATTTCAATAAAAATATATTTAAGAGAAGTAATTTTTAACTTTGTGTTTATATTTTTGTAATCGGTACATTTGCGATAAATTTCATAATATATATATTTTATGCATATATTTAAAATTAAAGTTAACAGTCGGTAACAAATTACAAAACAAGAAGTCAATTAAGTCAATTAAAAAGGCTAAAATATAAAAAATAATATTCATATTAACTTACCAGCTGCTACGATTCTTAACGGGGAAATAGGTATAGAGACTTCGAAAAATTTAAGAAATATTTCTTCCGCAATCGTTTTTAAAATTATTTTAAAATATATTTTTAATATTCTAAATTAAAATTGCAATTCATTCAAAAGTTATAAGCTATTATGTGAGTGCTATTCGGTACAGAGTCTGAATGTGTCACGTGTAAAATGGAGTAAAAGGTCGAATATGGTAGCTTCTCCGATACTCCGTGATTTTTGAAGAAAAATGTTTGAAAATTTCAGTCAATGTTTTTCACTGTATGTTTAAATTAACATAAATGTTTTAATAAAATATATTTATTCCTTATATGTTAAAAAAATCATGTAAATTACGCTAAATACGTCATCTTACACCTATTTACCCCTTTTAAACACTGGAGAATAGTAAGTAGTTTTACCAAATTTTTTGAGCCTGCGCCTTTGTTGGAAGGAAATTGCGAGAATTAAGAGGAACAGCAATGAATACAGGAAGAGTAAATTGGTGTTATTGTCCTCTTCTTTCTGATTCACAATCGAAATATTTTACATTAACAATTTTCAAAATTTTGAGTTCGTAATAATGATTGTTTACAAGAATGTAAGTATTACACGGATGGCAAACTAAAATATATCCAATTTTCGGCTTTTTTTATTACCAATAATATATAAATTCGGCTTCTTCCTATAGAAAACCCTGTTTTTGAAACTGAGAAAAAGAGATCCAACATTTGGTAATAATCGGAATCAAATAATTGTAAGCAGTGATCATTGATATGCATAAAAGTATCAATTCTAAAGGAGAATGATCCAAAATAGCAAAGTAAATCTTACTTAATTTATGAATGGAATTGGCTTACATTTTCTTTATGTCGTTATTACCAAAACTTTCCGTCTTGATTTAATACAGAAGTGAAATACTTTGGAGACCATTCATTTGTAGTATCATTGATTTTGCTTTGATGTATTTGTTTAAGTACGAAAATTATTTTTGCAACTCCAGAAATATATTTTTGCAACTCCAGAAAAATATTTTTCAATTTTGTCTTATGGTATTAAACTTCAGTTTTTGATTTTAAAACACTATTTTTTTTTTTTGGTTAATAGTGATGCAGTTGTATTACTAAACTTCACTATTTTATAAATACCTAATTTTTGTTTTAATAACATAAATAGATTCTATAAAGAGATTTATCACAATATATGTCTTTTTGAATTAAAAAAAAAACTGTTAATCTATATCGATTAGGGATTGCAATGCCGAACCAAAAGTTTAATACCGGTAGTAGGAATTTTAGAAAAAGAAAGAGAACACAGGTGTTTTATTGTTGTGTTTGCCAGATTAATTAGGGAGATCAAATATAACAAAAAATCATTTTAGCATTGATAAATATTTTATTTATTATTTCCGAGTCAAAATTAAAAAATTAATGAATAATAATGTATGTCCTAAGACTCAATTTCTTTCTTGATTACGTTGCGTTTCAACAGTTTTTGGTTGTCACCATCAGGTAATAATTATTAAAAAATAATTGACAAAATAATCCTTACCAGATAGCCAAATACTGTTGAAACGTATCGTAATCAAGAAAGAAATTGAGTTAGAGGACAAACATTATTATTCATTAATTTAAAAAACCATTTGTTACATACTAACAATGACAGTATATAATCACAAAAAAGTAAAGGAGCAAGACCCTCGTATGAATTTAAATCATAAAAAAGTGTAAATAGCACTATTAAGTCTATGTTACTATTACAAATTTTTGAAATGTGATCTTAATAAACAGAATGCATAAATTGTACTGCCATTAAGCCTGGAACGTAATTTTGTGCAAAAATTATAAGCTGTCGAAATCGCTCTTTCATTATATACGCTAGTTGGTGGTATTGTTAGCAAGACGGGATATAAATTTATTCCAAGTTTGTTCTTTTAAATTATTAATCACCAAATAAATCGAATACCAGTCAGATGATTTTTGATACGTCCATTTTGTGTCCATTTCCAACTTTGTATTCATAGCAAAATTAATTTCACCCGTTAAGATGATTTAAAAACAAAGACGTATACTATTTTGGAGGAAATTATTATTTTAGAGGAAATTATTTAAAAATTTCTTGTAAATGTCGAGAAAAGAGTATATAAACTTATGAATACTGATATTATAAAATTTTACAAATGGTTCAAAGTACTGGTATTTGGTATTCCGGTATACCAGTATTGCAATCTCTAATATCGATGTATTTCCATTTTATGATGACAGTTTTAATTTTTGTCTGCTCACGCCTTTTACTAAGAGGGATTTTAGTTACCCAAACAAAGCAAACAATAAACAATGCATAATATAAAAAAGGATTAGGTAGGGATTTATTTGATAATAAGAGTTCATATTTTTAAAACGCAAATACTCGATAACATTATAACTCGAAATATCTCACAAATACGCATTAAATTCATAACAAAATTACCATCATAAAATTATTGTTAAGTTTTTAACGATTGTCCATTAAAATTTTAGACACGTTTACATAAATTTTATACTTAAAACGAAATGTCTATTTTCCGTTCACATACCTCCTCTTTTTCTAAAATACAATGTAAATTTTATACAAACAATTTCCACATATTCAAAAAGGGTGTTAACACAAAAAACACCAAATCTCATTTTCAATTCGACGCAACATAGTCGTCTATTCTCGCTTATCTGACAATGACTGTACAAAATAATCATTTTAATTTCGAACAATATGTCAAACCCGGTCTTTCCATTCCTGTTTAAAGGGTATTCCTTCCCATCTCATGCGTTGCTTCGTTTCATTTACTTTTATTCATACTGCCCATTGTATTTTATTACTTTTAAATCTTATCTGCTTCTCTAATAAAATATCACATCTCTTTTACTTTCCCCATTTTTTACTGTTTGCTTTCTTTAATATATTCTAATTTAAAAATAAGTGGAAATCCTTGCGTTTTTTTCTCATTTATTTTTTCACAAAAACGCTATAACCAAGACTGAAAATTATGATTGCTGTAATATGAATTAAGCGTATCGTTTTCATGATTTTCCGAAATTAATGCCATATTTATGTACATCATTTTTCTTAATGAATTCGGCGCTTTACTTTATCACTAAATAAGTATACTCATAAAAATGTAATCAACTTAATACAATAACTACAAGACCATGTGCATACAACTTCAAGTATGCAGTCACAATTTCCTTAATATTTACTATATAACGTAGCAATATCTATTATTCATATGATTTGAATGGAAATAGTAATCAGAAACATAGTGAAATTGGCTATTTAGCAAATTAGGAACCAATTTAAAATGTCGCTTAAATGCTATGTGGAGTGAAGCATTACATAAATGAGAAACTTGAATTTTAAATAGAGCTTAGAAATATGATGCCGAAGATGAATAGAAAAAAAATAATGAATTAAGTGAGTCACAAATGTAAAAGTGTTGAAAATGTATTAACAATATGGGAGCAAAAAAAAAAAGGATAATTTAATGCACCATATTTTAAGAGGAAATGAGAGACAAAAGATTGAAACTTGGTGTTGTATAAGGAAAACAGGAAGATGCCAAGAAAATAGAAAGAAGACGACTTAGTATCCTCGATTTATTGAAACGAGGAATACACTACACCAATTTAAAGAACCTTACAAGCGATAGATGACCCTGCAGAGGAGAATTCAACCACGTAAGACTAAACCTGCAGTTAGACAGAGAACAGAAAAAAAGAAGAAATCTTTAATTTTTAATTATCAAGAGCTTTTAATTAATGAGTATGGTTCCAGTTGCTTTTTTCGATTGCCAAGCAAATTTCAATGGTGGATATTAAGAAGAATTGAATTTTTCTGCATTCGCCATGTGGTGAGTTACAAAAAACAATGATCTCTTGCGTTCAACGCAATTGTTATAGCAAATTATAGCAATTGTTACAAATATACTAAAAGGACAATTTAAAACATATATTTGGAACCCTTGAATTACATCCACTTGAATGATACTCACATAATACATTATTAACTCACATAAGAAAAAACAATTCTAGCACAAGCCTACTGGTGACCGAGTAGTCAAGGTGACCACTTAAAAACTGGTAAATGTTGGGTTCGAATCTCGTAGTGCGTAAATTTTCAATTTTCTCGATTTACGGAATAATGGATTTTAACGCTAGAGTCGCTAAAGACCATATAGTAGCTACAAAGCGATGGTAAATAATATCAACCCTATCACCCAAATTAATCCAGTATATCACTCGGAAAACACAGAACCCAAGAAAGTTCTTGGTAACACCCGTATTTTGTCTGTATAACTGTTTTTACCCCATTAAAAAAACGTTAAAGAGGGAAAATACAAGGAACCAGAAACTCTGTGAAAAAATAGTGACAAAACTTAATAGAAGTGTATGGTGTGTCAATAATATTAATTTGATTTTAGTGATATTTTTTCTCAAACCGATTGTTTTACGTACGTTTTTAAGTATGATTTGTAAGTTGGATTACTGAAGTTACAATAGAACAATTCCAGCGGTTTAAATTTGGGTGATTGATATAAATATTTTACCTTTACATTACAACTATACTACATATCTACATTCACCTTACCTTACCTTACCTTATCTACATTTAATCAACAAAGATTAGTATTTGGTTCCAAATTGAAAAGATTGTAATATGCAATATATCGGAATGAATATAAAATTAAATATAAAGGAATATGGGAAAATATTAAGTCATCGTTGAGAATCGATTATCCCTGGTATAAACATCTTGCCCGTCTATACTTTTACAAATGTTAGTGATGCCATCTTTTCCTACAAAGTTTACAGTTCTTGAACAATACTTACTCCATTGGGAATCACTGATGTACCTATACTTATTGTATAGTTTTTTGAAAAGTTTTTTTCCAAAAAAAGACAATTTCTAAAAACTTTTGTTTTTGTGTTTTTTGCGCGTATTCTTGACTTTAATATAGTTATAACTTAAATGCATTTTATCATTTTTAAATGCATAGAGAAAATTATTCAACAATTTGTAACAAAAAATAGAAAATATTTTTCTTTTGTTTTTACTTTGATCGTATGCTTGCTAAGATTTTTAACGCCTCTAGAGTAACAAAAATCCAAAATTCGAGAAATATTGAAAATTTGCACGATACGAGCTAGAACCCAACACCTACCAGTTTTGGAGCGGCCACCTTGACCACACGGTCACCATTAGGCTAGCAAATATTTTTTTTAAATTCTAACCAGAAATAGGTGGGTACTAGAATTTAATTATTTCTTTATTTATGTTGATTTTCATGCAATTTATCCAATATATCAATGAATACGACTGCTGGATAATTAATCAGCTTGATATATGTAACAATAAATATGAAAAAAGTTCAATCACGATAAACAAGATTTTACAATTATGAAATTTATCATGCATAGAAATTGCATAAAAAATATCTGCACTACCATAATAATAAGTTGTGTTCTTTCATTACAAAATTCTGAAAACTTCAACAAGCTTTGATAATAATGCCATTAAAGTACAAGTTAACAATTTTTTCGTATTTAATTTACTTTTTTGATCTTAAAAATCGAAAATTCAGCTTTTATATGCTCTAGTCACAACACTTTAATAATACCTTTGGGATAGGTAAATTACAGTTTTTATTGCAAGTTTAGTAATAAAATATGTATGAATTGAATGCGGAAACAATCAACTCGATTGATTAAAATCAGAATTGTTGCACTTGTAAAACAAAAAAAAATAATCATCAAAGTCCATTCAAGCAGTTCAAAGATTTCTCGTAAAATCCATAAAAATGTTATTTTCTTCATTTAGCTACGTGTAAAATCCATACATGTGTCCTTCAGCTATTTTAAATATCAGCGCCAATTCTAGTTCTAGTTCAACCACTTATTTGCATTACTAATGTCGCAATCAAACCAGTTGTTTTTCTTTCTCAAATTTTCCGCCTAGTTTGCTCATTTCGATTAGTGTCAAGGGTGATTTAGCCTTTCATCACTATCTTTTGCTAAATAAGTCATGAGGTTGCAGATCGCTTATAATGACCTCTAGTTAGGTTCAAAACTTCAAAAAGACAGGTCATTCATTTTGAATTAAAATCATAACAATCTCGTTTTTAAACTGTTTACAACTCGTTTTCTGAACAAAAAATCATAATTAGGCTGTTTGAAGTCAAAGAAGCAATTCTCCATGCGCTACATGAAGAATAATAAAAGAGGGTTTTATTTAAATTCGTGGAATTAGATTGAGGTATCTGTCAAGAGTTGTGATTTGTGGATGCCATTCATCTTTGAATGTTTTAAATCGAACAAATCTTAAAAAAGTATCATGTACATATATTTCTCGTACGTAAACTTTAAATCTTATATCCTCTATGAATACTACGAATTATTTGTGATTCATGTTTTTATTGAGTTATCCAGGAAAAAAAACCTCTTTTTTCAATAGAATTTATTACGTACTAAATACTAATGAAGTAAAAAGTTTTACAATAAACAGAAAAGCTTTTAAAATAATGTTGTAATCTTAAAAAATACAAAAAAGTGTATACTTTTCAAAATTATTCGTTTGAAACATGAAAATTATAATTGTTTGGTCTCTCATAAAGAAAATATAGATCTTTGATTACAATTAAAAAAGAACTGACATTATCTCTTATAAATAGATAGACCATATCTTTAAGACATCTTGTTGATAAATAAAAATGTATCTGTTAGGTAAGTCCTATATATTTATCTTATGTACAATGTACATATATTACGATTCATAGGTGAAAAATGCACATGTTTTCTACATGAGTCTGGTCAATGAATCCGAAAAAATAGGGGTACCCATGCATAAATTCCCAACTAGTTGAAAATTAGTATGAACATTCGAGACACCATTATAATGAAATTGTGAAAAGATCAATCCCATGAGTGTTAAAAATTTTATGTAAGGTCAAATTTCGCAAAAATAAGTTTTTTGGATTTTTCAGCGAAGCGGAAGTTTCTTGATAAAAATTCTTAAAACAAAAATTGCAAAATATGCAATGATCTATAAAAATTGTTCTTACATCTTTTTTCTTTAAAGTAACCATTTCTGAGAAAAAGCGATTCTAAAATTGACTTTAGTTGTATTCTCCATAATAAGCATGCTACGCAGATTTGTATAGTACCAGGTTCAAATGTGGTTTGGTAATCAATTGAACCCAGAAAAATGGGGTTGGAAGCTAAGTAAATAATGTGTTGGATCCAATCCACACTACCTCCAGCTGCACCAGAAAATCTCGTTAATACTATGTTTTAAATAGCAAAAGGGGGTTTAACTCAAAATATGGCTGCAGAAAAGTTAGCTCTGGTGTTTAGCTTAGCCTTTTGGTGGCGGAGTGGTCAAGGTAACCACTTCAAAACTGATAGGTGCTAGGTTCAACCCTCGTATCGAAAATTTTTGATATTTCTCGATTACGGTTTTTTTATTAACCCTAAAGTCGCTAGTGATCTTGGGAGTTATAAGGCCAGTTATGTTCAAATGTTGAATCTTCAACTTTAAACAATACTAATCCTACCAAATAACTAACCAATAAGCTTTAAAAGCATCATGAACCTAAATATTTTACGGAGTAAAAAAATAAATATTTTTACTATATTTTAGTTACGGAGTGATCCAAACTACTTGATGACCACTGAGGAAGATTGCTTGGCAATCGAAATACGTATCTGGGCAATACGTCACGAATATTTTTGTATGAACTTTTGTTCAAATTTATGTTTATGGTATGATTTTTATAAATTATTATATTAAATTATACTACATAAATTGAACTGCAATATATCTTATATATTGTATACACAGTATAACTGTTCAAAGTTAGCGAAAAAATCTTATTTTAGAACTTCTACATTTTAATGTTCTGAAAATTGTATAATATCAACTTCACATTGATAATTTTGGTCTTAAATAAACTTTCAATCTCCTTCTACTTAATCGTGTTCCTCCTCCTTTAAGGAGATTGGAAATTATTACGGTCAATTTTTGGTTGATGTAGTGGCACGTAATAAGTGGATTAAACTGCAAATCGAACCATTTTCGTAGATTTTTAACCAGAAAGTATTTCTATATCCTATGCTTGTTTTCTCATAAATCTTGTATAGTATGAAACTTTCTAAAGAAAATCACAAATAATATAAGATAAAATATGTAGATTTTGATCAAAAACAGGAATATTTGATAAGCGTGATGATTGTATTCGTTTTTATTTATACTACATGAAAATGGCAAGTCATGTATTTGCACTATTAGATTTCAGTTTATTCATAGAATCCAAATCCAGTTCTTCCGACACCAGTAATCCAATTCGGCAATTTTTACCAGTTTCCATTTATTCAAATACGTAAAATCGAATATTGTTCATTTGAATTTTCCAAAAAGCGTTACTTTCTTTTTGAAAATATGAACAAAACAGAAAATTTAATGTATTTATCATAATGGTATAATCTTTCAGTATACCGTACAATCATTAATTACTTTAAACTAATGCACTAAAAGGATTAAAATCTTTAAACATCTATGCATTTACGACAAAAAGTTATTTAAAGCAACGGTATGATAGTGCAAGTGCCTAAGCAGAGAAAATAAATGATATTTTACCATTACGAGATAATATAATTATCCGCCATAAATATTGAACAAATTAAACTTGAAAATAAACATTCAAGTGTTATAATTTTCTTTGTCTTCCTATTCTTTTTTGCTATCAAATATCAACAAGAAAATAATTTAAATTATACCTTTTTATATCCTATTACAAAGTTGCTAATTAAAAATATGACGGTAAAGAAGTTTTAATTTAAAATAAAACAAAATTAAGACAAAAAAATTATTTAAAATATTTGGAATTTACAAAAGAAGGAATAAAGAAAATTTTATCAAAACTACAAGGAAAATAAAACTCTAAGGACACTGGAAGCTCATTTGTAACTCTTTAATGTAATCGTTATACTAGTTTTTATGTTTATAAAAATAGGTTCATGTCTTGACTATTTCATTCATGAAATTTCTTATTGAAATTATTTAAAACTTTTGCTTTTTTTTTGTTTGTTTGATTAAATTATCATGTAATTTTTATTATTTTATTAAAAAAAGGAGTGTTAATTTTAAACAAAATTTATATTATTTAAAAAAATTAAATCTTATAAAAATGTTATTATTTATCATATTTCAAGTTTAAAATTGATTAGTAGTCATTTCATGTTTTCTTCATCACAAATCACATGTATATTTATGAAACATTTTTGAAAAAGTAAATGTCACTTATAATTTTATGGAAAAGAAACTTATAAAGAAATAATAAATTTCCCTTCAGTAAAAATATTGAAATATTTAACTTCCTGTTAAAGCATCTTATTCTTGTTAATGGTTTTTTTAATGTGAAATGATGAAACAAATATTTAATTGGAATTTATTTTCAAACCTAGGAAAAGTTAGTATAGAAAAAATAGAACCAACAAAATGAACTGAACCAAGTGAAGTGAAAAACGATAAATGAAATAATCTTTTTTTAATTTTAATAACTTAACTTCCAAACTAATGTACATAAGTAATTAATATCGAGTCGGCGCCACACTATCGAACACGCAAATTATTTATTTAAAGCATGGAAAGGTGACAATGGAAGACCATTTTACAATACCGTGCGATTGGTACTTACGATCTATATAATATTATTTTTATTATAAATATTATTTTATTATTTAGTGTGAGTCTTATTTTTTTAAACTCTTCTTATAACTGTTGTTGATTATTTATTTGGTACCGACTCAAAATTAGTTATTTAAATATAGTATTAACCGATTACACATCCAATAATAAAATACTATTCTACTATATTTTAGTTTTAAGTTCGATCCTTGTATCCAGCAAATTTTTGATATTTTTCAATTGTGAATTTTTATTAATCCTAGAGTGGCTAAAGACCTTAGTTGTAATGAAGCATTGGTAAAAAAATGTTTGGGTGTAATTTTAAAAATAAACTTCCAAAGAAAACGAAAATTGAAGAAGATTCTTTATTTTACCTTCTAGTGTATTATCTTAGTGCATATTAATTAAAGTAAGCTCATTGTTGCATGCATTTAACTCTCGTTTTGATAGCAAATATACAACATTTAAAATAATCATTATAAATTAAAATTATACAAAAAAATTAATTGCAAAAGCATGCAATGATTCAAATAGTTGAAATAATTACCATTATTTTATTTTCAAATAAAACAAATGAAAATCATTAAAAAATGTATTCAATAATATGTAATCAATCGACCTCGGTGGCTTGTCTAAGTATTTATTTTTTTTTTAAATTTTTCAGCAGTGAAAATATAAATCATTATTACAAATACTATTTTTTTTCTTAAAAATAATTTAATGCAAACATTTCTATGGCTTAAAATATATTAATCTTAAAACTGTTACAAAACTTTCAATATCTATACCTAGCATAATTATACTGAAAGGAAAACTTATACGTTGGTATTTCGTCAAGGGAATGTAGAAAATACTGCAAGACTTTTTGCAAGTTTTTTAATTTAACAGCCAAATCATTGAAAAACTTTTGCTTATCAAGATATTTCAAATAATATATAAACCAGAACTGTCAATAGAATAGTTAGTAAAAATAAACTAAATGATAAAAATTTTAATGAACAATGACATCATTAATGGTAATATTTTTTCACGGCATTAAAAATTTATTTTTTTAAATAATAATTGATTAAAAATATAACGTAATGCGTCAAATGTAATTTTGTTATAATATTATTCTATACTCATATAATCCACCGAAATATATTCTGTAACTAACTGAATATGGCAGATGTTATCTTGCTAGTTTATTTTATAATAGCTGTAAATAAAATAAATAAATTGAATTTTATTTATGATTTTAATAATTAAAGATTAAATTATTATTTTTTGCAATAGAAAAATGTAGATAAAATTTATAATTCCTCTAAGCTTATGTATTTTTTTGAGTTTACTTTTCAAACTTACTATTCGTGATTATTAAAATTTCCCATTAATTACTAATTTATATAACGATAACTTGTTTTTATTATAGTTTCCTAATAACTCTACTCATTGTTTTCGATTCATAAAACCAAAAATGTTCTTTTGATTGTATCCATAATAATAATAATGAAATAATGTACTAATTTCATTTGATTCTAAATAAAAAATAACAATTTAATGAAATCATTTTCGTGAAACATGCAAAGCACCTTTTTTATCGACCCATTGCACCTACTGCATTTACCTTCAAAACATAATTTTTTCAATCTTATTGAGAGAAAAATCTCTGGATCATTGAAAATATCGATTTTAGCGCGAAAAAACCTCCCTGCACAATCCGCAGCATTCTTCATTGCACCTTTTGATGTGAGACTCTTTTGAGTCTCTGAATTTAATAAAAGCATGCAGGTATATGAATACAACGTTGTGTAAAAAAATTAAAATTATCGGTTTAGGCCTTTGAGAGATTTGCGATTTTTGAACTCACGAATATTATACATTTTTATATATTGTCACAGCCTTGAGGAGTTCGAATATGTGTGAGTGTTTGGTCTGGTATCTGACTTCCCGTTGCGCACAGCAAGGTACTTGTATTCGCCAATTCTGACTTGTACAATGAATCGGATGTTCTAGGAGGGATTTTAATTTGAAACATAAAAGATAGACATTTCCATGTCTAAAAACACGAGAAAGTTTTTGAGATTAGAACAATTTTGCAAGAAGCTTTAGTAATTTTAGTTATTATCTAAGAAGATTAACGGCTAAGAACAGACACAATAACAGTAAAAACACATAGTACAGTGAAAAAGTGCATTTTTGTATTGTGTTCTAAATGGAATAACATTAATAAATAAAATTAAATGCAATAATTATTACTTTAACAATGGTTTCATTGTAAATAAACAAATGTTTAGTATTAATTAAAAAAATGAAATTTTTGTTACAAATATACTACTGTAGTATATTTTAAACACAAATCTAACAAACCTAGTCAACATAAATCTTAAAAACATAACAATATATAGATAACTGTTGTAAATATTTTATAAAATATTATGACATGTAGATAATATTCATTTACAAATGAGGTGTACAGATATTAAGTTTATGAAATGATTGTTTAGTTAGTAATGGGTAATTCATTCTAATTGGTGCCAAAATATATAGTTGAAAGTTAGTTTTAATCGTTTGAGATAGAAAAATGCTATTTTTGGTCATTTATATCAAAACTAATCATTTACCATACCTTTCTCTGTGGAATATAAACAAAAGTATTAATAAAAAAGATACAACCAAATTGATAAATTATTGTACATGGAAATTGTAGCAGTTGTTTTTTTTATATTTTACTTCAATTCGTCTATATTTTTGAAATGTTCCACCTCAGAACTACCGTCTTGAGAAGTATACGTACCTATAACGTTTCATTTTCCCCCTTTTTCTTTCCTATTAACATAGCGAAAATTTCTAGGTCTGTTTAATGGTATGTTATGAGGGATTAATGTTCGTTTGTCGCTCAATTTAATTGGCACTCCATTTTTCTACATAGAAGTAATTATTTTTGGGGAATATTAACGCCGAAAAAACAATTGTTTATTAGACCATCGTAAAGTTTTTATTGGACGCTCGAATACAAAAATGTCATTAAAACAATCGCAAACTTATATCGTTAGTTATTAATCAAAATTAATTACAAATTATAGTTTTATATCCAAGAAAATCCAGTTGTAGTCTCAAATATGTGAAAAATATTTATTTTTTATTTAATTCTATTCACAGTTTTTATAGGTTGGGAAAATTTTATTACTTGTTTTCCGTCAAATCTCTGTAATATTATCCTAATGTGAATATCGGATGATTCATCTAGACGGTCTTTTTTAAAAGTTAAATTAATAAAATTAGAAAAAAAAAATAGCACAATTAATTTAAAGAATAATTTTTGCCGAGTATTTGTTATAACATTTATTATATTTATATTTAAGATTTTTATTTAAATAATTATTTCATTCAAATATTGCCTACTACAATTAACATGAACCCATTCTATGTGGTATTTGGCGAATAGCGTGAGAAATGTTGGCTCACAATTCTTCATTCGTAACTGTCTTTTATTTTTTTTTCATAACGCCGCTAAAAAAGTATTACTTCAAAAAAATGCATTTGGATAATTTGATATGGCTTAAGCGCCATCTGACCAAAAAATCATAAAGAAAAACGGACCTCTAAATTTTAATTTTACTACCAGATGACGATTCAAATTAAATACTTATATTAACTCAAAATTTTCATTGAGGAATAAATGCGTTAAATATTTTTCCTGATTTTTTTAATTGGGGATTAATTTGATATGTATTTCATGTTTTCATTCTGGTAATGGTTGATAACTTGTAAATATAAGTTATTATGAAAATACAAAACACTAATTAAACATCAAGTTATCATAAAAAGAAAGCTTTAATAGCAATTAAACAAATTATTTATCAATGTACATTAATTACTCAGTGGAAACAGTTTTAATAAGTAGTTATTGAGCTAATCAAGAAATGCTCAATTTAACAAATATGAAGTTTTTTACCTAACAATTAAGCAATTATAGCGCTATCGTAAAACAAGGTATCAAGGATTAGAGAAATATCAAGGTAAACATTGCAAAAAAAAGCTTCAAAAATTGTGTTTAATGTGAATAACATAAAATGCATTAAATTATGCTTTAGGTTCAGCAGTACCTATATTCTAAATTACCTTATATTCCATATCAGATATTAAAAATTTTGTTAAAGAAGATATAGTAGCTTTAAAAAAACCGACAATCATCAAATGATGATTTTATCTTTATAATTCACAATATTTTGTGAACTGAAGGACTACTTAAATAAATATTATTTTAATACAAACTCATAATAGTCTATATTTATGAACAAATAAGTTAATATTAAAAACATTTATCCTTTTAAGGATAATATTAAGAGATAGCTGTTAAAGTTAATATATCTTTGTTACTGAAATATTTTACTTTGGAGTATTATATATTGCTGTATGTTTAATACAAGTTCATTTTAACCCTTAATGATTTCGTTCTATTTATCATTTGTGATTTGTTGACTGCCATTCGTGCAAATATCTACTTTATGTTTACCAGAACAACGTAAACAGAAGATACTTCAATAATAACTGTAACTGTGAATTTATTGTTGGTATCTAACCATGATAATTAGAATAACTTAGTATAGGTATAACCTATAGGTTATATACCACAATTAGGTAGCTTAACAAATAAGTATCTCGTATTTATTTAACGAGGTCACTAAACTGTTCAAGGATATTTTATATCTGCCGTAAATGAAATATTTATATTTAACTTGATTAAAAATATCTTAGGAAAAAATATTAAAAACCGAACATATTTTTTTTAAATCCCATAACTCTATAAGGAAGTATTTTTTGAAAAAAATGTAATGAGCGGAAGATTTATTTTTTTATTATTATTTATCGTCGCTTTATAATTTCTAAGGTCTTAAGCGACTTATAATTAATCTTATAGTTACTATTAAAGTTATAATAGTTATTATACTTTTAGTTAATAAAAAATCCATAATCGAGAAAAAGTCGAAAAATTTTTCGATACGAGAATCAAACCCAAAACCTACCAGCTTTGAAGCGGTCACCTTGACCACCCGGCCGCCAGTAAGCAGAAAAAATTATTATTTATTGCTAAAGGAATTTTATTAATGATTTCCAAGCCAAAAGAAAATACTTCTTTAATCTACATATAAATTTTATTTTATAGCAATTGTTGACCAACAAAATTAAAGAAAAATACTCAGAAAAAAGTAAGGAAAAAATTTACGAAAACCGTTTCAAGTAATTGCTTTTTATTTAAAGATTCTTTTCACGGATAAACACGCTATTTCTCCTCGCTATAAAAAATAAGTATTTGCAAGCAGCAACAAGCCGTACTCCTCAACCTTCAGGAATAATTCCAGAACTGGAAAATAACAATCAATGAAGATCAAGTCCGTCCAAGAGACTTCACATGGTCTTTAGTACCAGAAGAGGTCTATATCCCCACTATAGCATAAACAACGAGCAGGTTCCCCAGAAGGAGGCTAAGTACCTTTGGAGCCTCTAGGTTCATTTGGACTAACGTGTCACCTGATGAAAATAGCATCGCTTCTAAACGACAGCAACTAAAGGCCATTCTGAGAAGCCTGTGGTAGTTGTTGAAACGTGATTCATGAATGTTCTTGGACAATAGATCTATTACCCTACAAAACAAACCAACAATCATTTCCATAACTATTCTGAATAAAACTCTAAAACCCGGTACGTGTAAATATGAAATTGGCTGATTTTAACTACATTTTTTTACTATTAAATCAATAGATATGAAACGACAAAAAGGTGCATGCATGTAAACAATGAATTTTAAAACCTGTTAAGGCCTTAAAAATAAATCGTTTTTGGAAAAAGGGGCCACATTTAATTTTAACAAATGATGAGTACCTACATTATAGATACCTATAAAATGCAACAGTGATGTTTCCAATAATAATTTAATAAAAAATAAAAAAGTTATGTCTTTTTGAGTTCCAAAATTAACATATAAAACAATTTGGAGATAATTCAAGGTTGATTTTACTTAAAAATTTTGACATGCAAAATATTATTTGGAGTATTCATAATGATTGAAATAGGAAATTATATGTATATTAGCGGAACTGAAAAACGTTGTCCTGTCCAAACGATGGATTTTAGTTTGGCTGGAATAATTAGTATAGTTTCAACAATAAAAAACTTTTCACCTTTTCACCTATATGGTTTAATTGGGAATCTAAATCATCCAGGATCAAATACACACATAAAATTTCAACAGAATAGGTCCGGTAATTTCGGAGGAGTTCAGCCCTGTACACATGTACCGAAGAATTATATACAGAAAGATATATTTACTTTAAAATTTAAATGTATAATTTTGACTTTAATTTATGTTTATTTTATATTTTGCGATTTTTTTTTTACTAAAACTTTAAAATATGAAAATAAACTCTATTTACGAACTTTATTAAAATTACAGTCGCTTAATACAAACAAGAAATAAAGAAAGGAGTTTAATTGCTTTCAAAGTTCTTTAATTTTGATTAGAGTATGTATGATAAAAATCTTAGGAAAATTTTAAAGGACAATCTCTACTGTTAATTTTCACACAATAACGTTCGTTAGAGATATATGAAACTATGTAGTATGAACCAATTTCTTCACTTGTTACAATTTTCTGGAAAAGCACTCTCTGTAATCAAAATTCATTTTTTTTAAATTCAACATTTCAATTTTAATCAAATTAATCAGTGAAATATAACTTTCATGAATTCTTGAGACACATTGAATTTGTTTTATTTCCAACAATTATATATTTCCAGCACTGTGAAATGTAATATAGTTACAGGTTTATATTGACTTATCCTTCTAAATTTAGAATGACAATATTCTCCAATAGAATAGAACTATATAATTTCACATCCATCACCCGTAAACATTTATGGTAAACATACGACAACATTTAATTAATACTACAATTCAATGTTTTGGTACAATCACCTCAAATCCACTTCCAAAACTCGGCTGTTAATATTAACAGATTAAAAATAGGAATTTTCTCCAATCTCATTCTACTTGAACTTCACAGTAATCATCCCTCGTTTCATAATTTTTTCAATTTTTTTTTGTTATAGTATTAACTTTAAATTAACAACCACAAACTTTTGAAAAAAAATGTTGATATACATTTCCACACTTATGTAAACTTATTTCAGCATATTTCTCCGCTTCGTAAAAAGGATAGACATAGGTATTTGCAGTTCAGAATTTAAAGTAGTGGAATGGAAATGTGAGAAAATAAATTCAAGTATCATTAATTAAAATGGGTTTGTCGGGCGTAAAATTCTCGGGAAAAAAATCTTAAGGACGAAAAAAAAGGAAAATAGAAAGTCGCGCTAGCATTATACTTAGGTATAGTATTCAAATTTTTAGGATGTATGTGGAAAGCTCATTTGAATGAAATTATCATTTAGCTTATTTGTAACGAAGAAGTATACATTTTTCCACTGAAATTATAATCTAGGAAATGGAAGATAGCACCAGAATAGAGCAAAGTGTTTTAAATATCAGAATTTAGTTTCATCATTGTTTTAGGGCTTCACATCAAAAGTCTATCACAAAATCTTGGTAAATTTTCACAACTTCTTTCTGATAATTCTTGTTGCAACTTTTTTTAATCTTTGACCCATTTTGATGTTCAACAGAGCGCAGATAGCTGAATTGGTGTGGTTTGATAATGTCCCTAATTTTTCATTCTCGACAGTTCTTTTATTGGTATTACGTTTTGGTCGTTGTGAAGGGTGTCGTTAGTTAGTTAGCACCACGGTCCATCAGCGATAGCTTGGAGAATTTTCGATTAAGTTCACTGGAGTACCGTGATACTTTAATAGCTTGCACAGATAGGAATACAACATTGTCCATAAAAACATCGATATTAGAACATCGATATTTTTATTAGTTAAATATCGATGTTAAAAACATCGAAGTTTATGAGTGATTTATCGATTTTTGGATGGTTTTTACCATCATTTGAATATTTTTATATATAATGCAATATTTCATAAATAATAAAATACTAAACCGTTAAATGTAAACTTCGTCAGTTTAAAATTTTACATCGTTAAATTACAATTTTACCTAACCTAACCTTCCATTAGCATCAAATCTCACGCGTTATATTGTAACTGATAGAATTCACAAATCTACACCTGTGACTAAGAGAAATATTTGTTTATGTGAGTAGCTATAGATCAGTGATTCCCAAACTTATTTGAACTATCGCCCCTTTCCAGAAAAAATATTACCCAGCGCTCTATCGATTTTTTATTTATTTTAATAGCAATTAATAAAGGATATAAATATTATTATAGTATTAACATTTTTCTAATTATTTTCTTTTTTATTTTATGCTTTCACCCCCCCCCTGGTTTCCTGCAGCATCCCTCCAGGGGGCGGTAGCGCCCACTTTGAGAATCACTGCTATAGATCATGGACGGGTCTGTGGGGTAGTGCTATGATAAAATATCGTTCGTAAAACATCACTCTTGAAGAACGATGGATAGTCGATGCTTAGAACTACAACATCAATATTAAAACATCGATATTTATGAACGATATATCGATGTTTGAAAAAAGCGATGTATCGTTTGCATCCTTACGTACAGATCCATATTTCAATTCCACCAAAAGAGTATAGTTATTGCTAGTAGACCAGTAAAAATTAAAAATTAAGCTCAATTTAAGTTAAGAGAATTTTTCCATGATTTTTTTTAGGCGAAAATTGTTTCCTACACATGTCTAGATTATTATGTGGTATTTTTTAAAGCAATTGAAGTCGAAAGAAAAAAAAACAGTAGTTAGAAGAATATTGAAGTCATTATAATTTTAATCGTACTAGAAACTTTATACTCATTTTTCTCAAAACGGAGTTTTTATAAACTGTCGCAGCACTTACCAGTTTTGGAGCGGTCATTTTAACTACTCGGCCGCCAGTAGGCTTTCTAGGCTTTTAATGGCCTTCAAAAAAAAATCTCAATAAACAGGCCGTTACACGAGAGAACCTAAAGATGCATTTTCATACAGTCGCTAGTCGCTCGTTCCTAGCGAAAAATGGGATTACGTGACTGAAATGTAACAAATGCGCCAAAATTTGAACGACAATTGTGGCTCTCTATTGAAAGCCATTGTACGTATATAACCTCTATATTGTATAGATATGTGTACATAATTACGAGTAATAAGTATTAATACTTGTAAGTAAACATTCAGCTTATGCATAGATAATAAATGTAATGACTATTAACTCTTTTTGGAAATGTATTAAAACAAAAAAATCAAGTCTGGAAAATATGACTTGTGTGGTAGTATCGACCAAAACGGACAAATAACTAAATAAAATTTAGCTTTATCGCTATGGATCGCTAAAATTTAACCTGTTAATCTACTATTTTAAAGCAAAAAAAATAACATGAAACTGCTTTCTACGAACATAGTTAATGATAACCTTACAAAACCAATTTAAAATTAGAACAACAATTTTTTTCAACAGTAAACAACAAGTAAAATATAAAATCCCATTGAAATTCTCCAGTAAAAATATGTTTCAAACTTTAATTGAATTGAATTTCACCGTGCAATTTTTTATAAATCAAAACAAGAATTATGAATAAAATGAATTTTTCAATAGCACGAAAAGTTTTATAGCGGTAAGTGTTCAAATCTCCTATTGCATATTAAAGCACAGGACCTATTGTGAAAAGAGCTCTTAAAAGTTTAAACTTTTGTCGATCTAGAAATTGTTTTGCAAATGCTTAAGATATTATATTCAAATTTAATTAATTTAAAACTAAAATGGATATTAGTGCTATAAAGTTAATAATAACAACATAACTTAAGCTAGTTTATGGTACATTAATAGTTTTAAATCTATGTAAATACTATCTATGTATTATTGATTATCCTCCTGTGCATATTTGATTTTTATACGACTATTTTAATGTTACGTTACAAGACATCTTATCATTGATAGGCTATGGCAATGTTAAAAAAATTATATTTTTGTTTTTAATGTTGAAAATTACTGGATTGAGAAAAATGATTTTTAGTTATTCATTTTTTAGAAATATGAGCTTTGATAATCAAAGAAAATATGAAATGTTTATTCACGATTTTATATTTTTGATATAGAAAACAAAAAACATTGTTTTTCTTTCATTAGAAATAAGTACTTTGAAAAATTAGAGGAAAGATTTTTTTAAATTATTTGCATTACTTATTATTTTTCCGAAAACGAATTGTAAAAATAAAATTTTGACAAAAGAATGCAAAAGAATGCGGTTTTGAGATAAAAGAACGAATCTCTAATATGAAGCTTTCAAAGAACTATATTTTTTTCATATATGCAAAATAAAGGCGCAAAACGTTTGCAGAGAAATAATTACTATGATGTACTTAAGGAGAAAAAAGTTTTCCCTACGTAAATCTGAATTGTAATGTAAAAAAAGTGGTGAAAAAGATATGTAAATAAATAGTAAATTTTCCTGATGTGAAAAATTGGAACATTTGCGTACTTTCATATTTTGCATAACAAGGGTGTTTAAAAAACGGAATGACGTCAAAGCGTGTAGCTACAGTAGGCATCCTTTTGTTACACTTCAATATAATCTTTGATCTACTAATCAATTATAAAAATTCCGTTCCATTTTTCTGCTTTCAAGATTGCGTTTTCAGGATATATTAATCAAATAAAAAAAAATGGTTTCATAACGATTAAAATCGTTGCGAGAAAAAAAACAATTAATTAAATATTATTTCTATAGGTTTTTTTTAATTTTTGATCTTTATCAAATCAAAGCATGCTTTGAATATCAAACAAAAAAAAACGAAATGTCCAAAGCTAACTTTGATCGAATATAATTCGCTTGGACGGCATAAATTTTCCACGTTCTGGTTATGGCATAGAAAACACTCGATGATCGAGAAAAGGAAAATCGCATCCGTTGTGATAATCGAAAACATACAAGTGGCGATGACAGACTGATGATATTTAAGAAAATCCACCCCCAACCCCTTGAAAGAGGTAGATTTGTAAGACGTTTTGTTTTCCCGAGACGATTTTTCTCGAATTCATCTTGAGGTTTGAATCGAAACTGTTGAGGGAGATCGCATTTTCTTCATCATCGTTCAGAAACCTTCGATGAAAAGAATGTTACGGTCACACATTCATAGAGCGACGTATTTTCAGACATCTGCACGTATGAAAAAGAGAGAAAAAGAAAGAATTATTACAAATGTAAAACGCCTGTGGACTTGCATAATTAATTTGAAAAATCCACCAGATTCAGGATATAAAAAGCGAAATTTATAGAGGCATTGAAATCATTTTATCGTGGTATCGTGCTTAGTGAGAAAGTGGAAACAATAGTTACTTAAGAAAAATAACAAGAGGAAATATTAACATTTTGCTTTATTTTCAAAGAAATAAAAAAAAATGTTCACAATTTCTTCTTGGATTAGCCAAAATCCTTGGCCACTTTTATCAGCCTCACAATTAGGAATTCAAAATATTTTAATATTTTCGGTTATATTTACATTCCTTACATGGTACATTCAATATCGATGGAGCAGGCGTCGTTTATATGAAATATCAAATAAATTAGATGGTCCAAAATTGGTACCGTTTTTTGGAAACGCGTTATGGTTTGCGGGAAATACAGAAAGTACAAGAGCAAACAATAGTAAAAATAAAATTTTGAATGTTTGTTACTGAAATGTGTGATTTTTGTAGATATTTTGCATTCGATTCGAACAATTTGTGCAACGTGGCCAACACCTAGTCGAGTTTGGTTAGGAACGCGACTTTATATTCCAATTGCAAAGCCGAAAGATTTAGAAGTGATTCTAAACAAGTGTTTGAAAAAAGATGAAATGTATGTCCATAGTCAAAGTGTTACGGGACAAGGGTTGTTTAGTGCGGAATCAGGTGAGATAATTCATTTATCCTAAAATTTACAAGCTTTTGATTAAAACAGAGAAAATAAACCTATTGATCTCACAAATTTACATATATACCTAATTTTCTTTTCACACGAACTTGATTTAACACGAGTTAAAAAGAAAAAAATATCTTTTTACACGAATTGTTTCGCTTTAACACGAATTTTTGTGTACGCACGAAATAAATTCTAAAGTCAAATTTACCTTTTTTTTTCTTTGATATTATTTACTGCTAATTCTTTTTTACACGATTTTTTTGGAAACATATCGATCGTGTAAAAAAAGACTTGTATATAAGAAAATTTTACGAGTATATACATAATTACATAATCTTCAATATTCCTAATTTAAGAAAGTATAGGAATAGTGTTTGTTGAATTTTCTACAGTTTTATCATGTTCATTTTTTTATTTAATGTTTAAACGTATTTTAAAACAAATTTAAAAATTACTTTTTTATGTTTCCGTTTCAAATTTAATGGTATATGATCTTAAACATCATTATAATTTTCTAAGCGTTTTCGGTATAAATATTAATTTTCTTATGAGTTAAAAAATAAAAATTATCTTATTTCTTTTTCTTATAATTGTATAACGCATGCATTCTGTATCAATACTTTTAAATTTCAAGACACCAATTATCCTTAATTCATTGATATCTATATATAAAACAAAGTCTTGTTAGTTAGATAGTTAATAACTAAAGAATAGCTGGACCGATTTTTATGATCTATGATTTGTTGAATGCGTCTACGCCTAGATTAACAAAGCAAGATTTAGAATATCTGGAAAATTATGAAAAAATGAGTTTTTAAATAAATTAAGTTTGGCATAATCCATAATTGTTTAATAACGTCACGCAAACTTATATATTATTTGTAGTCATTGATGCCTGTGGTTTGCGAAAAACGCATGAAACCGTTTCAATTTGACTTCTTTATTTAATGAATTTTAGTGTCAAATTTATAATTTGATCCAAACTTTTTGCCAGTGCTATTAATAAATCTGATTGCAAGAATTTTATAATGAACAAAACATTTTATAATACAACATAAAACCAATCTTCGTAATATATTTCGTCCTGATATTTATAGAACTAAGGCTGAAATGGTGATAGAATTTCAGGAATATTTTTTTATATCTAGCGAATGTATAAAAAAGTTAAAGAGTAGTGAAAGAGTAGAAATTATTTTTAAAATTAGAAACAGAATTAAAACTACAAAAAAAATCAAATTCAATATGGGTACCAGATCACAAAAAGGGTCACTAGACGGTCGAAAAATTAATTAAAAAGAAGCATGCTTAAGCCTTCCTTGACCATTTTAAAGCCTGGTAAAGGATCAATATATGTACGAAAAAATGAAGAGTATACCAAAAGAAGAGAAACTAATTCATCAAACAACTTCTCATATATTTACTTCGTACGATAGCTTAAAAACTATGGTTCACTCCAAATTACAGCATTAGAAAAGATAAAATTATTTAACAAAATCAGATAGGGACATCATTGTAGCACATTCAAACAGTTATATTTTACTAATGCAGAAAAGTAAACCACCTTACCCACTGCAAAGTGCCAAATGATAAAAAAATAAAACAGGAAAATTCCAAAAAACATCCAGTCTCTGACTTAGGATTGATGGACTAGACTTAGGACTGATCTTAGGAGTAAATTGGTCAAAAGAACATTACAATTTCGTGGGACTCCAATAACCAAATTAAAAATATGTTTATAAATATTTATGCAAGACTAAAATCTCATACATAAGTGAGATTTTATGAATTTTTGTTTTTGTTTTTGGTTTTAATGTGTTCCATAATTTTATAGGTATGAATCTTATATGTAAAATAAAATATAAATAAAAAAACACACTTAACTTATTATAATCAAACATAATTATGTGTATATAATTATCTTCATACTAATAATTAAAAATGTGGCAACACTACCGATATCAATTAATTTTTACAACTCAATTTTTGGTAGTACGAAGTCCACTGGATCCCCAAGCAATATATAAAATAATTAAAATGATATAAATTGACTTCAATAAAGTTAAATACTGAACATTTAAAATAATAAATGTTAACTGGAATTAATTTTCTTATTAATATTAAAAGGATTTATTTTATGCTATTTTACATTTAGTTGAGAGTTACTACCTGAGTAATAAAGTTTTTATCTTATTTATCAATTAATTTGTAATTTAAATATACAATTATCACTTTGTTGCAATATTACTTTTTTGTGTTAGACTTTAGTTTTACTTATCAAGTTTTTCTATAATATTGAAATTTGGAGTTTCGCAGCAATAATAATTAATTTAACTCTTTTTTAGAACAAACAAATTATTTGATCTCATAACTATTTATTTACTTTGCAATTAAATCTAATTGATTTTTTAAAAAAAAAATAAAAACTTTATTTTTATATATCTAACCAATTAAAGATCTATGCATACATTATTGGTTGATAACATAAACGCTGTAAATTTTTTAATTTATAGGTAAAAATTATTATTTCCTTAATCTGCGTATTGCAAGTTTCAATTTGGAATAGTTATTCTAGAAATAGAATTTAAAAAAAAATAGTAGGTATTAAGAAGTTCAGTATTTAATTTTTAGTATTTTGAAATAGTATCCCATTAGCGATTAGAAATAGTTATTGTTATTTTAACAATATTTTTTCAGAGTTTAATCTTTATATTATAACATTTAAAGTCATTAAAGAACTAACTTTCTTTTGGGTTTCTTTTGGACTGCACGATAAAAATGAACAAGGGCAGAACAAAACATATCAAACTTATAATATGTCATTTGAATTTTATTTCACTTTTTGTCATTACATAATACCTACAAATCTACTAACTGTATTGTGTATTTTTTTAAGTTGAAAATTTCGAAGTAAATAGCATACGTGCCCAGAGTTCTGTAATTATGTTCCTTGCGTATTTATTTACATTGAATTTCTAGTGTTTAGATTCCTGCTTTTTAAACAAATAATAATAGGTACACGGTAAAAATTAAATAAAAACGACTACAGTAACATCATAATCTAGAATTAAGTTTTCATTATTTTGATTATTCCAATGGCCTTTCTCCTTAATATTAAAAGGATTTATTTTATGCTATTTTACATTTTACATTTAACTATTTACATTTACATTTAAAGTTTAGTCTTCGATTAGGATCATACTATAGTCATATTTTTTCTGTGTTCCTTTATAACTTTTCTATTCCTTTACTCACCATTTGAGCATTGTTTCAGTATGGTTGAGTATAATTGAGTATGAAAGTGTCTCTGAAACTTTTGATCAATTTTAAATCTCCCATTAATGATAAATTTTTAAAAAATATTACATATCATATCATTTATAAATATAAAATTTATAAATGATACAGAAATTTAAAAACCACCAAAAAAGTCTATATCATTTGAATATGAATTTTTAATAAACCTAACGTGTAAATGATATTGGAAAGACAGAAAAATGCATTTAATGATTTTTTTTTGGATAAAATCAAATAAAATCGAAAATGACCAAATAACCACAACGTAATAATTTTCTATACTTTTGTGTTATTCTATTTTCAAATTGTCAATTTTTCACATCTTTCGTTGTTTTTTTGAAACAATAAAAGCGTTGATTCCAAGCAATGCAATTATTTAAATATATTTGCTAATTAAACTTGGTTTTTTAAAGAAAAATATCTTCTACTAAAATTATCATCAATAAATCAAAAAGATTGTATTTTTTTGAGTTACATTTTAGAATATTTATGAAAAACCATAAATAAATTCGATATAAAAATAAAATATCTTTGATTGAAGAATCGTTGAGAATTGAAATCTATATCCCCAATAAGTTAATGACTTACGAATATTCTTTTCTGATTTATTAAAACGCTCTACTTAGTTTTAAATATCAATGAAGAATTCAATAAAAGGATATTTACTTGAACCCTTTTATCCAAATTATTATTTTTTTTGGAGTGTAAATTTTTATAAGTTTGAGATTTAGTCGTTTTTATTTCATTTATTTACCTTGATACAGTACATTAAAAAGTAATTATGAATACTAACATAGAAATAAAACGATTGTATTGTTCTTGATTATATTAAAAGGTTATCAGAAAAATGCAAATCAACAATAAGCGTAAAAACGAACTAATAATGAAGACAATAGGGTTGTACAACAATAAATGTAATAACAACAATAAAAATAGCGAAAATGTGTGGAAAAATAAATTTTATTTATAAACTTCTATTGAAACTATCGAAAAGTATCCGTATATTAACCTGAATAGTATAAGCAACAAAACCATCCAATACATGTATGCAAAGTTATAGATGTAACAGTTTACATTACTATAGCCGCAAGCAAATACAGGACTGCTCTAGTAACCTTTTATCAGTTAAATTTGAATTTATCGTTATTTCGTTATTGTTAACGAAATTATGTTTTAATTAAATCGCCATTTGGGTCAGGAAAATTTTCGCCACAAGGCACTCAACTGTAAGGCACTTTTGAGCAAGGTGTTTTTTAAGTTTAACTCGAAATTGTAATAAAAATCTGCGTTTAAAATCACATCGTATTTTTTTTCTAATTCTTCACTTTTATTTTCCCATTAATAAACTCAATTGTATATAAAAAGCATTGTTGAAAGAAAACTCACAAAAACATTTTTTATGACATTTTTACGGACAAAGGAAATAAAGAACTGCATATCTACTGATACTATAAAAATAAGTTTTTTTTGGTTTAATATTTACAGTTCTATACAAATTGTCAGTACTGAAACTCATTTATGATGTTCTGAATTATTGCGCAGTTGCATTTTTTTCTTCAATGTTGAATGTTTTTTAAATAAGCTTTCGGTATTGAAAATATAACCACATAACGAAGATTGGTTGAGATTTTTTTTCAATAGTTGGTTTTCAATAGATGACTAGAAATCAGGAAAAAATATACTTTAGCACTTTAGCCCCCGAGAATAAAGCTCTGTGATTGGCTTATGTGATGATATGACATGTACCAACATGTACTGATGTGTACTGGCATGTACGTTGTACATTCGGTCGGTATTGAATTAAAGTTTTATTTTTTGTGTAATATTGCATACAACTGTCATTGTAAATAAGGGTTTTTTGTTGGTTTTACCATATTTACAAACCAAGCTAATGTCACGTCTCGTAGTCATCGTGTTTTGGCCATTTTCTCTGTTTTTTTTTTACTTCTACTAATTTTTTAATTGAATAAAATTATTAGACAATTATTTGAATTGTTTATAAAATCCTTTTGAAAAAAAAGTAAAAATTTATGACACTTCCAAGTATAAATTTCTTTTAAGGAACACTTAATATTTTGAAAACATACCTATACTTTGAAAAGAAGTAAACAACTTTTTCCATATATCATTCATTCTCTCATATTTACTTTAGAGTGTATATTTTTTTTATTTATAAGAAAAATCAATTCCAAAAAGGTAACAAATTGCAATAAAGTTATGACTTTCCTCTTCTTCTTTTTCTTCTTCATCGTTCAGGAAGCCTCTCTTCAGAGTTCCTCTGCACTGTGTCCTAACAGAACTATTGCGCCCCAGAATTGTTTTCCAGTTCCAATTGGATCAAGTCTACCTCTAAGAAAAATCTCAGTAGACAACTCCAATTGGTTCCTTTTGTATATTTTCCATCTCTTATCCAGGTGATTTAAGAGCTAAAACGACTTTAAATTATATTAGGGCAGTCAAGTAGTATGTGGGAGGCAGTTTTCTATTTCCTGCATGCACTGGACATAGTACTCATCTCTATAGTTTGGAAATTCTTTCTCAATTGGCAGGTCTTGTTAATAAATCTACCAGCATTCTGATATCTTTCCTTCCATTTGTAAATCTTTTATTATGGTTTTTCAGAGGTTTTTTTATCATAACCATTGATAAATTGCCTCCTAAGTAGTTATTCCAGAAGTCTATTCGGCTATTTGGTTTCGTGTTAGCACATCAGTCCACCTATAGCCGGTTCTGAAACCACAAATGGCAAATTTAAGTTTGCCTTTGCAAGGCTATCTTCTTTTTCGTCTCTCTCTATACCAGAATGTTTTACTGGCAAATGTTTCTTTGTTGTATGTCACCAACTGGATGAAAAGTATTTTGCGTTCCCAAATCGCTTTAGTTGCGGTTTGGCTATCTAAGGAGATTTTATAATTTTATTATGATATTTTCATATCATTTCTTCTTTTAGGTGTATTTTTCCCACGTCTACGACTATCCGTTTTCTGGGATTTTCTCCACATATTCCAGCGTCTTTCTCATCGTTTGTTGTTGATCCTTCACTCTATATCACCTGTATTTACTTTATTTTTATCTTACCAACAGTCTCTTAAACTTTTTATATGGTCTCAAAGGGCTTTTCAAAACAACATTTGGTTTTCATGTTGTCTTGTATCATCCAAAAGGTCGGATGATTAACTACATGGTTGATTTTGGTGTGTTCCAAGTTCGGTTTTTGGTTCTCTCGTTATTATTGATGCCCAGACTTTACTTTTGATCAAAGCTTATACATTTTTGTCTTTTATTTTATTTTTCTAAATTTTTAGAGAAATTTTATGAAACTTAGCAAATTTACAGAATCAATCTTATAACTGCTCGTTTATAGATTACGTAAAACATCCCAGGGGAAGAAACGTCATAATTTTCTTATTTCTTACTTTGATATTACTTTGTCAAGTTGTCTCACTAAGTTGGAAGAGGTGTTTTAATGACAAAATTTGCCGTTTATAAGAATTGAAAGCCTCCTCATGATTAATTATTCGTTTTTAATTTAACCGCTAAAATTTTGTCTCTCAGTGTTTTATTAATATTTAAAGAAGTAAACTTTTCTATTTAATATTTCAGTGGCACATTGGAAAAGACACAGAAAAATCATTCAACCAACGTTTAACCAAAAGATTCTCGACTCCTTCATGGGTGTCTTCAACGAACAAAGTATATTATTAGCCGAAAAATTAAAACCCAAAGTGAATAAAGGAAATTTTGATGTTTTCACGTATATCGGTCGGTGCACTTTGGATATTGTTTGCGGTAATTTTCTTCAATTCCAAAATTTATATTATTTTTCGCCAAATATTTTTTATATTTTATTAAATTTTAGAATCAGCAATTGGAATCAAAGTTAATGCTCAAGAACATGAGTCGATGTTCGTTAAAGCCGCAAACGGGTAAGTTATCTTATTTGTCATCATAAAAACCAGTTTTTCTTTAAGAAAATTATGTAGTGCCTGACCGCATTGTTTCCATTATATCATCGACCTAGAGTTCTAAACGGAGTTAAAGTCATGCAGCCAGAAACAAAATACGAAGACAAATTTATATGCAAAAGTTGTCGATTAAATGTGCATCCAAAGCATGGAATTATACTTTTTCGTTTATCTCATATTTTTTACTGTTGAAAAAATTAATGCAGTCATGGCCAAACCTATGAATACCATGTCACTATTTTTTTTTCTGTTAACGCCTCTTCTTAACGCAGATTTTCTCCTTTCCCCAATGACGAAGGTAACCAAGCGGTTACCACTTGTTGCATTTGATAAAAGTTGATATAAATTAAATTTTTTACAAACAATATATTTCTTCATTAATAAGATAATATGAACCATGAATTAATATTTAATTATTCCTATAAATCTTTGAATATATATTGAAAAAAGTATTACTTATAATGATTACAATTACATAAAAGTTTTTACAATTCAAATTAATTTTTTAACAATTTTTTTCAGTGTAATGGAAATTATATTCTTGCATATGTTCCAAGTATGGTATCACGTCGATTTCATCTATAAATTAAGTTCTCTATCTCGAAAGGAAAAAAAATATTGTGATTACATTCACAACTTCAGTGGAAAGGTAATAATAATTTAAATTTGTTTTATATTACACTTTTTCTGACTCTTATAATATTGAAATATTGGTATAAAAATATAAATATTTATAATTTTGCATTTAATCTTATGAGTCCAATATATACTACATGATTTAATTATTGAATGAAAGCCAACAAAGTGATCGTCCAACACGCGCATATCGCACAGATTGTAGGTAGAAGATAGCTTAGATTTGTACTAATTCTGCAAACAATATGAAAAATTATGTTGGTTTTTCTTTTTTGTACATATTCCTTTAATAATCTTATATACTTACAATTATAGTTATATACTAGAAAGTTTAGGTACAATCCAGTTTTCCAGGATTTTTATAAATTTTAACTTTTTGGTTCTTATGTCTAAGCAATTCTTTGAGGGTAAAGAAAATTTTTTTTTTTTGCAAAAAATGTATTTATTTTTTGGATTAAAAATCCAGTTATGTTAAATTATACTCAAATGATTTTTTTTTAAATTGAGATATTTTCTTTCAATTTCCTATTTATCCATAAGGTTTCCTTATTTATAAAATAATTAAGTATAAATGAAGCATTCGTAGCTCCACTTACTATCCGATGTCTGAATATCTGTTTATACTTTTTGAATAATTTATGATTGCTTATTTTCCCGTTGTTTTTGTACAATCATTTTAAATTTTTAAGTTTTCTTAAGGGATGGTATTTTAACATCTAGGTTGGTAGTGACATTTATTTTCAAGATAAAATTTTATTTGGAATATAGAGAAAACATGCCTATTTTCACCTAAGAATGTGCAGGATAAATATGTAGTATTTGTTTAACAGATACATTTTTATCTATTTAGTAGCTATATTGAGGATATGGTGTATCTATTAATGAGTAAAAATACTACCCCTAATAATTTTATCCCAACTAAAACGGTTTTTTAATAAACATACTATAATTTTAAGGACTAAGCTTTTTAAAAATCCCTAAATCCGAAAATTGCTCGTTAGATTCGAATCCAAGCTACCAATTTCGGAATGGCCACCTGGTAGGCAGGTATCAAACTATTGTCCTCCTTGATTTTTTCAAAATTTTCCAAATACTGTAAAACCCAACAGAAAGAATCGATTATTTCCTTATTTTTTTTGTTGAGTTTGTAAATTTATTCAAATGACATGACAGTGAGACTAAAAGTTTAAACTTCCAAATTAATTATTTTTGAAATGATAGCCTGGCAAAATTGATTTTGTTGTATTTTATGATCTTTTTTATGTACTATAATCAACAAAAGTAAACTATAAATATACATTTGAACAAAAGTTCAAACAAGTGTGTTTTTGACGTATTGCCCAGTTACGTATTTTGATTGCTAAGCAATCTTTGAAAACGTATGGAAACAGATTGATAAAAAGGTAGAATATATGACAAAATAGTTGGGTTAGCTTTTCAAAAGTTGAAAAGATATATCAAACTGTTTCCATATCTTTCCAGGAAAGAAATCATTCCATATCTTACCAAGCTTCTAAATTCCAAAAACTTTCAACCAAAATCTAATGCCAATGTAATTCGAAGGACGACTTTAACAACAGCATCAAATATTCAATAAAAATGTTTTTTCTATTACCGTATCATTATTAAAGTTTATATTTTAATTCTAATATTTTTAATTATTTAAAAAAGAAAACTCAAAAGGTGGAAACTTTTTTTGGAAATATGTTTTAATTTACGAAACTATTTTGTTTCATAGTGAGTTAATAAGATCCACACATATATCAACTCATTTTCGATAATTATTTCAGAATGTTTTATTAGAGATTTTCAAAAGCGATTCATATTACAGAAATTTTATTGGGAATACACAAAAGAGAAAGCTAATGAAATAAATTTAACATTTATTTTAATTGAAGGCCCTGTAAAATTTAACTTACCTCTGGGTTAGTGTATTATAATGAACGTGACAAACGTCCAAATTATAGATATGGTTATAATGAACATAGGTATAGATAAGTTGCATAATTGTGTCTACAAAGAGTACTTAGTAGTGTAAGTGAAGTTTAGAATTGTATTATGGTCATTGAACTGATTCAATCAATAATAGTGTATATCTCATTTCTCATTTCAAGGAAAACAGTATGTAAGAGTATAATTTTTTCAAATATTAATGTAACGGAATATTAAAAGCATTTAATAGTTATTGCTTTATTTATGGTTCAAAAGTTCTGAATTGTTATAATAATTTATTAACTCGTTTATCTATATAAAAATTAAATGAATTTGCTACATATTTTGTCTACTCAAAATAAATTTTTCAATAGAAAAATATCCAAGTAAATAATAGGAGTAAAATATTTTTGTGCTTAATTTTTTTTAATATGGTAATTAAAACACTTGAAAAATGCTTTCAAAAACTATGCACCGTTCATATACAGTTTTGTAGTTTAATACCGTTCTATTAAATAATTATCGTAACAAATTTAAAAACTTCCCTTTCCATCAGGAAAATTGAAATTATTTCTGCGAATTTGTATTTTTCAGGTTTATTTTTCATTACTCTTGAAAATAACGTTTGCAATTTTAAATTATTATCATGTCAATGTTAAAGGAAAAATTGGCATGCAAAAGTTACGGTGATTCACCCCATCCCCAATTTGCTTTTATGCTTTATGAAAGGAACTAACTTTCAAAATAGAATTTTTTAATTTTAAAATTTTTAATTAATATACACAACGCTTGCATGTTGTATGACCTCTTTAGTTGTAACACTTCACATAAAACTATAGTAAAAAATCATAGAAAATATTTTTAATGATATAACGAAATTATAATGCAGCAAATAGTGCTAGTTGCGAATACATTAATATTAGTCATTGAAACACTAATAGTCCATTATTAATCAAGATATTAATTTAATTGTTTATAATAGTTAAAATTATACGTTTTCTTATGATCATTAATTATGTAGTTCTTAGTAGGAACTCAAGAGTACAATAACTATAATTTACAACATGTCTAATGCAGCATAAAATCCTTTTGAGATTAATAAGATAAAATCCTTTAGGTCATTAAAGAAAAACGAGCAGAATATGAACGACGTAAAGCAAATCAAGATCTTCATGAGGATGAACCAAAATGGAAACCATTTTTACAACTTTTAATCGAAAACACAGATTTTACGGATCAAGAAATCAATGAAGAAGTTACTACAGTAATCATTGGGGTATGTAGAACTGAAATATTTATATTCACATATATTAATTCTCTTCAACAATTAATACCATTCTTCTTTGTTATAGGGAAATGATACATCTGGGTGTGTCAATTCATTTGTAACAATTATGTTAGGAATCCACCAAGACATACAAGTAACTTGTTAAGTGTTGTAAAAAAATATTATAGTAACATTTTTTTATTTTTTAAGGAAAAAGTTTACCAAGAAATATACGAAATTTTTGGGGATTCAGATCGGCCAGTTGAAGTAACAGATTTACCACGCTTGAAATATTTAGAAATGGTAATAAAAGAAACAATGCGAATGTTTCCAGTAGGACCAGTTATTGTTCGATCAGTAACCGAAGATATCCAACTAGGTTTGTGTTATAAGAATGTGGCATTTTTTTGGGTTCTAAAACAATTTCACAAATTACGGTGTTTGAGTACAAAAATAAACTTTTTGTTTGTTACACTCCTTAGATGTTACACATCATTTTCTTTTTCTATTTTATGCCTAACTAGCTATTGGGAACTGACCACTTTGATCACAACGTCTGGTGGCCAAAAAAAGTATTAGTTTTCATGTGCTGTTTTATGTACAACTAAATCAAGTAGTTTAATATTTAAACATTAAAAATCAAATTAATTTTTTTTTAGTTGAAATGGAGATTATTAAATAAAGCCCTTGTATAAAAAAAGAATAAAGTTTATTGTGCTTTGAATGATTATGGTAATAAATCTCATGAAAGTGTAGAAATAAGTTTTCTCGTTATTCTCAAGTCTGGTAGCGATTTTTTTTACGTCAAAAAATTGTTCGAAAAGAAAGCAAAAATTTTTTCCTACTTTCGAAGCTGATCCTTGTATTTCGTGAGATTTTTTTATAAGAGAAAAAAGTTTAAACAAACCGCTTTAAAACTCATCACATTATTGATTATATTTCATTATTTTACAACAATTAATTAAGTAAATGTCTAGCTTCAATAGTTTTTTTAAAACATAGCTATGTTTTTTAAGCCTTGACCAGCCAGTGACCTTGGCCAGTTCTCAATCAAATGAATGTTCTAGAGATAAAATATCCTTTAAAGTTTTGATAAATTCTTTTGTTCTAAAATTATTCACACACTTCTATCTTATTACTATTTAGTATACTAATTTTAATAAAACTTCAAAGCTTTACTTTATATGTTTGGAATTGTCCAATTAGAGTCAAATATTCACTGTTTTGTTCTATAGTTTGTTGCCATTTTAAAGGTAGCTTCATAATGCCTGTGGAATCCAGTAGATGTCTTGATCTCTATTGGCGAAAAACTCTTGCGATTGATTTTTACAATCTTTTCTTGATGCCAAATTCACTAAGTTTTGGAATGCAAGAAAAAGATGATAGCCGCTTGGTGCCAAATCCAAATTATATGGTTGGTGCATCAAAACTTCCCAACTAGGCTCCCATTATGGCCTGGCGTTATTCTGATGTTACATGGCATCTCTTCTGTTGGCCAATTCTGGCCGTTTCTGATCAATCGCTGGCTTTAAACATTCCGGTTATTGACAGTAGAGATCTAAATTTAGTATTTTGTCGATATGAAATTATTAAACGGAACTCATAATGAACTGTTCCGTTCTAGTTCCATCAAATGCACAGCAAAACCTTCCTGGCTATTAGTCCTGGTTTGGCTACCATTTGAACTGCTTCACTGTGCTTTTACCACGATCGTTTTCGCACAATATTGTCCTATGTGACCCATTTCTCATCCCCAGTTACCACTGAAAAATTGGGTTGATTTCAATCCATTTGACGAAGGCTTGACTCGAAAATTCGATCGATTATGTTTTTTGGTGTTAATAAGTGTGACACCCAAATATCAATCTTTTTTTTTATTCCACCTTTGTGCAATTGGCTTAAAACTGCTTTATGGTCAATAATTAGCTCCTGGATGATACTACAACCACTAACTTACCTGTCAATTTCAATTATCTTTATGATTTTATCAACATTTTTGATGATGGGCGTGCCTATGTGGGATGCATCTTTAACATTAAAAATACTTAAATAGTATCGATGAAACCAAAAGTGCACGTAATTAACTGTTATAATATCCTAGCCTTAAAAACAATTCACAATTTCAGCTACCTGGCTAAAATTTTTGCCTTACTTAAAAAAAAACTGTAAAATCTACCGAATTTTCTCTTTTTTGACTTCCATTTTTAACGCTCTGTAACTCATAGCTAAATGAACCAAGCGAAAAATAACATAATTACTTTTTCAATGAAAAATGACGCCTTGATAACGAGCATAAATTTTAAATTGTTTGATCTATATTTTACAAGATATCAATCATATACAAAAAATGGATTTCTTTTCCCAACCTAACATATTGTTTTACACCCTTAATTAATTAATTAACTAATTTTTAGATTCTTGTACACTTCCTAGTGGCTGTTCTTGTGTTTTGGCCATAATTCACACACATTTTGATCCAGAAATTTGGGAGGATCCCTATAAATTCAATCCTGATCGATTTTTACCAGAAGAGTGTGCAAAACGCCACCCATATAGTTGGATTCCATTCAGTGCTGGGCCACGAAATTGTATTGGTAAGAGAACGATTTCAACATTGTATTTTATACTATTACCTGTAATATTCTTTAATATTTATTTTGTTTATTTGTAGGTCTTAAATACGCCATGATGGCAATGAAAGTTCTTCTTGTAACGATTCTACGTAAATATCGCTTCAAGTGCGATTACAAATATGAAGATATTCGTCTAAAAGTTGATTTAATGTTAAAGCCTGTCAATGGGTTTATCACAAGTATAGAACCAAGAAATCCTACAGAAAAATGATTGAAATTTTTGTATTTTGTAATTTTGAGGTCTCACCTAATTTGTATATAAGTTATATTATCTAGGTAATATAAAATACAAAACATAAAAACAAGCGAGAGCGTAGCAAATTTAATTTAATTCTACAAACTCTTCTTCGGCAAAACTTCTTCAACTAACATAAATTTAATTTATGAGAACTTTTTCTCAGTGCACAAAATAAGGATAACTAATACCTATTAAAAACTATGACTTTTAAGCAAAAATCTAGTATGTTTCATGGACGTACTAAGATTATGGGTATAGACTGTATAATATGAATAGCATTTGATTCAAAAAACAATGCGGTTAAAATAATTTTAAAATTTAGTTACGTGATTTTTACTAGTTGTAACTTTTCTGATATATTTTTCTTACGAAAACGTTTTTGTGACGACAAAAATTTCTTAATGTTCAGCCCTTTATTTATCTTTTTTTAATGTTTAAAATTGAATAAATTACCTATAATAAATTTTATTGAGTCAAAAACTCATAATATTACTTCTTATTTTAATATGCTGCTTTTAAATTGATTTAGGAACAAAACACATCTGGATTTAACAAGTAGGATAAGTAGGATGCAGCCTACAGGTTTTTGTATTCTTTAAACTTTAAAGCTTTTACAATTCATTAGTCCATAATTGATTAAAAATTATTTGCAATATATAAGATTGTACAAAAGTTTAAATAAAAAATGTGTGAATTGATAACTATCCTTTGCTTTTTGATATCAAACTATAATTTTCTTACAAAATAAAAACGTATTACCCGTGTCTCTACAAGCTTCAATAATATAAAATTCGTATACTATGACGCTTCAATAATTGCGTTAAACTATATAGTTAAAAGTTATATTTCATAAAATACGGACAAATTGAAATAAATTACTCTGTTTTAAATTTATCTGCTTTCAAATTTAAAGCTTATTTAACATTTATTTTTTAAATTGCAATCTCATTTTTTTATCGCTATTAACTGTCGCTATATAACAGCTAAGGTTTTTAGCGACTCTACGATTAATAAGATTAATAATAATCCGTATTCGAGAAACATTGAAAATTTGTTCGTATCGAAGATCGATCCCATCACCCACCGGTTTTGGAGCGGTCACGTTGACCTCTCGGCCATCAGTAAGTTGTCCCTCAAAATTATTATTTCGTCACTAAAAAAATTAAACTATAATGATTTAGTGTTAATGTCTTCATTCATTTTAATTTTTGGATAAGTTAAAATTTATTATATAATAGAAATAGAAACAATATTACTATTGCAGTTTTAAACAAAAATAGTTTTTTATATAATCTAAAGATAACTATCCGGTGATATGAGTAGGAAATATCTTTCAAAAAAAATGACGCTTGTTTTTCTTTTGTTGTGAATTCACGATACTAAACGAGACAATTTATCGTTAAAATAAGAAGAAAACCCGGTAGAACTAGTTTTCAGAGGTTTTTATTGAGTTTTTCCAATAAGTGGTTCACATAAGATGTGTCTGCGTTGCTCCCGAACTCTTGATCCCCATGAGACCACCATGTCGACGGCCATTGAGAGTAACAAAGACAAGAAACTAATAGGTACAATGCAAAAGATAAGATGCATCAAGAAATGCATTTCAATATCTAATAAAATGACAAAACAGAAAAGCTCTTCAAGTTCTTCGAAAAGCGATGACGCTGACATTTATTACGTTAAAAGGTTAAATAAAAACATTGTGAGAGATCAAAATTACAACAAAAATCCTCATCTATTATTCTACTTCTTCTCTATACATGTTTACCATTATAATTTCCTATCGTTTTTATTACATTCCGTAAATTTATTTTCAAATTCATCAATTAATTTTTATTGAAATTTGGTATTTTGTTAAAAAAATATACATTATTTTATAGTTCAATTTGTAGACGTTTTAATTATTTTTTAAGGACTAATTCTCTGAAAAATATAATGAAGGTATAAATTTTCAAAATTTATATATCAAGAAAATTTTGTAGAATTTTCATTGTGAGCAAATAACAAAATTTTTAAGAACATTTCAATAAATAAATTAACAAACAAATATTTTTACAATTATACTTCTCTAGCGGCATTATGAAAAAGTAGTAATAGTTATAATATAATAATAATAGTATAATATACATGAATATTAATATAATAAAAGTGTAACTTCTCATGCGCGTACATAAGTCCACACATTGTTTTGTTTACTTAAGTATAATCTACTGACCCAAACATACTTTCCATAATATTAAATACTCAAATTTTATTTATAAAAGAAAACCAATATCCAAACATAATTCATATTAAATTAATTACGTGCTTCGCTTTGTTGGATGTTACACGACAACTAATTAGTTTTGTAAGGAAATTCTTGTTTATCTATCTATAAATACATATATAGAACAAAGTCGTGTTAGTTAGACTATTTATAACTGAAGATGAACCGATTTTCATGGTTTATGATTTGATAAATTCGTCTGCTCCTAAGTTAATAAAATAACTTTTAGAATGTCTAGAAAGTTATAAATAAAAGGCGATTTAAAAAAAAATTATAAGTATAAATTATAATTGGCATATTCAGCAATTCCTTACTCACATCATGCACACTAAAATATCATTAGTAATAATCGATGCCAGTGGTTTTCAAAAACACATAGAAACCGTTTCAATTTGATTTTTTTTTATTTATTGAATTTAAGTGTCAAAAAAATTTAATAATTCTAATAAGTCAATAAAATAAAATCAATCTTATATTTTTACCTTAAGTTTTATTTTTCGTGCTGATATTAATAGAATAATAGCCGAAATGGTGATAAGATTTCAGGAATATGTTTTCTATTAAGCAAATGCGTAAAACGTGTAAAGAGTAGTGAACAGGTAGAACTTATTAGAAAAATCAGAAGCAGTACATTTTCTTGTAAGCATTACAAGAAAATCAAAATCACCTAAACTATTATGATTACCAGGTCACAAAGAGGGTCACTAGAGAGTTGAAAAACTAATTAAAAAGAAACATGATTAAACCTTCATTTGTCATTTGAAAATCTAAAAAAAGAACAATATATGTGAAAAGAAATGAAGAGTATACCAAAAGAAGAGATACTAATTCATCAAACAACTCCTAATATATTACAAATCGTACAATAGCTAAAAGGCTATGGTTCAGTTATACTTCAAAATACTTAAGACTTTCATCACAAATTTTGAATTGTAATGCCTAAGGTAAGCAGGATGATCGAAAATCAGTTGAAGAACCCTGAAAGAAGCAAAGAATGGCATTCCCACCAATAGTCATTTACAGCTGAATGATCGAAAATCAGAGGAAGAACTGTTAAAAAACGTTGACAAGGCATTCCCACCAATAGCCAATCACAATTGGATGATCGTCGATTAATATCAAAAATTTATTTAAAAATTAAAATAAATTTTAATAAATTTATGATTTCCCAAAAAAAAAAAAAAAATAATTAGAAGGGTGGCACATTAGGTCTATGCATACGGATGACCGACTCCTTAGAATCGTCCCTGTGATTCACACCAAACTACAGCACAGAAAGGTTAACGGAGCAATTTGGGCAAAAGAACAATAAAATTTTGAGGGACGCAAACGATTAAAAGTAAAAATTTGTTAAGAAATATATATATGTATGTCTAAAAACTCATGAATGAGTAAAATTTTATGAGCTTTTATATGCATACGGATTTTAATATGATCAATGTTCTAATGGTTCTAATATAGTTTATATTTAAAAAGCGCTCTTTATTTGTTATAATCATCATAAATATGTGTTTTTGATTATATTCATATTGATTATTAAAAATTTGATAATATTACCAAATTTTAATTAAATTTTGCAATTCAATTTTAAGCGTTACAAAGTTTACCAGGTCCTCTTGTTTACTCTAAAAATAAAGCTTCTCAATTTTCCGGAAATACTGAGTCAAAACATGTAGTATTCAGAGTTATGAGGTTAATCTGTTCAATATAAAAATATATTAATATACCTTTAAACATAATTTATACAAAACATGTTACCTAAAAATGTAAAAGTTAAATGTTAAAAGCCAGTCATCTTAAATTAACGATTAACGATAGTTACGAAATAAATTCGAAATCACTTTAAGCCATTTTCAATGCAGACACTAAAAATTATAATGGATACTTTAGGTACGGTTTTCTGTACAAAAGCTTTCTCTGAACAAAAGTTGACCCAAAAATAAGCTTTTAACGCACCTGTGATCACACACAACAGGTTTATTATCATTTTCAATTTATGTTTTCATGCTATTATACTCCACATTTTCAATTAAGAAGGTTTGGGGTTGATTGCGATAAATTATATTTTAATATTAATAATCGTAATAATAGTACCAATATAAGTAAAAGCTTAAATGAGCCTCTCGGGAGGGGGCCACCATTACAAGAGAAAAATATCTACGTCTACAATTGATAACAGAATTATTGAATTCGAGAAAGGAAATGTTGGGATGGTATTACAAGAAACATGAACAAGCCAATGTCATCATCAGCGAACGACTCATGCAATTTGCAGAAATGTTCGGGAAGTTAAGGGATATTCCATTGGCCGGTTTTATCAAACAAAACAGCGACGATAGGGTTTTTGTGTCGAACACATTTATGGTACGTTCATAATTCCATCCATTGCGTTGACTTGGATAACAGCCAACAGCTTTAGTTCGGGGTGCAAGACATATTAACGTTGGTAAATCATTGAAATTAGGATCATGTTGTGTTGTCGAGAAAAAGAGTATGTGACCGATGGTTACATGATGATCGTGACAAATTTGCGAAGTTTCCACTTTTTATTGCCGTCCGTTTTATAACATGGCCTGAATTTAAGTATGTCTTACTATTTTAGTTGAATTAATTTATCATGTAATTTAAATAAAGGTTTGTATAAACATTTCTTAATAAAGTTTAAGCCAAAAGCTTTTATTTAAATTTTATTTCAACCCACGCCAGTTTTAACCCTCTACTAAAATTTATTCATTAAATATCTTTTCTGATTTTTATACTATTAAAATTTGAAAATGTTATCTTATTGCCACGGATTAGTAAGCATTTTACCAATCGGTAAGAGATAAATATAAAAATATTTTCATTCTGCCAACAATCTTCAGTAATTCATAAATCAAGTTTCATGATTACTGCAGAAAATACCTGCATTCAAAAAAATATTTGATAACACAATTAAATTTATTGCACTTGTATATTGTAAAGGTGTAATTATGTCAAAGGTCTTACAACTTTTAATTACAATTATAAATCAGAGAGAAGAGATACTATAGAATGTCTTATAAACCCGTTTTATTTTCAATTTTATTAACAAGAATAGGGAATATCACAACCATAAAAAGAATAATGTCACCGAAGTTTAGTTGTCGTAGACTAGTACTAGACACAGAAAGCCCGCATAAACGTTAATTACTTAATTAATTTGTGGTAGCGGTTGCAATAGTCTTTTATGTAAAACATTATTAATAAATCAAACTAGCCAATTTTTTTAATAATCCACATTTAACAACGAATGGGTAACTGGTACAGAATATAAAATACAAAGCTCTTAAATTGAAATAATGAATCCATTGATTTATCAACTTTATCTAAGATCTTAATTAAAATACAGTAATACTCATAACTCGCTATAAATTACTAGAAGGTTGGTATTAAAGGTGAATTTAGTTATTAAAAGCTGCTTTAGATAAAGAATAGTTTTAAATTTTCATTCCCTTTGTATTTAAAATACATAAGGGAATTTAATTAAATTTATCTTCTTAATCATACTAGGCAATCATTGTTATTTTTTTTTAATTTATAAAGACCGGATTGGAAAATGTTATCATTATTATATGAGTGATATGATTTAGTTGATTCTTTAATTGAGTTTTTTAAAAGAAATAAAAAGCTTCATGAATCAATCACTATTAATAATCATCCTTCGTATTCCGCGATGTTTTTTTAATTTGATTTATAAAAGAAATGTGAATATGAAAAACAAGCGACATTAAAGAATGGAAAGGCATTATCACATTAATTATTATTTATCGAAAAGAAATTGAAATAATTTTGGTGTTTACTTATCAATAGTCAGATAAATTAATCTATTTTATTGTAAACGTATAAAATTACGTTACAGTGACTTGGCATTGGTAGTATTGTTATAAATAGTTTTCTGATTAAGATTGTACAAGAAAAAGAATAAAAACGTTTAAGGTAAGGATAAAATAGGTAAGAAAACAATCCTAAATTAAGAACTATTGGATTAGATTCTCGTGATGAGCACTTTGTCTTATATTAGGTGTACCGGAAAAGAATGTCGTTTATAAACCAATAGTCATTCAATTGCCATTTATTTGCTTATAAGTTATTTCAAAGTGGTACTAAAAACATTTTATGAATAAAGTAATTTATCTACTTGGTAAAAATTACAAAATATTTTTTATTCCGAAATCTATATTGAAATCTAATTGTATATTGAAAAAACGACATTCTTTTCCGGTGCACCTATTATTTCTCGACTTATGGATTTTTACTAAATTTTCCCCATGGTAGAGTTATTGTTTAAAGACAAAAGTAAAGACTTAAGAAAAATAAATTATGAAAATAAATTAAAGCGATTTTACTATAAAAAAATATTTAATGAGTATCTACAGTAAATTCTTACTTCTTCGACCTACAGAAGCTTAAAAACCTACAAGTAAGTGAAAATGTTAGACAATAGGAAATAGACAGGAAACAGTTTCCTTATTGTTAAAATTGTGATAACATTTTGCCTTAAGTTTTGCAACCTACATATAATTACATAGAATTTTACTTCATAATTGTTGTATTCGTAGATCATGAGTACAACAATGGGCGTATGCAATAAAAAAATTATATGAAAAAAGAAACTCTTGGTTTGAGTTACGAGTGCCATCATAAAATATATCATCATAATATGTTGCACGTACAATTCAGTTATGTGAGAATTTTTTTTTAATTGTTTGCTTTTTTTGCTTCATCCATCGTTCCTAAACTACATAAGTCTTATTACGTCACGTTTAGATTTAAAAGACAAATTAATATCCTTTTCAATAAAATTAACAAATAAATGTAAGTTTGCGACCCCTGCCCTTCATCTAAAAGTGTCGTTCACAGTTTATGAATGATCTCTTATATAAAATCTCAGATAAATATGTAAAGGTCTAATAAACGAGACTATTGTATGTATAAATATTTATATGTCGATATATACGTTTGTAGAATCTAATATTTACTTTGCCATCTCTTTGTAAATTATTGAACTAACCGTTGTATGTAAACAACTTAAGTTGGTAAGTTTATCGACTGATTTCAAAACTTTCGAAAATAAAACAATTAATAGTAATTACAGAAATTATTCCGTAATAATAGTATTATTATTAAAAACTTACCGTTGGTCCCCTAAACAATGTTCAACTGATCTTTCAATGATTAAATTAGAGTTTTAGTATAAAACCTGCACTAAACTATGTCCAAAATTAAAACTATGTTTTTGTAAGCTTATATGTAACTCTTGAAAGTGATCGACATAGTAGTACATCGAAAGTCTCCAACAAGTATACATTTATTAATTTATTAAGAAACATAATACTGGTATGATCGACAATAATTTTTCTTATTTATACGCGGTCGACTTCGGAAAATGGGTCAAATTAAAAACTAATACAAATTTAAGAGAAAATGAGTAGAAAGAAGTATTTGAAGCACTATTTGGGAATCAGTAATATCCGTTGTAGAATAAATGCGTGTTTGATTTTAAACTCAACTTTCATTGTCTGCTAAATTTTCAGTACACATTTTCAATTAAAAGATTTGAAATTTACCTAAACAGTTATTTAAAACGCCCTGCTTGTGATCGACTGTTGACCTGTTCGCGATCGACCATTTATGTAAAGTTTTCGAAACGATTGGTAAAGATCTTTACGAGATTTACGATTATGAACATAAAATTCAAATAAATGTGTATACACATGTGTAATTTATTTTAAAAGATTTGTTTTACATTTTACCTAATTAGTAATGACCGGTTGTAAATGGAAATCGAATAAGTCTATATCAGGGGTGGATATAGACTTAATCGATTTTCATTTACAACCGGTCATTACTAATTAGGTAAAATGTAAAACAAGCCTTTCAAAATAAACTACACATACATAATAGATGTACCGGAAAAAATGTCGTTTTTTCAAAATACAATTAAAACACAAAATTATGTTACAACTATTGATTTTACTATAAATCAATGATATAATCAGCTTCAAAAGTATCAATACTGTGCCGTTAATAAGTTATAAGTAATTTGGGACCGAATTAATTATAATAAATTAACCAAAACCAAACTTTAAAATCTAAGAATGAATATTTTGGTGTTTTCAAAGTTAAATATCAGAATGCATGCATTGAAACAGAAAACCATTTTTTTTAATTGACCTGTGTTATTAAATGAGGAGCAATTTTAATTATCACGAAAAGTAAATTTTTAAAAAATGTAAATGCAAAGGAATATCTAATCGCAAGGGAATCATAAACATTATTTTCATAAATATGTTATATAAACTAAAAAAATAATTTTTTATTGAAAATATACAAATTACTCAATTTATTTGTTTGCATGTATTATAATATAGACTGGTAGGACAATATCTACGGGATTCAGCTAGTGTTACATAAAGTAATCAAAAGCGTATTTTCTAAAGGGGAAGTGATGATTGTAATTAAAAGAGAGTCGATGTTTGGTTTCGGTTTTCAAAACAAGTATCGTTCGGAGTTTACCCCTACGCTTAAAGATAAGCACAGGACCTTAATTAAAAAGAAGAAGAATGAAAAGAATATATGGAAACTTTTTGACTATAACATTAGCTTGTTTCATAAGTTTGTTTCCTTTTACTGGGATAAAATAAATACACAATATGTAATGTGAAAGATATTATTTATTTTGTTATATACCAACTCTTTTGCTTTATTGCCTTCTTCCATCTTCCAGGAAACCTCTTTACATCTTCTTTCTAAAATTGTTGTGTTTTGTACAAGAAATAATCCTGAAGGTGCGATTTTCATCATGGCTACACGAGACCACACCATGCATTAGCAGTAAAAGAAAAGCTTTTACAGTTTGACAGGGATGTATCCTTGCATTCTGCATTCTCTTGAGATTTCCCTCTATCTGATTATTACTTTTTAATATTATTGAAAAATTATTATCATGATACATGCATTAAGTCCATTAACAAAATAAAATCGTATCTGCAGATTTATTTTTTTCTCAAAACACAAAAATTTTGGAAAATTGTTATTAGTAATGAGGCTTCCGGAGAGATGATAGTAGACAATAGAGCAAATGGTTTTAATGTATAACAAAAAAAAAATGTCTTAAGTCTTAATAATGTCTTAAGCAATAAATATTACCAAAATTGTTGTTCCGTACAAAAAAAAATCCTAGAGGTGCAATTTTCATCATGATAACGGGAGACCACATCCTTGCATAAGCAATAAAAGAAAAGCTCTTAAAGTTTGATAGGGATGTATCATCGCATCCTGCATTCTCTCCAAACTTTGCTCCATCTAGTTATTATCACCACGGCAAGTGTTGTGAATCCACCAGCAAAATAAAATCGTATCTCGAACATTTTTTTTTGTTCAAAACACAAAAATTTTGGAAAATTGTCATTAATAATTCCGGCTTCCGGAGAGATGAAAGTAGGCATTAGAACAAAAGGTTTCTTATATACAACAAAGTAAATAGTATCTTAAGCAGTAAATATTGAGTATTTATTTCGTAAGAGAGAAAGGTAAAAAACTAATAGGATATTTTAATACTTATTTTATAGTTCCTTTTTAATTTTAATATGATACATTCAGATGCATTTAACAGGTGGAAGTGACAATTGTTTGTTAAGCAGGTATACGGAGTTCTATGACGCATAAATTTCAATTTTTCAAATTTTACTTCTTTATTTTGCTTTTATTTTAGGTAAAATGCTATATATTCTCGCTATATCTATATTTTTTTATTTTTTTTTGAAAAAAATATATTTAGTGTACCATAAAAGAATGTCTTTTTTTCAATAAACAATTAAAACACAACATTTTGTTATAACTAATGATTTTCAATCAATGATATAATCAGCCTCAATAGTATCAACGTTTTAACATCTGGTGTGCAAATTTTTAATTCATTATTAGTAAAAAACAATTGATTAACATAGAAAATATCAAAAAAATACATTTTGATCATCACTTAAGCTTTCAATTTGTTTACCACTTAGTAAGTGTGGTAACGATTGAAATAAATAAAAATCCGGTGAAATAACTTTGGAAGTTTATAGTGGATACGGCAATATCACCTCTTCCTTAATTAATTAGTTTTTTTCCAGGGCCTTTCTTCTACAGAAGAGTCTCGAATTACCATGTTGCAGCATAGAATTTTATCTGTTAACAATTTCTGGACACTTTTGGATATTTGGCCAATCTATTAAGATTAATTGGGATTATTCGACTGCTCTTCGACTTTCTGGCATATATTTGGTACCATTTCCCCCCTTAACTTTTTATTGGTTAAATTTTTTTCCATATTTCGTTTGTACCAAAAGAAGAAATGAAAATTATTGAATTTGAACTTAAAAAAACTCATTTGGCATTAATGAACTTCTAATGCACTTAGATTACACATTGAAAATGTTTTAAACAACAACTTTGCATTACTATCCTGTGAAATGCCATGAGTATATACCAAATAAATATTCTTTCGGGTTTTTGGTCCTACCATTTTAATATAGATTTTGGAATAAAAAATATTTTGTAATTTTTACTTAGTTGATAAATTAATCTAATCATAAAATGTCTTTAGTACCACTTTAAAATAACTTATAAGCAATTAAATGGCAATTGAATGACTTTTGATTTAAAAACGGCATTCTTTTCCGGTACACCTAATATATCTTAATATTGTGTTTAATAAAATGTAATGCATATATTTTGTTTCATTTTTGCAATAGTTTTACATTGATAGTAGATTTATATTAAAATAAAATATAAAGCAGCATATCGTTAAGTAAAAAGCGAAATCAATTGTAACTTGAAATATGATTTATTTAAAAAATTTCAGAGTTAATACTCATCTAATTGTTTTCAGTAAATACCCTACTAACTTTATTTTGGTATTAGATATTGGGAATGAAACTTTTCTTTTATGTTCAATGTTCATGAACGTGTTTTCTATTTTTAAAGTATTTATTAACTTTTGTTTGACCTCTTAAAATAGCAATTCATATTTTTTTACATAATTCATGATTTTTCAATGTACATGTTTGACTTGAAATATTAGATGACATCAATTGAATTTGTTAGATAAAATTGAATGGAAATTCAAATCTCTCCCACGCAAGTTGATCTATTTTGCCTAGCTTTTAAATAAAATAAAAAACCGTAAGACAACAATGACTTTGTTCCATTATACGAATGTCTTTCATCTAAATTGAGTAAACGGATAAAAAAAATATTTTAACATCTTTTTGGTCCATTACACAAGCAACTGTTGAATTTGTGGGAGAAGAAATACAGACAAGACCGACGAACTTCTAAGGTCTGTCTGACCAACCTTTTTATTTTTTTATATTGTTTTTTTTTTTGGCTTTTAAACCCTTACTTATTTCGTGTTTTCCAATATTCTCGACTAGTCTTCCTCGACTACGCTTGGTTTAAACATGCTAATGATCAGTTTATTTACAATTGGTTTGTTTCTAATTATTGTGCTCTTGTTTCGAGATGCGAGAAAACCAAAAGGGTTCCCTCCAGGTATATTTTAATAAAATTCATATGAATATTTCAAAAATATATTTACATTTGTCTGAAATAAATAGGGCCGAGATGGGTACCTCTCGTTGGTAACTATCTTCTATTTCAAAAACTTTCAAGTCTACTTGGATATCACCATCTCGTACTGGAACGTTTGGCTCAAGTATATGGTGATGTTGTCGGTTTAAAATTGGGCTTTACAAAAATGGTCGTTGTTTCTGGACGAAATGCCATCCGTGAGGTTTTAACACGTGAAGAATTTGATGGACGTTCCGATGGATTTTTTTTCCAATTTCGAACTTTTGGACAACGACTTGGTAAATATGTGTACCTCTAGCTACAAAATAATTCTCTGTTATAAACCTCTACATATATTCAAACATTAGAGACCTAGGACATAAAAGACAACATAAAAGACCTTTTAATTCAAAAAATAATATTTTAATCCAGGATATCTAGTACAGTAATCAAAAACAAATTAAAAGAAGAATTCAGTTATATCAGTACCAAGAATAAATCCTGGCCACATTCTGGTATTCATATTGGTCGTTTTCATATTTACATTAGTCATAGCCCATTCTGTTTTCCCCCTTTTTGTCGTTATAAATAATACAACATTTAAATCATAAACTCAATAAAAAAGAGTGCATTGTAGTTCCATTTCAAACAAACTCAAATATCTAGCAAGTAACTACTATTGTTTTTTTTTTGGAAAATATAAAAAAGTGAAAACAATTGGTCGTTATCTTCTAATTCTAAAAAACAAATATCTAAACTATCCTCTCAATATCTATATAGGAACTAGACTACAAAAAACGTTCAATAATTTCACTAGTTTCCTGAATAATTAAATCGGAGTAAATTTAGCTGCTATTTGATCGCAAAAACACGCAAAGTGGGTAGACATTACTACTTTATTAAAGTAAACTATTTTAATCATATAAATCAGCATAGCGAGATATGAAATACAAAAGTGCCTAGCATTTTTCGGGTACCACCACTGTGCTTTACTATAGAGCAGTGATTCCCAGCCCTAATCCCCCGAATACCATGGCGCCCGCCAACCGTTTAATGTTGGCCCGCCGAAGTGCGACTACTTTAAAAAAATATTTAAGTTTACAATGTGCTTTTTTGTAACTAAACAGAGAAATAAAAACAATGAGAAAATGATTACATCGTTATCATTTTCCCGGTTGAAATAGCGTCTTATAGGTATAGTTTGGTTTGTCTCCGTCTCTACTCGGTACTGCCCTCTAGTAATGCTTTCTCCGAATTCGATTCAACTACCAGAATTTTAATATTTTTTGTAATAGTACTTTTGGAACAATATTTTTTTTGTGCATTTCTGTATATATTATTCGTTATGTCCAACTGTGAATATACCTTTCAAAATAAATAGTACCCGCTGCCCCATCGGTTTTCTACAATATGCTCTTGGGAGCCAAAAGGTTGGGGACCCCTGCCCAAGAGTGAACAAGCTGCACAAGCCCTATGTTAAATTTGGTTCCCCTTAATTTGTCGCTATTGGGTTCTGGTTCCATATTATTTTTTTTACATAATCTTTTCTCCTTTCTAAGGCACTGTAGAAGTAGGGGCAAAAGGAAAGTGTAATAATTCAGTAGCAAAGCCAGGAAAGTGCACCAAATTACAAAAAAGATAAGAAAGTGGGAGAACCCAATATATTTTTCTACTCAGAGAGTATAAAAAATCATCCTATAATAGAGTCCTATGGATTCCACTCACTTTAGAACGGCAGACGATTCACTAGAGTCTAGATCAGTGTTTCTTAACCGGAGATACCCGCATTTTCAGAGATTCGGGAGAAACCCCTAACAGTATAAATTATTAATTTTTTGATAATAAATTTTGCAAAAAATAACCTTTATAAACTAAAAAGTCAAAAAATTACCAATGGGGTGTGGCGGCCTACTTTTTGATTCAAAAATTAATGTGAATTAATTAAAAGGTTAAGAAACATTGGTCTATATTAACTAAATTATAAATGAACTGTATTTTGAAGGGACGGAAAGAAAATATCTTCCCTCGGACGCGCGTTATAGTCACTTATATGACTAATATAAAATATGATAATAATATACTCTCCCTCCCCAACTGTTTGATGCTATACTATTAACTTTTATGTTAATGAATTCTTACATCATCGTCATAGCAATGTTTATCTACTTCGCATATCTATTTGAGTATGTTTGTGGCTAGTCAAATAGCAGCTTATTTTCCGATACAAACATTTAACGAATTAGTAAGACTGTTGATGGTTTTTTGTGGTTAACGATATGAGACTGCAAAGGACATAAATTAAAGAGATATCTAAAAAAATCAAGTTAATTTAAAGTATTTTCTAAAGTATTTTATTACAATGTAAAATTTACTCCCAGCTTTATTTTCATTATTCTCAAACACTATAAATTGATACTAAAATAATAGTTACTTGAATTCTGTAGGAATCATACAAAAAAGTATTTTGAGTTTTGACTATGCACTAAGTATTCTCTATTTTAAATTAAAAAAAAATGAATTTCTACTAAAAGTTAACAAAAACATTAAGTACATAACATTACTAAAGCGGCTAAGGTCTTGCAATACTTAATACCACTTAAAAGGTATGCATTTTATAAGATCATTTTTATCCAATACAATCCCATCGTTAGTTATGTAGTGGTAGGCGCATAGACGGTGATATACGGTACAACTGTGTTAATTTTTAGTATTTAATATAATAACAAACCATGACTGAAGATTCTAGAGAGCCAAGTATCACACCAATATGTTGTAAACGGTGAAGCATTTTTCTAATAAATTGGATTGAATTTTAGGAATCGTATTTGTGGACGGTCCCTTTTGGCAAGAACAACGACGATTTTCGCTAAAACATTTGAGAAATTTTGGATTTGGACGTCGCGATATGGAGGAGCAGATTATGCACGAAATCAATGATTTGATGGCCCATTTTCGAGGAAAGGTTGGAGTACCGATTTTGATGCACAATGTTTTTGATGTTTCAGCCATAAATGTACTATGGGCTATGCTGGCTGGCGAACGTTTTGCTCTTAACGATACTCGTTTAGGAGAACTTTTCGATATCGTTCATGAAGCGTTTCGCATGCTGGACATGTCCGGTGGACTTCTCAATCAAATGCCATTTTTGCGATTCATTGCACCCGAACAAACTGGTTTCAATAGACATCGAGAAATTTTAGAACGATTGTATTCGTTTTTGGAGGTTCTTGCGAGTGTAATATAGCGGTTAATTTTTAAGTAAGTCGATTAATTGTTTTTAGAAAACTATTGACGAACATGAAAAAACAATATCTGATGGAAATCCACGAGATTTAATTGATGCCTTTTTACAAAACATGGATGATGGAAAGAATGGGAACACAACGTTTACTCGGAAACAATTAATTTCGCTTTGTATGGATCTTTTTATGGCCGGATCAGAAACAACCAGCAATACATTAGGTTTTGCTATACTTTATATGATTAAATATCCAGAAGTTCAACGACAAATTCAGAAAGAGCTAGACAATGTGGTCAGCAAAAATCGATGGCCCTGTCTTCAAGATCGGCAAAGGTTTATATTTAGTTTCACTACAAAATTAAAATAAAATCAAAAACCATACTAACAGATACTTTAGAACATAAATTTTTTTTCAATCCGATTTAAAATGTAAATTCTTACGTAGATTGTATTACCTAACATCTACGGAAAAGTTCTATTTACTGATCAATTATATTGTATGTTGATAAATAGTAACCTTGGTAGTTAATTTCTATTAACTGTTGTTTGGTATTTTGATTTAATATAGATTATACTGTATACATTGGTGTCAGCCCACGTGAGCAAGAAAGGACAGTTTTATCTTCCCTTAAAAGTTCAAAAATTATTTTTAATTAACTTTATTTTCATAGATTTTATCAAATACATAATAAGTTAGAGATAGTACTATTGTTTAATCCATTTTTCTCTGAAAAAATGTAAATTAGGAAAAATTTGTACTTTATTGTTAAATACACCCCTCCTGGAAAAGTATTTCCGCTGGCACCCATGACTACCCTATATAGAATATTAAAATTTATTTTTTACTTTAATTTATGACTTATCACTTTGTGATTCAGAAAAGATTTATTAAACATTGAAGTCGTATTTTTGTAGAATGAATTATGTGGAAGCTGTAATAATGGAAGTACAACGTTTATTGGAAGTGGCTCCAGTAGGTGTAGCCCATAGAGCTATGTCTGATACGCATTTAATGGAGTACTCTATTCCCAAAAATACTATTATCCTTGTTTATTTACGAAGTCTTCATATGGATCAATCATATTGGGGTGACCCGAAAAATTTTCGACCAGAAAGATTTTTGGATGATCATGGAAATTTAAAACGATCCCAAGACGATTGGTTTGCTCCGTTTGGTTTTGGTAATTTTAAAAAAAATGCCAACATTCCATAAATTTTTATCTAGATTTAAACTCAATGTATTATCTTTTAAAGACAATTGTGTATATGTTTTTATATTTTTTCTGATGCATGCAAAATTTAAATATGTATACAAAAATAAACACTTTAAATAATTGTTATCAAATTTTAGGTCGTCGAAGATGTCTTGGTGAAACCCTTGCAAAATCAAGTCTCTTTTTATTTTTCTCATCAATTCTTCATAATTTTACCATTGAGGCATCGCCAGAACATCCGTTACCAGTTCCAGAAAGTTTCGATGGACTCACGATTTCTCCAAGGCCCTTTTATGCTATACTAACACCACGAAATGTATGACAAATAAAATGTAACTTCTTATCTAATCGTAAGAATAACATGGAAATAAATGGCATTAAGAAGGCAAAAAAGTTGACACTTTATTTTTATTTGATTTTATTTAAGCTTAATTTAGATAAAAATAACGATTTATCAACAAAAATGTGTCCTTTTCATTGAATCGGGTAATATTATAAAATATAACATTTTTACGACTTAAGTAAACAGGATCGAATATGTGATATTATACTAGCTGATAGTTGTTATTTTGTTTACATGATGCACTATTTTTATTTATGAAAATTATTCAAATTTTTCTGCTATGATTTCATAAATTTTATACTTTCAGAATCACATTTTTAAACAATCATAAGTATAATAAAGAAGAAGACAATTCAGGTTGTTTAAGATCGGTTTTTTTATTTAATGTTTTTTAATATTCAAATTAGCTACGTTTCGTTGCATATCGTAATTTCATCAGGCTTCTTGAATCACAAAAATATATTTGTTTCAATTTAAATTCAATAAATTTGAATTTATTTCAATTTAAATTTATTTAATTTAAATTGAAACTAATAAACTTTTTGTAATTCAAGAAGCCTGATGAAGTTACGATACGTAACGAAACTTAGTTAATTTGAATATTAAAAAACATTAAATAAGAAAACCGATCTTAAACAAACTAAATTATCTTCTTATTTAATAAAAGCTAAAATTTGAATTTTATCATTTATAATAAAGATCTTAAATTGTTACACACTTTTTATTAGCTTGTTGTACAAACACACGGTTACACTAACTTATATATTTAATGAAAGTTATGAATACATTTCCTGTATAATTTGTGCCGGAGAGTAATTACCTTTTTTCATTATACAATTAAAACACTAAACTTTGTTATAACTTTTGATTTTAAATCAATAATATAATCAGCCTCAATAGTATCAACGTTTTGATCAATTAGAGATCAATTATCAAAAAAATACATTTTGAACATCACTTAAGTTCCCATTTTTTTAGCACTTAGTAAATGTTGTAACAATTAAAGTAATAGAAATTCAATGGGATAAGCTTTGAATCATTACAGTGGGTATGGGAATATCACCCCCCTTAATTTATTAGTTTTTTCTAGGGCTTTTCTTCTGCAGAGAAATTATACATTACTGTGTTGCATCATAGAATTTTTTCTATTAATAGTTCCTGGACATTTTTGGGTATTTTTGAACGACCAAAATTGATTAGCAATATTTGACAGCTCTTCGATGTTGAATAGAATTGGTACCACTACCTCGTATTTTGTATAAGCTTTGAATTGAGATGAAGTGGTATTCAAGTATCTACATAATTTAAATTCTTTGGACCCAGTGAAGTTAAGGAGAGAATCTTTGTTGGGCTACAAATTTGGGATATTATAAAGTATAATGGATTTTCAAATTCAGGAAAATGCCAAGGGAAAGAAAAATAAGCTTAGAAGGCCTTTAAGGAGATCATCCATGGGTTTAGAGGGGCAAGAAAATTGATATATCCAGTCAATAAAACACTACTAGAAAAATACCATCAACTTAGATGTAACGTGGGTCTTCAAGACGATGTTCTTCGTTCTCATTAAAATTTCTTTCCTTAAAATTGTGGAGCTTTCATTGATGAGCATGGAGAAATATTCCATCAGAACTTATCTTTCATGGAATATTGATATCAAGGCTGTTGGAATGAAGCCATGCATGCGAATTATTACTAATCTTTGTTGAGGAATGCTTTGGAACTAACCAATAAGTGACAATTCAAGAAACTTTATTCATGTGGTACATTGTTCCCTTCAGATTCATCGACTTACAATCTATGAAACTTAATCATAATATATAACTTGTATGAATAAATATGAAAATTGAAAACGGTTTTAATTTTTAAGGCACAAATATTTCATATAAAAATATACGATTTGTTTTAACTCTACCGATATCAAATTATTTTAATTATATTCTATATCATAAAAACTAGAGCTAATAAAAAAAATGTTATTGTCATATTATTTTTATTCGACCCAAAGTTAATAGTATTGGACTCATAAAGTGAAGGAAACATTTTAAAAAAATATTTCTGTTGTGCAGTGTAATCAATAGTAACAAAATACATAAGAAAAGGTAACTTTTAATTTTAAATTGAATACCCTAAGTGATTTATCAAAAATAAATTTGAAAATTTATTTAAAATTTCAAAGTAAGTATTGGTAAGTATTAATCCAAGATTCAAAATTTGACCGGTATTCTACCACGTTGTAGCTATTTTACAACAATAAAAAGTGATAAAGAAAAGTGTTAACATTTCTTCAGCATTTATTCCATATTCAAATCCTGGTAAGATGAAAATCATAATTTCGAAGAATATTATTGATGAAAAATATAAAATATATTGTGGTCTTATTTATGTAACATAATCTATAAAAGTAAACCATGAACATAAATTTGATCAAAAGTTCAAACAAATGAATCACTGACGTTTTGCCCAGATACGTATTTCGATTGTTCAGCAATCTTCCTCGGTGTCCATCAAGTAGAATTGGATCGATTCGTAACTGGTTTGTGATGGGTCACAGTTACGGAGAGATCCAATACTCTTTAATGATCGCTGAAGAAAGTTGCTTGGCAATAACAATTCGTATCAGGGCATTACGTCAGCAACTCATTTGTGTGAACTTTTGTTCAAATTTATGTTTATAGTTTACTTTTGTAAATTATATTACTTAAATAAGACCACAATATATTTTTTTTTATTTTATAAACATACTTACGGTTCAGTCGGCGAAAAAACTTGATTCAGAGATGTATTTTTCGATTTAAATTTCAATTTGATTGTTTTTCAAACAATATAAACCAATAATTTTGTTTTTGGTAAGATCAGTTCTTTTTAAAAATTTCTAAGGCTGGTTTAAACACCGATATTAAAAAAATTATCATATAACGAATATCCTCGGTTTAATTAATTCTTCTATTTTCAATTTTTAATTGCTTAAGTTAAAAAAAATAAAAAACCCAAGCAATACTCATTTGGCTATTTCAAAAGATCTCATTTAAAGGGTTATTAATTTTGTATTAAGCAATGCATATTTACAATTAATTTAGGTGAGACAGCAATTACCAGACATCGAAATTAAGATTCACTACTTTTGCAATATTTGAATAGACTTTGACTTTAATCTTTTTAAAGTAAGCTAGTCTAATGAGCATGTAACCAGGACTAGGGACCTGGCCGAAATTACAGTTTGGCTCCAGTTAGTAGTATAATAACTTATAGACAAACGTTTATGGTTACTGGTTACTATCATCCAAAATCCATTAAAATTCGTGTCATTGAGATCTAAAACTAAATACATTGGGTTGCAAAAATGTGTCTTATATTTATAATATTATACTGCATTCAACGTAACATCATATGAAACTGGTGTCAGTATAAATTTTGTGGGTTCCATCTTTGCTAAATAAAATTATTTATCTCCGATTTCTCTACATTTTTCAGACTGAATGGTTACGAGCTCAGGTTTCCCGGTCCTGCCTGTAGTCAGTAGTGTAGATATTGGTACATGAAACCCAGAAAATATAAGAACTGATACTCATTTATATTTTAATAAAGGCTTGATTTAATTAATGAAAACGGGAAAAAGATTCGTTATCAGTGACTTTAATTAGTTTAATAATTATTAATATCAGTCGCTAGATACACGTTTTTACAGTTCAAAAAATTAAATGGTTTAAATTGATCTGGTATATATATATATATATAAATATATATGTATACATATATATATATAATATATATATACATATTTAAATTTTTATCCATTAAGTATATGAAAAAGGTTATTCATAAATGACGAAGGACACTTTGGGAAGAAGAGAACTATAATAGTCTTCTTCCTCCTATTTATACTTACAAAAAAGATTATTATATTTTCATAAAACTAGTCAATTTTACCCGAACATAATAATGGATTAGCTCGCAAAAAGTGACTCATTTTCTGGTTTCTATTTCTTATTTAATTAACACCAGTTATTACGCTTATCAAATAATTGATAAAATTAATATAAGGCAGAAAACAAAAAAATATAACAGAACTCAATTTCGTTGAATTTTTATATAAATTTATAGACTAAAATAAAATAAACTTGTCTTCCGAATATTGTATAATACTAAACGGTATTAAGTTTAAGGCTGTTTTAAAGATAAGAAGTTAAATTATAATAAACTTAATTTCTTTAGCTAACTTAAAAAAAAGCTTTACATACAGCTTTTAAACTAATTTGGCTAAACTTTGCAATACGTTTGTAACGTTTTTACTGCTACGATCGTTCGAAATAATTTTATAAATGGGAAACAAGTTATTTATTTTCGACGACAATTATTTATATGATTATTCTTTTTTCTCATTATTCTCAAACTTCAAGCTTACTCTGACGTATAACGTTCATTGTTAATTTATTTAAACATAAACTTATGTTAATACTATGAATAACAATACTAGCTAAGAGACACTAAGGTTCGTAAACATCATTAGAGTTGATAAATGTTTATTTACACGAAAACTAGGACAAAACCACTAGGACAAACATTCAATCAAGTTAGGTAACAATGACTACCCAATAATTATTCCCTCAATACTTTTCAAACGCATGGGATTGTTGACTTTGACCTACTTGACTCGTATTTACTTAAAAAATAAACTTTGATTAATTCTCTTAAGCTGCCGTCCCTCTATTAAATCTACAAATTATTCTAGTACCTTCTACATTTTTTTCTTTCGATCGAAACGAGAATAAAACAATAACAAGGCAAAGAAGCAAAGCCAAATTGGTAGATATCAAAACCACTAATATTTGTTTAAGGCTATAGTATAAAACAATATTATACAATAATCTACAAGATTATACAATAATTTTATGCCCATTATTATCCTCTTTTTGCTCTCGTAATCTTATTGACAAAATGGTTGGATCACAAATCCTCAAAATGAACCCGATATTGTCAGATTGGAACCTTCTTAGTGCCTCGACTATTTCAATATGTTAACAAAACAAAACTACAAAGAGTTCACCAATCACCAATTTTCGTTAATTGGTGAACTCTTTGTAGTTTTGAATTTTTGTTTTGTTAACATATTGAAATAGTCGAGGCACTAAGAAGGTTCCAATCTGACATTATCGGGTTCATTTTGAGGATTTGTGATCCAACCATTTTGTCAATAAGATTACGAGAGCAAAAAGAGGATAATAATGGGCATAAAATTATTGTATAGTAATCTTGTAGATTCAACGAAAATCAACCACTACATTTTCGAAAAGTGATTTTTCTCGTATTTTCTCTACATTCTCGGAAAATACTGCCGAAAATATTTTCAAAATACCTTTGCAACCACAATAAATATGGAATAAGAGGGAACTAGTCAACAGTATCCATTAGACCAGCCACACTTAACCTGCGGCCTTAAGTCATCAAATATTTTTTTGGTGTTATTAACAACATCTTTTCAATATTGGGTTGAAATCAGGGAAGAAAAATTTCTATCCTGGGTGGTAATCAATCGGTTAGCAAGTCGGTACTGCGGATACTTTTTGCGGTCACAATGCAATTCTTAACGCAAAAACCGCAGTAGCATAGAAATATAGAATATAGTAATATAGAAAGATAGATAAATTTTGTGTTATATTTACAGTTTACTATAAATATGTTGCGCGGAGGAAAAAAAGGTTGAGCATAGCTACATTAGACTATTGTTCTCCAAAGCTCTATTTATTGTATACCATAGTTATTAATTGTTGTGCTGCTTGCGTTTTGTGAGAAAATTATAAGATACTTAATATCTTCACATAATTGAGCGTTATACTAAGAATTATGGCTACCAATACCGAAAAAAAGAAGACTTTGGTAGTGAAATATTTGGCATTATTAGTAGAAAAAATGAATTCTTATTTTCCTTAATATAACCTGCAACCAATGGACGAGGTACCCAATTCATTCTCAAGAAGCATTTCTCTTACACACTTACTAATAAATGAATTCGAAAAATCCATTTGGCTAAAATCTAATCGGACATTAAAACTAAAATTTTCCCAAACAGAGTTAGCATATGTTTGGGAACATATAAAAACTGAGTATCCACTACTTTCAAAGTGATTTATTGGTTTTTTCTTGGTATAATTGTCATATCTCTAAAATTTCTTGATTTCGTAGGTGCATCTTGAACAAAAAAAGTTTGTAAAACACTGCATTAGATAAATGTGCTACATAAATGGCTTTGAAAATATAATCCAAGATCGCGAGGTCCCCAGACCTTACTTATTTCTCAGGAAGCAAATATATGGGATTAAGTAGTGTAAATATGAACTTTGAGTGTAACCTGCTACCTTGTGTCGACAATCAATTAACAGGTACCCAATGCTAAAGGTAAGTAAAAATAATATTAACTTTTCTTAATTTTACAGTGATGTTTTTTACGTATGTTTTAGAGAAAATAGTGAAAAATTTTTAATCGCTACTACCAGACACTTTCCGTCGGTCGTAACTTTTGCCAGACGGTTTAAAGTTCCAAAAAATAATTTAACTTTATCTTTATTCTCAGTTTTGATTTTTATACGGCCATTCACTTTTGTATAGATATCCAACAAGCAAAAAATTTGGATCATTATAAGGAACAACATTATAATAAAATTGAGAAAAGTTCCCATCGATTTCAAGAGTGCAAAAAATTTTACCTACGTCATGCAATGATCTAGAAAAATTATTTCTTCATTTTTTTTTCAAAGCATTAACACCTTTCGAGAAACAGCGATTCTAAAATTTACTTTGGTTAAAAAGCACCACTGAGAATTTAAGAAAAGTTAATATATTTTTACTTACCTTTAGCACCAGGTACCTGTTAATTGGTCGTCGACAGAAGGTAGCAGGTGTTCATACACTCAAATTTCATACTTATACAATAGATGAATGGTTCCCAACCGATTTTGCACCATGTCCCACCTAGATATTTCTAAAATCCTGATGTGCTCCACCCCCCATGATATTTAAATTGTGATATTTTAAATTTTATGGTTATTCACCTGAAGGAAACCTGAATGGCCATTAACTAATATTTGAATGAAACATTATTCTGAAATGAATCAAAACAAATCACTGTTAATAACTCATTCTCAAATTACCTCATAGTCTTTGGAATAGTCAGTCGAAGGGTGCACGTCCTGCTCATGGTTCACTAAAATATTACCATGCCCAACCGGTGGGGCCTGCATCCCACCGTTGAATTTTCCACATTGACCCCAAACGTAATTTTCATTCAACAGTCCCACGTTGGGAATGACGCACATAGATACTTAATATCATACATTTGGTTCAAAAAAAATAATAAGGTCTGGAGCTCTTGGGATCTCACTTTAATAGGAGTTAGAAATAATATCAAAAAAGAGATTAAATTCGAATTTTTTATTGTAAATTGTAAACGTCTTTTTTCCAGTGTCATAATGTAATTCGACAATAAAACAACAAAATATCCCAAATTTTATCAAAATTGTATGAGTAGTTACTAAGAAAAGGGAATCTCCGTATTATTAATGCTTGGCCCCCCCCCATTAATAAAAAGGATAAAAAAAGGTCAATATTATTATATTTTCAAAGGTTGCTGACAAAAAAGTTGTTGAAAATGGCTATTTTTTTCTAAAAAAGACAAGTAGCTTTAGTTCGACAGTAGCTTAATCTTACAAAGTTATTTAGCAATTTTTAGTGCCTCCAAATGTACTTAAAGTTAACAATTTTTAAAGGTGTTTGTTGGGTATGTGAAAAGCACACATTATTAATGAGAGATCTGTTAATCAACCGAAAGGAAAATTCACGTGGTGAACATTTTTTTTTTAGTCAACCATTCGTTTCTCAATCCTCGATCGTCTAAGTTGGTCTATGTGTGTTCGAAACGATCGGGAGTTCTCGTAACGCGCGATTCTTCCGTAATTTAGCACTTAAAATATTTGATATATATTTAAGTCATTGACGACCATTGACGACGCCACTTTAGTGATAGACACACGGCAGTGTTTCGTCTAGAAATTGAGCGCAAAACTTACCGAATCTTCGTGTTTAATTGAATATTATCACTTTACTCAACAATGATCGTATTCTTTGTTTTTGTTACCACAACAGTATTGTTAATTTCTGCATTTGTTTTTCAAAAGACCAAAAAGCCGGCATTTTATCCACCTGGTAAATATAAATTACATAAGCACTAACAATGCATAACAAGCATTAACGATTTACTGATTTTTTTCTAGGACCCAAATGGCTTCCAATTGTTGGTTGCATCTCTGAGTTTCGGCGCCGAATTCAAAAATGTGGAGGCATACATTTGGCATTGTCTGATTTATATGATCAATATCAATCCAATGTGATGGGCTTAAAATTGGGAAGTGAAAATGTAGTTGTCGTTTATGGATATGAAACAATAAAAAAAGTACTAACCCGAGAAGAATTCGAAGGAAGACCTGACAATTTTTTTATGCGTCTTCGGTCAATGGGAACTCGTAAAGGTTTTATAATTATAATAATTAATTTTATCATTTTTATTAATAGCTATTTAAAAAGGTTTCATGCAAATAATAGATATTCTTCAATGTGAGATATGAGTTTAACATTCCAAAATCAAATATACGCTTATGGGTAATTTAAAACGAGAAATCAATTTGGTTGAAATAATGTAGGTCCTTTCAACCAAAAAATTAATATACTAAGAAAATAATTAATTAATTACTAACTCAACTAGAAGAAAAATAATATAAAAAAACCAAATCTCGTTGTCGAATATTTATTATTTCACAACTTTTCATAATATTTCTTCAGTGTTTCAACATTGAAAATATCACCTTTAATTTGCGAAAAAACGAAGAATAATTATTAATTTATTTAAAACTTTAATAGAAGTAAACACTTTATAAAAAATTGTTTGTTTGAAATTTAATGAACTAATTGTTTTGCAATTTATCTATTAATTATTTAGTCAATAGTAAATTCTAACTTACTAAATCATAAAATAAACATTTTTTCTTACCGAATTTTTGCTGTTCAATATGATTTTAAAAGTATTACGAATTTTTAACTAATAAATCACTTTTACCAGTACACATCGTCGATAGAATATTAAAATATAGTGAAGGTCAAATTTTCCCTTGGGCTAATTGAATATCAGTTTAGGGTCTGATGAATTAAGAGAAATCTGCATTTTAGTTGTATAAAATTAAATTTCCCCCTCAAAATTACAATGTACTAGGCCGTGGGGGGTGAGGCAACCCAAATGATAATGCGAACCACTTTGAAAACATAACTCCACGGGCCACTTAAAAAATTATATTTATTCATATTAAATTTAGATAGACATTGTTTACATGTCTACATAGATGTAGACATTTTAAATATATATTGATTTTCACCACTTTGGCCATTATAAAATAAAAATATTTTGTAAGAGTGTGATGAACATGGGGGGTCGCGGGTTGGCCACCCATGTACTAAATGTTCGAACACATTAATTGACTCATTGCATTATTTTTCTACCATTACGGATGTAAACACAATTTTGGTCAGGAGGGCAGTCTAGGAAAAACTTCTTTTAAATTATCATTCAGTTCTTTCATTTTTAAGTTCAGAATAGGGAGAATTATAGCTTAAAAAATCGCTGCTAGGTGCTTTGGGAAATTGGTCTTTTCTCAGTTTGGAAAACTCAAATAATTAGTTTTCTAGCCCGGCTAGACTTAAAGCACAGAACTCAAACAATAGTGCATTTAACATTTAAATCGATTTTCTAGCCAGGCCAGGAACGGATTAAATCGTAAAATTTCTTTCTATATTTACCAACACCACCAATCTAATTCAATTAATTTTGCTCCAAAAGTGTTCAGACATAAGTCAAGTAGAATATTTCATTGTTCGTTTATTTGCTTAAACAAAAAATATTTGGGTAATAGATTTAGTTTTAGTGTCATTGATTTGCTTTGTCGGGACCCTTTTGATGCAAAATAGATCTAAACGATTTTATGATAAAGTTTTATTCTAAGGTATTATGAGAAAGGCAGTGTATATACTTCGTTACGTGTACGGAACATTATTCATTTTTTGGAAAAAGAAGGTACAATAAAGAAGTCAGGATTTTATTAGTCACGTTGCTTAGATTTTCTATATATTTAATTCCACCTTTTAATGTAGTTTAAAACACTGGCCAATTTATTAAACGACATACCATAAATGTCTGCTTAACATAATCATAACTAAAGTAGCATTTCAGTACATATGGTTTATTTTTTATTTTTTTACCTTGTATCATGTTACAATTGATACTAATAAAAGAATTATTTTTTATCTTTATTTCCTGAAACGTAGATGATTAAAAAAGAAGAAATATTATTTTACTTATAATTTATCAAGATATTTTTTTTAAATTAATTCTTAGCAATAAAGATTCATACATACACTACTTTACTCTTAATTTTTAATCCAGTCTTATTGATTTTTTCAATAACCAAATTTATCTATCAATGTTCTCCAATATTGCGTATAATATTCTGATGCTAATGTCTCATTCCAAATAAGATCGAGGGCTAATTATCGAGTTAATAATATGAAATTAAGAATAATACATAGAAAAACATAGAGCAATAGTCCTTTTTTGTTGTAATTAATCGTTCTTTTATAACTGCCAAGGTTTTTAACACTAGGGTAAATAAAAAACCGTAAATATTTTTTTTACAGATAAGTTATACTGCTTCATTCTGAAGTTAATTCTATGAGTATACTAACTTACTTCGAAGATTTACTTACTGCCGTGCTTTTTCAATTTTGGTGACTTAATTTTCGCTTATAATTTTCATGCGTCACCTCGCATACAAAAAATGTATTGAACGATTACATGATTATTTATTGATATTACTAATGATTTTTTGCGGTCACTTCTTGGAAGACGCAATATATAGATCTCGGCTCAATATGTAAATAGTTCTCAGAATGCCATTTTTTAAATATAATAATCTACTTCTTTTTTTAAATTTGTAATCTGCAATGCATGGTGCGATTTAAAGTGATAACCGGTCCCTTTAGGTCAACAATTATGTTAGGTTTAACACATTTCAACAAAAAAATATATAATATAGTTAGAGATAAGTTAAAAATTCCAATCATAAAATGAGTCAATTTGTGGACAAGGTGTATTTATCAGAAATAATACATCACGCAAATATCAAATTTGCACCCTTTATTTCTAAATCAAATATCAACTTAACTTTAATACATACTTTTTCAATCTTTTTGTACGAAATTTAGTTTTTAATAATGCATTTTCAATAGTCAAAAACTTAAATTTGTACCTTTCTTGTCTTCTGTGATGCAAATTTTATAATATACATATATAGGGAACGATTTGCGTAATATAGATAAGTTGAATAGATGGATCTGGCTATTTAAGACGAGTATTTAACAACAATGAAAGAATCAAATAAGTAAATAGAACGAATAAATCGAGTTTAGACTAATGCACAACTCGAATGAATTAGTTCGCTACAAAACCTTTTTTTTTAGTATTATTCTTATTTTTAATTTATTTTGCACCCCTATTTAGAGAGAAATCAGGGCACGTGCCTTTACAGTTCCATCCTAGGTAGGCCACTGTTTGTAGTGCATTCATTTCTTGTGTTAGTTCTTTATTTCTTTTGATTTATATTTGCATAAATTTGTAATGTAGTTCCATTAATTATGGAAACAAAAAGATAGTGAAACGGTGATTAGGAATTTCTAATTTAGTTGTATTGAACAAAAAATAGTTCCCGCCGTATAACACAAAAATTTGAGTTCGTTTATCCTAAATTAGTGGTTTTAAGACATCAGTTTTGAATTAAGGCTTATAAAAACATAGTTTAGAAAATAATTGACATTTTCTTCATCATTTCAAACTAATAAGAACTATTTCTCTGTTTTGATATTAGGCATAACTGGAACAGATGGACCACATTGGCATGAACAAAGAACTTTCGTGATGCGGCATTTACGTGATATTGGTTTTGGAAAACGAACCATGGAGTTGAAAATTATAGAAGAACTGAATAATATTGTTCACATTATTGATACTGGAACGACAACCATTAAAGTTTCTGATCTTTTTGCACCTAGTGTTCTAAATGTATTGTGGACCTTGACGGCAGGTGCTAATTTTAAACGAGATGATATAAAATTAAAGGAACTTTTACAATTGTTGCATAAACGTGCCCGAGCTTTTGATATGTCTGGAGGGACATTAAGTCAATTTCCTTGGCTTCGATTTATCGCGCCCGAAAAAACTGGCTACAATTTATTATTAAAAATCAATAAAGAATTATATAATTTTCTCATGGTAAGACCACAGAAATGTTTCTTTTTTCATTTATATAATATTGTTTTATAGGAAACGATTAATGACCACCATAGCAGTTACACTGATTTAAACAAAAACGATGATTTTATTTATACTTTCATACAAGAAATGAAAGCTCATGTAGGAGAAAATTCAAGATTCACTAGTAAAAAACTTTAAAAAATATTTAAGAAAAGTATATAACCTTTTTTCTAAATAATTGTAGATGATCAATTAATGATGATTTGTCTCGATTTATTTATTGCTGGTTCTCAGACAACAAGTTCAACATTAGGATTTATTTTTTTAATAATGATTTTACGACCGGATATTCAAAAGAAAGCTCAAATGGAATTGGATCAAATTGTACCATCAGATCGCAGTCCTACACTTAGTGATCGTGCTAGGTAATACAAAAATATGAAATATGTTGAAAGTATTTTAACAGTAACTACTCATATTTTTTTAGCTTGCCTTATATTGAAGCAATTTTATTAGAAATTCGGCGCCTATTTGTTGTAGCAGCAGTTATAGGACCTCGGCGAGTTTTAAAAGATACTGAACTTGAAAATTATTTAATACCAAAAGCAAGTTTTCTTATTTCAAAATTAATTTGAAAGATATTTTCAAAGTGTAATTTTTTTAGAATACAACCGTATTAATGAGTATTTGGTCAATTCACATGGACAAAGAATACTGGAAGGATCCTGAAGTTTTTCGTCCGGAACGTTTTCTAAGTCCCGAGGGAAAGTTTATTTTAGATGAACATGTTTTAACTTTCGGATTAGGTAAAATACATATTTTTCAAGATTCTTTGATAACGAAAATTTATTTATAGGTCGCAGACGCTGTCCTGGTGAAGCTCTAGCTCGAAGTTGTATATTCCTATTTTTCACTGGAGTTCTACAACATTTTAACATTCTGCCAGATCCAACATTACCTTTACCAGAAATGAAACCATTACCGGGTATAATTTTAGATCCACCTTCCTTCAATGTTCAAATAATACGACGATAATTGTTGGAAAAAATTAAAAGCAATTATAAACGATAAATACTTTCATTTTAACAAAAAAAAAAGAATACTACAATAGAAAAATTGTGTAAAAATTGAGACCAAAGAGATAGTTTTAAGGAAAAGTGGGATTATTAGGAATAAGGAATCATATTTGGCCCATGGATAAAATCCTACTTATAGAATAATTGGTAAAAATACATACTTATAAATGACAATAAAAGCGATTTGATTACACATAATAAATACTTCAGTTGAAAAATGTCTTGTTTCTTGCTGTTTTAAACCGAGTATAAGTAACTCTCGATTTTCGTTTTTGGTGAAGGCCTTGTAAACGGTGAAAGCCATCCCAACGAAAAACGACCAAATACCGATTGAATACTTTTCCAGCGTGACTTCTTCGCCCATCGAGCTTCTTCTTTTTTCAACTGCTCAATTCCGGTTTCGTCATTCCAAATAGCTTGCAATTGAGTGCCCAACATTACCACAGTGAAAATAGCGAAGAGTGATGCTTCAAATATCAAAAATAATAAAAGTACAACTGTCTCGGGCGGTGAAAACGAGGTGCATTCTTTCCATTCATGTTTAATACACATTATAAACTGATTAACAGCCAAAAATAGGGCATGAATTGATATTGAAGCTATGTAAAAAGTAAATAAGACGAAATATTTTTGATTGTTTTCTCCAACGCAGTTATTTACCCAAGGGCAATGATGATCCATTTTTCGAATACATCTAAACAAATTTCAGAAATTTAGTAAGCATAAGGATATTATATACTTGTATATTAACCTTTGACAAACTGAACAGTGGTGAGCTCGTTCTGGTTTAATACTGCAGCATTTCTGGCATTTGAAAATCACTTGACCTTCTTTAAAACCCAGTTGTTGAATCATATCTTTAGTAGCATTTCCTTTTGGTACAGCTCCCTATTAATAATACATAAATAAAGTAAAAAGATCATCTAGAAAGCATAATTAGTTTACCGGATCTGTGCACATAGTACGTAAGTGGGATGCCAATGCTAGTACCGATAAAACATTGAAAACAATCATATTAATCGCACTGTAAACAGGATATGGACTAGGCAAGAGCATGACAAACATCACAACAAATTCCGCGTAAGAAATCAAAAACCATGTAAGTACTACGCAAATAATACCGCAAATATCACGAATACACCAAAACCGACCCCCACAGCACCGGTTGTGAAGATCGACTTCTTGACGGAACACCAAATATTCATATTCCATTTTTAACGATGTTAGAATGTAATTAAAAAGGTTTCTTCAATTAAATTAAACATAACCGAATGTTCGTTTTAAAACACTCCTTAGTTCTACATAATACTAGTATTTAAAATGAACATTGTCACTTATAATAATTTCAATTCGCTTGATTCTTATTAATCAGTATCAAATTTATTTATCTTATAGATAAAGAATTAAAACATTTTGATAAAATTGGAGAAAAATCTCCTGTCAGTTTCTTCACCTGACAAACGTCAACAATGTAAAAAAAATGAAATGCAAAATTACTATATTTCCATCATTTCCATTAACTTCTATATTTTGTACAATTTGATGGGAACAAAAATTTTAGTTCGCTTTGGCTGGTTCTGGCTCTGCTTAGAAAAATTAAGAAAATTGTTGAAATTGATTAAAATACGCAGGAATACCAGAAATATCAAGGAGATCAAGGAGATCTAGGAAGACCAGGAATGCCAGGAACGCCAGGAACAGCCCGGAACAGGTTGTATTTGCTGTAACAAACGGTTCGGAACTAAAATAGACTTCAACTCACTTCAATTTGTCGAAACGTCAATAGAACTTATTGTACAACGTGTGAAAGCTATTGGACAAGTTGGAAGTTTTATAATGATCGCAATGATGAACTAAAAATCGAAATATTAATTAGAAAATTTGTAATTTTGTTCACTAATTAATTAAATAATAAAAATGGCGGTTAGTTCTTCAATATTGTTAATATAAATTCATACTACATTCGTTTTTTGTATGAAATGTTACTTTATATACATATATTTTTCAATTTTCAGGCGGAGAAAAAGGGTAAACAAGCTACAAAAGGAGCTAAGCAAATTGTGGAGGAAAATCAATCGACTCTAATATTTTATAGAAATATGGCCTTAGGAGCGTCTGTATTATATTTTATAGGATTGTCGTTAATTTCAAGTTTTACATGGGGAACAATTGTAAGAAACTCAAAAGTTTTCTGATTTTATTCTAGCGATTTATTAATTAAGTAAATGATTTGCAAGTTTTATACATTTAGTATTAAATTCGTATTAATATTTAAATGTAAGAAGAAGAAGTCAAACGTTGAAAGAAAAGAATAAGATAACGCTACAAATAAATGCCGACCGCGGTAGAATTCTTCATAAATATTAATTCTTATTTTTTTAATGATTTATATTCTTTATCGCAGTATTTTATTGAAGGCGATTAATTTATTAAAATTGGAATAATCTAAGCATACATCGCTGTATATTTCAGTTAAATTATATTTGTTATGTATATTTACAAGTGTATGCCTTGTATAATGCTGCAGTAGGGACGATTATGATATATGTTGGCTATGATAAAAGAAAGGAGATCCAACGCAGATCGGAAGGACTAGGACAACATTTTTATTTTCATATATTTTAAAAAAAAACACGTTAATTACTTAGTTTCATTTCTTCATTTATTTTGCCTTATAATTACTACCACAACTTTGCTAAATTATTTTAGTCTGTCTATTATTTATTACATAAGATATGTATGTGAGGAATTATGTCCCAGGACATCATTCTTTTTTCGAAATCTGCTTAATCTACAGTAGATCCTCTCCTTTTATCGCTGTTTATCCTTATTGAGGTACTTCAGACCGGAGAAACATATTTCTCTTTCAATGATTAAGGTTTTCAAATCTTATTTCTTAGATTGTTTTAAATTTTCTTTATACAATATCCAATATAAATCCTTAAATCATCAAAAGTAACTCAAATAATTTTGTAGCGACTACAAATTAAATCATTTATTTGAAGATTCGTATGTCGCTTTGGGTGAAGAAGAATAGGTCAAAAATAATTTAGAATTACTTTATACCATGGAGCGTTGCTGCATAATTTTTTTAGTCGTTGTAACAATATCTCATGAATACTTCCATTTTATTAATTCGTTTACTACAAAGAATATGAATTATTTGTTGCCCAAAGTAATGTTTGATTCATAGGAAGACAAAAGTCTTAGACACAATAGTCCAATGCGAAAGGACTAAGCGTTTTAAATCTACTTTAGCGCAATTTTCATACATAATCGTATATGGAATTACATATAGAACTATAGGGCAAAAGGGTAACGAAACATTGAGACAAATTTAGGACAAAATTATCCTCTAAAAAAGTATATTAAACTTTGGAGTGCAAAAGTTAGATTCATATACATCTTTTCAAATAAAAATTGTTTAGAATCAAATAATTGATTGATAGGTCACATTACTATAGACTAAAAATAAAAATGCATTGTTTTCTCTTTTTTTAGGCGCTATTTATATTTTCATTGGTTGTATATTTACCTAGTTATCAATTTATGAAATATATGGCCCGAGCAAACTACTCTGAAACTGGACAACTTTTAGGCAGTGGAGTTGATTTAAATATGGAAGGCGGTATTGCAGAGTAATTAACTCATATTTACATGTGGTGATGAAAATGACTTTAACTTTAATTATTTATTTCAGACATGTTAAAGATTTATTCATTTTGACTTCTGGATGCCAACTGTTATCGTTAATATCAAATTATTTCTGGTTATTATGGTTGTTGGCACCAATACGTGCTTTCTGGATTCTTTGGGTGAATATCTTATCGCCATGGTTCTTCCAGCAAGCCCCGACTAATCCTGAAGTTGACGAAAAGAAACAGAAAAAGTTAGAAAGAAAAATGCGAAAACAACGTTAATGACAATTCGTTGCTGTTTAATTTATTGTATATTTGCAGTCATGTTGGTATAAGTTTTTATATAATAAAAATTGTTTAAAAGCTACATAGTTTCTCAGATAAGCGTTTGTCCCTATTATTACTCAATTGTTGAAAAAAATATCACATCGAAAGGTTTTCAGGAAATTTTTAAGTTATGCTGACTGGATCGCTTAATAAAACGGACTTTAATTTATCATCAACGAAAATTCATTTGAATAATACTCTACAATCTTTTGTTGATCTTTATGGGTTTGCAATATGAACTCCTGTAAACTGTTGTACAGGGAAAGTTAGTAGAAAAGAAACCAATGCTCTATAAGACTGTAAGAGCCTTTTCTGACTGCATTATGTTGCATTTGTGTTTGGTGCGGTCTTAATTTGAAATTTTTATCTTAATTGTTACCAACTAGGAAGAATTGAGAAGATAAAGAATTTTTCAAACATCAACATTATTTGCTTAAACGTCAGTAGAAATAATACATTTCAGTTTTACCATGAAGGACAAAAGAAAAAATCGACTCATGTATTGAACGCATTTCAAATTTGTCAGCAGCACGAGAATGTACTGTTGAGCACTATTTTACAGTTTGCTATAACATTTACAAATCGAATCATTGGTGACCCTAGATTGTCCATAATATATTACTTTTAATTCTTAAATTTTAAGCACTTAAAGTTTCTGAAGATTAAATTTAATTAAGAAAAGAAGTAAATAAATTAACAGCTAAAAATGTAAAAAAATATTGTTTTAAATTTATTGTGTAACATTATATTCATTCAAGACTTTATAATTTATAGTTAATTTTTAAACTTATTTAAAAATATGATTTTGTAAAAATATGAAGTGATACACTGCTCATTTAACTTAAAAAAAATATTTCCAAACAGGCGCGGATACAAAAGGATGAAAGGAGCGATTGGTACTATCAATGCTCTCCCTTTCAAGGCTCATCAAAGTACTTTATTTTTACTAATTCTAAAATATTCAGCCTTTTCACATTAATTATGGCTCATGTCCCTTTTAGCGACATCAATATCTAGCGACGTTGTTTTTCTTTTTACTTTTACTTTAGTTTGTGAATAAATTGGGCCATAGTGAAAATTTAACGACAAAAGAGAAAATTATAGGATTTTAGAATTGAAAAACGAAAACTTGCGAATTACATTGAAAACAAAGTAAAAAATGCAACGCTGCCTGATATTGACGTCGCTAAAAGGGACATGAGTCTTAATTATTATTCATGAGGAAGTATTATATGTATTACATACTAAAACTTTGGCTTATGTCCCTTTAAGGGACGTCAAAATCTGCCAACGTTCCATTTTCTACAATTTTTTTTTGGCTATTCGCGATTTTTTCGTGAATTCAATTCTAATATGGTATAATTTTCTCTTTTGTAGCTAAATTTCCATTATGGACTGATATATTCGCGAATTAAATTAAAAATAAAGTGTAAAATGCAACATTGCCAGATTTTGACGCCCTTGAAGGGACATGATCCCAAACTTTATATTATTGTTATTATTAATTTAGAAAAAAAAATATGGAAATAATAAAAATCACACAATAACCCTCCTTCACTAAAGAAAATTTGATTTTTATGCCTGTTAGAAATTGTAATTATTGTTTGTCGCGTATTTCTTAAAAATATATTTCCAGAGCTTCTGAGCACTAGAAGTGTATGCGTTTTACGATAACGAAAAAAAACTAAACAATGTGAAGGAATAATGTTAGTTAAAATTATGGGTGTTATAATTTGAAGTTTTCGTATGTTAAAATACCCATTTCAGCTTTGAATAATGTGTCGTTTATAATTTTTTCAGCTATTAGCATCTGTTCTCGTGGGAGATTGCGTAGTTTAATTGCTATAGTTTTTCCACAAATATCAAAGCGATCTTCCTGTACATTGGTCTTTTTTAAATGCTCTTGTACGACAGAAATTACATCAAAAGTCAACGATTCTTTTCCTTTTGAGTTCACTGAAGATTTCCTCTCATGTTTTGTTTTTAGTGAGGTCCAAGGAGGTGTCATGGTAAAAACATTACAACGGTCGTTTGTTTCTTGAATCTCATTATCTTCTTTGATAGATAATTCAGTTTCATATTTAGAACTTTTATTTTGAAACGCTGTATCTTCATCGTTTTCCTGCAATAAATTAATAGATTTTATTTTACAATTGCAAGAAATTAAAAATATGTTAATGATAATACAATTCGCATTATTTCTTAAGTTAATATTTTATGAATTTTTATGAATAATTTCGCTGTTTCGTTACAGAAGCCAACAAAAAAAAAACGGTTCATATACACTTTAGCGACGTCAATCCTATATATGATGTACGTATCACCTATCCATACCAATTACTATACATATCATAGGTACTCAAAAACGTATTTGGGTTTAACGCTCACATTTGAAATAAGAAGCCCAAAACTTTTTTCATGGTCTTTATGCTTTCAAAAATGCAATTATAATTTGAAAATATTCTTATATACCTCATAATTAATGCTATTTTCTTCCTGTTTGATGAAGACTGTGTTCATTGTGACGTTGTTAGTAGTTCTTGGAGATTCTTGATCTTCTAAAACTCTGTTAAAATAATAAATTATGAAACTAAGTAAGATAGTCTCAACAATTTATAATTGAAATTGTTTTAACTAAACCCAGTATTTCCAATAATTTAGAATATATATTAAAGTATAAATTTAATGCATTATCGTTTACCAAAAGTTAAATATGATCATAATGTCGAAAATATTCCTCGAAGTTTCGTACGAATACTTATTTTGATTGACAGCAGTCTTCTTATAATAATAGATCAAATAAAATTTTTTAATATTGGTTCAATTTTGAATGTTTGTGTGTAGTTTACTTTTGGTAAATAATACTTCATAAAAACTAGAACAATATATATTCTATAATGCAAATAGTGTAAAGAATTTAGAGTCAAAGAAAATATCTTAATTGATTTTAAAACGATGATTAAAACTATCAAAAGTATAACTTCTAATATACATAAAGCAGGCCATTCACGTTCCGATTTGCAATCCAACTAGGGATCCGACTTTCGAAGTTGGATCTAAAGTCGAACCGTGAATGGTATTGTTGGAAGTTGGATGTCTAGCGGATCATTTAGGCGATCCAACTAGTAGTCTGACTAGTTGGACTGCAAGTCGAAGCGAGAATGGCCAGCTTAAAAGGCACCTTAAATAAATATTTAAACGTACAATGTGTAGTAAATTAAATTATTTACGAAACATATATATAGAAAAACAACCTTTTAGTATTTTCGGTTCCATTATAAGAACTGTCCGTTTCCATATAATTTTCATTTGGGGTTTGATTGTTCGACAATGTAGATTCATCGCCAATACGAGCGTACATAGTTTTAAAATTATCATCGGAGGCAAGTTCTTGAAGATGAGCATCTTTCCTTTCTCCCATATGCTCACCTCTTGGTTCTGTTGATTCAGCATTGTGCATTAATTTCAAATTGATTTTATTTCGTTTCAAAAATGATTGAAGCCAACCGTTGCTGGCGTAAAAATTTTCTAGACCAATAACTTTTGCAATTTCTCTCGCTTTCTTTTGTAGCATTGCTCCTGTTAGTGACACATTTTTGGATTGGCAAATTTGAAAAAAGTCCAAAACATGAATATTTATATTTTCATTTTTCGTTGTTCGTGCTTTTCTCTTGCGGCCATTTCCACAGTTATCATTAAACATTTTCAAAATTTCGTGCCTATTATTTGCAATATTTACAACAGTAGTTTTGGATATGCCGTATTGTTTTGCAATGCTTCGCATTATTACTTTCTTCTCTAATAGATCTAGAATTTGTTTCTTTTTATATATTTCTAATTCTACACGTTTCCTATTTTGTGCCATCGGTGTCATCATAATGGATTGTTACTTTACAAACATAATACCCACTATGAAGTAAAAATATGTCCAAGAATATTACATAAAATAACACAGCATTTTTAATAACTTCTAACTAAGTTTATACAACTAGGTATTTTAACACTAAACACACTATTTGATTAAAACATTCTTCACTTTTGTAAAATAAACACACTACTTGATAGAAATTAAAAAGAAGAAGAATAACCTCTTTGCAGAAATTAAAGATTTGAGGTTGTAATTTTTTTTTATCATTAGATATATTTTATATTATGCACTAATATAAACTTAATGAAAAGGAAATATCGAAAGAAATTGTTTCGAAAAATGTAATCAAATGGTTATAAGGACCAATAAGGACATTGAATATAAATGGTCAGCTTAAAAGGTAAAATGTTTACCTGGGTAACAACATACATAAATACTCAAAAACCGGTCTAAATATGCAGGTGGACAATATACGAGCATGCTCATTCTGCCAAAGTCACATACACATGTATTTTTTGAATGTATTGGTCAACATAGCCAGATAGGAACAGATGATCAGCTTATGGAGGTGGTAAATAACGTTTTCTTGTATTAATAAACCAGTTGAAAAAGAGATTTGTTTTAGGTTAGTCATTTTTATCAACTGTCCAGGCGTTTGCTCAATTTCAAGTATTAATACTAACCATCTTATTAATATTCAATATAATATTATTGTTTACTAAATTTGAAAATTATTTCATTGTCTGGCATTAAAATGACTGCAATTGTTTGGATAAGGAATCATTTTTATGATTTAATTTTCACTAAGTCATAAAATCCGTCTATTAATTACAAAATATTAAATCATCAGTCCACGTGTCGAAATCTATTATTATAAAGAGGAAAGATTTGATTGTTTGTTTGCTTTGAATAGGCTCCGAAACTACTTGACCGATTTGAAAAATTCTTTCACTGTTGGGAAGCTACACTATTTCCGGTGAACATAGGCTATATTAAATTTTCAAAAAAGTTAGGAATCCATACTAAAACTCCAATAATGTAACCCAAGGTCTGAAAAAATTACCAAAAAAAAATTCTTTTATCGCGTGCGCTGCGAAAATGAATAGTTATAGAACAAAATAATGTAGTACGATTTTGCAGAACATATCATTATCTACAAAAAATAGAGCGACAGCATATGTCTAACGATTATAGTTATGTCACAATAAGTGTTTTTTTCATTTTAATAAATATATATATATATATACATATGCCACCGTTATAAAAGCTCTTTTATTTATACTTTGGGATTAATACTTATCAAAATCAAAGATTTCATATTTAAGTTTGCTTCAATAACATTATATAACTTTTTAAGTTATTCAATTTGAACATTCCATTCGAAAGATATCACAAGTTTAGAAATGTAAGTTATTTGAAAAATGTCGCATGGTCACCCCATTTTATGTATAGATGCTGATTGCTTTACAGATTATTTGGTCTACGGTAGGTATACCTACCGTAGCTATACGCAATAGACATACTCTTTTTAGATATTTATAAATATTTTTTGAAAATTAGTTGATTATTACATAGAACAATTTTATTCTTTGCAACAGTTTATTGAATGTGTCTTTTTAAAGTTGACAAAATAGTATTTTTAAGCATGATTATGTTTTTCGTAAAAGAAATAAGAAAAATAAAAATTTTCATATACCATTACAAATGGCAAATTTGAAAAGAAAACATAATCTACACCTACGTTACGCAGACGAGGTTGCGGGGATCAGCTAGTACCGTATATTTCGGTTCAGACAAATCATCATTGTACAATAATGGATTTGAATATTGAGATGGTTTTACCCTATGATGAGTTTAATCAATAGGGGGCGGCGAATTTCTTATCGGCCCCGGACAGCAAAATCATACGCTACGTCTCTGGGTTTAATATTTGCAATTAATACTGTACTATACTACAGTGTCGTCAACCTGCTCTCATTCTGTTACGGAAGCCTAATGCAAAAAAATTGAAATTTATAATTATTTGCTTAAGATGAATGCGTAAGGTTCTTAACAATAACAATAAGTAAAATAAGAATAATTGCGACATAGCAATAAATTGTTAAATCATTTTTATTTATTTCGATTTTGAACAATGAAAATGTAGAAGAAAAATGTCATCAAATGAAATAAAGTAATTAAAATAATTAAAGTTCAACAGCACAAATTTGACAAACAAAGGGTTGTATTTATCTATTTGAAGGCCCTAGGACGAACGTATTTTTGGGGCCCCTAACATTATCAAATACTATAAATACAATATTAATACAATTTTTTTTCTGTAGAAATAGGAAATTCAAATAGGCAAAATATTTAAAAAACAAACAAATTCAAATCGAAATTGATAGCTATTCAATTTCATTCAACGAAAATTTTTCGTATTTAACGGTATTTTAATTATTAAATTTGAAATTTCTCGTTTGTTGACGCTTTGTATGTCTTACCACATATAAACTTTGCCATTTCCATTGCCATTGCCATCCCATTTCATCCTGTTAGGGATGCAATTTTCAAAAATCTGTCCTTATCGGATACTTATGTCAACTTATGTCATATAAGAGATGTACCTTCCGAATTTCACGACTCTACGACCAGCAGTTTTGGCTATAGTTTGATTCTCATTCATTACATTAGACCGAATGGTTTTATATAGGTATATACGTAGATGTACCCCTTATGTTTTTATTCTACAACAAGTTCAACATATTTTATGATTTTAATGATCTGAATAGTGTTCCGCAAATTTTCTATAATTAATAAAGAAAAGTTGCATAATTTGAATTTTTGTATTAATTTAATACAATGGATTTTACATTGTGTAAGTAGTTTCTCATCATACACACTGAATGATTTACCTAAATTTTGTTATTGTTTTCCACTAATTCCTATTATACAAAACGTCGTTTTAAGCGTTACCTTCGAGTCTACAGCTTATTAACTAAAGTTATAACTAATTGAATTACTATATTATGTTATAATATATAATGAAGACCGCACACCAAAAACTTGCAGGAGTTTGAAATGTTGATTAAAGATTAAACTTAATTTGAGTTTAATGAAAACTATATTTGGTTGTTAGATTACGTTAATAACTTAAAACCTAATTCATAATTAGTAATTTGGCATCAAACATGCGAGATCAATTAAATAGTGATTTGTTTCATTATAATTATTTATTTTGCTGTTACGATATTTGAAAATATTACCTAAATGTATATTATATATTATTCTATTATAAAATTATAATTGGATGAGCTTAATTTGCAAAAAAATAATTTTCAATTAAACGATTCTATCGGCTTCATAAAGATAAAAGTTTTCTTGTTGTATAACCAATGAGTTAAATATGATTTCACATTATAACACCCTATTTAATGCATATACATATATGCTTTCGGTTAAAAAGATTGCATGTGCATTATGTAAATAAATAATTGCGTTTCTATTTTTGCATTTTTCAAAAACTTCATTATAACAATTATTAAGCATTGTTCTTCCGTATGTGAGGCATATGTCGCGTACTTAATACATATATATGTTCGTATAATTTTTGCTTGTGATTTACCATCGTGTGAGTCTATTTTTTCTTGGGTTTATTCTTCAATTTTTTGCTACATACCTACGTATATATAACAATATTATTTAATTATGCAACAATTGAGTTGTAACTTACGAGATGTTTTTCTCCTTTAAAATATTTTTCCACTTTCTTCACGAAATTCCGGAAACAAATTATACTTTATTAAAAAAATAAACGGAAGATTGCGAAAAATTGCGTGTAGAAATTTTATTAAAAAATACTGTACATACCTGTGAGGAAATTGCTAAAATTGTTTCTACAGCCATTTAAATATTTAAATTTCTTAAATTTGGCTAACACATTTTTGAAATTGATTACAACGGAAGATTTTCTTTTCGATAACAATACGTTTTGTTCATCGCAATTTGGTAATTGTGTGAGGAAATGAAGAGAAAGGAACTAAAGAAGATTAAATTGTAATCGGTGGGTAGTTAATTAAAAATCACGCAAATTTGTGGTTTGCCCCTTCCCTACTAGAAAAAAAAAAAAGTTTTCTACAAAGAACAGAAAAACCCGTTTGGATTGATTACCTACTACTACGAATACTTATCTATTGTAGAAAAAGTACCAATACGTTTCTATCTCCCACTACTAAATTTTTCCCATAAGATAAGACTTTGGTAAATCAAACTGAAAAGAAATAGTCAAAGAAGTCGTTGGGCCGGATACATCTAACCTTCTTAAGCTATTTTTAAAAAAAGGAGTTACATTTTCACACTTAAATCTTATTTTTTAGTTTCCGTAAATTTAATTTAGTACTAATTTTAATACTAATCTGTGATACTTATTACATTTAAAGTGATTTTTTGTTGTCTAATTAACCGGTAAGTGTTAAGAAATTATTATATTGGCATTTTTTTCACATGAATATGTATAATCTTAAATTATACAGCAATTTTCAAAGATGTTGACCATGGTAATACACTTGATCAAGAATTTATATTGCACAATTCGATTATCCGTACGATTCGTATCAACTAGATTGGTTTGTTTAACATTTTCTCAAGAACTCAACGCAAAGATGGTTCGACAGGAAATAAGTTAAAAAATATAATTATTACTATAAATATAAAGGACACACGTGCATTTAATTGGAAAAAAAACATACTTTTACAAAATAGCATTGAAAAAAAATCACAATTTTTAACAAGAACGTTTTCCAATGATGAATGAACTTAGCATTTTGGGGAACAAAAAATTAACATTGCGTGACCCTCCCATGGCTCAGGTCTAAACGGTATGAATTTTAATGAAATAATCTAATGTAGACGCTTTATCTAAAATTTTCTTGTTCTAAAAAATTTATTTTTGCTACAGTTGGGATCAATTAGAATTAAAGATTTTCAAACTAATCAAACTTTTGATGTTTATAGTGAAAAATACAATTTGTCAAGTTCTACAATACAGATGTTATCAAATTTGTAATAATGTTTGTTTTTTTTTTTGTAATAATAATTGTATTTAAGTTTTAATATATACAAATTTTCTTAATACGGATTTTCCTTAACAGATTAGGAAATTGTCATAGTACAGTAGAATTAGGCTTGGGGAAAAATTATAAATTAAGGGAACCTCAAGCGGAAACTCTTTCAAAAGCTTTTAGAACTAGAAGTTACATGACCGCAAGGGATAAATAAAAATAGACAGAGGAATGAAGTTCGACGAAGTTCGAATGGCTTCTCCAGCTTATTAAACGCCGCCAAATATCAATTTGTTTATATTTGCTAAATATCAATGGTTCACAAAAAAATTAATAAAGGTTTAACATTTTATGCTTCCAAAACCGTGAATTATTTCCCCAATATTTTAACTTTTGAAATTTGTTGATTATAAGTACTTACTGATATTTAGCATAGACATTGTCTTGAGATTTTCAGTGCCTATGAGATTACTCTAAAAAAAAAATAATTATGTAAAAATAGTTTCAAAAAATAACAGATAATTCGTGGTCAAAAATTTTATTCGTTTAAAACCTTATTAGATTCTTTATTTTGTCACAAATCGGCTCTATATGTATAATTTATTTTTCTAATCATCCAATATGATTGGTATTTATTTAACTAATTAAAATTTAATTTTGTTATAACACCAAGATAATGTTCAAATAAATTCCACTTAATATAAATCATCTAAAAAAATAGTAGAATTTTTTAGATCACTAAAAATTATACAATTTTCAAAACTTCAAGTAAAAGGTTTAGCCGGAGAGTTTTAGTCGTTTTAGTATTGCGAATTAGCCGTGACCGAATCCCTCTAACCTGAATACTAATTGGTTTTCTTTTTCTTTGATAAAAATTATTATTTTTAACAGTAATTATCTCATAAGTAAATATCTAAAAACAAAAAAATAAAAATCATATTTTTTTATGTTTCCTAAGACTTTGGGAATATTTATTAAAATTTCAAGAAAAAAAATTAGTGCAACACTTCGAAAAAAATGTGAACTATATAGAACCGGATTATATGATATCTTACATAAGTTAAGTTTATACTTTTCCGGGTGCTTTTTCAAACTATATTTATATTTGTCACTTTTGTCACTATTGCATCTCGTTATGCACATGTGTGTTTATAAGTAAAAGCATTTAACAGCTACTTTGACATCTATTAAAGTCTACTATAAAGGTATTAATTTTTTGGCTTTTTTGAAATAACTGTAAAGAAAGTTTTCCGCTACCGGAAAATTGCATTATTAAGTACACTGAACGTTTATACTAAGTTTATGTACCAATGATTTTTTTTAGAGAAGCCGCAATATGACAAAATTACCTTAAACTTTTTCTAAGTGTCGCATCAAATTGGTTCCCATTGGGGGACCAACTCGCCATTCTGATCCAGCTAAGCCCAATAGGTTTTGAGTTATTTGACTTATGTATTCGAATTCTATCAAAGTGTAAGGTACATAACTAGATGCTGTACCATTCCCAAAGACCCAAATACATTGAACTAATTCAAGTTCAAATTAGCTATATTTTGCTGGAATAATTATGATTTATCATTTTTAAGATTTGTTACTTGTATACAAACGATGCATATAAAATGTTCAAAATGAATTTCCGTCAAAATTTCACAGTTGAAAGTTTTGGCAATAAAACAATTTGCTTACATTTTCAGAAGAAGAAAATAAGAAAAAACATCATAATTTTTAAAAGAAAAGAATAATTGACTCTCAAAAAATTACAGTTTAATTACCTACGTCATCGCATTAGTGGTATAATCAAGAAGTACATTAACTTTAAAATTAAATACTTATGTAGAAAAGTTTATTACACCCTTTTAATATGTTGTAGTTAAACACGAAATTATTCTTTGCGACATTTAATTATGTAAATAAGCTTTTTTTAATTAGAAATTAATTGGTGATAAACATTAAATTTGTAATAACGTCAAAGTTACAAAAAAAATGTAATTACTCCTTCTCTTGACATTAAAATGTTAGACATAAACCATAAGTTTAAAAAAAAGGAAAATATGTTAAAGAAAGTGAAAACTGTCAATATATTTTAACAATATATGATACATTTATGCAATGATGTTATTCAACAGCTTATTAACCATAAGGTTATAATTTAATGAGAGTCTTTTTAGTCCAACACTTAACAATTCTTACAATAAACTATTTCAATTTTAAATGATCTCATTGGAGAATAATAGACAATCAAATTAATGTAATGTAATATTAGCCAAAGAATTATATAACGCATTTCATTGATTAAATTTGTAGGCGAACTTAATAATTTACGCAAGTGAAAAGTAGAGCAAATTATTAAGAAGTTACACTTTTCCGTGTTACTCAAGGTTAATGTAACGCGTTTGTAATAACCTTTTAACTAACTATGGTAAATCTTGTTTGAAAAAAAATCGTATACAAGAGTTTATGTTTCAGGTGTTTCTTTTCTTAAGTCACGTCTACAGCCTTCAAGTCGTTAATTTTGAATGGATGCTTTATAATTAATTTAATATTTTACAGCATTTTATAGACAAGTTCCATTGATATTGCTTACCTATTCGATTTCCAAAAAAGAATTTCTATTAATCATTTATTTTTTTGCTTGAATTAATCAGGTCATGAGCAATTATTTTTCTGTTTAATTCTTCAAAAAGCATAAATGTATTATTGCCTCCCTCTGGCTTTAATTACTTAAATTTTGACGCGAACATCAATTTTAAAATGAAATGAAATTATATGTTTTAGTAATATTTAATACGTCATTTAGCCTTGGGTGAAATATCGTAGCAGAAAATTTTATTACTTTAATTTCGGAAAAGTCAAATCAAAGAAGGACGAAGGTAAAAACATTTATTACAATCTGAAAAAGTAAAATCACTTTTTAAATTGAATTCTTATTTTCTTACACCGAATAAAAATATTAGGACATTTTTTTATGTTATTTTAAGATATTATCGTCCGATCTTTGACGGTTTGTTAATGAAGGCAAAAACGACAGTGTCTACATAAATATATGTAAAAATAGATAATCCGTTTTTTTTTTTATTTTGAAGAAAATTAATTTTTTAATTTGGGGGATAGAGAATTTAAAAATAGTTTGTGGCTAAAGGCTTCATTTATGGTAATTAACCATAGAGTAGGTAAATATTTTATATATTGTATATATCAACGGAGGATAAAATGAGAATTTTACCATTTTTCAATAGAAAAAATTTGTGTTGATATTGGTCTTTTCGCTATGCTTACAAATATTTTTAATTACGAAAAATGGAAAATGACTAAAGACTACTATGCTAGAAATGACTAGAGTATAGAGAAGTACTAGAGAGAACAATAGAAATACTATGTCTATATAGGACAAGCTCCTTTGTTGACTTAGCAGAAATACCTATACAACATTATCATATTTTTTCCCATATTTACATAGAAAAAATTATTGTGCTAACATAAAAAATATCTAGTCAGTGGTTCTTAACAAGTCGGGAGTTCGGTGGGTCTGTAATGTTTTGTTCTTAATGATTTTGCTCATTTTGTGCATTTATGTACAAATAGTTGCTTTGAATTTGAAAAAAATAAATTTTATAGGTAAGGGTCGGTACCTCCAACAAGGATAAGAACCACTGCTCTAGATATCTCTGCTAAATCAACGTAAGAGCTTCTAAATAGACATAACATTTTTTCTTGTACTCTCTACTATAATTTTCTACTCCAATAATTTCTGGCACAGTAGAAATCTCATTAATTCGTTAAGTATAGTATAGTAAAATTTCTTATATTAATATAGGATTTTTTTTATACTGGCATAGAGAAGTATGTTTTATCAGCAAAGGAATAATTCCTATCAGGTAACATAGGAATTTTATTATGTTATATATATTGAATTATTTCTATGTTGACGAAATAAAATTTGCTACAACTTCTTCTGTTTATTATAACTCTTTAATATAACTTTATTGTAACTCCATCCTCTTTACCGTTGAGGAGATCTAGTATCGGGTCGTTGGGTTTTAGCCCCATTTTGGTATACAGTCTAGGCTTTTTCTGTCCACCTGGTTTTTCCAATAACATAGTCTTGATCTAGTCCATTTCACAATTTTCCTTATATCTAATTTTTCTCTAACGGAATCGGTTTGTACCCTATCTTTTACAACTAAGCCTCTGATACTCCTTAGTATCCTCATTCTCGCTGTTCTGAGCATCCTTTTTGTCGTTGAACTGTTATCTCTTATTTTACCATGTAAGATAATATTGCTCTTACACAGGATTTATCAATCTTTATTTTACGTTTGGTCAATAAAATTTTGTTTTTCCAAATAAAGTCAAGTAGGTAACGTCCAACTCATATGGTTTTATAAACTACTGTATTATTTACATTTATCTCTTAAATTTGCTACATCTACTTAGTAATCTTTACTACGCAATGGTGAATTTTTTTTCTGGACATATATGAATGTAACTGTTAATCTTATAACTCGAAGTTAAGGATTTCTTTTACTCCCTAAATGTTTCTTTATTTCTTGGAAATGCTTGAGGTTGATAGATTTTTAGTCATTTAACAAATATGCTAGGTAATAATGTGTTAGTAATGATTAATGTTTTAATTTGGACTGTGCAATTCTAAATAAAACTTTATTAACTTAGACCTGAGAGCCAAATTACAAAATTAGTTTTATTACTAGTTAAACTTAATTTTTTCTATAACAACTGTTTAGATTATGCGCAAAACTATTTTAAATCAAATAATATGATTCATTTCTTGGATTTCTTTTACAACGTTAGACATTTCTGAGAAACGACTGCTTTTTGGATTTTAATGTTTAAAAATGAGGAAAATCTAATTATGGTTTTTGAAAAATATAAACAATATAATAAAACCCAAAGTTTAAGTGTTTTGATTTTTATAATTTTTAGCAATAACTCAACAATGGAAGCCATTTAAAAAAAAAGCCAATTTAAACTGTTTTATTAAGAAAGTTTTATTGAAGTATACGAAAAAGAAAATGTTTGCCTTTTAAAAATTTTTGGCACGAGCCGCTATTGTTGCCGATCATTGATTTTCATTGTTTAGCAAATTTATATTTTATGTAGGTACTATCGAAAAAATATTTAATATAATTAATTTATTTTCAACAACAAAAATGGTACCTATTTATGTTACTAATTAAAAAAATAATAACAAAAACTATTACGTAAAATTGGCTACATTTTGCTTATTGGAGAGATTTTCCGTGCAAGTAAATTATTATTTTTTTTTATTTTGATGAATTCAACAACTACATAGGCAGTTAATTGCTGAAGTTGTCATAAAATTTCAATGCATATTTAGCAAAATAATTATGCAATTCCGTTTAAAAAGAATAATGGCACACTGTTCCAGTTTAGTTAGTCGTTTGATTGTTGTCGTTTGACAGTGTGGTTTGTTACTTTCTTTAATATCATCCAAACCAAGGTAAATAATTTTCATACATTTCTTCAATGTGCAATATGGTGAAGTTTTCCGAGTTATTGAAGAGAATTTGAACACATTTATTTTATCACCGTGGAAATAAAATATTACTCCAATACAATAGAATAGTGAAGAATAAGATTTTATGTTACACAATAAACCTTCTGGATATTATTAAAGTGTCTTGGATTTAATCAATTAGTTGGAAGGGAGTTAATAACAAATATTGAGGTAAAGAAATAATTATGGACACGTAGTATCTTTCCGTGAACAATGAAAAAAGAAAATCTCAACATACATAATAATTTCACGGCAATATAGAAAGTGAAATGGTCCGGTACATTTTCGTTACATATATTTTTGCAATTTTTGTATTTTATACTTTTTACGTAATTTCTTCTTATTTTACGTTAAATTGAAAACCGACTGTTTATTTATCTTCCCATTCCTACGTCAAAAAATGAATTTATATAAGTTATCATTTCTTCATGTGAAGTCTGAAGAAAATTACATGCCTTTACGTATCTGCATAGTTACTTTTTGAAACGATCGGTAACTGTTGGTTACGTCTTTCCTTTAATTGCTATCAAGAAAATAAGCAAATAGAAAAATGAAACTTTTAAAGGAAATTTAAACGATTGGGTAATATGGAAATGGAGATCTTTCGCATAGATTATTCAATGTGGATTGTAGACATATATTCTTTCTAATATTTTTGATTTCGTTATCGTAAATATTTGTGTATGAGGTCTGTTATGCTTGAACTCCCTTTTCGGTTAAACTGCTGAAAAATATAAGATACACGAATAATACATTTCCCAATGTTTTCCGTCAGCAAATTTGAACGTCTAAAACAAATAAAATTTAAACTGTTACTTAAGAATATATTTAGTACCTATTATCATATAGGAATACGTAACACTTCACGAGTAATTTTGTCGATAGTTTTCTTTTTAATGCAATATTTTTGTTCAATTTAAAAAAAAATGATGCAAGTAATTTCACATTTTAAAATTTTAAATAGTTACTCAAGTTCTTTTGTACTTATCGTATACTTACAAAAGAATCAAAACAGTATCGTAAATTATCGGTGGAATATGAAAAAAATAATTTTATTTCTTCGCTTCTATTAGGTCACTTTGTTAAAATTTTGTACTGGTACGGAACTTACATATGATCTCATTTTCACCTACTTCCGCACTTTATTGTGCTGAAATTTGGCATGGTTACTATCGATGATAACACATGAAACCTTCGGTAAATTTAACAACCACCAAATATTTCTACTATAATTAAGTATATAACTTATTATAAGAAAAACAAATCATGTTGCCTACATTCATGGTGCATTCATGGTGAATATGCATAAATTGATATTGAAAAAATAATGAAAGACTAAATAGGTGAATTTAAAAATATTTAATAATAATTTTATAACCATTGCTTCTATTGATACCACGCACTAAAAAGTAAAAAATAAATTTTGATTCTTCAAAGCAAGGGATGCAATTTTGCTTACAATTTGGTAATAAAAAACATCCCTCGCTTGGATGTACAGAAATTGATTTTTTACTTTTTAGTGCATTTTACCATACAAGCAAGGTTTTTAATTTTATTTTTAAAATATTTTTATTTGTTCTCATTTTTTATTTTTTTCTATCGAAAAACAGGTTGAATCCCGCACAATCAAATAATGTATCAAATTATCCAATGTAAATTTACCAACTCAACCAAAATTCGTTAGTATGGGGTATTTTTACGTAAACTTTAGTTTTTCATCCTTCATTTTTAGATTCATCATATGTGTTCGTTATGAGGCATACAAATTTTGCTTCTCAATGTGTCTATTTTTCATATATATCGTGAGTGAGCATGCGTAGCAAATAGACTTAGCTGAGTTATTTTATTTTGGAGATTGTGACAGGAATGTTCAAATAAACTGTTATTTCTCACAAATATAATTAATATTACTTTTAATAACAATAATAATTGATGCAATTCAACTGAAACACTGATCAGTTGAAACAACAGTTACGAAATAGTCAAACATTTCAAAGTTTTGAACATTTTTTTGATATGTTGTAGTAAGTACATAAGACCGGATCATACGTTTAATTTTTATTACCGCAAGGGAAAGGTTAAAGAACAGGTAAACAAATATCATTCTTTACCCTTGTTTATTTTCATAAAGACACTTTTAAAATTTTATATAGCTTTTTGTTCTTCATAACCATCGTGAGATAAATCTGACCGATTAGATAATAGCGCTTGATTTCATTTTTTACTGTTAGTTCTAAAGAATAACGAAGTCAATGAAGGACAGAAATAATTCTCAACTCGTAAGATGAATGGTTTAGGCTTTTGACAGTAAGTAGTTTCACTTGAAATGATCTAATACCTCAAAAAGCTATTTCTAATTGAAAAGTTCAGAATTTTTTTAAATAATCCCCAAATAATCAAAACTACTTTGGTGATAGTTTTGGATCCTTCTTTTTAATGGTACAAGTATTTTTAAATCCTTTGAAGTGATTTTGTACCGGAAGATATATCCAAGATTATTGCCAAAAGTATTTGAAGGATGTTAGGAGCATGTGTCAACATGTTTAGAAAATAAGAGTAAGAAATTCTTTTTCGAAACGTTGCAAAAATTTGAAACGAAATTGCTGAGGCAAAGTTTTTATCACTCGCCTTGCGAGCTATGAACTATGCTTCCTCCTTTCGTCTTTATAAAGCGGGATCAGCAAAAATTAAGTCAGTTAATTGTTGGTAATAGAGATATAAATTGGTAATCTTTAAAATAATTTGCTATTACGTTGTTAAATTAATTATATTATCGTCGAGGATGCATATCATTCTTCATAGCGAGGACCTTCCTGGCAAGAAATCGTTTCTTGTAACTGGTCCCTCCGATCAACGAATTACTGTTCATTGGCAATAAATCCTTCCTTGCCAATACGTAATTCATACATAAAGAAATAGTATATAGTTTTTAAGACTTTAACCATCTTTATTTCTTCGTGACGATGGTCAGTGGAATGTAATTATTTTGTAAAATTTCGTGAAGTCGGACTAATGTAAGCTAGGGACTCTACGGGTTTAATTCCAACCAAATAAAATATAAATAGTAAAAAAATACATTATATTTTATTAGATAGTAATAAAATATTTTATTGCTTCTATCATTAAACCAATGGTTGGTGAAATATAGACTTTAAATGCGTAAAAAAAGAGTTTTTGAGAAATGGAAAACATTTTTGCGATAGTTGGAAAATTGAAATGATTCACTTAAAGCTACATAGTATATGACAAACAAAAAAATTAAAGGAAAATTCTATCAACATATTTTCATGCCAGAAAAACAAAGTCGCAGGTATTAGGTAGTAGCAAATAACTAACATGTTTTTTTTTTATTTTTTACAGATTGTAATTGAAACCAAAATACAAAAATGAGTACAACTCGTGTTATAACAAACTTTTCATACTCTTGGAACAATAATGTTAATGACAAGCTTCCCAAAGATGAAACTCCGGAATTACAAGAGAAAGTAGCAGAAATCGCACGCCGGGAACTGCGGGAAGATGATTCAATCAAAACAACAAGTCTAACCCAATTTCGAGAATGGATTATGCAAAATCGAGATTTACAAAACTGCCGAACTGGTAAGAGGTTTTCGTTTAAAAACATTATCTCATAAACTCATTAAAGTGTCACTTAAGTTATTCTTAGACGCACACAGACGTAACGTAATTACTTTGTAATTCTATTAAAATTAAATGTGCTTCATAAGTAGAAAATTATTCAATCCATCATTTCCGTAAAGATGCTCATTTTGCTTAATTATTTTTCTCGTTGTTACACTCTCGTCAGTTTATGTTAGCCAACCTTCCCCCGGGTTTTCCATTATCTAGAAACTTTCTTGTTAAGATTTTATTTTATCCACATGCTTTCAACTTGAAATAAATTTATTTGAAACAATGCGAGAAAAATAAATGATAAGCATCGGAGTCTTTCATTCTTATTCGATCACAGCTTTGTTTTCTCTTGAGATAAAGGAAATTTTTGGTTGGCTTTCATCAACGTATTTGAAGCAATAGGTAAATAAATATCGTATTAAATAATCTCAAAACCTTCAAAGCTTTTCTGTTTGAAGTCTTTTATTTAATGAAAACAAAAAAAAGCTTATTTGATCTGCTGATCGAATTTCAAATTTCACTTGAATTCTACCTTAAGCTTCTTCATTATTGTATACTAATAACGTAATTGAAATACCTACGTTTAAATTGACTCTAAAAAAATTTGCAAAAATTTAAAAAAAAAAATTTCGTTAGAAAATTCTATAATTGTGATTATTATTTTATGTATTTTTTATCGTTCTTTTGAAAAATTAAAAAAAAGAAAGAATTATTATAATATCATTAGTTCTTGAACTTTGGAAATTGCTTAATGGTTAGATATTTAAATAAAGTACTGACTTTTAATGAAATCAACAAAAAGATTCTTCTATTTACTTTTAATTACAAAATATAAATGGTATTTCATTATTTATTCTAAGATGTTTATCCTTTACCATAAGTTTATTGTTGATGCTTTATGATCAAATACAAATAAAAATGAATATAAAAATTTATTAAATTTATGAAAAAAAAATGAAAACTTAATAATATTCACTTTATTTGCACATTTTAGGTTTATATGAAGGCGTAGTTAGAAAAAAAATTTAAACCAAAACTTCAAAAAACGCAATAATAAAATTATTACATTTTACCTATTAACATGAAATGGTTTTTAAATCCAAAAAAAAAAATTCAAGATAATTGGAGTCAAATATACATTTTCAAGTTGAGTGCAATATTTTCAATCAATTTCCTTAGACTATTCCCATTGAAAATTGCTCAAGATAGATGGCTGTTTTTGATTATCAAAAAAAATTTAAAAGAATAAGAAATAATTGAAGAATTAAGAACAAAGGATCGAAAATCCTGAATACCATTTGATAAAATAGCCAACTGATTTTTCCATTAAACGAAATTTTAAACAAGGTATTAAGTTTAGGACCCCGAAGAAGAAATTTGATTTTCTAGATGAAAATAGTTTAGAAATTATTACTTATTTTGATTTTCAAACTTCATTCTTATTTCCTTAATTTAAAATTATTGTAGAGTTTCAGATCCTCGATGATAATAAATTGGTAAAAATATTCAGAGGACTAGGATCTTTTTTAACAAGGTTAAAGCGATTATTTACGAACGCCTCAGGAAGGCTTAATAACCGGGCCGAAACGTCGCGCATGTAATAAATAGTTTTGACTGATTATTATTTGATCCTAGTCCTCTGAATATGTTTACCAATTTAATTTAAAATGTTTTTTTTTTATAACCCTTATGTTATTCATCTCCAAATAATTGAAAAATTGAAGAAAAGCATAGAACAAAGGATCAAAAATCCTGAATACTATTTGATAGAATAACCAATTGATTTTTTCATTACACGAAATTTCATGTAAGGTATCAAGTTTTGGAGCCCTTAGAAGAAATATATTTTTTTTAGGGGAAATAGCTAGAAAAAAATACTAATTTTGATTTTGATTTTGACTTCATTCTAATTTCCTTAATTTAAAATGGTTTTTTTTTATAATCCTTATGCAATTCTTCGCCGAAGGTAGTGCGAAGTTAAATACCATATGTATTAACTTAGTATTAAACCTCATAGTTTGGAAAAATGTTCAGCAAAACATTTAAAGTTTGGGATCCCTTAAATCGCTGGAAACAAAAATGCAGCTTCTTGTACCTATTTTTCGCTTATATCTAATACTGCCCTAAGTAGACGTAGCATTGATTTGGAAGAGGTGTTAACTCCAAGTTTTTATAAAAATCATTATTTTCTATGTATCTATGTATACATTAAATTACAATATTTAAAAATTTTTAATTAAGGACAACTTTTGAATATCCAAAGTTACTAAACCTCTTAGGCAAAATTTTGTTGTTTAGTTCAAAAGATGGCATCTTTGAAAAAAAGCTAATTTCAAAACAAAGTGATAAAAATAAGCGTGAAAATTTTATTTAAATATCCATTAAATTCAAATTTTTTCTCATTTTTCATCGAAAACTGTCATTGATATTAAAGTGATGAATATCAGGAAATTATAACAATTCATGTAGAAAGAAACCTGTTATAAAGAAATTTTATATTGATTAGCTACTAAAAATTCTGAATAAAATTCAGAAAAATTATAAATTTCTTGTTACTTGTAACTTTAAGGTTTATAAAAGTTGTACTTCAACTTACTGGTGGCCAAGTGATCAAGATGACGGTTCCAAAACCTGTAGGTATTGGGTTCAAATCTCGTAATGAGCAAATCTTCAATATTTCTCAGTTTATGGTTTTTTGTAAACCCTTGAATCGCCTAAGACCTTAGTAAAATAACTAAAAAAATGTACTTCCTTAAACTTAATGAGTTTTGCTTATAACACACTTTGTAAAATTCGAAGAAGTAAAGAACAGGCTTCCCAGAGACCTTTGAAACTTTATTTTTGCTCCAGCAATGGTATAATTCTAACGTAGTCTTAGTTATTGATCCGTAGAAGGTGAAGAATTCCCTATTTTTACAGAAAATGTTTAAAAAAAAGATGTACTTCCTTTTAAAAACCACTGACTTTTTTTCGTACACAATGGAGTCTTCAGTATATTTTGAATATTAAATTCTTTTGAAATCTGAAATTTTGCAATAAAAATGGAGGTGAAAATGTGCCTAATTATTAGAATAGATTGGGAATAAAAGAAGAGTTTTTTTTCATATTATCTAAAATCAAAATTTATTTGATAATTTCAGCAAGCAAAGAATAGGATTTACAATGAACTAATGGATTAAACAAAATAATTGTGTTTATTATTTCATATTTTGTATCTTTTAAAACAGCAAACATTGTCAATTATTTAAGAAATGAAAACTCATAACTTATATTACAACTTTCCTGGTTTTGACACATTGTTGCAAATCTGGAACTATGAATGAACTTCAATCAAATAACAAACTAGAAGGAATAAATATGATATGAGTAAATGAAAGATTTCGTTCGTAACTATCTATTTCTTTCTCTTTACTTGCTTAGTTAAAAATTATATTATGTGAAGGGAAATTATTCTAGTTACCTCATCTTTAAGCCCTTTCGCTTGTTGGTTAAATTAAGTTTAATCGTATGCCCCGCATAGTTATATAAGTCGCGATATGAAAGCAATTATTATTTCTTCTTTTGTACAATAAAAGTTATTTATGACGACTTATTATAACGTGCACTTTCTTAAATTTGTATAATGCAGACATAAAAACTACTGGCCTTTATGGAAAACGTTAAAAAGTCAATTTTCAGTGGAATTTTAAAACTCATAACAGAAATATAATAGGGTATGATATTTATCTGAAAAGATATTATTTTGTAATTTTTAAGGGTTTTATTTTATATTAAAGATAATATTGTTTTAATAAATAATACAATGAACGATTTTCGTTAATCTACTCAATGAGAATTAGATTTGGTTTCGAAAATGCATAATTTTATTATAAAAAATATAAAATGTGGATATCAAAACAAATAAATAATAAATGAACCTATAAAGATGAATTTTATTCTTTTAATCACAACAAATTTAGACTTCTCTGGAATGTTATTTCTCTTTTTAATGAAAGAAAATACTTTAAATTTTCATTTTCAGTGGCCAACTTTTATTTTAATTTATTTACCGTTACGTGAATATATCGTTGCTTACGGCTTTTAAATTTGAAATAATTTGATGAGCAGATAAATAAAATTTTACTTGTAACGGGATTCAAACGCACCGTATATTGATTACATAACAGAGCCATTAATTCGTTTCACATAACATTGAACCAGCAATTTAACTTTAACCAGTTTTATTTCTATAAAAATGCATCTTATATTCTTCGATTTATAAATTTTTGGTTTAGTTACTAAAAAACAATTTTTTTTCTAACTTTTGCATATATTTTACATTTTTAATTCCAAGGTTTTTTAAAATAAGTTATTAGTTGAGTGTAGCGAGGGGATAGCAGGCGCGGGGATACAGAATGCAACAATGGGTGCAACTCCTTCATGATACCAGCAAATTTAGTAAAAATCAAATTATAGTAATCTATAATAGAACTACATTAAGTACTATATTTTTAAGATCCTTATTATTTTACGTTATTTTTCAAAAGACTCATGATAAGTTCTCAGTCCTAAAATAAATCATAAAACAATTTAAAGAACTTATTTTAAGTTAACCTCTATTTTCTAAATATTCAATCAACATTTGCGAGGGAGTTTAAATGAATCGTTTTGAATAGAACCTATGAGCTAACATTTGAAAGTGCAAAACTTTAAAAATTGAGTTTTTTATATATTTTTTTTTATAAGACATTGATAGAATTGTGAGACAATATATTGCACATTATATTTCATGGTGGTTAATGTTATAAACTACACTTGAAAGTTTTTATAATTATGAATTTGGGAAATGCTTACCTATTTATAAAGAGCTTATAGTTATAATGTATTGTTTTATAACATGTGGGGCCCACACCCCTGGGGTGCACGGGAGATTATTCATGAGGGTGCGGGAGAAGCCCCTAACAATATAAATTATGAAGTTTTTGATAATAAATTTTGCATAAAATACATTTTTCTAAACTAAAAACCTATTTTCAGATTCTAAGGGATGAAATTCACTTAAAAAGTTAAGAAACACTGGTAAAGAGAACTATACAAATTTTTAAAATCTCTATTTATATACTTATAATGGTTCTATGATGACTAGAAAATGACCACTAGAAAATTCCTCACACGGAAATTGCCCACAAAAGGTTGCCCACTTACATTGTTGCTCACATGAAAGTTGGTCACATATAAATTTACTCCCAGAGAAAACCCCTCACACAGAAATTAACGTACAATGATATATCCTCACGTGGAAATTAATCCACAACAAAAGTATTTATTTTAATTGTTATCTAATTAATTGTTATTTTGTTCTTAGGATTGTAATATACTACTGTAATATTTTTTGACGCCCTTTGATTTAAATTTTTCCCCATACTGAGATTTATTATATATTTTTAATTTCGAAATTTTTTTTGAAAAAAACAAGTAGGAATTGCACAAAATGTGATTAGAACTGCACAAATAATTGTTGGGTCTCTAGATATGCGCAAATATAAAATTTCAAAAAACAAATCTTGTTGAATATTATTTTTGCTAATATTTATCTATAAAAAAATGTGAATCATTTCACAAAATTTTATTATTTTTAGCAGTATTTCGTATTCTCCTAATGTGCGAACATGTTTTACTGAAATAGATGAATAAATTTTATGTAGAAATGTAAATTTTTCTAGTTTCTCGATGGAGAAGTTTATATTCAAGGCTTTTATTTACGTTAGATTCTGATATAACAATTTTATCGGTATTTCATAGAACAGTATATATTATAATGAAACATAAATGGAAAGCAAGGAAAATATTTTCATAGAAAACAATTATGTTTGTCGTTTGTTATCATTTTTTTTTTGTTTTTCAGATGAAAGTTTTCTCTTACGTTTCTTACGTGCAAAAAAGTACAGTTTACCAATGGCCCAGCAGACGTTATTGAAATATGTGAACTTACGGCAAACATTTCCACATGTTTTTTTGAATTTGGATCACACGTTACCCACATTAGAGGAATTATTAACGTGCGGGTATGTGTGAACGACATTTTATCAAACCTATACTGTTCGCCACGTAATGGCGTCATTCGAACGAAAAGAGTGCACATTGTTGTTATCACTAACAAACAGGCGTTTTCGTCAGACGTTATTAACACATGTGTTGTATATTTCCTTTTTCTTATGTTTTAACATAAATTTTTTGTAGGTTTCTTTTTGCGTCGCCTGTACGTGATCAAAACGGTCGACGTGTTCTAATTACGCTCGTAGGTAAGAAATTTTTCTTTCAGCAAATTTTCGAATACTACTACAAAATCTTATTTTATTAACTTTTACGAATATACCAACAGAAAAATTCGATCCTTATAAATACACCAGTAGTGATATGGCAAAAATCCACGTACTCGCTTACGAAACTTTACTCGAAGATGAGGAAAATCAAGTGATGGGTTTTGCGCACATTGGAGATTGTGCACACGGAAGTGCAGCTCATATAACTTTATGGTCACCTACCGAGTTTGCGACGCTTTTAAAATGGGGCGAGGTTTGTTCATTTTATGATTTCAAATTATTTACGAGATACAAGAGAAATGGGTGGAAAATACCGCTAATACTCACAAAACATTTTTTCATTGTTTGAGTTTCAATTTTACACAAACTCAATTTCATAACTTTTCTATATTAGTTCTCACAAAATCCTGAATTGTTACTCATTGATATGTGAGTTTATAAATAAGTTGTCGTTTTATTTGAAATTTTTTCATAGTGTTAATTCACAAACTTAAATTGACTCATAAACTTTAAAATTAAACAAACTCATCAACGTCATTGAAATGGATAACAATTGGGCTCATGTCCCTTTAAGAACCTTCATATCTGGCAACGTTAGATTTTCTATTTTGTTTTTAATTTAATTCACGATTTGTTTGTTAATTCAAGTCAAATAAAGCTACAATATAAAAAAGAAAAAAAATATACCACATTTGAATTGACAAATAATTAACAAACAAATCGTAAATTAAATCAAAAACAAAATATAAAATGCAACACTGCCAGATTAGATGATTCTAAAAGGGACATGAGCCCAATTAATGTATCATTTATTTTGTTGTATGGAGCTAGTTGTATGAAATGTTAGCCGTGATAATCTTGGTAACTTATATGTTGTTCGTCCGTCTACAGAAATGCAGAAAACTATGTAATTTTAATTAAATTACTATGTAATGTTAATTTTTACGATATTAACTATCTTTTACTTAATTGATTATATTGAAATCTAGTTTTGTTAATCACTAATTTCTAATGATTAATATTTCGACAATTTTTTTCTTAATTTTTGATATGTTAGAAAGTCCATACTTCTTTATTCTTTAAATTTTTCTTTTGTATATTTATGAATATCTGATTTGAAAAAGATCACCTATTTATTTATAAATTTGAGTATCGTAAATGACTTGAGTGTAATTCAGTGTTAAGGCTTCAAGGGAAAAAATCTTGAACTAAAAAAAACATTTTTCTACTTTCGATTGCATGAAAGTAAACAATGAAGATAATATACCACAATGGAGAATAATTGTTTTTTTTTTAATATTAATAGAAACATCGCACATAATCCAGAAAGTTGAGAATTAAATACACTGCTCTATTGTAAATATATCTTCATGGTTTTGACACTATAAACATTATTATTTTGAAACTGCAATTACAAAAAACTAATTTCACTTATTCTAAAGTTACAAACAAAGAAGTTTATAGATCATACTCAAAGATTATACTTTTTATGAAATAATATATTGATCGATATCTCCTTTAATTGTTGATATATTGTAACGAAAATGCCTAACTTTCGGGGCAAGATGAAAGTGAGTAACAAATTAGTTGAGTAATAAAACATAAGTAATTTTCTGTCGATTCATCTTTAATTTAAATGAATTGTAAGGAATCATTTTAAACTTTTCTTTTGAAATTTTTTGATTTTTTAATATCTTTACAAATCGCTCCAATTAGTTCCGTAACTTTAAACAACACAAAGAATATTTATTATTTAATAAATATTTCAAAACTAACTGCTGATTACTGTCTACTATTGATCATTAATTTTGAATATAATGGAATCAACTTTAACAATTGGATTATGAAATAGAACGATTTGTGCATATCCAAAATCAAATGTGATTATTTTATTTGGAAATGAGGTTACTTAATTTTGAAATGTTATTTATGAAAATTTGAAAATAACTAAAATTATTATTTCGAAAATTTTGGAAGTCATACATTTCCTCAAATTTATTGAATCTTACGATGGTTTTTCTTTGTATCGATATGCATTGCATCCCCGATAGCATCAGCCCTGACAATTCCTTTTCCCTCCAAATATTGAAAATCACAAATCTACCATTTCATCTCGAAAAAGTCCTATTGAGATGTTTTTTTTTTGTATTTGGCTTCTAGAAGTGTTCACGAAAAAATTAGCAACCTTAAGAACCTCCCTACGTGTTTTTCGTGTTCATTTTATGAATAAGATACAAACCTTAGGAGATGAGGTCTACGTTTATTTTCAAGATGTGCATCATATTCGTAATTAGCGACCTAAAAAACCACCCAGCGTTTATTTCGAATTTTGAGCAAAATTTAAGGGGGTTCTTCCGTGTAATGGTTTAAAAAAATCGATTCTCTTTTTTACTTTAATTGCTTTCTTAACATGTCTAGAATATGCTAGAAAAGTATTTTTTTTTTATTTGAAATCATTCAAAAGATACAGTCATTACAAAGATACAAAAGCCGTTATAATTTTAACCGTATACTTGAAACTTTAAACGCGTTTTTCTCAAAACCATGTTTTTCAAACATTCCTCCATCATATCGTGAAAACAGTTTGACCCACTAACTTCCAATTTGTTGAGTAAATTCTACACATTTAGGTTCACGGATTAAACTAAAATCATTAAAAAATGCCGATTTTTTTGGTTTTTTATTGTAACAAAAATATAACAAAAGAAAAAAACATGAAATGATAAATTTTTCTTCCGAAGTTTGGTAACAATCTAATTTTTCATATTTTCCATTGATTCTAGTTTATTTTCCATTAGTTTCCTTGCTTTTAAGATTACATATTAGAAATCCATTTTTTTTATTTTATATAAGCCAATCAACCGAAAAGTGAGCCTTCATTTTTTCGATATTGGAGTCTTTGGAGCGCTATAACTCTCATTTGACGGAGATTTTGGGCTTTAAAGTAATATTCATATGCTTAAAATAAATATAAACGGGCGATTATAAACAATCAAAGTTTTATGTTACCATTGGCTTGCAAAAAAAAATCCCAAATGCGTCCAAAACAGGCCATCACACGAGAGAACTCTATTAAAACAAAACTCTTGGAGATAAATCCAAGGGCAACCTATGGCCCATATGTTTGTTATTAGCAACCCTAAAAATCACCTATTAATGAAATTTGACTCATTTTGTGCACTTCTTAGTAGAGGATTTTACTTTTTATTCCAAAAAAATGTATTTTTGTGTTACACAAATACAAACAAGCCTACTGGTAGCCGAGTGGTCTAGGATACCGCTCCAAAACTAGGAGGTAGTGGGTTCGATCCTCGTAATGTGCAAATTTTCAATATTTCTCGATAACAGATTTAATTCATCCTAGAGCCGCTAAAAGACGTTATTAGTTTTAAAGCGACGGTAAATAAGAATTAAAAAAAATTAATACAAACAAAAGTGGTATTGAATAAAAAGTGGTGACATTTTATTAAATGCTTTTAGAAAACCAAATGGAAAAACTACATTTCACTCCAACTAGTTCTTTTGAGTTTTTGGTAGTTTTTGCATTAGATTACCTCCCGTAAATAGATAAATGAGGCATTTCACGTGAAGCGGATAGCAAAAAAAAAAACGTGACGTTCTGAAATTTGTTCATATTTGGCATAATTATACTTCTAGTAAGTATGAATGTAGATACAAAATATTTTTTTCGAATGATGATTATTTGTCAAGCTATAAGCTTCTAAAGAATTGTCGTTATTGAAATTCGTATTTTTTGATTTTTTTTTTCGAATTAAACAAATAACACTAAATATGGCGATTTAAATAGAACATATACTGTTTTTTCTAAATACTTAATAAAGCAGGATATTTTTTTTAATATACAAAACCGGAAGTAAACTTTTAAAATCAGAATGTTTGTAACTTCTACCATTTTGTTTTTTGATTTTAAAATATAGCCTAAAGTACACTTATGATACACCAGAAGTTTCATAATGGGATCTTTAATAGTTTAGGAGATAGATGAATTAAAATACATGCCTGTCGTACTGACCATCGTACCCTAGCTTGCTTAGGTCAACTGGTTTAGGCGATATAACACTAATACGCTGCAATAATTATATTTACTACCCTACTTAAGCGTATTTAAAGCTCTAACAATGTCGTGGGGTAGTTATTATTCAAATTAAAATAGTACTTATTGAAAAAAAAAATATAAATAGGAAGCAATAGTTTAAAATAAATTTCGTGATAAATAATAAAATCGTTTGCTAGCTAAAGAGGTTGAATGATAAGAGTGAACGTGCTTCATAAACCCCATGTTAAACTTAAAATTTCATTTCCTCTCAATTTTCCGAGTGATCTTACCCCTTCCACAGCATATTTGCACAAAATATATTCTCAATAAATTTCAGAACGTCAGTTTTTTTTCGCTGTCCGCTTCACGTGAAATGCCCCAAATGTGACAAATACTTTATTTTTTAATATCAGGCAAATAACACCAAAAGAAATACCTAGGGAATAAAACAGCTATGCTTTTTATGAAAATGCACATGCCTAAACATATTTTTTAACTTCTGAAAATTGAATTTACAAACGGTGCAGTTATTTGAACCTCTTTAATAAATAATGTTAAAAAATTTAATTTTTTGAACGTGCAATGGATTTTCCCCCTTAACAACTTTCATTTTTGAATTATGTTCAATGTATATTTGCGTTGTGTATTAATAGTAATTTTCTCACTGACATAGCCTTGATTTTTATTTATTTACAGCAATCGATTCCGATGAGACACAAAGAAGTTCGTATATTGAATTTGCCGTCAGCTGTAAAATATGTGTTTGACTTTGCCCGCACACGGCTCAGCCAGAAAATGAAAAATCGAATAACGGTTTGTCGCTTTTCAAATTTATTTACAAACACACATACTACGTAAATTTGAAATTTATTATTTAGTTCGTAATATTTATGTTTCGTTCACTAGGTACACTCCGATTGGGACGACGTGCGGAACCATGTGGACCTAAACATTTTACCTAAAGAGTATGGTGGTACCATTCCGATGGCAGACATGATTGATATGTGGCGACAAGAATTGAGCGCAAAACGGGAACGTTTACTGTCCCTTGATAATATTAAATTGTTAAGCGATCGGGGAATCATTTGTCGCAAAAATAGCAAATATTTGATCAATGAAAGTGATAACAACGGAATTGTTGGACTTTCCGGAAGTTTTCGACGACTCGAAGTCGACTGATAATAAATAATAGATAAATTATTTCGTAATATAAATAAACAAATATATACAAAGTTAAGTTTATACTGGATAAGGCTTTAGAACAATTTCATATTTTAGAATGTTAATTCGAGATCTCAGAAATATATCATTGAGTTCAAATAAGCAAAATTTAAAAATACTTTTCTTACAAGTTTAAGTTTCACTTTTTAAATTGGATACTATAAGTTGTAAGGATACTGGTTATTAGTCCTTTTAATAAATTTTTATTTGCAAAAATGTTTCATATGTTATAGATAGTTGTAATTCTTTTACCAACTATTAATTGTTCTTAAATTTTAGGTTTTATATTCAAAAATATTTTCTGTGCACGAATTATGTCTAATTTTTTACTATTGATACAATTTGAATCAATGCTTTTTATAAACTATAATAATTTTAAACCATTTTTTTTACTATTTAATCAGTTAAATATTTTAATCGTCTAGTTAAAAAATTGTCATAAAAATAGTAATGAACACTTATTATTATTAATAAAGTTTTATAAGAAGTAACTGCCTGGTATACTATAATTTCTTTTTCGATTAATGCATTTAATTTCAGTGTTTCTTCGTGAAAATTAAAATGGATGGCATTAGAACAGACAGCTTTTTCTTCACACCAAAGTTTCCATGGTATGAGAGTGGAGATTTTAACTTGTACTTTGCTTCCGTTCGTAATAAAGATAAATACGTCATCATTTGTGTGAAAGAAATAAATGGGATTTGCGAAAGAATGATTACAATATATACTTTTAATACAGTTTTTTATTACTTTCTTTGTGTGTTTATTTTAATCAATTGATAAATCTGGAAAATAAATAGAAAATTAAATACAACAAATACGAAATAAGTTAAGCGTTGGAGATTTGATTTTGGCAATAAGGAGATTTTTCATTTCGAAACCATTCGGCAATACGTTCCGCTGTTTTTACATTAAAAAGTGCACCATCCATTACGATCGTATAACAGTTTTGTAACTGACGCCACTGAATAAGTTCGTTAATTAAAAGTTGCGTTTCCTGCAGTTGTGTTTCCGGCGGTAATTCATCCTGAAAGGTTCCTACAAAAGTTTGACCTCATGCTAAACTCTATCTCTTTTCTATTAATTATTGTATTAGATTAAAGGACAAAGCTGAATGAAAAGTTTTCTTAATTAATACAAACAATACGCGGCATACCTACAAAGGCGAGTGCTAGTGTCGTATTTGAATTGTCGAATGGATTTTGAGCTTCCCAACCACGTCCCTCATATATAACCCCATCGGATGTGACTAGGAAATTGTACGCAATATCTGTGTAGTTGAAAACTGGAAGAAAAATGTACAGTTATTAATTATTTTAATAGACGATTTATTTGATTTATATACTCGATAATATAAAACACCGTTTTTTTTTTTTAAGTTTTTCTCTTATGACCATGAAGATACGATTACAAACTTGATACAGCTAATAATTTAGATTTTAATGAGACAATATTTCAAGCTGTAACTTCATGTTTTAATAAGATAACATGAAATTACCTAGACTTTATTAAACATCTTCTAAAATTATGCTTTGCTTGTGTAATAAATATCGAGTTATTTAGTTTTATTCAATAAGTTCACGAATGCCACAGTCGTTGATTGCAATCTCATCAATAGAATTTGGGGTTGAAGCTGGTAAAAAGAAATCTTTTATTTTCTAGGTTTATTGGATTATTTTCAGATACTGGTGGCAAAGCTGTAGTAGAGACGTTCCGATATCCATAAGGTATCGATACTTACTCATATCGATACAATTTTTACTTTATTTTAATGGCACTAATATAAAATGGGAATAATGAAATGATTGAAATTCTCTTTTTTTAACAAGTTCCAAAATAGCAGCCATATATGAAATGCATTTTCTTGTTTTAGTTGAAATTAATTATTTATATTTAAATTAAAAATATACACAGAAAAACAGATCACTTAAGTATAGAACTCTTGCATCCAGATTACCCAAAAACAGTAACTGCTCCAGGTATTTTGGGGACTATCTGTTCCTTCTTTGTGACATTGTTACACCCGTTTTGAAAAATAAGTACTGTTTTGGAACTGATGTTAAGAAAGGTGCATTAATAAATCAAAAATTGTACAGTAAAATTCGCTTAGTTTGATTTGATTCAATACCAACTACTTTTGTTTCAATAGTATCGCAAGATTTATATCGATGCTAAAAGTATTTGGTATCGAAACAAAAGTATCGAATACATACTCATATTTAATTGTACGGAATGTCCCTAGGTTGGAGAGCTAAAATTGAAAATTTTTAGAGCAGCTGGAGCCTAATTTAATACGTACATAATAACTCTTTCGTTATTTCTTTAGTTAAGACCACAGTTGGGCTCAAAATCAAACATTGATTTTGAATTTGAACGTTTAAAAAATATTTTATAAAACTCACGTTAAAAGTTATTGGCTTCAGCCAAAGCTTAAACTAATTTCAGCATTTTCCCAACCTTGATTGGCACCCAGTAATTTAAGCGGCCCAAAAAATTAAAAATATCAAATAAAGATTCGTTTCCATAATTAATAATTGTATTGCAGTATTGTTTTTAGACCACTTCACTTAATTAAATCAAATTTTATTTCAAAGGTGAGCATAAAATTTAAATAGATCAAAATTGACTTAAATCTTTCTATATTTTTTTTATATATCCATTGCAGGCGTACTCATTGATTTTGAGATATTCATTTACCCGAAATGAACGAATTGTAGTCTATTTTCTACGATTTTTAACGAAATTTTTGTCCTTAAAAATTCACAAAAAGTGATAAAAAAAATCAAACGAATATAATTTAGGCGTAAAAACAACTGATTCTCATACCCAATAGATATTAAAACTCACCAACAAAAAAATATTTCAAATATGGTGAAAGAAAAATATCTTTGTCTACCTCATAATAGGTCTCTTTAGTATTAATTGGCGTTAAACTCGCGTTCTGGATAACTAGCTAATAATTTATGCTCAACAAACCCAATAATGTTATTGAATATAAAATGGAAATAAATATATAATAAATTTCGTTCAATATATATTTATTAAGGTATCATAAACTATAAGCTTTACCAGCATATAAAACATCAATTCAGTAGAAATTGATGCACATACATTAAAGTGGGATTCGTTTAGTGACTGGAGCTTCTCTACATTACAGAAATCTATATGTATAACAAACACACCCCTTCATGGGGAGGTGTGATCTGTTTCTCTTCACTTTTTCTACATGCTGTTTACCCTGGACCAGAACTAACCGTAACTAACAATTGTAAGAATTATTCAAGAGCTACAGTATAATAGCTACCGTTGTTAAGTTTAAACGTTACTATATACTCCGAATATTTCAATTGATAAAAATCGATGAATTTGTAATTGATTTTGATTTTTTGTCAATTAATTGAAAAATTATGTTTTGAGTTTTAATCGATTCTTTAACAGATTATGTCGTTAGTATCGTCGTTTGGAATATCAACGTAAATTGCAAACGTTAATGTTTATATGAGACAACAGTTTGTGATGATAACTTTTTGAAAATCTATTAAACCTATATGAAGAGCATATTTATGATCTACTAAAACTCTATTAACGTTAGTTAATTTACCAATACGTCACCAATATTTTACCGAACAACGTTACAAAAATGAACCGAATTATTTACAAACTAAATTAAAATTTTTTGTCTTAATTATAAGACATTGTTTTATAATTTTACTTCAATTATTTCAAAACTAGTTTATAATTTACAGTGAAAAGAGTTGTTAGCAAAAGAATTGGTGTAAACAGAATTGGTGTATCATTTTAAGTAATAATTAATAAATAATAAAACAAGAATATCTTCATCGTTTGTATGCTGTAATAAAGAGGGATTAAATGTTTAGGGTATAAAGTGAACACAGCAAAAGGGTAGCGATTGATTTTTGTTATGAAAGTATCAAAGATAATCATCCCTCTTGTCCATGTTTTGAAAGCTTCGAAACACAAGTATGCTATAAATACATCAAATATTTCGACATACGTCTACGGTATATTCCAATATAAAATAGTGTAGCGTGATGGGTGACAAAAGGGCCATGGCCCCGCTCGGCGCATTTAAATGGGGCGGCATAAATATTGATAATTCCATAAAAAATTTTGTGCGAAAAGAACATTTTTAAATAATCAAAGAATTTAAAGGTATTTGACTTTTTACCAATTTTCTTGACTAATGATGAAAATAAGGAGTAGCAAATTTCCGGTCGACCCCGGGCGGCAAAAACGCACGTTACGCATCCGCTAATATGTGCAAAAAGCAGTGGTGTAACTACAGGGAAGCAACTGGAAGCAACGCTTTCGAGTCTCCTGCTTTAAGGGGCCCAGTTTAATGTTGCATCCCTGTTATGGACTGAAGAACCACTTGCATACAATTAGATTACATGTGGATGATTCAAGATGCAGATTCTGCCAAGTAGAGGATGAAACTGGTTGTCACGTTCTATGGGAATGTGGAGCTCTGAATGAACGAAGACATGAGGAACTGGGGATATCAAATTCTGGAACCGATTGCTGAAGTTTGTCCAGCTACTTGATCTAAACTAGATGAAATAGGGATCCTGAAAACACTGTAAGTCTTGAGGCTGCAGTGTTGAGGCCCAATTATTTCATCCAGGAAATCCCAATTTTATAAAAAAAAGTACAATGATTCACATCTCCTGAGTATACACTAAAGCTTACCCGCTTTCTCTAGCGGAATGAATACATGCAGGTTGAAAGTATATTTAAGAATAGTATGAGCATTTATACAGAAAATAAGTTAGAAGAAATAAGTGCAAGAATAATGGTGGATAAAACCAAAATCCCAAAACCTTGGGTAAGTTCATCGAAAACATTGACTGTTCAAAATATTCCATTATTCAAAAATAAATTTTTAAGTGCTAAGAAAATCTGGGAAGCTTCAAGTAAGTGATAATTGTTATGTTTCAGGTTTAACACAAACCTTATATTGAAAAGTTTAAGCTTTAAAGTGCAAATATTAAGTTAAATTGATAAAAAAATAATAATTGTATTCTCTTTTAAGATTTAAGTACTAGTACATGTAATATATGGCCTACTGGTTTATTCACTGTTCCGAACCTTGCAGTTCACAATAGTTCTTATTGCTCTTTTGTTAAAAAGTATTTATGCTTTTATTTATTGGGATTGTTGAACTAAATCCAACAAAATAATGAAAGATTATAAGCTTCACTAGATGATTTGTATACTATATGTTATTAGTCCTTAACATAGTTCCAATAAAAGTTTTAATTTTCAGAACCGCATTATTTATTTTTATTCCATTAATCATACTGCCAATATGAAAGCTGAATTTAACTATTCGTTGTGTGGAAAATTGTTAAAAATATTTCCAACAAATTTTAATCTTCAAAATAAAGATTACTTATTTTTTTTTTTTAAAGAACAAAGAATTGAGGATGTGTAGTCGGAGGAAAGATGAAATTTTATATTTGAACGATAAATTCTAGATAATAAGTACGTTATACTCATATAGTGAAGTTGAACAGTGTTATGTCTAAAAAGCTTTTACCATTCATATGTTGACGTTGTATTTTTCTCAAAAGACGTTCACAATCGTCTGAGTTCGAGCATTCAGTTGTATTTGTCGTTGTGAATAGTAAATCGGAAATTGGGGATTGTAACGGTGTTAGTACTCGTGGCGTGCGAGCTTGCCATCCTGTTCGACTAACAAAATTATATGGAATATTCGAAAGCTCCCAACCACGACCTAAAAAAAAATACCAAAAAATTAAAGTTTTTTTCTTTATTGCATTTGAAGTGAACACTTTTTTACATATTGAAACAAGCAACCAACGTTTAATGTTTCTTAAGGTTTTATTGATTGGGTGAAAAATGTTCGTTTATTTATACCTTCTTACCTTCAACTATTAACAAATAAAATCCAAGGAAAAGACCCATCACCATTATTCCGCTCAAGACGGCAATTCCAAGACAAGATTCTTCAACTAAATGGACATTATTTCCTTTTAAATAATAAGATTTCACCGATCGTGAAGTAGCGAGCAAAGGTTGCCTCTCGGAATTGTCAATTTGTAATGCCTGCATTTTCTAAATATTCGAAAAAGAAAAATGCACTTCCCTATTTACTGTCCATTAAACAAATCAATTCCGTTAACCGTAATCCATGTTTAACAATATTATTAACTTTTTTTAAGGAAAGAAACTCAAAAATCAATTCCACGAATTTTCCCTCTTTAACATCAGAACTGTTTTTCGTAAAACACCGGTATTCATAAAAAATATCACAATATTAAAAATGAATATTTAAACTACCTTCTCAATAGTTGAAGTACTATTGAACATTTACGCAAAGAAAAAAATCACATAATTATCAACTACTAACCAAATTTACTACTGAAATTGATAAGAAATTCGAAAATTTAACATAAAGTAATACAATGTACCAACTTTAACGACTGATGCTGATTTCTGATGTGATACCCGTTATCACATTACATTGGAACATTCCATTATCATTATCAGTTGGAAAAAAAATAGTGGGAATGTCATATGGAATAAATATACGTATGTATCGTTCAATGTTTAATCAATTTGTAACAGTTAGATAAAAATAGGAACCTTTCCTTAATTTAAAGATAAATATTCAATTGAGATAGTTGAAAGTTCATTTTTTTACATTAAAAATGATTTATTTCTTTGACAACAAAATTAAGCTTTTGAACCCCCCCCATAACATTAGTCGTTGCATAATTAAGTTATTTTTGAGGGGCAATTACTAAAATAGATTTTTTTTCTATTGGTTTAAGCAAATTTTATGACTAGCTACTTCATTTGGAAGTGATTATTCAAGGTCAATGATAATATCATTCGTGAATATTCATACATGTCACTTTTAATATGCTGGAAGATATGCAATAAATGACAGTTTGAAAATAAACTAAAAAAATAATGAGTATTATTTTATGGAAAAAATAAATTGTCATTCAAAAACATTATTAAATTAAAATATGAAAAAATCAAAGGAAAAACAAGAATTTATGCAACAATTAAACCAAGGAGTTTGCAGAAAAGGAATATCTTTTTCTTCGTAATTTCAATCGGTACTAAATTTAAGAATTTAATTTAATTTAATAAGATTTAATTTTTTTTTAAAGTTGTAACCCTTTTGAACTTTCCGAGTGATGAAAATTTAAAAATAAATAAATTGTAAAATACAGATTTTAGTTGCAACTTTAGTATTTCTCAATGTTTTGCATATGCATGCCATTTGTAAACAAATACATCCTTCTTGGGTGAATTGGTGTACCTGCACTATATAGCTTCAAATTTTAATTGTATATTTGGAAAGTACTTTGAAAGTTATATGGAAAAAGAAATAATTATTGCTAAATTTTTTTACAATCATTTTTTAATAGAATAAATACATACATCGATTTACATTTATAAGATTTTTTAAAGTTTAAAAATTTGGATGGTATATTTTTCTTCCGTCTAAAATATAAATCTGAATATCCAGGTACGATCTTATATTTTTAGACACATTTTCTAACAATTGTTTATACTTAGGTATATATTGTTCACATACATATTGGACTATGTTTCATTTAGGGTATAGAAAGGATATCATTAAAAGGACGATATTTGTGTTGATATTGTTTACCTATATACAGATTTAGTAATTCACATTCAACATTTAATTTTATGATAACTATTAATATGTACACTTTTCAGTCATTAAGAAATACATAGAAAAAACATCAAGAAAATCCTGTTGAATATTTGCAGTTTTATATTCTGCATGAAATATAACTTGCAAACGTACATTTGAAATTGTGTAGTGATGAAGTGTATTGATTATTTATTGACGTCATTCATCACAATTTTTGACAGGATTCGATAACATCCTTTGAATATTGGAATACTTGATTTCAAAATAAAAATGTCATAATCGGATTAGATAAGGAAACTTGTCTGTGCTTTTGATTAGATATGTTTCTGATCTATATTGTGCATTTGAACTTTGCATCATATGTCAAATTAATCGCCATTCTCAGTTCTTCTTGCATCATCATCTTCTTGCAGTGCTTTCTTTACGTGCTCATCGATTTTTTGCCATCGATGCAAATTTTTCTGACACATATCTAACAATGGCTTGGTTTCAGGTATTAAACGATGCAACAATTGGTAGCATGGTAAGCAAATGCCATTTAAAAAGCCCACTTGAGAGCTGGCTTGTTGATCCGGTTGACTTCTGTCCATCATTGAAATTGGTTGGCGTCCTGCCGCGCGTTCTTCGTCTCCTTGTTGATAAAATTCTTCAAAAATAACCTCAACCGTTTTTGCTTGAATATCCCAAGGTTTTGCACTTGCCGATAAATCGCTACTGGTCATTGAAATGGCAAGTAACAGGGTACGATGTTCGAAATTTGAAAAGGAAAAAACGTCTTCCTGAACAAGTTTGCTTAATCGAGCTTTACATGGGAAAAATAATGCGAGATCTGTCGCCAGTATACAATGCTTAACAAGACTTAGCACTTGTTTGTATTCGTGACTTGATAATTTACTGAAAATGTTGTGTCCTTCCTGAAAAACAACAAAATACAAAATTATATGCGTGTAGCTAACAAAAAAGAATTCACTTAACATCCTTATTCAATTAAGAAAATTAAAATTGAAAAATATTTGTTTACATGTTAAAGTCTAAATCCATTTGAATTAAAATGTCTTTTATTTTGAATTTCTGTTGAGGAAAGAGAAATATACTGTACAATTCATTAATTTATTATATATGAACACAATATTAGATAAACATAAAAAGTTGTAGACAAAATAAAGTTTATTACAAGCCACCAATATTAAAAGTTTATCGGCTTTCAATTTTCAAAAGTATACTTTTTTTCAAGTCTTGCAATTTAACTATTAATACTAATATTATTATCACTAAATAACCCTGAATTTCAAAACGATTTAAATTGATATGTAATATATTAAATCATTTAAAAAATTAGAATCGAATCAAAATGGATTGGAGATGGAAGCACAACAAAAAATGATGAAAATTAACTCAAAATTTAATGATTAATGCTTATAGGCGAAGAACTCACGAGGGCCAAAACTTCGTTATTTTATAAAAGCTGAATTTCATATAATATGTTACTTGGGTAACTATCAATAGATGTTATCTCAGTAATCGAACAGTTTTGATAGTTTTTCCTTCTTGTCAGACGCATTGAACTCCAACGAAAAAAGTTGGTTTTATTATGTACCTGTGTTGGGGGGACACATGCAAAAAAACTTTCAGCCTTTATGAAATAACAAAGGTCTAGCCTTCGCGGGTTCTTGTTTTAATAGGGTTAAAGATCCTTAGAAGATTGTAATAGTTGTGAATAAAAAAAAAGTATTAAGACGAGAATCAAATCAGAAAAGCAGCAGGTATTTCAAAGAAAAGTGCACCTGCACTACAATCTCTTATGTCACAACTAGTGTAGAACCCGTTAGGCTCCATTCTAACGAAAAGTATTACGGACAGAGATCAGCTGCTTTAACTACAACAAAATGCAATTTTGGCGGAGAAAAATGACTAAGCAAGATCTGTTAACTAAGTAGCTCAAATACAATGCAAATGGTAATATGCATGGAATAGATGCCGATGGAGTGAGAGAGACTATTTCTCCGAACCAACAAAATCGTCTCACAATCTTAAAATATAAGATGTTCAAGCATTAAACTTATAGCCTAAGATAATACTTTTGTATATTACTTTGCCACTTCATCATGTCAAGATTTTATGGTAAGAAATATAATAGTATTATGGCAATTAATTTTATTGATTTCTTTTTAAAGAATAACATTTGCAAACAAGGACACAATTGATTTCACATAATGTTTAAAAAAAACCTTTAAAAAATAAAAATCATATTAAAAATATATGAGTATAAAGGATATATTTAAATATGTATTTTTAGATTTTAAAAATTGAGGAACCTAAACATAGTAACAAAGTAATATTTAATGCAAAAAGATCTATACTTATCAACTCAAAAAATAATAAGACTAATGCACATTATTAACAATACATAAATTTATACTCTACATTTAGAATATTAATCATCTAGAAGCAATGATTCGTTTTGTCAAATAAAGTCTTTCTTTAATGCATTGTTAGTTGATAATGTTTGGGGGTAAAAAGATTAAATGAATATTTAATTGTTATGGGAATTTCTAATATCTCCGACGCCACAATTTCAACGTTTATAATACAAGAAGCAAAAGAAATGAAAAATATGAGATTTCGCTTCGTATTCAAAAAAAAAATCAGGATTATCAATATATGTTAGAGAGCTATTAGAAAGAAACGAATTATTAAATGCTAATTGTTGGTGTGATAAATGGAATTAGATGTTGGTCCGAGAATTAACGAGCTTTTAAATAAATTAAGTACTAAAAAGGAGAAACAGGGGGTAAAGGTGCCCCAAAAAAGGGAAGGAGGAAGGAAGAAAGGTAAGGGATACCCTGTTTGGAAGTGCACAAGGAACTAAAATAAATATTTTGAGGCTTAATTTAAGTGCGCACTATTATTAAAGAGTTATAAACCCACGAAATTAATAAAAATTAATTACAATTCGAAGTGAAGATGGATTTCTGTAATGGTAAAACTTTTATACATTTATGCGATAAAATTCAGTAACTATAAAAAACCTCTAAATATTGTTTAGCTGTCTTACATAAAGAAAATGTTTCGTAAATCAACTAACGGTTTTGTAAGATAGCCAATTTAACAATCCATTTACGATAGATACAAATAAACTATATACATTATGCAATGTAGAATTACTAGCTATTACGTACGCAATATGTCGATAGTACAAAACAGTCATATAGTTTTATAATTAGAACCATAAGCCGTAATATTATTCATCAAATGGTGGAAGCTTTTATCATTTTTCAACTTTTAATTGATTAATTTGTATCAATACCTGGTTATTACTGTAGTGAATATCAAGGTTTGTAAATTACACAGGTCGCTCTATTAGAAAAAAAAATGACGTCATACGAAGAATTTTGAAATTGAATCAGTCTGAAGATATGTACGAATTTCTTCTGGATACGTTACGTAGTCACCATGAGGCCACCTGTGTATTTTATAAACCTTGAGTGAATATTACTTTTTGGCACTCTAAATGACCTGAGCCTCAAATATTCTTCTAATATGACTGAGTTAAAATACAAGTAACATACTAATGAGCTTTCACAGCTACACTTTTTCTTTTTCTAAAGTATAATTTTTTAATAAGTAGCTAATTTTGACAATAAAATTTTGAAGACAAAATATTGAATTTTGTACCTGTATCCAACCCGCTAATGCATTAGTAGCACCTCTTTGTATATTAATTATATTTATAATTATAAATTAATCATAGGTCTTATAAAGAATTATTCAAATTTTAAAATTAAAACGTTATAATTAAATTGAAGTAATATTTTTCTTTGTAACTAAATTATAATAATATTTTTTTTCTTCGAATAACTTTCAAATAAGAAAGTCAATATAAAAGCTTTAATAACGTCTGCCATCTACGAGTTGTACCACAAATCTATCTAACACGTTTATTCCATCACAACCACCTCTGATCTCTCAATTTCTATTGACAAAAAGCTATAAAATTCAAATCCAATATGTGCGTCGTAAAATTTCTCATTCCTCTATTACTAATCGAACGGACGGATAGCTTTGGCTATGCTTTAGAACGAAGAATTGAAATATTCACTTATATCCAACTTATATCCAGCAAGACACAAAAAAAGACAAACATAAATAATGATAAAAAGCTCAACATATACCTTAGATGTGAAATTGCTTTCACGTAAGCCATGAATTTTAATTTTTCTGCTTTTCTTCTACTTGTTAAAATACTTTATTTTAATTAAGAATTTTATTTTTTTATTCCTTCAATTTAAAAATTAAACACATTGAGGAGTTTAATTAAAGATGATTACATAGTTATCTTCGTAGCATTTTCATAGGCAGTAATAAAATAATTAAAAAAAATTAAAAGGTAATTAAAAATATTTTTTTATAAAAGTCTAATGAACATAGCACGCTTAAAGTAATTAAAAGTTCTCGTTTTCTATTTTAGAAATCCTGGAGTTGACATAAAATTTAATAAAAAAAGTTTCGCAAAGAAGGAATAAGTGAGAATTATCCCAGAAGTGAAGGCTCACTGAAAATATAATCTAAATAATATTAAAAGCTCCATCCTAGCACATGGAATACCTAAGTATTCTTTAATATGTGTAAATCGTATGAATATCCGACACTATTGAAAGTTAAATATGATTTTTATTCACATGAAAATATAATTTTGACGTACCTACTTAAGCTTCACTAGAGTAATTCAATTTTTATGGCTTAAAGAAAAGTTAATATCCGTTAAAGTTCGTTGATTTTTGACACTAAAATAGAAAGATCGAGAAATCTATCTACATAATTGCTATTTGATTTGCTTTTTGATCAAAATATATTTTTATAGATAATCCTGCACATCAGTAAAAATATTTCGGTCTTAAAATAGCTAAGTTTTATGTATTATTACATATTTTGTAAGCACAAAATATGCGAAAATTTACTTGTGAAAAAGATCTTTAAAATTATTTTTTAAACTTTTGTTTTTAAGATACAGTAGCATATCGGTTTTATTAAGTTAAAAATTTTAGATGCAAGAAATACCGAATATAAGAAATACCATTAGTTTCCTCACCTTAATTTGTTGGTTCCTTACTCATTTGTTGTATTAACAAATTCTTTACTATTGGCTCATTAAATTTTGTATTCTCCCTGTTAATATTTTTACATTTTTCCTATTTTTAGGAGTTCTAGAAGTCAAATATCGTTGAACTTCGTTAAGCTAATATTTATGTAAAAGCTTTGATTCAAGAAGGTCTAGCTTTCAAGTACTTAAAGAATAAACTCTATGGATTTAGAAAAGCTAAAGTTAAAGATAGTCTTTGTAAGGTCACAAATTCGAGATATCGCAAAAAATACTGAATTTGTAAATCTAGGAAAATCTTAAATTTTCCAAGAGAAAGAAAGATAATTTTAGGAGGCCTATAAGGAGGTCATTTATGGATTTCTAGAGACGAAAGAGATGATACATTCAATCAATAAAAACAAAACAGAAAAAAAATATCAACTTGGATGTATCAACATGTCTCATAAATTCCATTTTCTTCACTTCCATCGAGATTTCTTTCCTCAAAATTGTAGAGCTTTCAGTGGGTGACAACGGAGAAAGATACCATTTGAACGTATATTTAACCTCCCCTTGCCTACGGGTAAGTATTAAGTACAAATACATACTACCATTAATAAAATAAATCTCTTTATCAATACAAGAGACAGTGATTATATATATAAACTATTCTTCCCTAAAATATTTACACATAGAATAGAATCATAATCGTGAACGAAAACAGGATGTATCCTGATGAGATAATTTATCAAAAAAACTATCGTAAATTTACCAATTTAATTAAAAATCCGTTAGTATACGGTATTATTGCGCATGCATTAGTTTTGCATCCTTTGCATCTTACGCAACAGTTACAAAGGACACTTGCTTTGATTCTCAGTGTGTCTCTTTCTCATATATATCGGGAGTGAACTTGCCTGGTAGACGAGCCTTTCAAAGATTTCTCATTTAGGAGATTGTGACAGGAAACTCAAATAAACAGTTTATTATCCTAAAAATAATTAAAAATAACTTTAATAATGCGAATTACTGATGCATTACAACTTAAACTATGATCAGTTGAAACGATGTTTAAAAATATTCAAAAATATTCTAGTTAATATATATATCACTGTATCATAGGATCTATTTTTAATATCGTAACGGAAAAGTTAATGAAACAAAGATATCCGGCCTATTGGAAAGAAGCCATGCTTGCGGATTATTACTGGTCTTTGTTGAGGGATGGTTTAGAACGAGTCTACAAAAGACAGTTCAACAGACCTTATTCAGGTAGTACATGATTCTCTCCAGATTTATCAACTTGCAATATATGAAAATGATTAAACATATTCCTTTATGCAAAAATATGAAAATTAGTTGAGAATTGAAAATGATTTTAATTTTTGGGACATAAATATTGCATGTAAAAATAAACTATTTGTGGCAGTTGTATAGATAAAGAATTACTTTAACCATTCTGTTTCTTCAAAACTACAGGAAACAAACAAATTTGATGCCAAATTAGTTATACTCGGTCCAAAGTTAATAGGATTGTATTCATCAAGTGAAGGAAACATTAAAAAAAGTAGTTTTGGTTGTGCAATGTGCAGTGCACAATTATTAAAAGAAGAATACGTTTTTGATGGGTGGCCTCGCAAAATATTACCACAAGTACTTAGAATGAAAATCATAACATAGTAATATTGAGATGACATCAATTAGCCACAGGGCATTAAAGAAAAACATATATGACGAGTGCATTTCATTTTATAACGATATTTTAGCTTTAGAATGACATTAGGTAACCGTTCCGTTATATAACTGTGTGCCATAACCCTTTGGCTTTAAATTATATTTTATGATTTAAATTTAAATTCAAAAATTTTGCTGCAATATATTTTTCGAAACCATCCATTGAAAATCGTATTACGATACTGTTAAAAAGTAAATTTTAAGCAAAACAGTGGAGTATATACATAGTGGAATTTTTCATTGAATCCGTTATACAAGGAAAAACCAATTACCAGTTTGTTTTTGGTTTTATTTTTATTTGCAACTTTTTGTTGAAATTTCAATACTTTTTTAAGTGTAAAACGAAATAAATCAACACAAGTAAGTAAAACAAATACAGAATAAATTGAAATTAAGAGAAGTTATTTATTTCATATTGTATCAATTGAAAAATGTAGGAGTAATAAATTATAAAGTTTTCAAAATTTATAAAGAATATTAAACATTACTGCCTAATTGAAAATTTGCATACTTCGTAACAGTTATGTAAAATTTTTTATGATTTATATCAAAACTGTTTTTTAAGTTTAAAAAGTAAAACGCTAAAATGTGACAAAATCCTTTTAATTATAACAGTATTTGAATTTTATCAAACGCCGTAGGCATTAAGAATATCTTTTTAGATGAGATTTTATATTTCTCTAAATTTATTCAAAGCTCAACAATGAGCTTTTAAATTATATAAAAAGCTCCGGGGTAGTAATAAAAAGATGAAAGTAAAAAAAAATGAACTTTGTTCGCGTATACTGATATTAAAAATGATTTGATATTGCTTCGATGTTATTATTTTTTAAATTTAAATTTCAAAAATGTGATTTACACACGAGGGAGAAAATTAAGTTTACGTTTTGTTTAGGTTCATTTATTGAAGAAATTAAAATGATTGGAAATTAACCTTATTTTCGTAAAAAAATCACAGAACGAAAAAGACAAGAGACGTTAGTAAATTGGGATAGAAAAAGTGTTTTATTAATATTAAAATATAGCAACTAAACAGGTGAATAAATTCGTATGACTGTTTTATTTAAGAATTTTTGTACTGATGGATTAATTCGTATTTTGTATTATTTGGTCGATTAAACCCAAGGTTTATAAAATACACAGGTGGCCTCATGCGCCACGTGACGTATCCGGAAGAAATTCGTACATATCTTCAGATTGATTCAAATTTCAAAATTCTTCGTATAACGTCATATTTTTTTTCAAATGGGGCAGCCTGTGTAATTTATAAACCTTGGATTAAACCAACAATTTTGACCATACTTTCGGTTTAGGCACAAAATCAGTGTTTCTCTGAAACTATGACTAATACGACCGAAGCCTAAGCTATGTTAGTGAGCTTTCATGTAGCTTTTATTTCAACAAGTCAATATATAGTCTTTAAAATTGACTTGTCTCATTATTGAAACAACTTATTTTAATTCGAAAAAATTCAAAAAATAATTGGTTTAAAAGAATTGTCTTAAAAGAAGTTTTGGTTTAGGCTAAAACTACGATAGACATCGAGATTTGGCTTTAGTTATAAAAACTTACTTCGGTTTGATACTGAAGAAACAAACCCTTTTCTTACGTTCCTTAATAATAAATTATGAAAAAAAAATTTACGAATATTTTTTAAAAACATCATAATGCAACAACCAGAACAAACCATTAATAATAATACTTTTTCTATTATAAACCCGAAACAGAAACTTAAGGAATACATATTTACTTTGAAAATTTTTATCTTGTCGCAGTACTTTTACTATAAACATTTCTACGACAATATTCTATAAAATATAAGAGAACGTGATGTAATAAGATAATAAAATAATTGAACTGAATTTTTCTATAAAAAAATTAGTTCTCAAACAATATCGTTTTGACCAATTTCTAATATGCATGAAAACATGCTATGTAACTAATTATTCAATAAGAAATCAAGAAACACAAAAGTGAGGTAAAAACACTGGATATTGATTCTAAAAAGCAGTTTACAGCATTATTTACAGCAGTTTATTGCATTATTAGCATTATTATGAACAACTTAAGTAAACTTTTTGTTTGCAAAGCAGGTATATTTTTCAATATCTAAAGCATAATCTGCAGAGAATTAATATGTCATAGGAAAGAAGCATAGCAAAAAAATACTTCAACATTTTTTTAATTGTTTTAATTATAAAACAATATTAACTATGAAAAACTCCTTATCGAAAGCAACAAGTAATACAGCAGTTGTCAAAAAAGTATGTCATATATATTATACCACAGAGAGTCTAGGGATATAACTCTGGTGAATCAGCTCTGGAAAGATATTTTAGAGATACTTAAGATATATGTAGGTACTAATTAAATAATAATAAGATCCTGGAAGTTTTAGATCTCTATATCAATTAGTTTTCTGTGAAAAAAAGGGATAAAAACAGAAAAAAATCATCTTAGAATAAACTTAATATTATAAATAAGCCTTTTTTAAAAAGTTTTTTTTCTATGCAAAGTAAATAACAATCATACTGTATTTGCTACAATTTTTAAAAATATTTCTTTGAAGAAAGTATTTTATTCGACAAATTTAAAACTCAGTATTAATTTTTTTTTACAATGTACATTATATTATTGCACTTAATTTTATTAATATTATGTTCAATTTATTATTTAATGTACCTTGAATTTTAATGAAATAGTTAACTCAATTAAACAAACTTAATTTTTAGTTTTTGCTGCCTTTAATTCATGAACCGAAAGACCCCGACTGATATCATTCACAAAACAGCGTACATAGTATTCGTATATGTAAATGACAGTGATTGTGGGTGTGGTTTTCTTGAATTTTCAAAATTTCAATAATCAAAACAAATGAACATCTATAAATTTTGCAATCCCATTGGTTAATAGTCTTTTGCATTGAACATAGAGTGAATGCTGTTATCAAACTTATCAGATATTAGTGCTGCGCTTAAAGCATTCTATTTGTATGGCTTGTTTTAACTAGGCGTTTATTACTTCAATATTATGATTATTAAAATACCTATTTTACTTTAAAAATTTATAAAAAGACGAAAAATAATACAAGATGAACATTTGTTTAATTTAATTTAAATTATTTTGTTTCTTGTCTGTATATTTATGTGCAATGTTCAGTACATCTTCCAGTTAAACAATAGCAAGAGATTGACATTAAGGGCGGAAGTGGTTATTTTTCTTTTATTTTTTTTTAATATGTAGTATCCTATCAAACCATGGTAAAAAATCAAGAATTTAAAAGGTAGTATGTATAAATTAAATAAAAAAAAAATAGATTGGTAACGGAATTGTTTCGTAAGTAAAAAAAATACCAAAAAAATATAATGTTTCAATAGAATTAATAAAGCTTTATATTGTTACTTTTTTATAAAAAAGTATTATCAACCTCAAAAAAGTTTAATGATTATTAATTTAAGCAATTGTTAGAAAAAAATACATTTTCTATTCTTTGCGTAGGTACTATTTCCTTTCATCAAAAATAATCTGAAATTTTCAGGATTTTATTAATACCTTCACATCTTTTAAATATCGTTACGAGACTAATTCACATGCTAATAGTCTTTAAAGCTCTTTATGTAAATTATACTAATAATAATTGATGGACGTATATTTAATGGTACTTTAGTAATAATAATTTAACTTGGGCTAAAATTTTCATTCATGGATAGATTGACCATATTCTTACAAAAGATATTTAATAGATAAAAACTTATCAGTTAGATAAATTCTACACATTTATCACAATTCTTAGGTGAAAATACGCACGTTTTTTCTTTGATCAAGAAATATTATTTTTAATTTCTATAGAGAAAAATATTATCAACAATATCTACGAACGGCTTAAAGGCTAAAGATTCTGTATTCAAAGTTTTATGTTTTGTCAACCCTGTGGGTATTAATTAATCCTATAAATACTCTTTTAATTAGGTTTATAAAGCAGAATCAATAGTTAATGAATATTAAATTTATCTCAACATTTATGTAAAAAGAAAAATCAGTTATAAATAGACGAAAAATGAATTAAAAATAACAGTACCAATGAAAAACATTCACAATAAACGGATTAAATACTACCAATTTTATTCAGTTTAAACATTTATAAATTATCGGAAAATATTTTTTTTGCACAAACTGATGTTATTTTTTCATTTTTCTTCGAAATTCACTCATTAAAGGCTCATTAATTCTGCTTAATCTGTTTGAACGAGAGATTAAGTATTGCGTTAATGATGTAGGTGTGTGGAAAACACCCAAGTCCAGGATATTATGGATTTGCAGCGATGGAGGTAACGGGCATCGCTTTTATAGGGTATATTATAACGTATCACCCCCAATCCTTTATAAGTAACCACCTTACTCAAACTTCACGCTTTTCGATAAATAAAAAAGTAAATACAAATATTTAGTTCATCCAAGTGAGAGTCAACTAGTTAACTGGTTAGGTGTGCGATAATTTATCAGTTTTAATGGGATATTTTTATTTCATTTCTCTTTTCAAAGAACCCTAAACGACGATAGATACACACTTTGTTATGCGTATGTATAGGGTTTTTTAAATTATATCAACAAGGTTCTCTTTCATATATTTAAATTATTTGTATTTGAGTTCTATTCAAACAGATTTTATCGTCGATTCTGCTAAGGTAAATGGTTTCAAACAAATTATGGTACTGTAAAAAGGTTTTGCAAATGTTTTTCTTCCCCGTAATTAAATAAACGCTACATCGGTTATAACAGTTAAAAAAGAAAATTAAATTTCCTTAGTTTGATGGAAATTTCTTTGAAGGAATGATGCCCTTGCAGAATGATGAAAATACGTGAACGGGAAGGTGAAATCAAAGTGAGCATCTCTTCAGAAAATGAAAATGAACTGAAATTGAAGAAAAAAATACTTTTTCTACGCCACGATGATGGCGGTTCAATGACATTTCCGTAGTATTTACTTTTAGGCAAACACAAGCATCGACTATCTGTTTTCGATTTCCGTTAAGGAAAATAAAAAAGACATTTATTGTGTAAAAAAATCGGTTGATATCTTTTTTCATATGAAAGTTTGTTCTTTTAAAGAAATTGGTATTATCAGTTGGAAAATTTCAAAACATATTGATTCTTTTAGCTAGTTTTTCAATCATCACAGAAAATAGGGAAGATAGAAGTTAATTATATTTTTAGCTTTGTGTTTCATTCAATAATAAGGTAACACATTGCTAGTTTGTTCAATTTTATTTATTTTCGACATCCATCTTAGCATTGGCGTCCCGTCGTCTATGCTTTGTGCGTTTGTTTTTTCTTTTACGCTTTTCACTACCTTTACTTGTATTTTCTTTGAAATATAAATTTATATTTTACTTAAAAACTACATTATCATCTTATAAAATAATTAATATGTAACCTTTATTAATAATTGCTTCATTAAGATAAATATTTGAACATTTAGAATTTTGAAACCAGGAAATAATCTGCAGATTAACTTTGGTCCAATTAAAATAAATCTTTCATTGGTAGTAACCTATAATCTCATGAAGTGCTATAGGTTTCTAGTAGTAATAATATAAAACAAAATTGGAAAAATTATATACGTTTGTAATTTAATTTTTACTATTTTAGTAATATACCAACCAAAGTGGTTTAAATTTTCACGACAAACAATTCATAATAAAAGCATGATTATAAAATGTCTACATAAAAATACAAAGAAGTTGGTCTCTTGAGAATTCCGTCGCTAAAGGGCAAAACCGGAATCCCAATAACAACTTTATTATATTTGTTTGTCTCTTTGTATGAAACAGCTATTTTACTTGGAAATCATTGAAAGATACTACTTGATTGAAATTTCAGATGAAGATGTTACCTATAAAGTATTATAAATTGTTGTATGGAACTTGATATGAAAAAATAGAGCTAATAAATGTGTGAAGTAACGGTCAATAGATTTTGAAATATAATAAAACATTGCCACAATAACTCTATAATTTTAACCAAAAGTTAGTGAAATATGTGCTTCTGAAACTGTAATATGATTCCGGGTATTTTCTTTTAAAATTTTCAACTTTAAGTTGGAAAATACTAAAAAAAATATTTTTTTTCTTTGCACCTCGCTATTTTCGTTTTTGTTTGCATATATTATCAACACAAACTTTGCTTTTAAGTGTTTGAGAAATAATACGACCTAAGAGCATTTTTGATTCAATATTTTATGCCATTTAAAGCAATTAACTCTATCACGACTAAATCTTTTGTCTCTTTGTTGAAATGTACCCAAAGTTCAGACAGTCATACCGTCATAACTAAATAAAATATGTATAATTTCTCTTTATATAATATATGACAAATACAGACGTCTCCTGTAAATACACAACAAGGGAAGCAATTGTTTGTTGAGGATGATGCAGTCGATCCCTTTTTCCACCTCTTAAGTGACGTACTAAGTTGTTGAAATATTGAAAATGTTCTTATAGCCAGGAAATAATAAAAAGTTAAGTTATATAAGCAATCGTTCAGTAAACGTTATTTTGCTGTGCGAGGTCTGACACTCATATAGTCATTTTGGAAAATTAATTTCTTAATGCGGTTTTCAGATATTGTCATTTAATAAACATCGTCACGTAACAACATGAAACATATCATTACACAGCATTACATTGATAAATATCATTGTTTTTTGGAGCTCCTAAAGCTCCAAAGAGCTCCGTATTCCTACTATAACATTTACTAACAAAAGTAATCAACGACATTAACTTCACAATTTCAAACTTTTTGGATGGTACAGTGAAAGCTTTAAAAAAGAAACCTCAAGCTCAAAAAGTGCAGAAATTATAGAGTTATCAGTTGTATTTCCCACACTGTTCAAGTTTTTACTAAAATACTAAACAGAAGATCGAAAAGAAACATGAAAGTCGTACTGGATGAGAATCATCTTGGTTTCAGAAAAATAAAAAGAACAAGAGATGCCACCGGAGTATTGAGGGTTAGTGCTTAGCAAAAATCATGGAAAATATACAAATGTTTTATTGACTGGTAGATGGCTTTTGATCGATCGAGTAAACTGGCAAAAACCGATATCCTTCAAAAAAATGAATTCTCTGGAGAGACAGGTAATGGATCCCCAATTTGGAGCAATTAACCTGGTATTGTTGGCTAAGACGAATGCATAATTGCAAATTATGTAAAGTAGTCGAAGAAATTCACAGAAATAATATAAATACGGTCAAAATTCATGAGGATATCGTGCAGGGAAACTCCCTTCCACATTAATATGAAAAATATACAACTTAAAACTGTACTCATTCAAATTCGAAAGTATTATTACCAAAGTAAGAAAATCAATTAGTAAAATTAAATTAAATTCAACCACGCGGGAAACTAAACCTACCATTAAACAGAAAACCGAAAAAAAAATCGCACCGATTATTTATAACTCTTAAGTAATCTATATTATTTTACTACGTATTCATTTTTGTACAATTTAGGTATAGTATTTTGCAATTAAAAGCTTGCAAAGTTTTTTTTTTAAATTATTCTGACTTTAATAGGTCATTTTAATGTATTTTTGTGCGCTAATTTCAGATATGAAATCTTTTTACATCCATGACGTAAGGTTTTCCCACAAAATGTGGTAATATATTTGGAATAAGTTGCAAAGAACTCAATTTTTATTTTTTTTTTCATTTGGTAAACACAATTTTGGATAGATGATAAAATTCAGATCTCAGCTTTTATATTTTTTAAATAAGAAGACAATTCAGATTATTTTAGATCCTTTTGTTTTTTATTTAATATTTTTATTATTCAATTAGCTACGCTTCGTTACTAATCGTAACTTCCTCAGGCTTCTTCATTCACAAAAATTTTTTTTTTTTCAAAAAAATATTTTTTTGAATATTTTTTTTTTAATATTCTTTATATTTTTATGTAGATATTTCATAATCGTGCTTTTATTATGAATTGTTTGTCGTGAAAATTTAAACCACTTTAGTTGGTATATTACTAAAATAGTAAAAATTAAATTACAAACGTATATAAAAAAAAATATTTTATTTTTGTGAATCAAGAAGCCTGAGGAAGTTACGATTAGTAACGAAACGTAGCTAATTGAATAATAAAAATATTAAATAAAAAACAAAAAGATCTTAAATAACCTAAATTGTCTTCTTATTTAAAAAAAAACAATTTTGGATTCTTAAAAGCAATTAAAAGTAGACATTTAACATAATTATTAAGGATAGAAGTCTTCAAAGAGACGTTTGCGCTTTCTACCTAAACTACTATTAGAGCTTTTTCTGTTGTAAGCTCATTATGCATCGTCTCTCTTTACATCCAGTGATAATCGGAAATCATGTTTGTTTTTCGTCTTCCCTGGTATCTTTTTTCTGTTTCTTTAATAGCTTTATGAAATCTCTCCCCTCGCTAACAGCACTAATATTTTATGGAAAGCACTCAATGGGTTAGTGGAGAAAATGAACCTTTAGGCTCATGTTACACCTTAACTACCTAAAGTTTTCGATCATTTTGGATATAATAGACTTGTAGTTAGGGCTCTTTTTGTTTCCAAAAGTGGCGCTTATAACAACCTGAAAATATAAGTAAGTTGATTTTCCTTTTCTATCATTTTTGAGACTAAGCTGCTATTTCACAAAGGTTTCCGAATATCCGGTCCAACAAATACAACTTCTTTCAACTTCGGCTAACCAGGGAACTGCTCACAAAGATATTTAAAACGTTTACCTTCCTTTAGTAATGCCTTAACAAATTGTTTCATGTCTTCTAATTTATGTAAAGTAAACAATTTTCTTTGAATCCACAACAAACTTTGTGGTAATGTTCTTTTTGCTAGCCTCTAATATTTTTTGAACTTTGAAGTAAATGTTTTAAGTAATCAAAGACTAAGTAGAGATATTTTAGGGATTATTAAAAAAATTGCAGGTTTACATTTATGTGTCAACATAGAAATTTTTTCATTATTATTTTTATAATCAGTGCAAAAATTACTATAAATATCTGTTATTATATGTGACACATTTTTACCATCGTAGACCTGTGATAACTGTCAACAAATGAAAAATTTTCCTACCATTCAAAGGAAATCTTTTGATTTAATTCTTCTTTGACATAATATGTATTGAAACAAATAATAGTAGATAAAATTTATAAATATGTATCCCATAATATTTGTTGTTGAAGAAAAAGTAGTACAGAACTTAGTTCTTGACGGGAGTCCCATGGCCGAACTTATTTTTTTCGATATAATTTTTCAATATAATGCCCGTGTTTTACGCTTTAAATAATTTAAAAGTTACGACCGTAAATAATAGGACTTACATCTAAATCAACCGTGCAGAAAGAAAAAATACTTAGATATAGTTTTGTGTATTTTTGAAAGTTTAAGTTAAAAAATTATTGAAAAATATAAATAAGTGCTATCAGTGCCAATAGTATGTGTTGAAAATTGAAATATGAAATTAATTTAGATTTATTTAATATATATCAATAAATTTAGCAATATTTTTTTACAACCTGTCTATTAAAAGAAAATTGAGTGAAAAGTAAACCTTTACAAACCTCATTTTATGGTTACCAATTAAATTCAGTACTCAACCCTTAGGGCCAGTGGAAATTTTATTTTGTGTAAAAAATAATCAAATTTTATTCAATAAAGAGCAAATAAAGAGAAGAACCAATCAAATTACGTTCTTTTTGTATGGGAAAAATATAAAACATCCCATTAAAAATTCCAAATCAGAAATAAAATTTAGGAAAAGCACATTTAAAAATAGCCTCGAGTATACGCCATACGGTCGAAAAACTTTTTTTTTAACATTGTTAATGTAAATATTTCGAATTCAAGTTCAAAGATGCGATGAATAAAACAAAATCTGGATGTATTTATGCACAAACTCATAGGTATATACATAAATTTATGTTACTGTTATTAAAATTGTTACAAACGGGCCTTGTCAATATTTGCTTCTGTTGGTAAATTCAATTTATATTTACTTGTGCCGCTTGTGCGTTTATGTAATTTAGACAAATATAAAATTAGCGAATCCCCCTATTCTCCTGGACATACAATAAATATTTGTATAAAAGTAGTAGTTGAAAACAAATAGAAAAAATATTAAATAATATTAGGCAATACTTTAAACAGCACTTATGTTAAGTTAATTAAAATATAAATAACGAACAATATTAATCGATTGATGCCACCATGTTCATTGCAAACACAAAGAAACAACAATACTTGCGTGTTCAACTGTTGCATATGCTAATACAATTAATTCATTCAATCAAATAAATTGATAACATTAAATTTTCTATAAAACTCTCAAAAAACATTTTATTGTAATATTTTGGCATACTTAAGTTACTTTAATATTTATGAGTTTACTAATTACGTCTGTTTGATAATAGGCCACAATTACTGTAATTGAATTACTATTAATTGGAAATAAATTGTCAGTTTTAATTTTCTCTATTTTCTACATGACATTTTATATTTTTATATTTTACTCTTGTGAAAAATGATACCTCAATGTTACGTCAATGTTACTTAAAACCATTGATTAATATTTCCTTTTTTCGAAAATGAGTTCTTTTATATCACACGCAAAATAAGCCATATTTTCATGTTCTTTGAATTAATATCTAATAACAAGGAATGGGTTGTTATAATGTTGATACGAGTTTCATTTCTGGACGTATAATTTGTGAAAATTTTAATATAGAAAATTGACTAGTAGACGAAGTAAGGGGAGGGACTAAATACACGTGTATGTACATTTATTTATAAATACAATTTCATATTGTTTGCTTTTGCACGCAGTTGGGTCATATTTTAAGAAAATATTTGTTCAAAAAATATTACGCTGGTTTAGTTTTAATGACGTTAATTTGTACGTGTGTTTTGTATAAACATATGTATACTTTGTAAACAATTAATTGGGAAAAATCATTTTTTTAGAGTTACTCATTTATTTAAAGCTTACAAAGAGAAATGAAAAGGAAGCACTTGCAACTGTGATTTCAACTGAATAAAAATTTGGTTAAAAATAGATTATTAATTATCGGATAGCCAAAAACTGAATTAAATATACAATTATAGTAGTTAATTATATAAATTTGTTTAAAAATTGTATTTTTCCTTCGGTATTTTATAACCTAATTACATTAGAAAATTAATTCTATCTAATTTTTGAATTAGTATAATATTAAATAAGTAATGTATTTGTTGTATGTTTTGAATTTTCAATTCAGAAAAAAATTGAACAATAATTTTTATATAAGCCTACTGGTGGCCGAGTGGTCTAAACGGCCGCTCCAAAACTGGTAGATAATAATAATTAAAAAATTATGAAGGTAATTTAAATCAACTGTTTGAAATCGTTTCCAAATATTTTAACGAAATGTAAAAAACAAATTTCAATTTTTAAAACTTAAATGTGAATGTTCTTAAATTTATACTTGTTTGTAAACTAATTATTATATTCACATCTATAGTCTATAGCAGTGGTCCCCAACTATATGCTCGCGGGTACCATGGTACCTGCTGACTATTTTACATATGCCCACCGCTGGATAACTACGACAAAAATATTAGAGGTTTTTTAATGCTATGTTTTATTACCAATTTAGTAATAATAAATTTATTTTAAAGTAATAAAAATTACTCGCCATTTGACTGACATCCAAAAATGTGCTTTTAGGCTCAAAACTGTTGGGGACTTCTATTATTTAGATTCTGTATCCGTATGAATTAATATAAATCTTGTTTTTTTTTTAATTTTTATTCATTTGAGAAGTAAATTCATTATTTAGATCTTTTCCATTTCAGTTTTAATTTCTGCATTTAATTTATTGCATTATACATTATTTATCTGCATTATGATTGTTTCATGGAGCAATATATTAATGACGTGGCATTTGGTTCGGGGCGATAATTGCCAAGAGTGCCCCTGAATTTGCAATATAGGTTACTCCCACTTCTTACCATGTGCAGTTTATTCCTTATATAGGTCACCATGAAGGTTCCTTTTCCAGCTTTTGTGCTGCTTTGATGGAGGAAGAAATTCGATGGTTTCATGATTGGATTTCTATGTTCTTCCATTGCTCAATATAGATTCAGGTAAGATTTTTTAAATATCTCTTTTACTGTGGATATTGTAGTATCTTTGTGGATATTTAAATTGCGGACGTATCATAGGGCGCCGAGATCATTTGCAAAACCGGTTTTGGAAAATTTTGACGGGAATTATATTTGTGTGGCATTCAGCCCCCTAAATATTGATGTATGTTGCCAAATGAGGTGAACTATTGATGTGTATAGCTGGAGTTTGTCTTTTAGGATAAGTAGGAAATTATTTTCTAACAGTAGTTTCAACTGATGAAGTCTTGCTCGAAGTCATTTAGGTAAATTGGGATATTGTTTTCGGTCGTTTTGAGGCAGCTAAATTTATTTAGATGTAAAATTTTGCATCTGTAGTTTTTAAAAGCTAATATATTACACAAAAATAAGTATACAAGAGCAGGATTTGGTTTATATACAGTTTTTAACGCTTCTAGGTTCCAGAGACGCCATAACATAAGGTAAATAGCACCATGATAAGTAAATGCATACTTGGTAATTAGAAATCGAAAAAGTTGTTGGATACTTATAAGAATTCAATCGAAGCTTTTACTATGGGTTCGACCAAAAAATTAGTCGAAGATTTGGTAAAGCCAAACGAATGTGGAATGTGTGGAATGTGGAATTCCAAAATATGTGGAATGAATAAAAAAAGAGTAAAAAATAAATATTAAATTGACCACAAGAAAAAGAGTTTTTTGGTTGTTGAGATATATTTGAATTTTCAAACCTAAATTTATGAATGCCAGACGTTTTCATTGTTGTTAACAATATACCAGATAAAATTTTATGATGAAAAAAGGTTTTTTTTTCATTGTATTTCAATATACCTATTACTTACCTATTTCAATATTTAACATGTCACATGCTACTTTCATTCAGATATTCTAATCATACTTCTCTGTACCTTAAATCATTTAAACACCTTTTTAAATCTATGGATAAATAAGAGTATGGGAAACAATGGAAGCTTTAACATTGATAAGTATTTTATTTATTTCCGAGTCACAATGAATTAATGGATAGTAATATATATCTTATGACTCAATTTCTTCTTTATTACGACGCGTTTCAAAAGAAATTGAGCCATAAGACATATATTATTATCCATTAATTTATTGTGACTCGGAAATAAATAAAATATTTATCAATGTTAAAGCTTTCATTGTTTCTTATACTCTTATTTATCCATAGATTTAAAAAGGTGTTTAAATGATTTAAGGTACAGAGAAGAATGATTAGAATATCTGGATGAAAGTACATACAGACATGTTCAATATTGAAATAGATAATAGGTGTATTGAAATAAAATATATAATTAATGAAAGCTATATAAATATATGTTTGTAAAATCTATTAAAAAGTATCAATAAAAAAAACTTTCTTATGATCATTTTTATAAATTTATTTTATTACTTGTACAAATAAGATGCGCAAAAATAAATGCAACTTGCTCTGATATCCAAATTGCTGTTACGCTGACCGAAAGATCAATAGAGTAGCTATATTCAAAAATCAGTTTTCTTAAAATTTTTTTTTTCAACGTCACTAGCTCTTATACTATTAGTTTAGGTCTTGAGGATTTATTACTTTATTAACATGGGATACTCGATGGGCCGAGAATATATATATAATAATAATATAATTATTATAATAATTATAATAATAATATATCTAAGAATAATATAATAATATTTGCGTTATGATTTGAAGTAAGAAATATTCAAATCTAAAAAGATCTACAAACTTCTCACCAACAATAATTAAACTTTTCTGTTGAATTCGATAAAAAAACATAAAACGCATACAATAAACTTAGTTCTGCGTGTATACTTGCAGAAATAAGTTAAAAGTTTTTTGTGAAAAAATAGTTAATACCCTAATCATGTTCTCGTACCTATTCGGAAAGTATCCATTAATTTTTGAAGTGCCATTAAAAAGCTTTAATCGCAACCGCGAAACCTATAGGCGTTTATCTTTGTCTGGTCTTATACCTAACAAAAATTATAAAGTTCGTAAAATCAATTGCTTTTGATTGAGTTCTTAAAAATAATCATAAACGGGGTTTATAAATATAAAACCAAAAATTACAGCAAAATACCAATAAAGTTAAAATTTAAGAAAAGAAATGGATACTTCGTAGGCGTATTTTTACTCTTCAATCACGGCATTTTCATGAATAAACAACTGAGATGTTTATTTTAGAGTATGATTAGCATAATAAGATTATAATGTAAGTAAGTAATGAAAATTATTTAAGACAAAAACTAATCATAAAAGCGATTGTGAAAATTAATGCTGATTTCTAATTATTATTGTTTGAGAAACTTGCTACTAAATCTTTGAAATAAAGACACGTTTTCAACGATCTAATGCGAGAAAATAAGTTCTGCTTTGTTGATTTCTGAAGTTTCTCAAGTAAACTGTTATTTTTCTCTAACTCACCTGTTGCAGTATTGTGACAGTTTGATTGAAATGATGATGTTCCATAGTACTCGTGCTGTAAATGGCTGCCAATGGAGATTCAGTGTCCAACATGAACTTGTTATTTTTTCCACGATGATCCAGGTCGTGACAAAGAGCACCAATAAATAACGCTAAGCTCTAAAAAAAAGAAGAAATACTGACGTAAACAATGAACGAAGAAATAAAGAAAATAGAAACATTGCTCTACAATCAACGACGAAAAAAAGAAACATGAGCAACGAACGAACACTTGAGAAAAATTTTCTCATTTACGCCAATTCTACATGAGCTTTAATGAAGTACTTTTGTATAAGTTGTGGCTTTACTCTCTCATGTTTCACCAACAATTTCTGTACTTCTGAACTTAAACATTCCCGTGTTAGTGCTGGTTGACTTGTTCAACCCCCTCATTGTATACGAAGCTAGCATTCACGCTCATTTTATGCTACAAGAGTTTTTGCAAACACACGTTGAAAACAATTTTCTTTCCTCTACCTTTAATGAATTTACAAGATCATCGTAAAATGTTTATTTTTGTTAGAGTTGTCAATGAATGTTTAGATAATGCAAATTGTATTTTTAAAATTGAACTGTACAGTAGCAGCTGAAATGTTACTATAATAATGAATTGCAAATTAGAAAGTAGAAGTCAAAATTATCAAAATCTAATATGGGAATTTTAATTGTGTCTTTGTTTTCATAAAATTTACTGCTCATTTATTTCCTGTGACACTAAAATGAAAAAAAAATCTACAAAAGCTGCAATTTTCAGCGATATTTTGCATATATTTGGCATTTTAAAATATTGCAAAAGAAATAATTGATTTTTTTAAAAAACTTTTAATCAATTTTAAGTGTATATTAAGAAAAAATGTTTTGAGAAATAAGATTCCGTAGATTCCTTAGTACACTGATGGCAAATCGATGAAAGAAATGGGCCAAATTTTGTTCAATAATGTTCCGATATTATCACGTCAATCATCTTATAAGTGCTGTTAATTATAAGAAGCAAAGAAGGGAAAAGAAGGAGAGGTCAAGAAGAGATAAATTTTTTTTGAATAAACCTCATATTTTTGAAGACAAAAATTATGCACTTAATTTTTTATGATCGGGAGTATTAAATCAACGAACAATAGGTTACTACCAAACAATATTTATTGGAAAACAATATTCTAAGTGGTATTCTAAAGTTAGTGATGACCGAGTGGTTAAGATGGCCACTCTAAATCTGGTAGGTATTGAGTTCGAATCTTGTACCCAGAAAATTTTCAATATTCCTCGATTTAATCTCGAATCGCTAAGAATCTTAATAGTTATAAGGCAACAGTAAAACACAAAAAAAAAATCTGTGAAATTAATTTTAGATGCGTCAACCACCAATTTCCTAGCTAAGGGTTGCGTGAGACTATTAGAAGGGAAATGTGCCTATAGCGTTCATTAAAATTAATTTTACTTATGACAAACATTTGATGTATATTTATAAACAATATGGTATACTATTTTGTAGCCCCTTAAATAAATTACAATATCAAGTGCGTGTTTAAAGTTAGATCGTCACGAAAGTTGAGAAGGGTGCAGCACTTTTGTTTATAAAAATAGGGGAACAGGTACAAAAAAATTTGACACCACTAGTGTAAACTATTTTAAGTTTGCCAACTCACATTAGTAAACAAAACATAGAAAATTTCCTAGTTATTAATTTAATAACGAGAAGAGAGATAGTATAATTTTTTTTGAGATCAAATGATTTCAGCACTAAATCGCGTCTTCAGCAAATCGATGCCTTTATGTGCTTTTTAATGCCAAAGTATTATTTCATTGAAACCACATATGTTTGCATTGTAAGCATATATAATTTTTGAGAAATATTCTAGGAAACATTGAATATTTAACCGTAACAAAAGCTCTGATCTGATTTCAAAAACAAATGAGAATAATTGAATGCGCGCTTTTCTAGTTTATAAACCACACCAAAGCGGAAGCTTTTTTCTCATCTCTAGAACCTTGCACAATTTCTTACTATTACAACTTTGCTTCCAAATTCTATTCAGAGAGATCTACTGCTTTTGTATTTGTTGGAGGATCATACATTCGAAATAGAGAAAATATTTTTGCATCCAAATGGAACGAATATGTTGACGCACTTTAATAAAGTATTTTAAACGCGCTATAATACCTTTACCTGAGAAACATTATTTTTTTTAAATATTTTAAATATTTTTATTATAAACAGAGAGTTAATACCCTCATCTTTGAGTTATGGTAATGGTTATTTTAAATTGAATTTTTCTTCTTAATCTATGAATTTATTTTGTAATTTAATTTTAAGAATGATATGGAATGTGTAATATTTTCATTAATTTTTCGAGATCCTTCTGTAATTGAGTTTAGTGTAGGAGTATATTAAACTCAATATCACTTCAGTTCTCTCCCCATCACCTTTCTTTCAAACCCTAACGGCAATTTTAAAAGCATGTTATGTCCTCAAACTCAACCCACGAGTCTTAAATATGATTATAATTTTAATGGAGCTAAAAGCTCCATATTATTGTGTTATTCTATAAATACGTATCACATGGAAACTTCCTATTCTAGATCACTAACTTTTAATTTTAATTGTTTATTAACACTCCCATGAGTTGGAAAATTATTCAAAGAAAATTATAAATGAACTTACTAATAATATCTTTAGAAGCCTTGTTATAATTTGTCGAATCACAAATTATAAATATAAAGAAGTCATATATTACATTTTTTATCTTTTCAATTTCTGATTTTTTTTTCTGATTATAAAGTGTGATGATGGTATTTTTTGAAAATTAAAAAGTAAGAACTGTTGAAAACAATAATACTTAGAACCTGATAAATGTATAATGGTTAAATGAATAATTTAAAACTTTCTCGAACTAAAAATATAAAAACCGGGAAGTTATAAAAGAAAATTTCGGGAAAAGTCTTTCGACGAAATGACTACATAAAAATTGCATTCTCGTAGTCTAAAACTAAACACAATTCAAATTTAAACTGGACAGTTTCTCATTAAATTTCGATTCGAATTGAAACTAAGGCAAAATTAAAATTGAGTTTACTAAAATTCGAATTGAAAAATTATCCTATAAACACAGAGTAATGCTGGGTTCTCTTAATATGATCTTAAAAGGGTGCCAGCATTTAAATCCCTTGTAAGCTTCTCAGGATAATAAAATTCAGTTTTTCAGCCTTTTAAACTTCGAACATCATCACGTAACAATAATTTAAAAAAAAAAACTATAAAAAATTGAATAAAAAACACTATAAAAAACACCGCGTTGTATAAATAACGAAAAAATTCTAATTGAGGATTAGAGAAAATCTTATCGATTTTTTACATACAATCTCGTATAAATCCTTTACGTGTCCAGACGAAAAACAATTTATTAAAAGATAAAAGGAATGGCTTAGGTGAAGAATGGATATATTTTTTACTACCGTAAGAGTTCTAAAAAGCATAAAATGAATTGGTTTTATGAAGTTTTAATAAAACTAAAAAAAGAGCTTTAAACCCCATAATATTATCGCAAACAGTTTCTTTAAGCCGATAATTTTTTTTATCTCAATAAAAAGCTGCTCACCGAATAAGATCTTATCGAATTAATGATAAATTGTACAAACATGTCGTTTCATTTGAATTCAATTTCTTTTGATTCTACCATTGCAAATTTTGAATTAAAAAAATCATTTTAATTTAATTTAAAGTTTACTCAAAAAAATATTGTTATAAATTTTTTTTTTTTTTCACAATTTTATACCCAAAACTTAATTTCCACATTTTTTTTATATCACCACAAATTTACATTATAAATTGGGCATTAAAATTTACATTATATATAACTAAAGCTTGAAATGATAAGAAAACTTTTTCCAACCACCTTTCTGATTGAAAAGAATTTCAGTACGTTAATCCCTATTTTATATTCAACTTCTTTAACTTCTCATACTCATTTTCCAAAACTTGAAACTTTAATTATTTCATAGAAATTGTGAAACTTTAAAGAATGTAGAAAACTAATTTTAAACTTATGTTATCCTGAATACATAACGAATGTGTATATTAAGTAAAAGGTATGGTATGAAGATATGTTTGAGTGATGAATGTCAAGTAAAGTTGTGTGTGTTTTTTTTTAATTATATTTTCTTCAAAAAGGGATACTAATACTAAAGGTAGAGTTCCGAAAACGTTTTATCAAATTAAATTTAATGGAAAATAATTAAAAATCAATTATTTTTTTTTGTTTTTAATCTATTTTGAACGTTCAAGCGATTGTTTTATTAATTAGATTTAATGCCATTATTTAAACATCCACTCACACCAAAAGCTTTCAATTTCGAAAAGCTCCCATCGGGAAAGCAACCCTTATTTATTAAAACGCTTTTCCCCTTCAACATTACAAACCAATTAATATTTGTAAATTGAGATTTAATTGTCAAAACGTAAAATATTCTAAAGCAAAGACAAATAATTTAAAATATATTACCTCATTTGGACGAAAACAGTGTCTTGCATGTTTTATTATCGAATACATGGAATGGGCGACAGAAAACCCGTGAGTCCAGTTGTGATAAGGAACACGGCGATAGTTTTTCTTCACTGTTAAAATAAATCGAATTAAATTGCTCTCATCAAAACGTTGAAGTCCGAAGAGATCTGTGAACATGAAAATTGCATATCGAGCTTTTTCGTAGTCGTCCAAATCGAACGGGGAAAAGTAATAATCATCAACACCGACAATATCTTTAGGAATTCCTTGGTCAAGAGCTAATCGTAATTCTTCTTCAGAACACGTGTTATGATAGCTTAAAACTTCCAGAGCAACACGATATTTCTGTTCTGAACGTCGAATTTTATCGTACAACTTAGCATGATGTAAAGCAAGACCGCAATATACACCAAACATTTCAAAAGCTTCTTCATCTTCTTTGGTAAATGTACCTACATGCTTATTGATCATTTGTACAACCCCAATGACTTGACCTCTAATGAAAATCGGCATACATAGAATCGTGTCTGTTTTATATCCTGTTAGCTGATCGATGTTACGATTAAACCTAAGATCAGAATACGCGTCATCAATATTGAGAATTTCACCGGTGAGCGCCACTTGTCCAGCAATGCCGGTGCCTAAAGGAAAACGAATTTCCTTCGGTCGATTATTTTTCGTTTGTCCATTAGTATCTTCATCTCCACTTGAATTCGGAACAGAATTGGTTGATGGCGTCCGCAATTGACTACGCTCGACTCCAACATCGAAAATTGTTGCGTACAGTTCACGGTTTTTGGAGTCAACCAAAAATAATGAAGCCCGATCAGCATCAACTAATCGCTGGGCAAAGTTCATAATTTTCACGACCAAAGTGTCCATGCTGACCATATCTTGAAATATTGATCTGAAATTTCACGGTAATGGAGAAAATGTTCATGGTAAATTTTAAATGATAAAACATACTTAACGACAGCCAACAGGAAATCGTTAAGTTTCCTTTGTTTATCCATATTTAAATATAAATGAGCGTAGTGTAAAGCAATACCACCCCACACCAAATACGAACATCCAATTTCTTCATCTTCTTCGTAAAACGGTTGGTTTAGATCTCGACGCCAAAGCTCTAAGACTGCGACAAGTTGGCCATCAGGTTGAACAACAGCCTGACATAAAACGTGATTTACGTCTTCCTAAAATTATCATAATTTTTCACATTAGCCAACGTTAATAATATCCTGTATGGTTTTTTCTAGGCCTAACATATTTTTTGCTAATTCTTAGGTAAAGTTATTCTCTGAATCCGAATAAATAGGTAACTTTTTCTGAGAATAAGGGTTCTTATTAAAAGCATTTTTCCAGAAAACCATTGCTTAACATTTAAAGGAATCAACAGAGTTTACGATTTTACGGTATCGAATGTTATTATTAAAAAATGTTTTATTTAAATGGTGGTAAAAATCATCGAAAAAAATCGATATATTGTTCATAAACATCTATGTTTTTAACATCGATGATTCAATTTTAAAAATATAGATGTTTTAGCATCGATGTTTTTTATGTGCAATGTCGCATCTCTAATTACTCTTTATGATTTTGTAAGATAACCAGAGCTACATTTTAAAGGAGAGGATTTTATGAAAAAGGCAAAAATGATTTAAAGGAAAGTGTGCTTTTACTAAGTATTTTTTCGTTAAACTCCTATTAATATGACATAAAAAAAAAAAGCTAAAAAATATTGTTCATGTTTAATATTATCTTTTCCAAGGTAAGTATTCAATAAACGTTAAATTTTGAAGAAATTGTCTAATCTAATTGCTTTTGAAACCCTGCTTTAATTTAAACGTTACTTTTAACAAAAAAATTTAAAAAAAAAATACTTCCCATACATAAGACCAATTGATGCAAATAGCGTAAACAGAATTGAAAGTGGAGCAGTAGATCTACGACCTCCGCGAACACAGAATATATGCAAATTACGTATACAAAATTTAATTTTAACCTGTGCTTTTCTTTTGTAAAATAATGACGAATTAAAAAAAGCAATATACAAGTGTTCAATTCAATTTTGAGATGTAGAAAAACAAATAGCTATTACGAAGTGTACACTGTTTATATATAGACCATACTTTGCAAACTTTAGCTAGTCAAGTATAAAGTATTAATTGTTTCATACACTGCTTTTAAAAGCTTTTTTTTATTGAAGTTCGATGAGCAATGACTATGGAATATTATCCATCGAAATTAGAGAATTGTTAGCAACTTTTTTTGTGACAAGTAGGGCTTTAATGTCAATTTCATATAATATAATGCTTATCCATCCCATTAACAATAAAGCAGTAGAATTTTATAAAGCCTAACATTGAAACCCCTCAGTACAGTAGAGACTTTAAGATCGGTGCAAAATAGATTTTATCAAAGATTTGATTGATGATTGATATTTTTACACGCCTACGTATTATCCATTGAATATATAATCGGGATTAATGGTGTCTCATTCTTGTTAACCAATAAAAAAGCTTCAAGCCAGTTTGGACAAGTCTATAAACAGTATTATTTAAACTATGTTTTTTAAATTCCTTGGTATCTTCAATCCCATTAATAATGTTGGTATTTGATGATAAATCACGTTTTGAATCAGTGTAGAGTACAAACCCTTTACCTCCCAACAATGTAATTATACAGTGTATAATCTCCTTACAAGTACAAAACATTCAGTCATGGTTTAGTAAGCTACAACTATTTGTTTGGAAAGCTTAAAAAAGATTGGTTTGTAATAAAGGTTTAAAGAAATTTAAATAGACGTGCATTTTACATACTGTTGTGGGCATTGAACATATAAAAATGTAAACAATGGAAATAGAATGAGATTGTTCGAGCATACTCTATGAGTGATGAAATGTGCGAGAAGTATCTGGACGTTTCTAAAAGTTTCCAGAATATGGTCAATTTGTATATACGGTGATTGATAATCAACAGTTAAATAGTGACAAGTACTTAATATTACAGTTCAAAAATACATAACAGTGGAAAATAAATTGATCTAGACAACCGTTATTTGAGTGTGAATTAAATAAACTTGTGTAGTTAAATAAATTGTTATTATTGTATATCCTAAAATACAAATCCAAAGAACCCATCAATATAAATAAGTTCAAAATGTAACAATATTCAATTACTAAGTTAAAAATCAATAATTTGGCTTTATTTTTTGCAATTAACTGAATTATTTATGTTTATTTACATTTCTTAAAAATGGTTAAGGATTTTTTAATAATATAATTTAAAGACTTATTTTCTCCGTTTTAAATGATACTTTAATTTCTCAGGTCCTTAAAAAAATGAACGCTAAGATAATTTTTTATCTCTGTAAACTGTGGATGATGAAGAAAAATCAGGATTATTATCGAATTCAAGAGATTATTTTTTTTAAAAATTAGCAAAAAATTGTGTCACAGCCTATTTTTTCATTTCGTTCAGATATAAAAATCAATTGAAGCTTACACTATGTAAAATTCCGTTGGGAAATCTAGGATCATTCATTGCCTTCGACAACCGAACAGGTTCTCGAGTTCTAGCCACGTAACCCGGCACAGTGATTCCGGAATCTAATTTCTGTAATTTTGGTTCACCGTTTTGTTCCCGTATTTCTTCTCCCAAATATAACGCCAAAGTTTCTGGATTTCCTCTTTCCGCCAAGAACAAACGGAAGCCATCCGCTCCCACGGCAGAAGAAATACAACTGGCCAGTTCCCATAAAACATGATCTTTTGTAGGTCGCAATTGAAGTGATTGCGTGAGATCCAGTAGCATTTGCCTTTTATCGGCATGAACACAAAATTTCCATCGGGATAAACTGGTTTTTCTGATATTTTTGTTAGTTACTGTGGATTGATTTGGATGTGCCAGTGCATTTGCGTTATTTGCTTCAAGTTTCTTTTTAGCTCGTTGGGAACGTCGAATAATCCAACGTTCAAGCTGTTCCGGTTCGACTTCTTCCATGATGAATCGTTCAAGAAAATCAGGATGGCTGCGTAAATATTCCGTAACTTGATCATTGGTAGGCTCTGAAAGTAAAAAAAAGAACACCGAAATGGACCAATCTCTCGATGCCAACTTATTTTTTTTTATTTAATTGGTTTCAAAAGATCGATATCAATTTTTTCAAAAAAATTTAAGGTGTGTTTGACACATGTATCAGAAGAATCTTAATATTTGTTATTCTTGATTAACTGGAGTTGTGACAAATTGAAAATTATCCACTTCGTAATTCAAAACCCAATTTTGAATATTTTTATTTGAATAGTTTTAGCTCAGAGAAATAAGGTTTGGCTTGTCAAATCAAACTAAGATTGAGTTTGATTTTATTAATGGCCATTTATACTGAAAAAATATTGAGCCAAAAAGAAATATTGTGCTATTACAAGTGGTATTGAACCCTATTGGGAGTTTAGATAGTAAAGAAGTTTTACTAGAAGACTAGTTTTATCTCAATAGTTTAATCTTGTGATCGATCAATTAATTTACTTTTGCAAGACTATTTGAAAATTACTTTCAATCGATCTAAAAATATAAGTATTTTTTAGGTATAGGAACTTGTTTTTAACAACTACGTAAACATATATGTATTTATTTGTCCAAGGAATACAATCTGAGATGAAAAAAGGACTTTTCCGTTTGTAGAGATATTTTTTTTTCTGAAACAAATCTTTCTGATTCTCTTAAGCTGATTTTTCGTTAAATAAAAACGAAAAAAATAAATAAAAGTTAAATGAGAATTTTCCTATGGGCACAATACCTGTGGATGATGATGACGACGACATGGTTCTAAATCCTGTTGGCACTGCTGTACGCGCGTTTCCATTTTCTGTTGTTTGATCACCTGTGAAATAGATACATTTGTATTTTAAATTGTTTGATATAAATATCATTATAAAATAATTTTTAATTTGATACTTATAAAAGATTTTTGATTGAAATATTTACTTTGGGAATACTCTATAATAATACTCATAGTTGTATTTTTAGTGATTGAATCAATGATTTTGAGGATGTTTACTTCATTTTTTTTTTAAATTTTAAAGGGAAACGAAATATTATTTACCTTTCATGGATTTATTTAGACAAGCGTATGAGTAAATATCTCCAGGCAACACATTCCTCAGGAACGTTGTATTTTTAACGCAAAAAACCCTCAACAGACGAAAAAATATGACAAAATATATTGTTCTATATAAAGAAACGCTCCGTTTTAATTTTCCGATCCATATTATTCGTATTCTACATAAACTGCACTTAAAATTCCAACCAATAGATTCAATGTGGAAGCCTAAATCTTTCAAAATAGAGATCTTCCTAGTCTATTGTCAAACTTGTATAGAGAAAAAGGCATTGTAATTTTTGAACTAAAATTCAATTTTCTTTGAAAATGAAGCAAAAACTCACATTTTGATATTCATATTTTTTTATTTATTTTTGCTTCTTCTACGTTCTTAAATCGTAAGGCTGGAAATATTTTTTCAGAAGAATATTTTATCACACAAAAATGATCTGGGTGAATTTTGTCGAAAAATGTAAACGTTGTCATCAATTGAGACCAAGAATAGTTAAGTAGGTAAGCATCAAACTCTTTGTGAAAATTGCGCTTTTCGGATTAGAAGCTCTAATTTTGGCTGTTTTTTTGAACTTATTACACATTGAAGGTACGATCGGGTGAGATTACCAAACGACAGGATACAACGGTGCACTATCATACAAAAACACGGTTTTTAATTCGAAAGCCACAACTTCCACAAAAAGTTGTAAAACCTTTAAGACTGTACATGAAAGCCTTAAATCTAAAAATTAAAAATTGCTCTAAAGAAGAATCAACTCCAGTGCTTACTAGTTTCGTAGCATCCACCAGTCGGCATATAGAATATTATTTGAATATATTTTTACTCACAAAAAGTTGTAATACGAGCAATTTTATTATTATTTTATCTTTCACTTTAGATAAAACATAAATAAGTAACTTTCTAAGTATAATTAAGACCAATTTAAAAATGTGTAACTTTTGTTTAAGACCAGTAGATAACAATACTTTGCATAGTGTGGACATATAAAATCTTTAAGTAGTTTATGGATTCATGATCTTTAAAAGAACTATAAGAACTATGCCGACAAAAACTTAATCAAATCAGTAAATAAATATAATAAACAGTAAATAATGTATATAATAATCAGTAAACATTGTAATACTTAATTTGCTTTACGAAATTAAAATTCGGACTATAGATTAAAGTACTTAACGATAGAGTACAAAATTTTTTGGAAGAAATTCACTCAACTATTGTATTTTATCGACTAATTGTATAGTTTATTTTTTGCAAATATAATAATCCTATTTAATATTTTTAATTTGGGCAAAAAACTTTCGATAAATTGCAAATTAGATATCTTACGGTTGAGTATAAATATGGTCGAATTACTGCTTTTTATAACAAAGAAAAAAAATTAACACAATGAAACTTTTTAACATATAATTCTCAAATACATTGAATAATGAATATTTCATAAAATTTAATCGAAAATTTAATCTTCTTTCATGGATAATAAGAGAGTTTTTATTTAAGCAATTACTAGTTGCGCATGTTCCTAGTAAATAGCAAAAGTGAAAAGTTTTATCGTTTTTGAATCTATAGACATTCAAATACCATTTATCGGCTCAGGAGTTATTTCAAAGCTCTACTAAAGATATTTTTTGATTAAAGTGATTTATTTACTCGTAAAGTATTAACAAATATTTACTATCATGAAATTAATATTGAAATGGATAGACAAATGCCCGAAGGAATACCAATTTAATATAACATTGCGTTGTATAGCAATACGCTCTTTGAATTGCAGAGGGTAGTAATGCAAAGCTACTATCAATAACATTTTCAATATTTATTCAAGTGCATCTGATATTCATTAATGCATGAAAAGTTTTTTCAAGTTTGATTTCAATAATTTTCAATAATAGTTCCCTAACTCGTACAAACCAACAATGATAAACAGTTTAAACAATAGATATTAAGGAACGAAGTGGTACCAAATACATGCCAGACAATCGAAGAGGTGTCAAATATTCTTAATCGATCTTGGTCTATCAACCAAGTAGTCAAAAATTGCCAAGAATTTTTAATAAAGAATCTCTTCTGGATAAAAAAAAAACTGAGGAAAAATAATATTTTAAGTGTGGGAGATATTGCCTTACACAATATAATAATCCAAAGTTGTTTCATTGGATTTTTATGTAATTTAATCATTAAAAAAAATTCTTAGAAGTTGAAAAATTGAAAAACTTTAATGATGTTTAAAATGTGTTTTCCAGATATTTTCCTTAGGAGATAATTGATTTTTACAAAATTGGCATTAAAAATTTGCACACTAGTTGTCAAAAAGTTTATGATATTGAGGGTGGCAATATCAATGATTTAAAATTAAAACATCTTTTAAAAATTTATGTTGAAAAACGACATAAATTTCCAGTTCCCCATATATTTTATTGTTCAATAATTTCCTTTAATTGTCAATAAACATTCGGTTGTAATTAATTGCAACTGAATCCCTTAAGTTGTGAACCATTGTTCCATCAAAAACTTTAAATGTGCTATAGGATAATTTCCAAGAACATATTAGTTTTTTCACGATTTAAAGTTACTAAAAATAGTTAGATAACTCTTATATAGTGCTAAAGGTACATGATATTTTCACTCCTTGAAAAAGAAGAGTGGAAAGCAGTAGCAAACCAAGGACGGTGTAGGAGGGGCTGCAAAAAATTGATTTGAGAAAAATGTGAAAAAAACATTTTTAAATAGTTAAATAATTCAAAGGTAATAGACTTTTTACCAATTTAATTGACTATTTATGAATATAGAAGTTGGCGAATTTCCAATGAGCACCGGGTAGAACGGGGGCGAAAACGCACACTACGCTACTGGTTGAAAATGATTTTATACTTGCATTTCTTTTGTCTTTATTTTTATCGAGGTAGATTAAATCAAGCGTAGTCTTATACTTTATGGCAGATAATAAGGAGTATTTATCTTACAAACCAAATATTATTGCATCTTAAGCACACATTTCTCTCTATCATAATTTTATATATATAGGTCTATAGTTGAAGACATTTATAATATGGATTAATTTTTAAAGTTTTTCAACTTCTATGGCAAATATTGGTATATAAGTATTAGCAAGAAATAAATTTTGTTTTAGACTGCAATGAAAAATATATTGCTTAGAATTCAAAAAATGCTTTTTAGAATAGTTTTTACTATGCTTATAGAACAAGATTTCAATATGAAAACATTATTTACTCGTAAAAAGCATAATGATAACATATAATCGTAAAGTTTTTAAAAAAAAAGCCAAAATTATAGTACTTCGGAAGTTAGAATTAAAGTATAGTGTAGTATTAAGGAATCATTTATAATGATTGTTTAAATTTAAAAAAAAGGTATGAAAACTTTTTTAAAATATACCTAATGATACATTACACAACTATATGGATTACATTTTTGTCATTTTTCGGTTTTACATTGGAGATTCCATCTTTTATTATTTTTACGTAATAATGTGTAGCCCATCGTGGGCGAAATATTCTATTGAGTGGTATTTTAATACCAAATTTCATCAAAATCAATTAATTCGTTCTTTAGTGAAAAAAAAAAACAACAGACTGATAACAAAAAAATTGAAATAAGACAATTGTTAAATTTGAAATGTCGATTGTTAATCAGACAAACATTGTCCTTTCTTTTTACTCTTTTCACCTATAAAATCCAATTGAGAATTTAAACTATCCAGAGTCCCATATCAATACGCACAGGAAATTTCAGCAAAATCGGTTCAGCGGTTAAGGAGGAGTTATGTGTCAAGCCCACATACAGAAATGCTATATATATGTTGAGATATAATTGTACCAATATAATTTGTATATTGGTTTACCAAATTCAAGAGTATTATTGACTTGCGTTCGTAAAATCAATGAATAATTTATAAAAATTATTAAAAAAAAATATTTTTTTATATTAATCTATTATTTTTTACATATCATAACGAAAGAATACAATGTATAAAAGATAGTAGATAATAAATTATAAAACAATAAATGTTCTCTATAAAATAATATTTTTTTAGATTACATACCATGAGCATTTTTCTATATATATTTTTTATTATTTAAACTTTGAAATCTAAATGAAAATTTGAATATCTTTGTAAAAATTACGACACGAATAAATACTTTCTTATCAAACACTGTGATTTGGAGAAAATCTGTTGTAATATTGCAAATGAGTGAACGATGGAAAGAGAAATTACAGAAATAAGATGATACGTTTAGAAGATTGGATATTTTATGATTCTTTTAACACACGTAATCGTATATATTGCTCCCTAAATTTAATATAAAAATAACATTGAGAATTTTCTTGAGAATGAGAAAAACGAAAAGAAATAACTAATAAAAATCATAAAGTCATAATGTTGACTGAAGTCTGTAAGATGTTTCTATAATAACTATCTTATCGTTCCATTTTTATTACTCGTACTTTTAATATTAGTAAGCAAATAAAAAGAGCTTTTATGGGTTTATGCTGCTTTCTATATATTTATAATTGAAATTTTTTTAAATTTTGCCATTGAGTATTCAAAGATTTATTGATAAAAATATTTTTAGCTGTTTCAAATTTTTTCATTTTTCAGGTTCTGTTTTCATATGAAATAAATATAATATTCTAATTCTCCCTTAACTAAGAGCTTTTCTTTGAATTTGTATGTTATATAGACTATAACAAGCTCAATAAAGTATCATATGCAATGCAATAGAATGTTTTAAGAAACATTTTTAAAAATTTCATATTTTTTCGGAGAAAAACAAGCTTTGTTTTCCAAAATTATTAAGGGTAGGTCAAAGGTTTTAAGGGTAACCAAATAAATTATTTAAAATTTGCAGTGAAAAAGAACCTCAAAAGGGAATAAAAATGTAAAACGGGTAAAAGCCGGAATACAAACTATGTGATGAAAAAATTTAACCGAATTTTTTTGAATAATATTTGAATACAAAGAAATATTTTGTTTGCAAATAAAATTCCACTCGAATGCTTTCTTTCATTGAGGAATTGAAATGTGGAGACTTTTTTCCTTCAATTTTGCATTTCTTTTTTATGAGGAATGATTTGTATTTGATTAGTAAAAGAAAGTTGTCAAAATTCTTAAAAATGAGTAACAAAATTCACTTTTTTTTATTTGAAGGAATTTTTTCCACGAAAAAAATGAAACATAAAATTTATAATTTAATTTTGCTACAGTTTCTTACACAAATCTCAGTTTCTTTTTCGAGTTCAAGATTAACATGATTGTCGTATATAGTTTCAGTAAAATTTAGAATTAAAATTCTACTTCTGTTTGCTTTTAAACTTTTTTTATTAAAGCCTTTACGTTTATTTAAGAACGAAAGCCCCCAGATCTTATTCCCACATCCATTACTTGAAAAGTCATTAAGTGGCTAATTTCATTTAAAATACGAGCTTTATTCTATTACCCAAAGCCCCTATAGATTTTAATTATATTTACTTAATACAAAATTAACACTACGAAAAACATTACTGCTCGAAATTTATATAAATTATATAAATTATATAAAAAACGAAAACTATATAAATGTTTTCGTAAAACTAAACATTTATATAATAAATAAGTACTTAAATAAATATTATAAGCATTGAATAAAATTATCTACCTGTTTAGGTTAATTTAACCCCAAATATCCATAGGAATTAAACAATTGAAACGTAGAAAAATAAAACGCAAATCTTCCACTGTAAAAATCGAAAAACCAAAAAAAGCAAAAAATGAATACGTGTTTTCTGTTTAGGTGGTTTTTTTCATAGTATACTTATGCGATATTTAATTTCGTGACTTATTCAAGTTGTACTGTCTTACATATAATAAAATTCTTATCAAAAAATTGTAGACTTTATCTTGAACAATAAAAGACTTCTATTTAAAATATGCAAACGTTAAATAACTTATTTTTAATTTTGTAAAAAAAAACATAACAGAACTTCTGGAACGTATTATAATTCTATTAGGTAAAGATAATTAAAACAATCTTTTGCAGAAGTTTGCTTGTACAAATGGGAAAAAACCTATATTAAACTATTGGATACTTACACCCTTTAAATGGGGAGGAAAGTGGTGTTAGTTTTTATTTCTGAAACAAGTGTTTTACTAAAATAGTCAATAGTGGAAAGGTAATTATTATAATTAGGAAAAATATTATCACCTAAAATTTCTTATCTCAGATAACATTTAAAAAACATTTTATATAAGTAACTTAGTTTTATTTGCTGTGTCAAACGAAAAATATTTTTTGATTTAGTTAACGCGTAAACTTTACAGTAGTCGTAAAATATAATATATATTTTTTTGGAATATTTTTCAAAGCATTAATTATTGTGGCAAGAAAAGAACCTTGTAACTATTGTTATTTTTTTCAAATTTGTATTAAAAGAAGAAACATTTTTCATTTTTTCTATGTTTTCTTTTGATTAAAGTGTATTAAAGTAATCTAAAATATATAGTTTTATAAAAAGTTAATTAGTTTTTGTAATATTGTATATAAACTATATCGTTTATAGATTTTTTTGAAAATAACTTTTATTTTAAATATATTAATATTTTGTCATGGGCTACAAATTACATTTGTGTAGATTACTTTTTTAAAAAATTAATATGATCATAATATGTCTTTGAGAACCCTTTTGGGAAAAAATATCTTTATTAGTCATAATATATTTTCATTTAAAAACCTATTTCACTTTGTTTGAGAAGCACTGGAGTATAATCTGGGGTATCTCGATACCCCGCTTCGGACCATTTGAAAGTTTTGAACCCTCCATGTCGCAAAGGTTAAAACTTATACAATACTCAAAATATCACCAAAAATCGTAAGTGTTATTTTACATTTATACGATTTCATTTTGTTTGATCAATTAAGACGCGTTAAGTAAAGCAAATAAATAGATAAAATATCCTTCTAATTATTCCTCACTTCAAATAGGATAAAAAATCAAAAAGATTTATAATTTTGGTTGTCAACTGAGTATTTAAATACCGTGACATAGAATTTTCAAAAAGAATAAAGAGTAATTGAATTGACTGATTGCTAACTATGGCTCAATTGGAGGATGAAATCACAATTAAACCATTTTTTTAAAATGGACCAATTTTATAGACATTAAATATACAATTAAAATAAGAAGAAGAATAAGGAAAAAAATGCTAGATTTTCACTTTATCGATTGATAACAAAACAATCTTTAAAATTATATTTTTAACTTTTTTTTCCCAATTTTATAATCAGCTAGTCTTATGCGGCTCTACAAAATCTAGTTACAACAATTTCGGTAATACAAATTTTCATAAAAATTAAGAAAAAACAATAGAAAAACGCTCCAGATCTTTTATTTTAATAATTTCTTAGAACAGAATTTTTCATTAATTTTTTTACATGTAAATCGAATTGGTGTTTTTTAACCAAAAGCACCACAAAATCACGTTGATTGTAATTTTGATTCAAAAGCAATTAATTAACTAGTTCAATTCGAAATTAAAAGTTTTCACTTGTGAATAAACGTCAAAGAGAGAAGACCAAGTAAAACAAGTACCATTTTAAGATTAAAAGCTTTATGAAAAGCAATTGAAACTTCTACTTTAACTACATTAATTTTGAACTTTCAATTACTAAAATGTAGCGATAAGTATTTGTCTTTATCAAAGAGATTAAATCAAATATTACATTTAATGGATTCCATGAATGTAGGCTAGTTGAATCAATATCAAATTGATCCTTTTCTTAATGGAAACCAGTATGAAAATGCTATACATTATTTGGTGGAGATACTAAGTTTATAATTACATTTGTATAATTGAAAATTATTCATAACTTAAACATTTATATTAATAAATATAATTGAAAAATAATGTACTAAAAAGTTCTGAAACAATTGAAATCAATTTTACATGAATATAAACGATTAAAAGAAAGATTAGAAATAAATACAATTTGTCATTGATTTAACAAATAAAACATATATACGAGTATAGGGTATATGAATAAATAAATATTTGAAGAAAACTTTTACAATATATCTTTCTTTATTTATTTAAACCACTCAAATAAACACATTTTCCCATAATACTCATTCCAATACGAAAATATTTTTACACTATTTCTAATCCTCATGATAATAATATTTAACAACCTATTTTTTTTAAATTGTTATTTACCGTCGCTTCATAACTACCAAGGTCTTAAGTGACTCTAGCGTTATTAAAAAGCCGTAAATCGAGAAACATCGAAAATTTGTTTGCCTTGAGATGCGATCCCGACACTTACCACTTTTCGAGCGGTCACCTAAATCACTCGGCTACCAGTATGCTAAACAATTTAATTGTTAAGATATAAATAAATATTATTGTATTGAAACAACAATATATTTTGAACTAAAAAAGAGAGATAACGTGTTAAGGCATTAATTTTCAATTTTTTGGCAATTTTGCTACCAAAAGGACGTCTTATTTTACATACCGAAAACAAACGTTTTTAACTTGAGCAAAATTTTTTTAAAACTTTGGGCTAGTAGGGCTATAAAATTAGGGCTAGTAGTATTGTTGAGCATTAAACAAAACAATAAGTTAATAATGTATGTGTTTTGTATAAGTTATTGGTCAAACCCGATTTCAAGCTAGATTAGTTTGCTCTAGCCTTAAGAAGCGGCAAAATCTGACAAAATATCATTTTCTACTGCTTTAATTCAATTCTAATATGATATTATTTTCAGTTAACTTTCAAATAAGTCCAATTTATTTACGAATTAAATTAAAAATGAAAGACATTAACATATACAACACTAATGTATTAGCCTACTAGTGACCGAGTAGTTAATGTGGTCTTTCCAAAACTAATAAATGCTGAGTTTGATTTTTATATCGAGCATTGCAATATTTCTCCATTTACAGTTTTTATTAACGCTATAGTCATTTAAAACCGTGGCAGTAAAAACCTTTATTTTCAACAATCGCTTTTGTCATTTTCGAACATTTTTTTTTTCTCGCTGTTTTAATTCGCGATCTGTCCCTGGACAATAAGCGAATATGATGAACGTATGGACGGGTGAGGTATCACGAACATAAGATTTAAAAAATATAAATCATATAAACGCTACAGAATACATTCTTGTTAATATATACTATAACTAGTTAGTAATGTCTTTATATTTGTGTCGAACTAATGCATCGTTTTTTTTTATTTCAAAAAATCTATAACTATTTTTAACGCTAAAGTATACACTCATGTTAATATGAGCAATAAATACTTAATGAATTTTTTCGTATTTTTGTTGCAATTATTTTTTATTGGATTTATTTCCAATAATCAATAACTATTTCAATTACTTTTACAAAATTTACAAAACTTTGAATTTCTATATTTCACCTACAAGACATAAAATCATTTAAAACAATCGCCCGACTATTAAATATCTACTGATAAAAGAAGTACATTATTGTTAACTAACAAACCTTTAAATAACACAATTTCCATTGTAAGATTTGTATTTATGAATATTTTTACGTTTTCATTACGTTAGACACGTTTGTTTCGTTCGTTACATATTCAAAACGGCCAGTAGCTACCCGTGAAAACTCCATACCCAACGTTGATACAGCAACTAACAATTACTAATTGAATGAAATTAAAATGACAGTTGGGACAAAAGACAACGATCAATTCAAATTTGCAACAATGATCATTTTATTTGGTTTTCACTTAGATGTTTTTTTTACTTACACATATCTGTACATATAAACATTCTTTGTTCTCTGTCTTTGCTGGTATACATTGATTTATAGTACACAAAAACATCTTCATATACGTTTATCAATTATTATAATGGTGCCGTATTAGTATACACTTTAGCGTTGTTCATACTCTAACTCTAGCATGCATATTTTATATCAATGCAGTAATGTTATTCTTTTCACTTTAAAATTGAAGCATTGTGTTGTATTATAGTTTGTACCCAATAAATCCAACATGCTATCCCTGAATAATATATTCAGTAACAAATATACAATGAACACATACTTGTATATTTCAACAATCAAAAGTTTTTTTTATAATCTAAAAAAACAACTTGGAAGTCACTGCAAATGACTCATTTTAGTAGGTATAAAAAAAAAATCTTGAAAAAAATTTTAATATTTAAAACCCCAGAAAATGATGATGAAATATGCATATTTCCGTACATTAATGATCATAAGCTTGAGTAATTAAGAAACCAGATAAGAGGTATCTAGGGAGCATCAAAACTGTTACTAGAGATAAATGAACACAAGCAAATGGATGGGAAAATTACTGCTGTTGAAATACTCGGAATGATTAACAAAAGAAAATGATCACCAACGGGGTCATAAAAAAAGCTTATTCGATATTAAATGACACGGAAAAAGCTCACGGAAAAAAAGAACATTTCTAATTTTATTGAAAATACAAATGGGTTATGCGACTAGAAGAACCTTGCCAGGAACTGGCAGCTTAGAAGATGAAATACAATTACATCAAGTATTAAAACTGATATTAAATAGATAATTACAGATTGTTATTGTTTTCATTATAATTTCGTGCATTCACTAAGTCAAATGTTGTTGCCAAAAAAAATTTAGTAATCATTTTTTAAAAATTCGTAATTTCTTAATTCTAATAGAAATTTAAAGGATTAATCAGGATGTGGTAGACCAAACAGATTAGAAGTGTGTTATTTTATTTATTCCAATTTGCAATGTCGGTGTGATTCCAACTTCATCAGGCAACCTTGAAATATTAGATAAAAACACATAGTCTTATGATTTAAAATTGGAATATATAAAATAAACACTGCTAGTTTGTTTGGTCTACCACATCCTGATTTATCCTTTATATTACATATCGATTTAGACCTGAAAGAATGGAAATGAATTTAATAGAAATGAAAAACAATAATTGACAGTAGTTATCTTATTCTTGCTAGATTCACTTAAAATCTCAATTTTTACTTTGTAAGTTAATCAGATGATTACTTTTTTATAAAATGATTTTTTTTAATTATAAAACGCTGTTGGCTCTTTAGGAAAAATGAAGAGTAGAGTTTTAAAAGCATTAAAAATTTCCATAGAACAAGCGGTCGTAAGCTGTAGATGGCTTTACATAAAATTTGTAAAGGCGATTAGCGCGCGTATTTCCTCATCTGTGAGTACAGAAAGTGACAGCTATAATTTTATGGAGTTTTTAGGTAAATATGTATTTCGCATTTGAAAATAAAATATGAGCGAAGAAAACATTAAATCGTTCAATCGTAAAATTTAATAATGAAAATGAAATGTAAAAATACAAATTTTATTACAGGAAAAACACAGATTAGACAATTAAGTTTAACGAAGGAAAATTAAATAATATTGTTAGATGCCTACCTTTTTTGTACTAGGTATATAATTAATAAAAATGGCGTCACGTTTTTGAAAAGCCCGAGATTTTCGTAACGAAAATAAATACTTAAACGTGCATCGACCTCAATGTTTGTAGCAGTATGTAATAAATTACAATGCGACGCCAATTTAAAACATATATATGTATATTATTACGTATTCTTCAACGCTATATAAATGCAAAATTTCGGCACTTATACAACTATCCGCTATATACAACTATCCGTAGATATTTATTGAAGAACTTACCGTAACTACATTAAGTCAATTAGTAGTTTTTCATTTCATTTTTCAGCATTAATAAGAAAAAATAAATGAAAAGTAAAAGTTTTAGTCTGAAATTCTTGCCAGTCTAGCAAAAAATATTATTATTATTTTTCCCAAAACGTCTTCTCTACATTTATTTTCTCGCATCTACAGAGAATTTAATTATCATGCATTCGCACGTAGATAATCTGAACTTTAAGTCTCTCTTTGTTTTATTCGTTTCGTGCTTTAGGAAAAGTTCAACTTCAGTGTAAACTCATTTTTTGTGTAAAGAAAAAACGCCAACCAGGAAGCACGCGAAGAAATTTATCACGGATTTTTTTTCTAGAATAAATAGCGACAAACGATAGACTTACAGGAATTTTATTCAAAGGTGATTATGAAAAAATCAAAGTAAAGATGACCATGAAAAAAATCAAGGTTTTCCTCATTTTTCTGAATGAAAATTAGATTTTAAACAAACAGTGATTTCACATACGACACAAAACTTCTCCGATTGAAATAAAGGAAATAGTTTTAGCTCTTAAATCTCTCTTGTAAGTGCTAACTTTGAACGTTTTAAAATTTAAATTTTTCTTTGATTTATATATGAGACAGTCCATACCAAAACAATCTACAATAGCAAAATTTACAACTCAAAGTTTCGAATTTTCTTGTTTTCAGTTCCTGAAACAAATCTTTCAAATTTAAAACGGAATGCTTTAAATTGCATGCTTGTACTAATTAAAAACGTTTTTAACATCAGACTGATTAGAAAAACTCGATTAGATAAAAATTCAGAAAAATTAATTGGCGACTACTTGCAAATTTCTAACTCGGTCTTAATTAGTTTATAGGGTTTCCTTTACCTTGAACCCTATAGGAAAAATAATATTCGAAATATTTGCATTTACTATAAGTACCCACACCTTCATGTGTTTAAAATGTATGGAATGAATAGTTTTTTCTAGCTTCATGGGACTTGACTTTCTGTTAAAATTTGTAATTTCAATTTTTCGGTTTTTGAATTAATATTTAGTATTTATCTATCTTGAAAACGGTTTCATTTGATCACTTTTTTTAAAGATTTTAAACAATAATTTTATAATTGATTAATATTTCCAAATAATTATCAAAAATATAAGTTCAGAAAATAAATATGTAAGCCTGTTTTGGTAGTATGGAAACGACTCTGTCGTTTTTGTTTTCAAGTTTAGAAAAATTTCAAGATACTTTAGATTTCACTCTGACCAAAGTAGTATGGAAGTTTACGGTTTACTACTGATACTACTTTGGTCAGAGTGAAATCTAAAGCAGCAAGAAATTTTTCAAAAATTTAAAACAAAAACGACCGAGCCGCTTCCGTACTACCAAAACAGGCTTACATATTTATTTTCTGAACTTATATTTTTGATAATTATTTTGAAATGTTAATCAATTGTAAAATTATTGTTTAAAATCTTAAAAAAAGTGATCAAATATTATCGTTTTCAAGATAGATAAATACTAAATAATTATTCAAAAACAGAAAAATTTAAATTTTCAAATTTTAACAGAAACTGAAGAGTCAATATGAAACTAGAAAAAACTATTCATTCCATACATTTTGAACACATAAAGGTGTTGGTACTTCTAGTAAATGCAAATATTTCGAATATTATTGTTCCCATAGGATTCAACAGGATGAAGTTTGGAGAGCCTTAACAATGCGACATACTGTATTCCTGGGTCTTACTTTTTGGGTACGTACTACACCTATTTGTGACATCTCCGTTCTGACCAGTAGTACCCCCTATAGTATCCCCTAATAGAGGCCTGTCGCCAATCTGGCAAAAGATATACTTAGATTTAGTATTTCAGCAGTAATATTTTGACAAAGTTTTCTCATCATTCTCTTGCTGTGTTTTTACCTCTGGATGTTACTCCATAAAAACAATGATGAGAAGTATAAAGAATATCTTGAATATATAATATTTTAAACCAATTTTCCTTTAAAGTCGTAGAGATTTGGATTAAAATGTTTAAATAATAAGACGTTAATTACTTAAGTAGTTCCTATACTCAATTATTTATACTTGGTACTTATAACAGTCGGTTCATTAGTGGAAATATTTAGTAGACAAAAAATTAATAGTCATCAATAACTAGCGATTATTTCAAATCTTTGGATAAGTAGTGATAAATAAATACTAACAGTGTGGATATACTGCATTTCGTTGGAAATTTGTTATATTCCATTTGTAATTAGTTATTAGAGTCGAGAGGAGAATTATATTTTTCTTTAATTTTAATTAATATCTAGCACTAGATTTTTTTTCCTTTTCTTTAAGAATAATTGTTCCAATTCTTAAAAGTAGTTATCTTAAGAGTAAATATTGGAAAATAAAAATTATTTTTTGTGTGTTTTTTGAAACTTACAAATACAAAAGTAATATATAATATCCTCCTTTGTGTAAACTATTATTCATTAAAATTTCGTGAAAAAAATTTGGTGCAACACTTCGAAAAAAAAATATGAGCCGTATAGGACCGAGGTATACTATAAGGCGGGAATCAGTCTATATTAGTAATGAGTTTTATGAGTAATAGTGCTCCTGTAATAGTCAATCTTAGGAAGCACATAAAAAAATATCTTCCATTTGTTTTTTTGTTTTGTTAACGCATTTTTTTTTTTAAAAACATAAAGAATATATGGTTTACTCTTTAAAGTAACCGTAAGTTTCGCGTTGGTTTCATTTCACTAACTTAGTTAGTATTTTAGAAATATAACTTTGAATAATAGTAATGCGGATGAGCATTTTTACACATACCTCAAGGTAATGGAGGAATTTGATTGCGAAATATACATTAAAATGTTTTTGAACAAGTCGATATTTTAACATATATTGCGATATAGGTTCCTATTTGGGGACCAACTCGCCATACTGATCGGGCAAACTTCTTTTGATGAAATTTTTCAAATTTTTGCAAATTAACTATTTTTGTGTTAATTTGGATTTGTAACTACTCAAAAACATTTTTTTTCTCTACTAAAGTAATAAGGTCTGAAAATATTTTAAATGGCCATGAGCTTAGCAAAAATGTTTACCTTAGTACAAAGAAATTATTTGATACCCATATCTTAATGTAAATAAGTGATGTATCTTACTAAATATGACCAACTATTTAACTTCAAGAATTACTAAGCCCAAATATCATTTTATAGTAAAATGAATTACTTTTATCGGTTTTTCAAATTATTATGACAATTGATTCAAAATTCTATTAACATTATTATGTAAAATAACTTTTTCGATCAAAGAAAAAAGCCTAAACTTAAGACACTCTTATTTTTTTTATAATAAGGCCGAATAACTATAATAAAGAGAAAAACAAGAATTTTTATATTTTTGTTTTCAGTAAACATTTTCAAACCATCAAAAATTGTAAAAAAAAATCTGCAGTATAAATTTTTCAAACATATATTTCAATCGTTCATGAAAATTATTTTTTTAACAATTAATTTTAAAATTTATGTGGCTGAAGATTTTACAAATATTTTCCACAATTTGCATACCTGCCAATAGCTTTAAGTTACCAGGAAATTATTAAGAAACCTATACTTTTTTGGTGTATGCAATTTGATTGTTTAAAAATTTTCAAACAATTAACTTTTAAGTGGTCTTTAAGAAATATTATATGCTATATTTTTGGAAAACCAAAAGAACTGTATACCCTAGTCAACATTTTCACACTGCCGAATGAATATTTACAATTCTATTAGGTGTACCGGAAAGTAAGTTAATTTTTTTAATTTACAACTAAAACACAAAATTATGTTACAACTTTTGACTTTAAATCAATCTTATTATCAGACTCCAAAGTATCAACGTTTTAACATCTAGTGTGTAAATTTCAATACCAAAATAGTAAAAATCAATTGATTACTAAGGAAAATATCAAGAAAATGCATTTTGAACATCACTTAAACTTTCAATGTTTTTACCACTTACAAATGTTGTAACGATTGAAATAAATGGAAATCTGATGGAATAACTTTGAAAGATTTTAGTGAGTACAATATCACCCGCCCTTATGTTTTTTTCCAGAACTTTTCTTCTGCAGAAGAGTTTTGCATTACCGTTTTACAGCATAGAATTTTCTCTGTAAACAGACAACTCCTCAACTATCTGACATAGATTAGGCACCACTTCCTCCCTTAACATCTTAATGGTTTTTTTACTTATTCTTCGTTGGTACCAGTTAAACAACTGAAAACTATCGAATTTAAACTTCAAAAAAAATCGTTTGGCATTAATTAACATCTAATTCACTTAGATAAACATTGAAAATGTTTTTAGTAACGACATTGTGTTGCTAGCCTGTGATACTCAAAGAACAAACAATACCAAATTTATATTCTTTCGGATTTTTGATCTTAAATTATCAACAATTCTCTAACCATAAAATAGCATTAGGACCACTTGGAAATAACTTATAAGTAAATAAATGCCAATTAAATTACTATAAGTTTAAAAACGAAATTACTTTCTGGTACACCTAATATATAGTTTTCAAGCATAGGTACGTTTTTATCATGTATGAGCGTCAACTTTCCGAACAATAAATTTGTAAATTTACGAGTAACAAATAAAACACGCTTTGTTTCTAAGGATTCTATTTTTTTTTTCAATTTTCTATTCCAACCTTTCAATGCAAATAAAAATTACTAACAAGATTTCATCTTATTTATACATTCATTGTATTTTTTTACCACCTAATAAAGTTTTCTCCCAATGAATTTGCTTTATACCACAAGGTAAACAATACGCTTGATTTTTTTCTGTATTTTTTTTTATAAATTACTTAAAATTGTAAGAAAAGTTAATTTTCACAAACAATGAAAATGAATGACTTCAGTTTTACGCATGTTGGCTGAATTTGAAGTAATGAAAAAATTACTTTTCAATCCTTAAAAACACATTCTACATTATTTCTTAAAGGGGTAATTTTAAAAATTTATTGTATAAAAAGTTGATATTTACAACAAATGAAATTGCATATGCAAAAACAGTATAAATAGTTCAATAGTTTTCCAATGAGAAAATTAGCTGTAATCATCGGGGATGAAAGTTATGCTTTTCTCCTTTTTATAGTAGGATTTATTTTTATTAATATTTACCTCCATTTTCGGTTTGACATGCCACTTGAAACTTTATTTTAAAATTGTTTTACTTATTTATGAAGATTTTCTGAATTAATTAATTATTTAAAAGTTTTATGTTATAAACAAAACGAATTGTTTCACAAACATTAACAGACAATTTCCTATCGATTGATAAAAAAATCAAAATTAAAGTTTTGTTAGCTAATCAGAATAGAGGAGTCTTAAGAGGATATTTTAAAGAGTGAGGCATTAAATTTTGCTGAAATTATCAAATAATATATTATTCATTCCTTTTTAATTTTATTCCTAGTAGCCGTTACTTATTGAACATTGATTTGATTTCATAAAAAGAAAATATTCTATTACACAGACGAAATATTTCATTTAAATATCAGCATTGATATATGAATTCTTTGAGACGTAAATTTTCATTGAAATATCTGTTCTTTTTCAAAGAAAACCTCATTAAATTTAAGCGTTTATTCTACGTTATTATAAAAAGAATAAGAGTGTTTTATTTTTAGACTCTTTTTCTTCGATCAATATTAGTTTTTAAATACATGACAAGAGAATTTTGATTCAACATTTAGTATAGAGTCGATAAGACTAATAAAAAAGATAAGCAGTTGACAAGTTTTTGACACAGTATTGGTCTTACCATTGACCTTTAGAACTACCTTGAACAGTTTTACTATTCGTAATTTTATTTTTTACATTGTCCATTTTCACCTCGCTTCACGCCAAATTGCGATGTTACCAATACAGTGATAGGTTTCGGGCCAAGTAGCCCAGTAAACAATGAAATACCTATGTGTTGGCGTTAATTGAGTAAAAAAGACTAGTCATTGGACAAAATGCATTGAATTTTGTTGCACGAAAATCATTAACTTGGCAATTTACTTCCTTTTTCCATTTTTATATTAAAAAAAAAAATTAAAAAATGATTAACTCTCATTTCGTTGTCTTAGTGATTCGTACTACGCTTAAATAATTTCACTACCTCTAAAATATTACTAATTTCATTATTTTTATATGCACTTACCCTGAAAAACAATATTACCTACTTTATGAAAAAAAAAGTGTTGAGGATATTATAAGTATAAGGTAAATATTATGACCATGATTCACATTTTCCGTGAAAACAATCATTATGAACATAAAATAGTTTTGCCAAATTCGCGAAGTGTTGGGGATTTTTTTAAAACATGGCAAAAATGTCTATAAGATATTGCGTATCAAAAATATCGTATTAACGCAAAGATTTTCTATAATCACAGTAAACTAAAGTTGAAGTGAAAAAAAAAAATGAATTACAAAAAGAGCTTAAGACAAAATAATATAAGTAGATCAATATTTTAAAATTTCTCCCCACAAATATGACAAATAGAGAGTAGAGGACAAATGGAGAAATAACTTTATCAACTAGCTTAATTATTCTTTTTTTGCTTAATTTGATCAGTTTATACTGTTGAAATCATATGTAAAATATATTGTAATCCAATTATAATGTTATAATTTAATTATTTATGTATTATATATTAATTATTATATTATTATATATTAATTATTTATGTATTATAATTTAAAAAAGTAAACATATTCATCCACAGCGACTGCTTCCAACTCAAAACCCCGTGGCAATTTTTTTTATACATTTTAGTAATTTTACTATATTTTGATTTATTGTTTTATATGCCATTTCAAGAGATAACATTAGGAAAACATGCACATCTCAAAAAGTTGCGCTGAAATAACTAAATTCCTCGTAACCACTAATAAATTTTAATGTCCCCTACAAGGGGACATCGGACTGATAGACTAGAATTGCGACATCCCATGAGAAGGTACACCGGAGTACAAAGAGTTAAAATAAAAAAAAAGTTCAAATAATATCTGCTTTTACATATTGTTCCGATACGTATTTCGATTGCGAAGCAATCCTCCTCAATGGTCATCAAGTCATATTGTATCTTTCCGTAACTATTATGGTAGAAGTCATTACATACTACTTGATGACCACTGAGGAAGATTGCTTGACAATCGGAAGAAGTATCTGGACAATACGTCATAAATACATTTTGTTTGAACTTTTTTTTAATACTGATAATTTACTTTTGTAAACTATATTCCATTAATTGGACTACAAAATATCATATATATTTTTAAATACTTATGAATTAGATTAAATTCAAGCCAACAAGTTAACCAGGAATGGAGATGCAAGATCAGCCGAAAATTACCACAGCTTTATCATTATATCGTTTTTGTTCGGGACATCAGTTTAAGTTTGAAGAAGTAATCATATTAGATAAAGAGAACCATTGGATGAAGAGAAATATTAATGTGTTGTGTCAAATAAAAATTAATAACACAGCGAATAAAAGAACTAATTTGAAATTTGAATTGTATAAACAATTTGATTTTGTAAAAGAATAAATTAGAATTAAATTTAAGTTACTAAGATCGAGATACATCGTAACAAATATAATAATTTTAATTACAAAGGTTACATCATTTAATTTTATTTAAATTACAAAAAATAGACAGTTTAATTGGTGTTATTTATATTGATACCTGAAGAAATCGGGAAACCTAATAAACGTGTGGCATAAAAATAAAAAAATAAAAAAATGAAAAAAAAACTTTTTTTATTTAAAAAAGAGATTATTTTATAAATAACTATTCTATAGTAACTATAGAAAAGAACCATCAAAATAATATAGTAAACTTTTTTTTATGGTTCTTTTCCAAAGTTAGTTTATAATAATATAATATTCCCTTTTTTTTAAAGATTTTTTTGCTATTTTAAATTAATTATATTTGTTTATTGTTTATCGGTTTCCCGACCTTTTCGGGATATAATTTTTTATAACACAATTTAAAATATTTGGTCATAAACAGTTAAATTGAATTATAAAGATTTATATTAGTACCTGAAGAAGTCGGGAAACCGATGTAACACGTAAAAAAATAAAAAGTTTAAAAAATACATTAAAAAGGAGATTTTTGTATATAATAATTACTGTAAATCAAACAATCTTGGCACCTATGTAGTGTTAATGGACTACATTGCTATTTTTTTCCAACTAATAACAATAGTACTTTTGTTACCAACAAACAATATACAACTGAGTAATTAACAACCCGTTTTTCAATTTTTGTTAGAAATTTAACAAATTTCAATAAGCTGATGATAAAAATAAACTTTGTAGTTTCTCTCTTTTTTTTCTTCGGATGATGTAAAAACAATATAATTGTAAGTGCGAAACAAAGTTCAAATTTTAACATTGAATGGCTTCAACCTAGACACTTAATTAACATAGTTTTTTTCTTATAATTAATTAGCACCTTAAGGTGATTTAGAAGTGGCTCGTTTTTGAATTATTTCTTATATTAATGAAATTTGAAAAATATGAACACTGATAGAATTTTATTTTTCTCTTTATAGTTTAAAATGCACGGAAAAATGGTTGTACAAATTCCTATTTGAATGTTTAGTTCATACAATTAACAAAGTTTGCATAGCTAGAAACTAGTGTAATTGAATTATTGGAAACCAACATTGCATAGTAATTTAGGGATGTTTGTTGTAAAATGTATGGATTATTGTTCATATACTAACTATAATTAATTTAAGGTAAGGAAATTATTTATTTTTTTCATCACATTTTAGTTGTAGAGATACTTGAACCAATTTTGTTGGTCATAATTTTATTTTTTCTAGATATAATTTAATGACTTGCAAAGTTTATGAAAATTGAAATAGGTAATCCACATAAAAAGTATTAAATCAAATCTAAAAAAATGGAACATTTTAGGATATATTTTGAACTTGAAATGGTCTACAATACGATTAAATTTCCCTTTTTTTGAAAAAAGATTTTTTTGAAATGGATCGAAAAGCAAATTGTAAATTAATCAATGAAAAATTGCTCTAAAAGATTTAAAATTGTAATTTTATACAAAGGTAGACCTTGACACAAAATAATGGAATCGTATTTTTTTTTTTGAGATAAAAATTATAACAAACATAAATCTGTCAGCAACAATTAAATACATACACTTTTTTAAGGGATTAATTAATGATCTTTGCCACGGTGCGAGGCGCGTGGCTTTGAATTTCAATAAAAATGTTTAACTATATTCTTGTCCATTTTGTTACATAAGTTTAAGTTAATTTGCTTTTATTGGACTCTTGCGAAATTGATTGATTTTAATGATTAAAGTGTCAAACAATTTTTGACCTTTTAAGTACTGGTAACTAAAAGTATTTTTTTCGAAATTAAAATTATCTTCGTAATTGCTTGATTTGAAAATATAAATAGATCACTTATTTATTAAATGATTGTTGTGAAAACTTTTTGTTATAAATTTCTAACAAAAACATTTGTTTTATCATATCAAATTAAACTATTAACAATTTAAGAAAATCCGATTTATTAGGTACATTAAAAACACAATGTTATTGATAAAAAAAAAGTGAAATGTAGATCGTTCAAGTCCAATTCTTTAGATTTTTTCCTTTAGAACCTTCGAAATGAATGTATTATATATGTTTTGAATATTATCCATATTAATATAATGTCAGTTGGATATTTCTCGGGAATTATGACACGAAAAAATTTGATGTAAAATTTTCAAATTTTGCAACTTTCCGTTCCTATGTTTATAACATCTTCAGGCAATATTTAACATTAACATCGTCGTTGGAATATTTTGGTTCATATGACTTTGCCAGTTGATGGATAACTCAAAATTGAATAAATTTAGTTATTTATTATTATATTTTTTATATTGGCGAGTTTTGAAACAAACGACATTTTTATATACTTTGAATTTTATTAGTAGAACTCTTATTTTTATATTGATTTATCGTCGCTTTATAACTACCAAAGTCTTAAGTGACTCTTTGGTTCATATGATATTGTTAGTTGATGATCAACACAAGATTAAATAACAAAGGTACGTATGAATTTATTTTTATATTTGCGAATTTTGAAACAAGCGGCATTTGCTTATATTTCGAGTTTTATTATTATTTACTTTTTATATCTTTTTATAACTGCAAAGACCTTCAGTGACTCTAGGGTCAATAAAATCAGTAAATCGAGAAATATAAAAAACTTGCACGATTCGAGATTCGAATCCAACACTTATCATTTTCGAGCGGTCAACTTGACCACTTGGCCACCAATAGGCCAATAATATTTTGTTTTACTTTATTTTTTTTCAGTACCGTAAGATATTTTTATGGTTTATTTAATTACATCACGATTTATATATTTATGAAAAGAAAAGAGATTTTAAGGTAATTTATAAAACGAAAATCAACTAAGAACGACAGATTTTTTTCATCGAAACATAAATAATGTTTTCTTTTTTTGAAATTGATATTAGCTTTAATACATTTCCATTTTCAAACAATTAATTAAATTACTCCGGACCGGTAATATTCGTTTTTAAAATAGGAACAAATTAAGTTTAACTTTAATGCTTAAAACGTATAAAATTTAAATTTTTATTTATTTAAGAAAAAATTGAATTATATTTTCCTAAATGGACACTTTTTGGCGAAAGGAAAAGTTTAACTTCGCCTACCGTGAACGTTTTTTATTTATAGATATAAATATGTTTAAACTTTTTCATTATAATTATCTGCCGTTATTGAAATATTTATTTATTTCAATTTTATGTGTATCCATATTTCATGTGAATCTTTTTAAAAGGTTTAATAATAATTTAATAATATAATAATAAATTCTCAGTTCTTAATAGTTGAATGCTATATCTACCTTTCATTTTCATAAAAAAAAAAAAAAACAACTTAAAGATAAATAGGCTTTACGTTTCTTTTTCGAAAATAAAAATTAGAATCAATTTATCTTCTATCAGTCTAAACTAAATGATGTCATATATCATCAGTGTGATGAAATGTTTGCCAAATGTAAAGGTCATGTTTTTCGATATTTAACGGCTTTTCTTTTCATTTGTATAAAATTTTATTTGATTTTTATAAGTTTAATTTTTTCAACTCACAAGATAACTAATGAACGTATAGTTAATAAAATATTTATTTTAGACAAATCATCATATTTTTCTAAATAAATAATTTAAGGATCATTTTAAACTATACTTCATATAACTGAAATTATGCGTATGATAATCAGGAACTTGTAAAAGTTAAAAAAAATGGATGTATATTGTATATGCTCTAGATCAGGGCTTTATTGGCCCTTATTGGCTTTCCGTACTTTAGACATATGAATAAACTTTGTAAAAGTGTGAAAAATTTCGCTGGTCGGAAAAATGGTCAAGGCGGACTTCATGCGGCCCATAGACTTCTGATTGAACATCTCTGCTTTTGGCTTCTAAAAAAAATCCTCTCATTTAAGAAATTAACAAAATTACAGAGAAATCTGCAGAATTTTGGATATTAGATGAAGCGATTGGTAGAAATAAAAAAAATAATTTAGGTCACCAAAACTGGCAGAAAAAAGTATCTTAGGTGCTTTGAAGAAACTAAGTTACTTTATAGTATCTAAGATACTGTATCATAATTCCTTAATTTTCTGGTAAAAAGTAACTAGTATCTCAAATACTTTTTAAAAGCAGCTGTATCTAGTAACTGAAAAAGTATCTTAGATATCCAAAAGTAACTTAGATACCGAGAGATTAAACACAGACTTTTATTTTGTTTTGTTTTATAAGATTCAATTAGTACCTTCTATATAAATCTTCTATCGATTTTAAAGTGTGTTGAGTTTACAATGGTTAAACATACATATTTTCCTGTTTTCAAAGTTATTAAAGATAAGAAATACATTATTTGATTACCTAGCGACTTTACCTGATACATTATGAAATTTAGTACTTTCATAATTAACAAAGTAACTTAAAAGTATATTTTGAAGTATATTAAAAAGCAATTTAAGATAAGTATTTAAATTCTTAAATAGTAACTAGATACCCAAAGTAGCAGCAGATACTATTTCAAAAAGTAACTTATCTAGTATTTAGATACTTTTCCAAAGTATCTTTGACAGCCATAATGTTCATCTAAGAATTTTTTTACCTAAATTTGCGAAAAAAATGAGATAAAACAATAAAAAATAATACTTTGTAAGAGCTTGTTTTAAATAAATTATATACTGTATGTTGTGTCCCAAAAATTCTGTAAAATTTGCCTCAAACTCTTTGCGCTACAGTAAAAATTTGAAATTTGTAATGAATGGTTCATGAATCGTTACTTTTTTTTCGTACTTTCTGCCCTGTAGACAACTGTAGATAGCTTTTTGACAGCATAACGAAAAAAAAAGCTGCAAATTTATAGTAGCCAAAGGTTGTTTATGGTAATTGTTATTCTTTATGGTAAAATTAAGGTTTATTCATAGAAATTTTTACTCTTATTGTTCTTAAGCTCTTTATTTATTATTCAAAAGATATTCATGTGATTCAAAAATTATTACCATCATTAGCATAAGTAATGTTCTTTTCAAAAAAAAAAAATACCATCATAGGTTTGAATGGATAAGCATTTCGATATTTCATTAGAATTTCCCGTATATGGGTGATTTTCTGTGATGTGATATATATGTGATATATGTGGTGATATGATGATATATATGTGATATATGTGTGATGGGTGATATATATTAAAACTGATTTTTACAACTAATAAACGTCCCTTATGAAAGTAAAGCAACTATATTTCTAGACCATTTGAGGTTTTTTCAGTTCACAAAGATTTATGCGTAAAATTATTCAGAATTCACTTTATATACTTTTTTTTGAGTGCCATTCTGTAATTTATATACATAGAATAATCTAATATTCAATAAAGTATTCAAGCTAGATATCATATTGAAATTTGAGATTGTAGTTGAAAAATAAAAAATGCAATAATTCTGATATACAATACATAATCGTGACAGTATCATTTTATGCAAAATCCTAAGGGAATTTGTAATGTTAGACGAAACATAGTAAACGTCGTATGAAGCACCATTACGAAGCGAAATTGAAACGAGAAACGCAACAACACAAATATTATAAAATCCAGTGATAGCACTGAAAGAAATATTTCCTTAGATAGAATAAACAGCGACGATTATCAAGAACAAGGAAAAACGGTAAGTGTCAACGAAGAATGTATTTTTTCCTATGTCGCCACCATCTTCATTGTTGTACTTTCGCCAACAATTTCGTGTTTTAGGAAGAAACTTTATCTGTTAACAAAATAAAAGGCTCTGATGATTCTCAGTTTTCTTAAACACATTAGATAAACATAACTTGGCTAAACGGAAAACGGATGTGAATTTCAGGCCGCGATATGCGCGTTACGCCTGGATTCATATTACCAAAGAGGAAAACGCCGAACTTTAATTAATATGATCAAAGTACATGAGAATTTTCGGATTTATTTTCACCCCGAAGGTATTCATGTAAGGAATTCCAACACATTATTATTACAGGAGTTCAATATTATTGATGTTACAACAATAAAATCAAATCCTAGCACTAGGAAAAAATCATAAAAATGGTTTATAATAAAAAGTATATTTTGTATGATTTAACTCCATTACCGAGTTTGTTTTTAAATCATCTAACACCTACTAGTATATCCCTGGAAAGTAGGGTAGAATATTTTCACCTAAGCAATACTGGGTGGCAATTTTTATCATAAGTCTAAAACTTTTAAGGGTTAGATTAGTGTTTCATTAAACGAAAAATTTCGTTAAAAAATAATGTAAAAGCATATTGAAATACAAGAGTACATGACACAAAGTCTAAAATTAACGTTTTCGTGTTATCTGGTTTGTAATTTACTTTCAAACTATAGATCAAAAATTTGTGACATTGTTTGGTGAGTAAATTCTCTTTATAAAACATAATCCGATTAAAGCACCTATTACGCTCATTACCACAAAATTTTAATCTTGTTTTAAGGTAAATTACAAAGGTGATAACATAAAACCTTAATTACGGAATTTGCCACTTGTATTCTTCTAGCGCTAGGTGTGCTCTTGAAAGTTTTGCTGGTTTAAATTTAATATTTTGGTTTTCAGCAGTATTCAAGGAATAGTCTCTGTTTGCTCACGAAAGCCCTAAAAAACCTTAATTTTAGTAGTTGAGTGATAATGTAGTATATATGGGTAATTCTAATCAAATTCCGAAATAAGATTGAAATATATTTAGAAAAAAAAATTATTGATTTGATTTTTTTTTCGTGTTTTGTCGTATTATACATGTATTACTGAATTTTACGAACATATGTAGTGATCCTCGGAAAAAACATATTTTAGGCGAATTAAAAGAATGATTTATAATTTTGAAAGAGAGGAAATGGTTTATATAAGCCATACATATGTTTATATAGGCCATACATGTTATATATATGTTTACATATGTTTATACATGTTTATATATCCCATCAATTTTTTATATAGGCCATACATGTTTATATATATTGAATCATATCTGTTATTTTGTGATAGATAGCAAAAATTTTGGATCCTAACAGTATCATTGTTACGTAAATATAATACTCCTCTTCAATGTGTTATTTGTTGTCTTACCCCAGCAAAATGAACTACTTGTATCTTTGCATTGTACTTAAGCAATAATTTTCACCACAGCCAAGAATGATGTTCTCATCATTAAACAAGAAAAACGGTGAATTTAAGGATTAAATAAACACAGAAACAAAAAAAGTAAACTTCAATTAGTTTAAAAGCCATTACCTCATATATCGTCATTCCCTCGTTTCAATTTGAAATAAGGTAATGACGGTGAGGGAATAATGAAATAAAATATAACTTAAAAAATCATGGAACGTTAAATTTTGATACACTGAATTTTTGTGTACATTTACTGACCCTGATAGCCTACTTTACTGTGCAATTAGTGTTAAGATAAAGTAGACACCTCTATTTTCCTTCAATATGAGGGAATGACGACTGCAAATGTAATCTTGAAATAATCTTTATATTTTTATATTGCGACAGATACTCTAACACATGTAAGATGGCTTACATATGTGAAATAATGGCCAACAATCAAAAACCGAAGAGAGCTTTCAGGAATGATTACATATGTGATCATTTATCAACTGTTAGTAAAGAGGTAAAAAGTAAAAATATATTTAAAAACGCGTTCTTTACTTCTCATTCCAAACTCAAAAGATTTTTGAAAATCTATTGTGTTCTTAATTTTTTTTTTCAATAATCATTAATATCTAGATGATAAAATTCAGATCTCAGTTTTTATTTTTTTATATAAGAAGACAACTCAGGTTGTTTAAGATCGGTTTTTTTATTTAAAATTTTTATTATTCAATTAGCTACGTTTCGTTACGTAACGTAACTTCATCAGGCTTCTTGACTCACAAAAATAAAATATTTTCAATTTAAATTCAATAAATTTATTGAAAAAAAAACCGATCTTAAACAACCTGAATTGTCTTCTTATTTAAAAAAAAACATTAATAATTAATAATTATATTATAATTTCAATAACCATGAAGAATAAATTTTAAAGTAAAGTTAAAAAAATGCATAAGCGCAAGGGGATTGAAAACATTATCTTTATTAATCTGTTATATAAAAATTGAAAAATTCATTATTGAAAGCACAAATAAAATTCAATTTATTTATCTACCTCTATTATAGTATAGACTGACAGGACAACCTCTCCTGGATTCAAGTAGTTGTAAATTTGTATAGTCATAGAAAAATATTTTTACAACTATATTACTTAATAAAGTTTATTTTTATTATCAAAATTGCGCCTCTTTGATTCGTGACGGCCCTGGTCAAGTACATGAACCACTATCAAACAAAATTTATTTCAAAACCAAAGCGTTTTACTAAAAGCCCTGTGGGCTTTTATTTGAATACAAAGTAAAAACTTCAAGTGTCAACAGCAAATAAATACGGTTCAAGCCCATAAGTTGTTCACCGAAAATATTTTGGACAGATAGTCATATGTGCAAACATTAAAAATATAATTATAACTACTACAATAATTTTAAGATAAATTAGTTCAAGCTATTACAACATTAAACACATGATCTGCTTTCTCTGTTTCAATATGTCTATTATTTTCGTTTTTCTTATTTAAAGTGTTCGTTTAAAAACATAAATATTTGATTTTCACAAAATGATCTCATGTTAAAACTTCAAATATTCTATTCGAAATAGCTTTATTGTTTTGTTGGAAATTTTTGTTGAAAAAGTGGAAAATTTTTATTCTAATATTTTCCCATTCTTACTTACTTGTTTGATACATGTAACTGCGATAGTTGAGATCGCTTTTGTGCAATTCTAATTACAATTAACGAAGTAATTAATTTTTTTTTAAAGATAATAAGTAAGCAGTAAAAAGACAAAATAAAATCTAGATAGTTATAATTTCTTTGTTTGAATTATTGCAGAAACTTTGTGGAATCTATCAAGAAAAAGAATAATAATAATCATATAGTTTTAAAGTTTTTCGCATTAAAGTTTACGTGTTTTTTTTTCGTTCATTTTAATAATGAATGCGACAAATATTAAGTGATATTTTAATATTAAATAATATATTATTAATATTTTCATTACTCAAAGTAGGGAATTATTACAGTCTTTTAGCTTATTCAACCATTGTGTCATTCACAAAAGTGTTTGACTCAAATATATAAACGCTTCCTCTAATAATTTATATTTATTACAAAGTATTTTAATTTATTACTGTGTTTATTTATTTATAAGTGTTGTTGTCATGTTCCATCAACTTATGGAGCTGGATAGAAGTCATAACATTGCAAATAAAGCAAACAAAAAGACTACGAAAAATATTCATACACATATCTCTGCACATACCAATTGGCTAATTGGCTTTCAATATGCAAGTTATTATAAAATTATCAGTTTTACATTCACCTTACTAAAATGAAAGAAAACTAAATATTATATAGATTACTTAGAAAACCTAATAAGCCTTCTAGTGGTCGAGTGGTTAAGGTGGACACTCCAAAACTAGTAGTTGCTGGGTTAAACTCTCCTATTGAGCAAACTTTTAATATGTATCGATACGGTTTTTTATTTCCCTTAGAATTTCTGAAACCTAACTACTATAAGGCGACAATAAATATTATCAACAAAAAATCAAACGTTATTTCAATTTTTCACATTATTTTACTCAAGGCTGGCATTTACACTAATGGATAGATAAACTATATCCTTCAGATTGGCATATAAAAGATAAGCATATAAAAGATATCTGTTTTAGATAAATCCGGCGCATTTATTCTACACATATCACTATTCTTAGGTGAAAAAACGCATCTTTTGTCTATCCTCTGAATAAAATTTTATCTAGAAGATAAATGTCCCTATCTATTTATGAAAATTCTTAACCTTACAATAAATAATATGTTAATAATAATGAAATGTAATTGAATATACACTACTAGTCATTAGTTCAATTATGTTTTTTTTTGAGTAACCAAGTTCTTATCTTGATTTTTAGGGACTAGGCCCTTTTTTATGTATATAATTTGTAAACAAAAATCAGCAATTCTCTTTTCAATGAACAATATTATGAAAAATAAGAAAAAATAAAGAGGTTTTGCAATGGAAATTGTTATCATTATCATAACCGTTACGATTATGATAAATTGCGCTTATAGTATTACATCTAAGCTCTCGTCCTGTGAAAAATGTTATTAACATTCACTTTTGAGGCTTTCCAATTTGATTGAAAAAATAATTGAAAAATGTCAACTTTTTTTCAACATTATTTCTTATACGACAATGTTGAGTAAAACAAATTAAACTCAAGATTGTACATTATAATATACATATATAAAATATGTAACAAGTATATAAAACGTTTATATACATTCAAACTAAACAAAGGATATTAGCACCATAAGGTATATAATCATTCGCATTTACATACACAAAGGATAACAGCAAGTTCCAGAATATCAAGTAATAAGAAATTAAAGACTTTTCCTTATTTTCGTTAATATTAATTTTGAAACAAAAATTTGAATATTCAAGTTGATTCAAAAAACCAATTAATCCGTTTTCATTGATGTTTAAAGTGGAGTGCTTATTTTTATTCAACTACATTAATATTTAGTTAATTAATTATGTCGAACAATAATATTTGTGTATAATCAAATTTAATTGTATGTTATGGCGTTAATTACGACAAAGACAGAGAATCTGACGTACATTGGAAAAGAATTTTCCTTCTAATTCGTATACGACGCATCTCTGTAAGATTTGCAAAATTCAAAAAAATCAATAACTAAAGTAAATTAGGCTAACCATCTTCAATCTGTCGTCAAGTGCAGCAAAAATGTATATCTGATTACAAGGAAGTCATGTGGTTTAACTCATTTTTTTATATCTATACCCAAGTTTGGAGAAACATATAACTTCGTAATTTATATTGTAAAACTTTTTTGTTCAATCATGAATTTTTAGGTAAAATAAATTCATTCAAATAAATTGAAAAAACAAAACTTATTTTATTTATAATATCCAAACATTTTACGAACCATTCGCCCCTTTGCCAGGAAGAAAATGTTATTTAAAGTTATTTTAAAAATGTTTGATGTAAAAAAATGGAATAACAATTGAAACTGACTACTATATTAGTTTAAATTCATACCAGTACATTTTACATCAACAGGTGGCGCAGTACTTTTTTTTAATTTTTTTAGTTTTTCCATAGAAGACAACTTTACAGATAATTTAAAAAATGAAAACTCTATTATTTTGTAAATTTACATCAGAATCCTTAGAGCCGTTTTCAGAAACCAAAACATATACCATACATACATACAAGAATAGCTCCTTTAGTGTATAAGATAACATAATAACATGTTACATAAAACAATGAATAAATTGCATATTAGAATCATTTTTATTTTCAAACATTATTATTATTAAAAAATCAGTTTTATTTTCATTAAATGATTTTGGATTAAATAAAAAAAAAAATTATTGCATGTGATGTGATGAAACCGCAATGTACATCCAACTTTGATCAAATTTTGGTTTCCTTTTTTTTTATATCTTTTAAAAAAATATGTTTAGTTATTCTGTGGAAATGAATTGTTTAAAAAATTATTTTTTTTCCATATGAAATTCAAATTGATGCATTTTAATTACTGTTTAAATTGATGTTTAGTAAATGTGTTATGTCCCCCTATGTTAATGTAAGATAATGTAATATTTTGCATATAAATGCATTCTATAATGAAGTTATCATCTTTTTATTGGTCATTCCCTTATCAACTCAAAATAGGTCAATTTCTAATGCATGTAACACATGAAATTATCAACTAAGTGATTTCTAAATATAATATGAAATACTATACATCGTTTACAAAGTTTTAATTGCAGTAAGAGAGGGTTCCACTTGGACATTTTCATAATAAAGTGATCAATTTAAAACTTCCACCTCATGTCTTCGTAAACGAAAGATAAAATTGACGAGTTAAAAACCATAATTGGTCCTGTCTTCCCAAGCCAAAATTATAGTAAAATAACAAAGGTCGGAATCATAAATAAAAAAAATCGTCATAAATTTAAAAATACACGTTTTCGCATTGGATTTACGAGTTATCGTCATCGCAATTCCTACACCCGTTTTTTCTTCAATCTACCTACGTATTAAAAATAATACATGCAAGAAAATACGTTGTTGTCCAGATCGTTAAGCGTACATATGTATTTTTTATTTAAACTTATAAGTGCGTTTGGTAAAACTGGACTGGTCTTGGAGATCTTAGTGTTGATGTTTCTCTACAACAAAAATCCGGATCGAATCGAATCGAATCCGGTACGGAAAAATAGACATATTTAACAAGCGCATTCTTTGAAATTGTACTTCGAAAAAATATCCTGTTGATAAGATTAACGCAATCGAATATTAACGGTCGTACAGGATCATTAAAATAAATTAGAATCTCTCATATGTCTGCGTAATTTATCTCAAATGAAAGTTTATTTCCAAGATCTCGTTTCAGGATGCAACGGACTCAATAATTTTTAATGAGGATTTGTCCTGAATTAAATTACGAGTGAATGACAAAATTTTCTACACTATAAATTCAATTATAACATATTTATTTCATTTTACAATTCACTAACCACTAATGACATAAATATAATAAAACAATTTTATAAGATTTATATTTTGAATTAATTTTAAATACATCATTAAAACATCTGCGATTTGCATGAATTTTACGCAATACATTTATTGAAATTTTGCCAAAGTTGAAATTCAACTCAATTTAAATACGTTTATTCAAATTAAGTGTTAATGTGGTTTTGAAGTAAATAATTAATAAATAAAATGAAAATATAAATGAATTGATACAACTTACTGGCTATCATCAATTCAAATAGCTTTTTAAATTTTTCACAGCTTTTTACCAAGAAACATTACCAAGCGTCATTCTTACAGCTAATTATAAATAAGATGCAACTGAAAGTTATTGCGTAAGCACTAAAATGAGTTACTTATATATTTTATATATCATACAAATTGAAGTTTTTAGAGACCTGTTGACAGAAACTTTTTTAAATCTTACATTTACGTACTTCTTTTTTAGAATTCTTTCTGATAAATAATTCAAAACAGTTTTCCAACTAATTAAACCTACAAAAATAACAGGAAAAATGCAGTTAAAAACAAAACTTTACGGTTTCAGTGCCTCGGAAAACATTTATTTCTGTATATTTTTATTGATCATTAATATTTTAGCCATTAATTAAAAGTAGGGGCTATATTTTTAAACTATAGCTATAGCTAGCTATAAGATAATGTATCAAATCCTTAAGATAACTATTTAGTATATAAAAATGTATCTGCTGCAAAGCATTACATCATTATTCTACATATGTTTATATTTTAAGATAAAAATACGCATTTTTTCTTTATTTTGCAGATAAAATTTTATCTGGGAGATAAATTTGAAAATACCGGTCATTAATTATATATTGTAACTAAGTAATTTTAATCAGATAAAAAATCTTTACTGAAATTTTTATATTAGGTCTAAATATATAACCAAATTAACGTTGCTTAAGTATACCGGAACAACTGGTTACGCAGCCATCGGAAAAAATAATAGGAACCTGATTTTTTATATATGGCCTGACCAAATTGTATCTGTGCTTCTGTTGAAAAGCTCTACTTGATGAGAAATGATTCACTTGAGAAAAAGGAAATATACGAAAGCAAAATACTGTCATATGGTTCGGTATATGGTTAATGAATGGCTCTGTAACAAGTAATGAATCTAACGCTAACAAATACGGAAAAGTCCAGAAATATGAACTTTTAGTACCTTTAGAAATAGAAACCTCTAAAACCCAGCTGAAACCGTGCTCGCTTATGCTTGGGAATATTTACGGAAGAACTTGAAAAACAGTAAAATTCATATATTCTCCGATAGCTAGACTGTGGTAAAAAACGTTTCTAAGGCCACAGGTCAAGTTCAAACTACTAAGGGAGTACCAACGTATCTTTAGTGATTTGACCACCAAAAACTAGAAACATTAGGATAAATGTTGGGTCATAAGGGTTTACTGGGGAATGAAATGGCCGATATTCTTGTCCATCGAGGGGTGGTGATACCATTCGTTGAATTATAACCTATATTACGGTGTCACAAAATTGGTGGTAAGGTAACTCGTCAAAAACACTGGCTTTATGCTTATGATTGTTCTTTTTGAAGCAACGACAAGGAACAAAAACATAGGAAAAAAATTATGAAAATTTTTTTTGAAAATTTAATTGCTAAAATACTAAATTTAAGTAGATCTCAATCCAGATTGGTGATTAGTCTTATGTCAAGGTGGTGTAAGACAACCCATAGGTTATTTAAGAAAGCATCTTTGTACTATTGGGGTACTGTTAGATCTTCTAAATTGTAGATTTTATCAGACAAAAGATAAAACTGCTTCCCATATTCTGTTGGAATGAAATTTTCTGTTTTTATGATACATGAAGTATAAGTGACAGGAGAACGAACGCTGTATTGCAAAATCGTTCACAAAATGAGGACATAATGCAGAAGACTCTAGGATCAATAGCAAACAAGTATAAATATAAGCGTTTTCATATTAACAAGAGATTAATAGTTTCAACGGAAAATTGTTTTTTAGACATAAGTAGAATCAAATAATAATAAATTTATGTAATACTCAAGATATTAAAGTATATGAACAACATTAATATAATGTTTTAAGAGCTTTGGCTTCAGAACATGTTTGAATAACAATTACAAAAAATCGAAAAATCAATAACGATTCATTACATTAAATTGGTCATGGTTCGTAATGCAAATGCGTTGGTAGTGGTCGAAAAAATAACTAATCCATGTATGAATTTTTGAGGACACGAGAACTAACAAGTGGCCCATCTCATTCGTTCTCCTGCTAATTATTCTTCGTGGTATGGTAACTAAAAAAGCTGGAAGTCTTCGATGCTAATGTTAAGATAGTTGAAGAGCATCTTGTAAACCATTTGCTTGAACTAGCTCGTCTTCTCGGCTTAGAATAGGTGAAGTAGGAACCCGAGGAATACAATAAGCCTTAGCCTTACCAAGCCTTCAACTCCTGTCCTTGTGAATTGAATGGAAAAATAATCCGACGCTTTTATCCAACATTTCTACGTCATAATCATTATCAAATTTATAATCAACAACGATTAGTTCCGAACTTTAACGATCTCAACAATCGAAATTCTAGACAACCAATTATCAACTGCGATTTCTTATAAACATGAGAAAATGATTTACCATCAAGCCTTAATTTGATAATTAACATATTTATAAAAGTTATCATTAATTTTTTATTTTTTTTGGATATCATTGCTAACAACTGAAAGTCATTTTGTTAACATTCAAATATTTTTTTGTTTTTATTCAGATTTTGTTGTTTCTGCTAAGCTGGAAAAACTGAAGTTACGTGATTTTACAACCAAGCTTTCGAAATACTCACTTACTGTTTAAATTTTTTTAAAAGAATTATTCATAGATCTAAGCAAATTTCTTCTCACTTTACTACCTAGCTATTTTTCTGTAATAGAAATAGTAGAAAATATCTCGGTTCATAAATAAAAATCAAATTTTTTTTTATTCTTTTATGAAAAGTGTTGAATAGGTAAATGGCCTCCAATTTGTTAGTTTTTATTATTATGACTCCATAAATCAATTTGAAGATCTACAAGTCTCACTTTGTATCAAATAAACTAATATCAAAAAAAAAAAAAATATAGGAAAAACCATAGTAAAATATTGCAAATGTATTGTGAACCTATACAAATTCTTATACAAAAGCACTTCAATCTTTCTCATGAGTATAAATTATTCTTTTTCATAAATTGTTGAACAATATTTAACATGATGTATCTAGAAAGAATGCGACAAACCATATTTGTGTTTTTTTTTCACGTTGGTTTTCAAATTAAAATCGGCCATTGTAATAAACTAAAGTGGACTTTTCTTTTAATAAAAAAAAATATAAGGGACCATAAATAAATTATGTTAAAGAATTTTAGAGAAGGGGGTCGTAAATACCAGGGGAAGAGAGGTTTGAAAGAAGAAATTTGCCCTTCGTTTTTTATGAATAATTTCGAAGTGGAACATAGGTTTTGTAGGTATTATAAACAAAAATTGTTAGATGCCTTATAAATTTTGAAGTTAAGTTAGTTTACAGTGTGCAAATTGTACACTATACAGTGTACGTAAGTAAATTCGAAATTCGTATAAGTGGCGTGAGGATTATTCAATGAAAGTATGCAGAAGAGATGCTTTTCTTTAAAATGGCACCTCTTTTATTAGTTTTGGTGTTACTTAAAAGTTTGAATGTTTTTAATACATTTAGAAATATATTAGCCGTTTTCTATGCAAGTAGGGTAAGTTCATTTTTGACAAAAACGAAGTTGCTGAAAACAATGAATGCAATTTGCTATAAGCGCTTTGTCTATATACAGTTCTGTAGAAAATCCACCCCATATTTTCATTGCTCTGCCACTTTAAATTTAAGTAGTTAATGAAATGCAAACGCTTTTCCATATAAAATTACAAATAAAGACTCTTAGCATGTATGTAATGTGTCTAATTCTATTAACGTTACTAAAACTTTATAGTTAATTATTTAAGTATACATACATAATGGATGATAATGAAATGAATTAACAAAAGCAGAGAATTAGACGAATATCTTATTTTATCATCAATTTTATCCCTTATCAGAATTACGCACGTCGTTATTAAAAAAATCAAGTGGTTCCATATGATTTTATCTCTTTTTGATATTAAAATATTTTTCATTATCAAATTAATTACAAAGAAAAAAATCATATTGTTTTTCAGCGAACATAAAAGTTATGGTCTCGGCATTTTATTAGTTCCAATATAATGTATAATACGTATAGAAATATATGGCAAAATTTCATACAAAATTTTTTACTCAATGACAAGAAAAAATGGAAACCTCTAACAACCAATGCATACAATTGATAATGTAACGAAAAGAAAAACGAGGATTTAAGCTCGTAAAAATAAAACATATCATAGAAAAAGCTTATGAAATAACTTTTGAAAGCTTCCAAGGGTCGAAAACAATAAAAACGAGTAGACATTATACTATGATATATAGAGACTTAGGAAATATTTTACTACTCGTTTTTTCTAGACCTTACATGGTCTGAATGAAAAGTAGGATTTTCTCAAACATTTCACACTTTTTTATTTACAATAGCTTTCCCAATGTCCCAGTCATTTGTACCAAATGACAGAATACGAAGCGATTTATTAAATTGATCTTTGCATTTTTCAACGACTTACTTCATTTATTTGTCTCTTTATATTACAGACACACAATTACGATTTATAAAAATAAATTATAATTCAATGAAATTTATGGTGACAATACAAATAACAGCGAACACTGCGACAAAATAAAAAATACAATAAAAGGAATCATTACTCGTTATTAAAGAACCTTTTTTTTTATTCACTGCTTATTTTTTTTTTTTATAAAATTGAGAAAATTATTTTTCTACGTAACCCATTTTACTACATTAAAAATGTCATCAAATATGTTTTGCTTTTTATATCTAGCTAAATTTGAAATTATCACCTGTTGATTTGGAGATAGAAATTCTGTTCTACTATGTAGGCAGTGGAATACATATACTGAACTTAAATCATCGTTGGCATACCTTAATTGTTTTAAAAAAGCCATCACATAGAAAATTGTCACTTAAATCGAGTCCAAAATATCCGTTTAAAAGACGCCTGAAGTAGGTACTTAAAATAGCGAAACAACAAATATGAAAAATTTCAATATGCCGACAGCATTTTGGCTTTCTATAGTTTCGGTTTTTACATTTTATTTTTTTTCGAGTTTCTATCACACAAATCACAATGTTGTTTTATTTATAGCTAAGTTGTCTAGAAAAGTTTTTGGGAACGAGTTTTAGTTTGGATTTATTTGATGGAAATATTTAACAGTGTTATAAAGATCAATTAATGTTTGAATGATTACTTAATGCTAATTTACAAGTCAGGAAGCGGTTTCTGTCATTGGTTGTGATTGTGGTTGAAAATAGACAAAAAAAAATAATAATTTTGTAAATACTTCAGACTTACGTCTTCGCCACCGCCACAAAGTCGTTAACATTTCGCTGAGTCCACCCCACATTATTTCGTGGGATAGACGGCACCGTTGACCCAAGACTTCACATGCAACAGGCGTTGTTGCATCGCGTGCAATATTAGAATAATCGTAAAGTTCAATTGTAATTAAAACAGCACATTTCCTTGAAATTTTCTTTCTCAGTCCCAATCTTACTTTCTTCTAATTGGAAATGTTTATTTTATTGGTTTGAAAAAAAAATTATAATTCGGATGTTCTATACTTCTTACAATTGTGCACTTAAAAATAGCTCATTTGTTGGATAGATATTGTATGATGAATTTCAATTGTTGCGTTTTAATTGTAACACAAAATAAATTGAATGCGTCGCGGTGCACGCGCTAATCGCGACTGACAATGCTTACAACGCAAGCGGCGGCGGTGGCGGCGGCATCGGCCGATATGACACAAACACTGTTGTGTAGTTGCGTATATGTCTTGTTTCTCTGTCGCCTTACAGCTGCCTTCACTGCCCCCCAATCGTGGCAGAGGTTCCCTATCCCCATACACTTATACTGTATCCCCACTTGATGTAAATTTTACTACGAATACTATGACGACAAAGTTTTCCCAAATTTTCCTGAATCGTTTTCCTTCAACTATGAATTTTCTTTTTCGTTAAAATAACATTAAAAAAAATAATTTCCTAACGTTTATAAAAATATAGACGGAAATAAAAAGGAATCTTCCTGTAAATCATTTTACTAATTACAATGTTTTTTTCTGAAATGCGACTAAGGGCCGGTACTTTCACTCATGGATAGACAAACTATATCCGTAGGATAGCAACTTAATAAATAAATATTTATCTGTCAAATAATTCCTATACATTCATCCAACATATATCACAATCCTTAAGTGAAAATACGCATGTTTTCTCTATTCTCTGGTTTAAATTTTATCTAGACGATAAATATCACTATCTAGATGTGAAAATACCAACCCTAGTAGTAATATATTATTATTCTAGTAACTAAACTATTAGACCAGTGCAGAAGCCTTTGAAAAGTGTAAAAAGTGACAACCAAGTATCGGTTTTTATAAAACTAAAAGTAGTGGAGGATAAAATAAACCGTATTTTTGGAAAAATTTTAGTAACTGTACGAAAGTAATTCTTTTGTGTTTGACACCTAATTGCGACCAAATCGCTACACTGATTTTGATTAAATTCGGTAGACAGTTAATGAGTCCCGAAGAAAAATATACGTATAACTAATTTTGTACAGCAGATACGTACCTTAGAAATCTAATCAAAAAAATCGTGTAAAAAATATTGTAAAATAAGAAGACAAATCAAGTTGTTTAAGATCGGTTTTTTAATTTATAATTTCTTAATACTCAAATTAGCTACGTTTCGTTACGTATCGTAACTTCATCAGACTTCTTGAATCACAAAAAATATAATAGTTTCAATTAAAATTCAATAAATTATTGAATTTAAAATTCAAAAATTGATTTTAAAAATTCAATAAATATTTTAATTAAAATTGAAACTATTATATTTTTTGTGATTCAAGAAGCCTGATGAAGTTACGATACGTAACGAAACGTAGCTAATTTGAGTATTAAAAAATTATAAAATAAAAAACCGATCTTAAACAACCTGAATTGTCTTCTTATTTAATATCAGCTGAGATCAGAATTTTATCATCTATCAAAAATATTATATTTGACTAAGTTAAGGTAAATATGGACATGTATTCTAGAAGTTTAAGAAAGATGAAAAAATCGACATAAAATTTCCCAATAAGTTGCAAAAAGTAATACGGAAATCTTTATTTAATGTTATATAATTATAAAACAAAACATTTTTATAAAAAAATATTAATGTACAATAAAAGTTCAATCTTTTAAAGATATATTATAAAAATTGAATTGTTTGAAACAAAAATCAATTTCGCAACTATTCTGTAACTATTCTTCAACTAAATTGAAGTACAGCGATATAAAAAGAAAAATGATAATCAAATTCGGGTTTTTCTCGTAATCCCAGGGATATAAAATAAACAAGCCATAACTAAGTCACTAACATATTTGCGTGGGTGTAAACCAACCGAATTCTGATTATAACTTAATAAGCAAAATGAACTTAAAAAAGCTTCATTAATTTAGGATTGATCTTGATTTATATCAAACATTGAAAAAAATGATCATTTTCTCTAAAATATTTCAAAAATTCATAATTTTTATAGTTTTATAGTCACAAGTTTTGAAAGTTTATTAGTTTATTTTTAATTTAGTATTTTTTAAATTTAGATGAAGTACTAGCGAACCTGGCAGGCGTTGTCATACTCGAACGTTGGCTTTTCGTTTGTCATGATTAAGAATGAAAAATTAATTAAAATTAAAAAGTGTAAGAATTTTTTTTTAAAAATTTCTGCAATGATCCATCACACAACTGTATAGATTTCCATTCTTTCAGGTCTAAATCGATGTATAATGTGAAGGATATATCAAGATGTGGTGGACTTTTGTTTTTAACTATTATTTACAAGTTGGCGGATGAAGTTGGAATAACATCAACGAAACGATGCAATTGAAATAAATAAAGTAAAATACTGCTAATTTATTTGATCTATCACATCGTGATGGATCAACTATCACACGATCCTTTACAACTGTAAAGATTAATTTTTTCATCTCTCAGTGTTATGTTGAGAATGCCTTCCCTTATTATTTTTAAGTAATGATAAGTAATGCCTTTAGTGAGCGGAACATTGTATTGTATTTAAATATCAAATTTCATATAAATCAGTTTTTTCGTTCTTTAGTTAAAAGAAGACATACGGACTGACACAAATATTTTAAAACTGTAAATTTTGAATATAAGCATTTTGAAATACCCATCCACTAATACCTATCCTAAAATGGGGTTTCAAATTTGATTGTACAGTCGTCAAAATTTAATAGATCGATAGTATAGATTATTTCTACGTGTACATGTACAAATGTATATTGTCTATAGTAAACAACTTTTGATTATCAAATTTTAAATTTCGATTCTTAATTAGACATTGATTGTCCTCTCGTTTCATCTTCCAATTTTCAATCTCCAATTGTGAGTCTAAACCTACCAAGGTTAACTTGTTTACTTGTAAATGACGTCATACGTCACCATCATTACAGAAATAACGTTTTTGGTACGATTTCAAGCTTTTAAACTATTAACATTGAATTTATTGGTAATACAGTAAATTTCCCGGAAATTACTTTGTTTTTAAAGTAGGTAATATAGATTAATTTAAAACAACTTTCCGTAATATTTATAAACAACCAATGATTTATTCAAATCATGTATACAAGAAAACTTGTATTTGTAAAATGGATCGCAAAAATTGAAAGTTTGATTGAATACTACCTTATATAAATAAAGCTAAAATCACGTTTTTTAAATTTATGATATTCAACTTTTGAGGAGATTTTTGCCAAATTTGAAAATTACCAAAATAAAGGATATATATTTGTGTATTTATAAAATTTTAAGACCAAAATCAAGAGGGATTGACAATTCATAATCTATTTTGACCGTTTTGAAAAGTAAATTTAAATTTTAAAAGTTCATATTTTTAGACTAAATTATTATAGTTGTAAAATGTTTGTATTCTAACGGCGATGAATTATGATTAATATTTAACATTTGAATTATTTCATTGGTGTTACAAAAGTCGGAAAAATTACTTATGAAACATTAACTTAACTTCAATTTATTTTATGAAATATATTAAAGGCAACAAAGTAATAAAAATGTATATATGGCTTTTCTGATTAATTCCTCTAATCATGCCTAAATTGCACACGAACGAAGCAGTGGGTACAGCTTTTTATATATGTAAGTTAATATAATTTTGAAATGAGACACGAAGCTTTCATGAATAATACTATAAAAACAAAAATTCATTATATTTATTCGTTTTCATACATTTTATCCCATCATTATTTTAATAACAAGTTTCTTTTAGTACTCAATTTCAAATTATAACATACATACAAGAGACCTTGCACGGGCTTTCTAGTTTTTACATATAATTACATTTATGTATGTGGCCTAAGTATATCTATATAAATAGATTTTTCCCAGAGAACTTTTCCTACTGTGTAAGGGAAAAAAAAGCCAATGCATTCCTAGACGTTCCCAGATCAATTTCAAGAATCCGAATATCTTCATATGCATTCAAGAAGAGGAAATCAATCTCGATACACAGAACAGAGACAGGAAATGGAGTTTCCTAACACGTATCTGATTTTAGCTGCTCGAATAGTTAAATTTGCAGGAAAAACTTTCCAGAATCAGTAATTTTATTTAGAGTTTAAGTATTCAAAATAAAATAAATATTTATGTTGTCAATTTTCCTGCCTTTGAAATGTTTTTAATTACTACTTTAGTAATAACAATTTTCACAAGTTCATGTTTAAGCAAGATGAGTTACTAAATTATCGGTTAGTTGTTTGGCTAAATTAAAAACAGTTTATAATATTTTTCTTATGATACCTTAACAACCGTTTCGGAAGACTTAACATAACGCACTAATATGTAACTCGCGATCTACAAGGGTTGAAGTTTGTATACGCAACATTTATAGATTTGTTAATTGACAAGGCATAATAAAACGATGCCTTAGCTCACAGATGTGTTAAGTGCAGAAATTTTAACTGTTAACTGCGCAAACAACATTCACAGCACAAATATTTTACTTTTCGGCAGTTAACACATTAAAAATTGTGTTTTGTGACATCGTTGTTACTTATAACATCGGTCTATGTTAGGAATATCCATCTGAATGTTCCATGGACATATTTAATACATTTTTCGGGTATCTTAAATTATTCAATAATTGGATAAAAGTACATACTAGTGGATGTTCATCAACTTAAATGCTGACAGCAATTTTTCGAAGTAGGATCATATTTTTTCAGAGTTTCAATTTGGTATAAGAAGACTGTTATATTAAAGACAAGTTAAAGCTCTTCAATAGGGTTCTTTATAATAAACAAATGCGCTTGTGTTGAAAATATGTTAACGTTTTTTCAAAATTTTGTAAACAAATATCAAAACATAATATCGCTGTTAATTTTTAACTTTACTTGGTAAAATCTAAGAACCCTTTATTCAAAATTGCAAAAACAAATCGTTTACCCAAATGCCTAAACCGAGCTCCTATTAATTTGGCACTAAAACAACGTCACAGTACAGAAACTTATGAATCCTACGGACGTTTTTCTATGATTAATATAAAAAGAGACAAATAGTAAGGTTGTTTAATTTGTTCAAAGTAAATATGAATGAATTAAACCATTTAAAGTATTTGAAATTAAGTGAGGCCAGGGATACTTTATTATATTTGGATTTTTTTTTAAGAAAAAGTATGTTAATTTACCCTTTACAAATCACATAACAGTTAATCATAGAAGCAGAAAAGTAGAGAAATCATCTGCTTTAAATAGTTACAATAAACATTTAAGACTGTTTTTTTAATATAGACCTTATATACTTTCGTTAATGTCCAAATTTCAGTCAAATTGGTTCACTCATTGTTGAGAAAAATATTTACTGTTTTTTTTTTATTTACTCGCAAATAAAAGAATGCTGAAAATCAAAAGCTGAAACTTGGAGTAGGAACTTATTAGTTTGCTACTAACATACTATCCACAAAGGGTACAAATACCTTTCTTGGGGCCATTTTTCATTGTTATCGTCTTATGGTTTTTTCTACACTTCTCGCTTTTGTAAGCATTTTTGAAATATTGAAAAATTATTTATTTAATTTTTCTCCCAATTTTAGATATAAGTTGATCAATTGGGAAAATAAAATTTTCTTAAGAAATGTTTTTGCACCATACACAATGAAAAATATTTTTAAAAAAAAACTAATTTTCCTCATTTTCCAAACTGTTACAATTAATTACAATTATAATTATATTAACTAATTACAATTATATTATTGTTTGATCGTTTGGGGAAACGATTTTTCTTACTTCAATTAATTAAAAGACTCAGTGTAGAAATAATTAATGAAAAGCTTAGTTTTAAAACAGTTACAGTTACATACACAAAACACAATTTAGTTCTATTCTATATAAAAAGAGTAAATTTTAGAGCATTAAAAATTTTTTCCGGGATTATATGTTTATATCTCGGTTTCAATAAATGAGCAGTTATGTAGTAGAAGACCCATAAACGCACCCATCGTTTTTGGACTCTCATTTGCTGTTTATCATTACTTTTTTTTTTGCCAATATATAAACTTTTCCGAACAAAAAATTGATTTTTTCTCATTTTAATAATACTCATTATAAATTAACAAAAAATAATAAAAAAATGTATATATGGTCTATTATAGAGTAATTTAAAAGTCAGTAAAACAGGTGTTCAATATACTTATGTAGATTTAAAAGCAGAAGTTAAAAAGATAATTGATTTATTTTTACAGATGAACAATTTTGTTTGGAGTATTTATCAATTTTCAAGTGATTGTTGTTAAAATTGCAACGATTGGTCTTTCTACTATCATTTTTTCAAGCAAAATTATGAAAATGAAAGACTTTTAAAATGCACTTAAGATATTAAAGCTTTAAATTCCGTAAATGATATTTTGGTTTCGCAATTTTTTTGAAAAGTTTCAACCTAAAAAAATTGTAATTATGGTAGTTGAAATTAATTTTTCACATTTCCGTTGTTTTCATTGCTTTTAATCATGATTGAAATATCTACAGAGAAAATTTCTAGGTTTTAGTTAGTAAGAACTTCATAATTATTATTAAAATTAACATAAGAATCGATGCGCGTCGGTATTACGACTTCTTATGAAAGCAAAGCTTTAGCTGAATAATATACTTCAATTTTGAGATACAAATGAAAGCTTTACTAAGAATAAGGAATAAGTATTTTATGTTTCTTCAAAAATTTACATTATATTTCTCAAACACTATGTTATGATTTATTAAGCAACATTAAAAATGATTTTACATAAAAATTACATTTAAATGTAACATACATTTACATTATGTCAAATTATAAAAATATTAACGGTATAATTAATTAATCTGAATAATGTTTTAAATAGTCGAATACATTTATCCAAGTTAATGTTTAGTTCAAATTATAAATTATAGTTTTCAATAAATTTCATAAATGTATTTTTTTTGTATTTTTGCCTCTGTTGCGTCTAGGCCAGAAATTCCGTGTCTAAACCTCAGAAATTTACCCATAGATAACTTTGTAGGAACCCTAGCTTGAAATTTCTCTAAACTTTTTACTCTACACATTAACAGAGTTCGTTGGAAATTCCAAGAATTTCACTGGGAAACTGAAACCATCGGCTTAAACAATTAATATAGTAACAACACTACCTACGAAACCTAAGCTTTTGAAATAGATATAATAATTTTCTATAAACAACTCTGTTTAAATATATGTATATTAAAGTACAAGTTACTGATCAGGATAATGAAAAAAATTAAATATTTAAATTGATAAATTGATACAAATTTTAATATTCAATAGTGAGAAATAAAATAATATCATCGATAAGTAAAATTTGACCTTCTGTTTTTTTAATTGATATTATTACTTATAGTATAATGTATTATTTTATTACTTTTATAACAGTTTCAATGTGATACTGAAAACTCTCTAGCCTATTAAAAGCATTTTTACTGAAATAGTTGATTTTTTTTTTAATTTTTACTTATTTATTATGATTCTCAAAACTTGAAGATTTATTAATAATAAAACTCTACTTATAAATCATTCTGTTCTTCTAATAAATTTAATTGGCGTCTATTGCTTGATTCTGACTAAAATAATACACTATTTAGTTGATACTATTGAATTTTTATTTAAATATTCACAAGAAGTATCAATTTTTCTTAAACTTTTTTCTGAATAAATATTTTTTGTATGATAATTAATCAATAAATATATATGATCATACTTTGTATATTAAGTGTCTCCTATTTTATAAGTTATGAGTTAATATTTAATTAAGAATATTTTTGTATTGTCCAAAATTTTTGATTAGTTTTCTACGATATGGGACGCCCAAATTAATAATCAATTACCACTTTAAAAAAAACAGTAATTTATGTGGTTATATTGAATATACCAATGGTACTAATAATGACGGGGACCATTTTAAAGTTATTGTGACAACTTTAAGTTGATAATAATGATAATGTTAACATTGTCGGGTGTTAATGCAAAAATTCCATTTATCTTTATTGAGAATAGTGTATCAATTAAAAGTGCACGTGACAAATTTGTCACAAGCATATTATGTTCATTTTTATGTATACGTTTAACTGAATTGAAAATGTGCATTTAAAATATGAGATTTTTTTCTTCATAACAAAATGTATTTTGTGACGTTTCAGTCTAGTTTATGGGTGTTAAATATAATAACATTATCAAAGAAATTGCCAGCCTTGAAATTTTCTAATTTCAATAATCAAATTATAAATGGTTATTCACTATGGCTTACGGTTTTATGGGAATATTTAAAAGCATTTTTTTCTAGATCTAAACATGTTATATCTATTTTTTTCTCTGTTTCAGCTTAAAAAAATATAATAAAACTCACAATAGAAATAACTCATTCAAATTCCCTGCTGAAACAAGTTATTCGAATTGAATTATTTGAAAAATAGTAATTGCAGTAAGTTTCCCTACGTGAAGTTCACACCTCACAGGGGTAAATTTTGACAGGAAAGGAGTTCAATTTAAAATTCAAAAGGTAACTCGTTAAAGTTTCAATTAATCGTACAAAAATCCTCAGTAACTATTTATAAATATGTATAGTATGTAAAAGAGATGATTAAGAATTTTAGAATGATTTTGGTTGGATATTAACCTTAAACAATTTAGGGCAACTCTCAAGGGGGGAATTAGGATTAGACGGTAAAAAAAATCAGTTTTTTAATTCTTAAATTGTTTGTAAAACTATTGAAAAGTATATTCCCAAAATTATAAATGAAAATTCTGACTTGTTCTATTGTTATAAACCATTAAATTGAGTAGTTGTCCTTAAGGGCCCCGAGCACGCCACGTGTATAATCAAATGGCTACTCGGGTACCAATATTTTCAAATGCGTTTTTCTCAAAATCACTTTTCGAAAAGATTTCAACCAATTCATTTTGAAAATTGTCACTTACTTTCTTCATAGTAATGCACTATATATGAACCTAAAATTGGAGTATTATCATTAATTAAAATAATTTTTTTCTAGCAAAAAATTGTAAAAAATGACAAACATTCGTGCTTTTTTGCTTTCATCAACTCTTTAAAAATTTCAATTTTCTCCTTTTTTGTAGGCATTTAGGTTCATATGGAGGAAAGACATATAATAAAAGTAAATTCCAACCTCATTTGATTTCAAATGAAAATTGCGGCTTTCAGAATACATGCATAATGCTAAATATAATTGTTGATCCGCAATATGGGGTCGCTAATATTTTCGATGTTTTTCAAGAAAATTTTATACCTGATAGCAACACTATGCATAGCAATAATTAAGGTTGAACTAGTGATAAAATCATTAACAAAAAAAAAAGAATATTTTGTTAATACTTCATCGCGTATACTTAAATATATGTTTTAAATATTCTCATAGTTTCAATAAGTTATATTTATTTATTATGCAACAAAAAACATAATGGAAATCATTGAGAAAACATTTTCCTAACCCCATTTCTCCCATTAGTTTTACAGAAAATATTTATATTGACTATCTTTACTAGGCTTTTATAATAACATTTATATTTTCTGTGAATCAATCATTCTTACATTTAATTTTTAAAGTTTTTCGCCAAATGGCAAATTGACGAATTATTAAGAAATTAACAAAATTAGATTAACACTGAAGATCACTGAAGAGACAGCTATAAAGTAGTAAATATTTTTCTAACTTCCCTAATTGTTTTCATAATTCTTTGCCAACAAAATATACAAAACGGTAATATTTATCCGGTGTTTATAACAGCGGTACTCAACCGAAAACGTCACGCAGACCAAAAAAAATTTCGAACGCGGCCTTTGAAAAACTAATAAAATTCAGTATTATATTTTTATAATATAATAATGAACAATGTACCAATTAATGTATTCATATAAAAATACAAATAATCACAGAAAAGTATGTATTTAATAATAACCTTTTACTAATAAATAATAATTAAATATTTAATTAATCTCAGAAAAAGTTTGGCTTAGAGTCCAGTCCCGAGGTGGCCGAACTTACGGAAGTTTACTGTATATAGGTAAATAATGAAATAATTTTTATTAATATAAAAAATTATCAACCCAATGACTACAATATTGAATAATAAAAAACATACTAATTTATATGTGTAAAACATTTGCGTCCCAACAATTTTTTTTGTCGCGGCCCATCGGTTGAAAAACGCTGGCTTAGAATATACATCAGTATTAAGCTATAATAGCCTTTGCATCATAAAAATTAGAATATATGATTAACCAAAAGTTTATTTAATAAATCGATAATTATTTGTTTTAGTTCTACGATCGCTTAGTAATGCTTTATTTGTTATTTTTTACTATTACTTAATCATCAAAGAAGTAGCAATAGCATTTTCTTCTCCTACCTGCTGCTTTATAATTCGTTGTTAATTATTATCATATACGTATATTATAATTAGCATAAGAACTACTTACATTATTAATCATAGATATACAACGCTAAATGTATATGTACTATATATTGTAGTGGGCATAGTTTTACACTATGCCCTATAGTCGCTAATAACCTAAACAGTTGAGCGACATTAAAAAATTTAAATAAAAAAGTAACTATTATGTCATTGTTTTATGTAAATTATCATTTTGGAGTAAATATTGTTTTCATTTTTAATAGTGTTTTGTTTCATTTAAAAAAGAAACCTTTTCGATAATTAATCGTCACAATATTATACATTCAAGCTTTTAATTTGAAAAATTAACAAAATGCAAATTTTCCATTGTTGAACAAGTAATCAACGTGGCCGCTTCGAAGGTAGTGAGTTTAATGACGAGCACGTTTTCTAATACCTCTCGTTTTATAATTTTTTATAAACCCTAGAGCCATTTTAGGCATAATGAGATGCAAAGCGACGGTAAAAACAGACTTACATATTTTTTTAAAAAATATTTAAAGTCTTATACTGGTACAACCTGAGGATTATCAATATAAATTAACACACTAATCAATGGTTTGCTTTCAATTTCTAGCTATCTATTGAAAGTTTTATAACTTCGAAAATTATAACTTGCATTTAAGTATCAATTTATTAAACTTACTTGCACTCATTTGTTTCGCTGAAATATATTTTACTTCACTCCAATTTTGTGGTGATCTAGGAAGAGGAGACCAAGGAGATGGATCCAAGTGGTTTCGATTTGGTGAAGTACAAAAAACAAATCGTTTATTTGTATCTTAAATGAAAAATAATAGTAAGAAATTTAAGTTACCAATATTTCAGTGCATACCTGGTAATCGAGAGTTTTGTATCGAAATTGTTGGTAATATTAAACTTGAATTTCTTGGTTCCTGGACTGGTTCTTTAATTGTTACAGTCGATTCTCCTCGCGTATTAATTGTTATTTGTATCTACAAAAACTACGTTTTAACTCCGCAAATGCCAACAATAAAATGGTCACCCAAAAAAAAATATATAATTTTCTAATTCCCACCTGAGCATTTATTTTTTATGTACTTAAAATTTTAATTATGATAATTTTTCACTATCCTTTTTAAGCCCCGAGATATACTGACCTTTAAATGCCCCCCACTGGGGATGATTGTAGAAACAGCCCTATTTCCACTAATATTAGCAAAATTAGGATCGTCCTCATTACACAAGCGATTATTCTGATTATTTATATTATTAACATCAATTTGAGATGATGCTTCATCAGAATAGGCCATTTTCATGGATGAAGAATCGCATTCTTCCTCTTCAGGAATTTTTTCACTACAATGTTGTTCGAAATTTAATGTCATCTTAACGTTTAAACAGCTCCGTTACGACTAATTTAGTCCATCTGAAAAACGATAGTATTATTGTGGACATATTAATTCAGACCAGACCGTTTGTTTATTTATTACCATCGTTTCTAAATAGGAAAGACAATTTAATTCGATTTTACTCATCCTATTCGAACTACCCCCAATGCCCATCTTAAATAAACTTAACCTCCATTAGTGTATACATGTATAATCTTTAACTCCTAACCACCCTCTATACATTATAAACTCATCTCAAAATAAGTGTTCCAAAGGAATTAACGGCAAATAGTGAAAGATGTAAACAAGGTTAACAGACCTCGATTTTGTTAAGTTAATTACGGAAATTACTGAAAATCTTGGCGGTGGAAATAATTACAAGATGTAATTGAGTTTTACAGGAGATGAAATTCAGGATACAAAAAGATGATTTAAATACAACTGCTCTTAGTGTAGCAAGTGCAGTTTGATTTTTCATTTAATTTCAATGCAAATTACAAAGTTGCAATTGAAAGTTGTACGTATTTTTTTGCTATATTTTTATTTAAACTTAATGCTAAATTAGAACAATATAATACACTTTCTAAACATACATAAAGTATTACCATCGCCATGAATTTTATCATTTGTGTTTACCCTTTATAAATTATTTTTTTTAGTTATATATTAACTTCGTAATAATTTTAATTGTTAAATATATTTACATAGAAATTAACTTGAATAGGTACGTCGAAAAGGAAATTGAAATGGTTATAGCTCTTGAGAATTGATCCATTGGAGTAGGTAAAAAAATACGGGAATGGGGCAGGGAAATTATAGGAGCGGTGAATTTAACCCATTTAAAACATTTCTTAATTGCCCTATTAATAAAGGTCACGTTAAAGTTATTTATAAAAAAGACAAAAACGTACGCGTGTTCCAAACAAATAAAATTAGGGGATAATAGGAGAAACAAATGTTGGAATGAGTAATAAAAAGAATAATTAATAAACACAAATACTTTTAGTTATTTGTAATTAAATTATATTACTCATATAGAACTCAAATATTTTCTCAATTGTATGTCTGATTGTTATTTCAATGAAAATGCTTTTAATACAAATAAATAATGAATATTACGATGTAAACAATTTTTTTTTGTAGTGGTTATATTGTTTTTGTGCAGTTGTCTCTTATTATTTGTATTTTATCTTACGTAAAGCAATCTTAATTGCACAAAATGTGACGTAAACTAAACAACAAAGTTTAATAATTGCTTAAAAGATGCAATTCTAAAAATAAAAATGCAAAAATATTTTCTTTTAAAGGAAGAATTTTGAAGATTAAAATGAATTATGAATAAATAGAAAAAAATATTTAAAAATTATTTTAAAAACCATGTTTCTATTGACAAAATGCACAACAAAGGAAAAAATAAATTTATGAATGGAATCTTTGTACCAATTGCACCATCGACATTAAAGCGATTTTCGTCAATTAATGAGAATCGTAAGTTATCTAGTTGTGCACTTAAGTGAGGGCAGCAATTTTGTTTACAATTTGATAAGATGGAACACCTCTCGCTTTGATACACCACTCAATAGCTTACGATTCTCATTAATTGGCTAAAATCGCTTTAATATCGATGGCGTAATCGGCACGAAGATTCAGTTCATGAATTTAGTTTTTACCTTTTTAGTGCACCTTTTCAATAAAAATGAGGTTTTTTAAATATTTTTAAATATTTTGATTTTCTCCTTTTTAGTCTTTCAATATATTTTTAATATCAGTTTTGTCAATCATTGTCTCAAATTTGAATTAACGAAATGTTTTCATTTACTTCAACTATCATTTTGATGATCATTAAGTTGACTTACTTTAACATGCGCTTATGAAATTAGGCAACCTGAGTTGTTTTACAATGAAATATTTAATTAAAGTAGAAATACTTGGTGGTTTTTAAATTATGTTACAATTTATGACGGATTCATACGTTGTCATCGAAAGTAAGCGGGTGCACTAAAATTCATCACTATAAAGTGTTGGAAATTAGGTGAAAAATGATATTTCAACAGCTCAGTTATAGATAAAATATTAACACAATATACCTAAAAATCACTCTTTTCTATTCTACCAAAAAAAAAAGAAGAGGGATACAAAATTTTGTTTCAACAATACATTTGCAATCACGTTATATTATTAATCGCATTTTTGACAATTAAAAGGATCCCCAAAGTTCTCAAACCATGGGAAAACAACCTAATCACACTGGAAAATAATGCCAGAATATGTAAGTTTACATGTGGTTCATATGAAAAATTGGATATCTGCCAAACTGGTAGATCTTTCGGGATGAGATACAAAGAGCATGTACTCAGAGAACCTGGTTCAATAACTTCTTCAAATTTAAGAAAATATCTATACGACAAAAATCATAAGTACATAAATACTGAAGTCAACTTTTATCTTCTACATATATTTCCTAGAAAAGATCAAATATGAACACCTTAGAAGAATATGAAATATATAAAGTACACATATTTGAATCAATCAATAACCTTAACGACAAATTACTTACAACAAACATCTTGTATGAAATTCGTTTAAAAATTGACACAATAAAAATATCACCTGATGATGACAACTTGCCCCACTTTTGAAACGCGTAATGAAAAAATTAAATTTAATAATTAACTAATATCCTTGGCATTGGTACATTGGAAAAGATCCTTTTTTTAAAATAATGCTCTTATTTTGCATTTGGTTGTTATTAGTATTATTTAGGAACTTCATAAAACAAAGAAAAATCTTTCTTTAACTTATATGAGACCCAGTACCAAATTTGTCAATGTATCGTGAGAATCCACCTTATATAGAAACGAAATGAAGAGGATTTACCATACCGCTACAGCAGGGTTTCTTAACCTTTTAAGTAAGCCGCACCCCTTTGAATCAGGAAAAAGGTTTCCATACTCCACTGAAAAATATGTTCAGTTTTTCTAGTTTAGTATAGAAGAATACATTGTTTAGAAAATTATTATCAAGAATTTCATAATTTGTATTGTTAGGGGTTTCTCTTGCACCCCCAAAAACACCTTCTCGCACCCCAGGTAAAGGAACATTGCTCTTTAGTATTATAGTTATTTCTTTATTATGGAGTAATTTGGGCAATATGAGATTTTTTTACTCACTGAGCATACTTCTCGACAGTATAGAGTTAATGATAAAGCTGTGTATAGTTCACTTCCCTTTATACCTTTACTTATATCAATAACTTAACACTACCTTTATGTCAATAAAAAAATGCACTTCACAGAACAATCGATAAAGATTTAAAAGATAACGATTTATATTCGTTTATTTTTATTGATTATCAATAATATATGTTTCCAAACTAAATTACTAAATTGAGTACTATATTTTTTCCTGGATATATTAAAAAGAGGAATGGACAACCTCTATTTGAAGAATCTCAGCAGAAATAAATAATCCTTGAGGAATGCAAGCCATCACTATTACTTAAACGCAATTTATTACAAAATTACAATCAATAAAAATTATAACAGAAAATATTTTATTTTTCTTAAATTTTAATATCCATACATACACAAGTAGTTGCCTAGATTTGTTTTCTTAGGTAACAACAAATCGGTGCTGATTTGCTGATAAAAAGCTCAACTAAACATTTCAATCGGTAAATATACATTTAACGGTTTATAATATAAAGGTGTGTGTTTCATTTCTTTACTAAAAAGACAATGAGGAACAAATGCTGCAGGATCAACAATATGTTCACTATATCGATAAATGAAATTTTCATTCAACTACTATATTTAGCAATATATATAAGTACTACTTTTTATTTGCGCTGTATTTGAACAGCACGCGATCATATCAAACAATGCTTTATATCTAACTTTTTTTATTTCTTATTTACCGTCGCTTTGTAACTTCCAAGGTTTTTAGTGACTCTAGAGTTAAAAAAATTCGTTAATCGAGAAATATCGAGAATTTGCTCGATACGAGGATCGAAACCAACACCTACACGTTTTGGAGTGGCCACCAGTAACCTTAAATCTAACTTGTAAATACGTTGATGTTCTTTAATTTTTATAATAATTTTATCTTTCGTTGAAAGTCTAGGAAACGAGATGCTTATAAAATAGTAGTAAAATTGAATTTTCTGGCCTTTAACCTTGAGTATCTTACGACGTTGACCCGACGTTTTATGAATCTTTGAAGGGAAAGTTATTAAATGATAATATAAAGAATTTCGGTAGTTTTCAGCTTATTTTTTATTTTCGGTTTGTTTCTTTTTCATCTAATTTCACAGGGCTCATTGAATTTAAGTTTAAAAAAATTGGATACTATTTTCGCAATACTTACCTACTGTATTTTTGACTTGATGAGATTAAACACTACAGTTGGCTTTTTAAATAATAACTTTTCTAGTCATCCTAAATGAATAAAATATCCCAAAAAAATATTAAAGACGAAAACAAAAGATTTTAACGCTCTTAAAATGATTCAAAAATCTTTAAGATATTTTTTAATTGAGATTATGGTGCACTCTTCTCATACATATTTGAACTATAGAAATGAAATAATATAGTGGTTTCAATATAAGCTACATTGTAGTACAATTTTTGTTTCATAGATGCCTCTGTAGCATATATAAATTTAAATTATTGCGATGCTTCTCTTCCCTTTCATGACCTTTTCCAGTTGAAATTATCCCCACTGAATATTTGTTTCTCTGATTGTTGCTTCTGTTATACTCCATAACTACTCTACTTATACAATCAATTGTAAAGATACTACGATACTATTTGCATTTTGAATAAATTTTTGTTGTTTTACTACTTGTTTTGCTTTTATCCGTTCTATCTCTTACATTTCGAAGAGTTGGCAGATATATCTATTTAAATTGTCTGGTAAATCATCTGTTCGCTGTGTGGGTCAAGCGATTTAATAAATTAGCCCAACGGCAAAACGAGGCATTTCTCACATTTTTTAAATCAATTTGATGGTTTTAAAAAATTTCAAATATCTCATAACAGGTCACGCGGTATTTCGTTATAAACAATTATAAATTATTGGTATATTATTTTACTAAATATTGCATTCAATCGCTTATAATTATTGGCTAAATATAGTTTGGTGCATACTGCATTTTATGCAGAACTAGACAAATTAGATAATTGAAAATTTTTTGGCAAAAGTCCGGTTCTGGTCGCAAGAAATCTCAGCTGACGACGCGGCGAACGTCGAAGATAGCGACGACGACGTCACTATTATGCGCATGCGCCACTTTTTACTTATATAACATATGAAAATAGTCTACAGGGGTCAGTTGTATTTGTAGATACATAGGTGGAAATTCGTACTGTATGAAGGAAAATAGTGCTAGGGTTGAAGCGAAACTAAGCCAATATAAACGATTTCCTAGCACGCCCATGTTTCGAGCGCGTCGCATGGAGAACAAAGACGCCGTTATATTGACACTTACCTTATTAGACAAAGTGAGATAAAAAATTTTAAAATTTCCGAACGGTACAATTTAATAGTTGTAATGTACGCATTTATGGAAAGTCATTTATTAAAAACAATGAAAATTAAGTAAATTTAAAAAAAAATGCTAATGAAGCCAGTGATAAAAACGTTTTGTACAAATCAAAAAAAGACGTGCAAGACAAAGAAAACGACGTCAGCGACGAAGACGTCGCGAAGACGTTGGAGGTGGTGGAAGTCGTGTTCAAATATCAGACTGTGATTTTCGGTCACCGCCTCCACAGCTGTTGCGATCGTCTTCGCAACGGTCGACTCTAAATATTCGTGGTCGCTAATATCATTTTAAATTAGTTGAAAACATAATTTTCAGTGACCAAAATTTAAAATCACTTCCTTTTAAACCCGGATTAAGTTTATAACTTTCATTTAGCCATAACTAACATCGATGCAAACAATTTAAAAAATTCGCGCCAATATTTCAAAAATAAAAACAATGCCAAAAATCAGCAACAATTAACAAACAACAGTGATGACAATTTGTTGACAAATTTAAGTTAGATACACAAAAGTGAACCATTCCGGTTTTGTTTATTTCAGCATCACTCAAATATTTTCGTTGTGGAACGAGTGTGGTGCTTAAAAAATTTCGATGTAAAGCCACGATTATCCCTTTTAAAAACCTAAATTGAGTTCCGCGTATAATGACAGTGGTTGTAGGAATGCCGCCGTTGCGGCGTCGAAACTGCATTTTGACCATAGCATTTTTCATTTGTGTGCCATTCATTGTTATTGTGCTATTTTCTGTGCCAGGTAAGAATAAGGAAATAGACTTACATGTTTCAACTAGTCAAGACACGTGTCAATGCCAAGAATTAGCATGTTGAGATAGATCACGGTAGCGCTGGACGATGGGAAATTGTTTTCATGGCCAACAAGATTCAAATTATCAATTTGTAATCATCAATAACACGCTTTCTTAATATCAAATGCGTATTGACATTTGTTTTCTCGCGAATCTTTTAATCCTACCAATTTGGCGTACAAATTAACTGACTATCATACATTATGAACGAAATCCTCTACCAATAAGTCAAACAACTAAACTAGAGGAAGTCCTATCAGATAACAAGACCATAAAAATAAAAACATTATTTTTTTTGGTAAAAAAAAGTTAATAACTTTTTGGAAAAAAAAATAAGAAGAAAATAACAGTAACGGATTTGAATCTCCTGATGAATTAATTGTTTTACTTTTTCTCGGTGTTTAAATTTCGGCTCAAATCCTTTTTACAACAGTCAAATCTGGCAATGTTGCGTTTTCACCTTTGTTTTTAATTTAATTCGCCAATAAATCGGTGCATAATGAAAATTTGGCCACAAAAGAGAAAAGTATACCATATTAGTATAAAAATGGAATTAACAAAGAATTACAAAAAAAAAGTAGAAAATGCAACGTCGCCAGATTTGACTGCCCTAAAAGAGACTTCATTCTAAATTTTTTTAAGTCCTATTTCTATAAGGCGCCTACGGAACTTAGTTTTAAGGCGACGCTAAAGAACAGCAAAAAATAATTTCAGTTCTCTTTTATAGTCAGTGGAGTACTAAGTTTTATGTTAAACAAACCATTATCATCATCATACTTGTAAAATTCCAACCCTACGGGTCTGAATTTGAAATTTTCACTTGATAGTCTTTAAACCTTTCACTTTGGAAAACTGTAATTTTGTATTGATTAACCTAGATAAACATGTTTTTTTATTAAACTTAATTCGTTTACTTAGGGATTGAAAAAAAAAACTTAATTTAAAGCCATAAAAGTAAATCATTACTGCCCCTATTTAATTTGTTCTATAATGGCCATTTTCATTCTTCGTGGCCTGTTCTTCGCTATTGGCTACATTAGTAAAATGAAAATTGAGGACTCATTGTAATTATCTAGACCATTGCTTTATGAAATTTCGTTTTGTACTTATTCGACAATATTAAATAATTCATATTTAAGCATTTTTGACATTCACTGTAGAAAACGGTAAAATTGGGAATCAAAGTTCAGTTTTTTAGAGATTTTAATTTCAATTATTGCTAAATGATGAAAAAATCTTTATCTAAATGAATTCATCATCTCGGTCACATTTCAAAAAACCAAAAACTGGAGAAATGGCAATTTTTTCCTCAAAAAGTAACTTTGGCAGGGGAATTACGGTGCCTTACAGAAAACTTCTATTATACAATAATGAAGTAGAAGCCTAATGAAAATGTTCCTGTTAATGTCTGAATATCGATAAAGTATAGGTACACTATTAAAGGAATGTCAGTTTAATTTATATTCAGTATAACAAATTTTATAGGTAATATAAATTGTTCGTTTTGAGAAATCAATTGTGAGTAATAATCATTTTCTATCAACCTCAAATCATCTCTAAATTGAAAAAATTTTCGACGTTTCACATGAAGTGCAAATATATATGTAACTAAAAACTTTCACGAAGAGTGGTTTAATCATAAATTTCGCAAATTAAAGAGCAATTCAAATAGGTTTGATTATCTGAAATTAAGAACTAAAAAACAATGTGAAGAAAGCAATATCAATATAATAGGCAAGACAAATTTTTGCTGTATGTATGTCAATATGTACGTATATGTTTCGGCAAAGATAGAGAACAAAGAATATAATTTAAACACAAACCTGTGAGTAAAAGCCAAATATAATAATCATTGTCTCAAAGTTAACTTAACTGTTTGTTGTTATTTGTTTCAACGGCCTTTCAATTGACAATTTTTGTCATTCATTGTCAGCTGTAAATATTTCAAGGCTAGCTACTAGCATATATTAATGAATAATATATTTTAATAGTAAGATTATATCTTATTTAGTCAAATCAAAATGTTTGTATCTTGCTATTTTAATTCACAATTAAGTATTATTTGGGTCGTATTATAAAATTAAATTAGATTTGATTCATGGCTCATTACAAATCAGTTACGGAGCGATCCAATTCTTCTTTATAACCGCCGAGGAAGATTGCTTGGAAATCAAAATACGTATCTTAGCAAATACGTCACTAATACAGTTGTTTGAACTTTCTGTTCAAATTTATGTTTATAGTTTACTTTTGTAAGTTATACTACATAAATAAGACCACAATATATTTTATCTATTGTATAAACAGTATAAAATTATATATTTTAGTTTTTTACTTTAATTCATTTAAGAAAAGCATTACTATTTCAATTATAAAAATACACTCATTCCCTTTGTATTTAAACTAATGGTTGTTGAGATGATAATGAAAATATCGTACTTTTGAAGTAGATATAGGTATTATTTTTAATTAAGTAGAAAAAAAATTAAATTATTTATATATTTTACGGGAAACAATAACGAAGTGAAATTATTGTAGAAATATTTTATATTATGGAGTACAAGTCGTGGATATTATAATGTTTAAGCATTAAGCTTCAACCCATAACAGTTTCTTTATTTTTCTTTAGAACGCAGGAACACATTAGAGGTTTAAAAACATATAACAGAGTATCATATATCACAGTGGTCAGGGAAATCTGGAAAATTAGAAAATTTCATTGGTTTTGAGAAAAGTCAGGGACCGCGAATTTTTAATTTCTTAAAAATTTAATAAATTTTTAAATTGGAAAAGATTTTAAATTAATATTAATAATAAACAAAGAATCTGTGCAGCAAATAATAAGTTCCATAGAATATAGAGGAAAACACGTAACGTTGTTTTGAATCTATAACCGGCTCCTTTATTTATTTTTTTAGAACCCTGGAACACATTAGAGGTTTAAAAACATATAACAGAGTATCATATATCACAGTGGTCAGGAAAATCTGGAAAATCAGATAATTTCATTGGTTTTGAGAAAAGTCAGGGGCCGCGAATTTTAGTCTCTTAAAAATTGGAAAAGATGTTGAATAAATAAAAGTAACCGAAGAATCTGTGCAACAAAAAATAAGTTCAATGGATTATAGAGGAAAACCCATAACGTTGTTTTGATTGTATTGCATAATCCTTTTGATAAAATTGGTCCCAACCTATAGGCAATAATTTTTTATGAATAAGAATGGGACCAAAAACAAATTTCGGTCTAAAAAGTCAGAAAATTTGTGTGAAAAAGAAAAGTGACAAGCTATGTAATAAAAAGTTTACTTTTCGATTGCTACAATACATTCTTATAAAATTAATTGAAATAATTGCACGATACGAAATGAGAACAACAAAGCAGATATTATATTTTTTTAGGTGTCTGAGCTCTTGAAAGTATGCTTTCTCGAATATCAAAGCGACAAAAGAAGGACGATAAAGGAAAACACAAGGGAGAAATATATACGTTCGTTTCAAGATTTGATTTGAATCCTGGGTGCATTTACCTTTTTATCATAAGGGAAGCCGAACATTTTAATTCGATTATGTGCTTGGTAATATGATGTTATGAAAAACTAGACTAAACATGCGAAAGCTTTTATTGCAATTTCCTACATCCACATAACAAATTACTGCTCTTTTTTCATTTATAATAAGTAAATCAACCATGATGAAAAAGTTATACAGAATAATGGTGATCGAAATGAATATTAATAATCCATTAGAATTTTTTTTCAAATCTGTTATGTAGATGAAGTTTTTTACATTTTAACATTTTTTATGCTCGGTTAGTTCATTAGTCGATAGGTTTATGGGGCCGAGAATATAGCGATATTTGCCTAGGAGAAAATAGAAATTATGTAACGAGCATGGGGTATTTTATTGATAACAAAGGATCAGAGGTTTACAGCTGATCACTATGGATGCTATCGAATAGCCGTTCTCATGTGTTTTGCGGCTTTTTGATATATGCTTCCTATTTATTACGTAAAAATATACAATTGGCTTAAAAATTCGATCTGTTAATAAAATTAAATACCAGTTAAAGTATTATCGATTGTTTTGTGAAGATATTTTTAATGGTAAATTACAAAAGTTGACACAACCATTACAGTATTGCTTTTGTTCTTAATTAGAAACTTATTATCGCTTAAGAATTAACAAATATTTATATATTTATTTATAAATTAGCACAAAAGTAAGATAAACGAATTTTAGACGCTTGCACATAAATAATAAGAAAATAATCTTTATTGCTTTTGTTATATAATATTCATGTCTCTTGTATAGTATCGAAAAATATATAGAATCATTTTATTTTAATGTTCTCTTCTCTAACACTCAAATTTAACATTTGAATTGTGTGTTTTGGCCTTTAAATTGTATGCTACGTTAGTTCATAACGAAAAATGATTGAAATAGGCATTTAAAACTAATGACAATTTTCCACGGCCAAGTGTTGCATTTAAAGCAATCAAATATCATATAACAGTATAGCCGAGGCAAGAGTAATATTTGAATCGAAACAATGGTGCATATTTGTAAATATTTTCAATTGAAATTTTTACGAACACTTATTGAAAAAATCAATGGTTTGTTATTATCAATGATGATTGCATCGCAAAACGATATAACCATTGATTTCCTTTTTTTGAAGAACAATGACCTTTGGACTTATTTTAATACTCCTTAAAAATGTCAATAATGTATTGATTCATTTATATAATTTACATATGGAAATATTTTATTTATGTTAAATAATATGATAAATTTTATCCAACTATTTCATAGAGTTGAAATACATGGTCAATTTCGGTTCTAATTTTTGGTGGGAATTACGATAGCATTACGAAAACCATAAGTAATTGATGTTAAATAAAGTGAGTAAATAATAGAAAAAAAAACATTCGATTGTCTACTTTTTGATATATTTTCGTTCACACGCAATGCCGATGCAAGAGAGTAAATAAATAATGCATCAAATGAAGGGATACAACACAACTAATGGCTCCTATACTTGTGAGGTACATCGGACTGTTTAAATTAAATATAGGTACCGGAATTTCTATGACCAAATAATGATTTTTCGATATTCCCAAAAAAAAGAAAAGAAATGAGAAACATGCAATTGGAACGGAGTGGAACTCATCTAAAGAAAACCGACAAATTTTCGTACCTTTCCAAAATATAAACCCACTGAATACAAATAAATTGAAATGTTAACAACAAATGTATTAGTTTTATGCTAATGAAAAGATTGCTAATTTTTCTATTTGTTACCATTTTTCTGAAAAGACTTATTATGATTTACTAGGAAAATTTAAATTTTCTTTTTCCTATAGAGAAAAAATAATTTCATTGTATATTCTTAATAATCTTTTTAATTTTTTAATTTAAGTCTTTAGATTTTACTGGCGATAAAAAGCTGTTTTCAAAAATATTGCAAATCTCTGAACCAATATCCAAATGTTAATGATTATAACACTTTGTGGAAAATTCTGCTTTTTTCTCTGTTCAAGAAATGTCTCAAATGAATCCTTTGTTTATATAATAATAGGCGTTAAACTGAATTATAGTTTAACATTGGTGAAAAAGATTTAAGTCAGGGGTGTCCAACCATTTTGACCTTTTGAACCATGTAAAATTTTGCCAAAAAAATATTATTACCATTATTTTGTAACCGTGATTACAACTGACAAAATCTGGGTAGTAAAAAAACACCATAATAATTAATTATCTCAATTTTTACTAACAAAAAAAATATAAAATTGCGTAATTAAATGATTTTTCTTTATTAAAAAATATAAATTAACTTTACTTTGGGTCAAAGGGGGAAAGTATGTTGGGCCACATGAGGCCCGCGGGCCGCATGTTGGATACTCCTGGTTTAAGTATTACTCATCGTACAAACTACACATTTTTGCCCTTTCATCCGAACACCGAGCAATTAACCTGTGTGCAATAGGGTAAAACAGATTTTCAGTTTTCCTCAGCAATTCGATAATTTTGTTTAGGTGTAAAATGGCGCCGATTTAAATTTACACTATTAAACAATTAGGTGCCATTGAAGGAATTTACAAACTTATTTTTAACATTGATAAGTATTTTATTTACTTCCGAGTCACAATAACGAAGAACGTACATCCAAGAAACCTACTTCAACAACAACTTCAAATTTTACAAAACACCTTTATGACGAAAATCATCAATGCTTAAATTTCGAAACAAATTTTAAGCTACTACATATCTGCAAGAAAGGATCACATATGAACACCCTAGAAGATTATGAAATATACAAAGCACACAAACTAAATTCAAATAACATCCTTAACGACAAACTATATAAAACAAATAACCTATATGAAATTTGTTTACAATTGACAAAATAATTATTACCTTATGATGGCAGTCAAAAACGCGTCGTAATAAAGAAGAAATTGAGTTTCATAAGGCATAGAATATTATCCAGTAATTACAAACTTATTTTTATTAGGGATTAATTGTTCTAGGTAAATGGTTTGACGGAAAATTATAAAAAAGTCTTTACCGTTTGGAACCCTTGCATTTACATTCCATGATCACAATGCTCTATTTATAACTTACTATTTACGTTTGAATTTTAACGTTATAATATCGTAATTTTTCAAATGTAAATGGTAAGTTATTAATAAAACATTGCAATAATCAAAATATTGAAAGTTTAGTCCTGGATTATGATGTTACTATAACAATTTTTATTACATTTTTTCCATGGATTGATCGCATAGTATTAACTACGATTCTGAATGATATAATCCCTATTACAGAAAACTACACATTGCGATTAATGAAAACATAAATTGTTATTGTAAAAGAATAAAATTGAAATTATTTAATGGAAGAATATATCAGGATGTGATAGACCCGATAAAATTAGCAATGTTTTACTTCATTTATTTCAATTGCAACGTTTCGTTGATGTTATTCTATCTTGATATATCCTTCACATTATACATCGATTTAGACCTGAAAGAATGGAAATCAATTGAAATTATTGATAAATAAAAATTATTGAAAGAATTAAAGGTAGCTAATAAAAATGTGATTTTTTTATATTACTATGTTACTCAAATATATGATAAAGATATTCAATCAATTTGGATTTGCGTTTGTATTTTTAGATATTAATCTGAGGATAAAAATAATTGACTAATGCCCTTTATGCCTTATTTAATTATTACTTTCATGACAAATCCTATATAATGACATTTGTGACACATTCTGTTTCTTGTAATTATTAACAATAATTATATTATCGTAATATTTCTTTGTCAAAACTATCATTAATCGAAACAAGTCGAATCCATTTCGAACTTTCACATCAATATGATACATTTACGTTTATGGGAACATAATAGTATGCCAATAAATAATACTTGTATATTACTACAATTCGTTTTCATCGATTTTTATCGCTCATTCATTTTTCCTTGAAATCGTCGGAAGAAATGTAGTTTTATTTTTTTTAATAATTCATTATGTTAATTTAAAGATGTATGTTGAAAGTATGTTATTTTTGTAATCAAAAATAAAAGGCATAAAATATTAATAACAAAGTAGTGATTCTTTATTGAAGACAAAGTTTTTGATATTATATCATCAAAAATTTATGGAATCGATACACGTATTCGAAGTTTTAGAAATGCAACTATTTTGGGGTAATTAGCAGTGACGATCAAGTTTCTCTAGGTTCTGATGTTGATGAAAGGCCGCGCTATAGTAATAGGAGTAGGTTAAGGGTTGGGATGCAGATAAAGACTAAAGTGGGTTGCTGTGCATGCATTTAACTATGTACTTAATATGGAAACTTCCTCACAACAGGTGGAAGTTTCGTATTCATATTCATCGTGCACATTAGAGATAATATGTACAATGTACATGCATTCGAAATTACTGAAGTACAAAAAGGAAAAAAAGAGCAAAATTATAGGCGTTTTGAATAAAATTTAAGGCATAGTTTTGAGAAGATCTGATCAATATATTTATAATAAAAAAAAAGAAGTAATTCAACCGGTTTTTTCTGTTTCGAAAGAATATCCGTTAGTCGAAAGGCTGCAATGCGATATTTAAATATTTGCTGCCATAACCATCTTAATCTTCTACATTCCGAGGTTACACACACGCATTTAGTGCTATGCCGGTGTAAAAATTATGATGACACATTAGTTTGTCTACGTATTGAATATACCAGTCGTGTCTCGAACGGCAAATTTAGATATGGTCGTAAATAATCATTAACATCTCAAGTAAAACTAATGGTTTTATTCAAAAAAAGATTCTCCTCTTTCTCTATTCCAAATTATAATCAATGCAGATAATTATTTTCGAGTCAACAATTATTATATTTATTACAAGAAGAAATAATATTAGATTTATGTAGCCGGAGCAATGGCATATAAAAAAATATTTTTTTTGCGCATTTTGCGATTGTTTTATAGTCACAGTAATTTTCGCATATATTCTCTGCACTACAATTTATTCATTGCACTTTTTTATATGCCTTCGTACCATTAAAATCTTATATTCTAACCTCTCGGTTATCGTTAATGTTTCCATAAGATGATGATCAAATGACCATCTGCTGTTTTATCATTTTTGTGTCCAGTCACTTGGTCGAGTCCAAGCGACCACAATTGGAAGGATAGGTGAAGAGAAGTGCAAAAGAGGAGGCGATTTTGCAATAAATTTAACGCGAATGAAAAAAAAATATCTAGAAAGACCTGAAATCTTTGCAGAAAATAAAGAACAGATACGCGAAAACAAGACGGAAAAAAGAGAGAAAAAGATGTGAATGTTTATGATTTCCGGGATCAGGTTTAGTAAATGTGCAGGTATACAGGATGAATGCATTACCTATTTTATGTAAACGTTAGAATATCACATCTGGAATATGTTGCAGTCACAGTTTTTTGTGAAATTGGATTATTTATAAAGCGAAGAAAATAACAAGCATTGAGGAAATAATTAATTTATATTAGTTAGCATGTTAACATCGAACCTAAAAGAGTGTGATATCAAAAACTATGAAAATCTTCATGAGAAGTAAAGTTTGTTTTAATATTACTAGCTGATACTAATTGCTTTTTATATTTCTATTAAAATAATTTCAAATAAAAAAAAAATCCATAATCATTAGAATTTATTGTTTAATTTTTTTCACTTCAACTTAATTGAAAGTTGAAATAAATTAATTGTTTTAACCTTTATTAGCCATTGGCATAAACATCAAAAAATCATTACAATTATGCATAATGAGTAGAAAAAGATTTTACGAATTGAATACTTTTAATGACTGTTCCGATTTCTTTGCATTGTATAAATGTTAATTGTATGAGAGATATTTCCAGACTTCTGGGAGCTATGATTTTTAATTATTTTGCTAATTTTCGTCAATATTACAATGAAGTTTTTCAATATAGTCTCCATTTATCTGAATATATTTATCGCAACGATAAAATAACTTTTTTAAGCAGTCCTCAAAGAACTGTTTTGGTATCTCCTCAATCCACCTATTTATGGTACGTTTTACGTCAATTAACTTTCAAACCTCAAATCTCGTAAGGGCTTTTTTCAAATCTAGGAACAGATAATTATCACTAGGTATAAAATACGGGGAATAAAGTAGGTGCGAAAGTATGTAAGTTGTTCAAAACATCATACATTACGGTATTGTATTACTCTGTTGCCTTAACGGACGCTTATGCAACTTTCCAGACCATTTTTTAACAAGTCCGGATAATAAATTTGGATAATATTCTCAATTGTAATACCTTTCACCAGATAATCCATAAAAATAATCCCTTCGTAATCACAGAATGAAATACATTACCTTTTCAACTAACGGAACTGCAAGTGCCTTAAGTGCAGGCACTTTTTCTGATTTGCGCCTTTCTTTGAATTGACTTTTGTTCTCAGGATTAAAATAAGGAATCCACGTTTTGTCTGTGGTGGTTATTATTCGTTGCCAAAATTCATGACCCTAATGGACTAATAGCTCTTGAAGTTGACGAAAAGTATCAGACCTATTGAATTTCTGCTCTGGTCTCAACAGCCTTGGCACCTAGCGAACCGAAACTTTGTTAACGCTCAAACAATCATGTAGGATTTCATTAACTTGTCGTGTACCTATCCATAGGTTAAATACCTGCTTAAATCATGACTTGTCTGGTACCAAAAACATTGCCCATAAATTCTGCGTAATTTAATCATAGTACAATTCCAGATCTTTGAAAACATCTCTCGTACAATAAAAAATCCTAAAAAATACTTCGAAGAAGTAAAAAAAAAATCTGGGTTTTATATTCTGGAAGTTATTTACTTTGAGGAATTGACAACACCAATAAGTATTCACAAAACGATATACTAGAATTTGGCCAAGTTTAGTTATTTTGCGTGTTAAATATTAATAAGAATGTGAATTATTAACAATGTATAATTGCAAGAGTTATCCTGAGAGAAAAAAATGTACAAAACTGTATGCGTTTTTCGGTAAAGAAGAGATATACACTTTCGAATGTATGCAGTTCTATACATTATTCTCTTTCTAGACATTTGCACGCTTTCAATAAAGTGAAAAATTTATTGAATTTTTACATTTTCTGCACTAAATATTGATTTTTATAAAGCAAAAGTTTGTCGTTTGTTGGTTGCAATCCAAAGTAAAACAAAAAATATCTAGAGGTTTTTACATATTTGAGTGTTAATAAAATTTGCCTCTAGAAACTGTTCTTAAGGGGGTTCTCCCGTATGATAGATTAAAAGAATCGTTTTTTTTTGCATGAATTGCGTCAACATATCTAGAATTTGATGGCAAATTGATTTTTTTAAAATTTGATTTCGTTATAAAGATACAATCTTTACAAAGATATTGATGTCGTTGTAATTTTAACCGTATTTGAAACTTTAAACGCGTTTTTCAAACTTTCCTCCATCATATCTCAAAAACAGTATATCGATTGACTTTTAATATATAGGATAGATTCAGCACATGTAGACGCATATAATAAATTAAAACATCGAGAAATTCCGAATATTTCTTATTTTTAAAACCGAAACATAATAACATAGAAATGAAAAATGGAAACTTTTTCTTCAGAAATCTGGCAAAAATCGAGTTGTCCAAATCTTCAATTGATTCTAACTTATTCTATGCTTTTAAGCTTAAAAAACACCGTTTTTTTATTTCACAAAAGCCAATCAGCCGAAATCGTGAAGGAAGTGAAACTTCATTTTTTCAAGACGACAGTCTTCGGAGCGCTAAAGCTAACATTCTAATAGAGATTTTTGGCTAAACGTTTACATATACTTATACGCTTAAAATAAATATAAACACATAATCTAAAGTTCGAAGCTCTTACGTTTTATTGGTTTACAAAAAAAAAAAATACTTAAAAAACAGGTCCTCACACGAGAGAACCTCCATAATAAAGTTTGAACTCAAATTTTTATAAGAATATTGTTGTTTCTTTGCTAAGGATGTCGCATGTTTCTCGAATGCTCTTCTGAATAGGTTTCATTTTAAAGCCACAAAAATGTGTATTCTTGAAGTTAGGAATGGAAATGTACCTGGGTATTATACGAAGGATACCGCGTTATTTCTTAAGTGTTTTGGGCCTTTGTTTTCTCTGAACTGATATCCATTATAGGTGAACCACCCAATCATCAGTGATTGCCTAAGCAAAACTTCTTCACCTTCCAAGGATTCTTCTGAGGTCATTCACGTTTATAAATCTTAAGATTGGTTAGAGCCTCAAAACTTTATAGGAAATGAAGTACAAAAACGATCACGTCTGCATAGGTACTATATTTTTTTAGCTGCTATTTAAATATTCACGGTTGCTTTATTAAAATTCCTGATATGTGTACCTTTTGTAATACTGTCGTTAAAAAGTTTACGATAAACTACAATCGCAAAAGTTTCAGAACTAGGCCTTTATCTTTCTATGTAAAACGTATAGAAAAATCAATATTGTTCTATTTTTTTTTGATTTTTCTGAGGAACATTTTTATTTGTTTATAGTATTATTATTAAATTGTGATAATTATAAAAGCAGCTAAGAATAATTGTATTTTTATTAATTAGTTGAATCAGTAAGCTGAAAAATGCCGAGAATTACAAACGAATTATTACACAAAAATTTATATGTACAATAAGCAAATTTTTGAGGTTTTTCTATCATTTCCTGTACTCAAAACTTTTTATGGTATTATTTCTCCTCATAATCTCGACCTACTTATTTTTGCATTATTAACCTTCTAATTATATAATAAATACATTAATGAAACAATTAATATATTTTTAAATCCTAATGAGCTCTCGTTTCTTATCGAACAACCGTAAATTTAACGTTAGAATAATTTCTTTCCTATCTTTCTTACTCTTAAGATCCCATGGTCTTAAACAACAATAATTTAATTTTGTAAGGAAAAAATCAAAGATGATGAAAAAATCTGCACGCATTTTCCGTTATTTTCTCATTTTACACACGGTTATAATTTAATTCTTAAATTAGATACCGTCTGAATATGGAATAAATGCAAGAAGTTATTTACATAATGGGAATTATTGTATATATCATGAAAATATGGCCTTTCACAAAACCTACATGTTATTTACCCGAGATTTCATCGAAAACTTTGTCACCTCGAGTGTTTTAACAGGAATATAACAAACTTTTCGTTCCGACTACTACATAATATATAGTATATACGTTTCACCATCGTTTAATTCAACTGGATGTATAATGACAAATGCAAACCTCTTGATTTCCCCAATCTAAACCCTTACTCATTCCGTATTTCAATGAATATTTAATTAATGCAAAGTTTAAATTACAAGTATAAATTTTCTGGAATTTAACGATTTATAATATAAAGGAAAGGTCTCGAATTAGTTCACTAACTCTTATTTTTTAAAAAATAAAGATAAATGAAGTCTATTTCTGTCTTCATTAAATTTTATACCAAACTTATGTGGACTTATGTTATTGCCATAATTTACCACCAAATATAATTATTATTAATGTATCATTGAACATATTATAACATACAATCATAGTGTTAATAATTTAATTAAGAAATTAGTCACCTAATAAATATTACTGAGATAAAGTTATAGTATTACTGTGGATATAATTTCCAAAGGTAAATCGCTCTAGTAATCTATTTTTGATTTTAAGTGAAAGTAAATCGTATGATAGAATATTGAATTGGTAACATGCATAGTAATTAATCTTTTAATTCTTTTTTTTTTGTTGATTAAAATTATGTTTAAATACTTTTAAATTTAATATAAATTTTGATAAAGCTTAGTAGTTCATGTTTACAAGATATCACGAAACGGAAACTTAATATTTAGAGATAAAAGTTTTACAGCTGAATTCAAATTCGATCCAAATGTAACATCCAAACGACATGAAAATATTAAAAAGATGAAGGAAAGTTTGAAAGTATTTCGTGTAACATTTGTTTGCAACTTCAAAACCATTTTTGTATATAATTTATATAAAAACTGGAGTTGTTATTTAAAAAAAAATAATGTATAATTATTCTTTTGACTTAACTTTGATAAAAAAAAGTTAATTTAAAATTTACATGCCAAAACTGACTAACTGACAGTTCTTTAAATTTATTTTTTCCATTTGTTACTGTGACGGTTTTCAGTAATGTTCTCATCATATTTTAGAAATTTTTATATTTATGGTGCTTGTTTGCTGGTAAAAAGTAGAGTTGATTATTTTTCATACAAAAACTCTATAAGTTTCTACTTTAGTTAACAACCGAAGGGTTAAAATTTAAAACTGTTATAGTTTCGAGAAAAGGTTGCTGACTTTTTCATTCCGTTGATTCTCTTCCAATTTATGGTAGCAATTACCTTTGGTAACTCATTCCCTTGCATTTACATTGCGTATATTTTAATTATATTACATAATTTATGAACATAATTTATTAATTCATGAAATTTTTGCATCCCAGTAACACTATTAGTGGTCCTTATAAAACTTATACCAATATAATAGAGAGATATACCACAAAAAAAAACAAATTTAATGGGTCCTGAAGGATCCCTTGTGAGGCATTTCAAATACCTCAAATGTCTTGTTAATGAAAATAAGGAGCAAGAGATACGCAGCCGCATTGAGCAAGCCAGAGGAATCATTACAAAGATGAGAAAAATCTTTGTGGATTAAACTTTATCTCTAGAACCGCGGTTAAAAATTATCAAGTGGTAGTTCCCTATTGTCTTGAAATGGAAGAAATGGAAGGATGGACTCTTACCCAGAGATTGAAAGCCAAAAAATTGCATTTGAATCCTTCTTTATTTGTAAACTAAGTTTTGATTTTTTAAAAATCTAAATATAAGTGTATTTTTCTAAATGGGCGCATAAATTAAACAAAACCATTTAAAACTCACCGAACTCAAGAGATTGACTAATCGATCAACTAGGGATCGATTGAACCCAAATTATGAACCACTGATTTAAAAGATCAATTGGAGGTCGAAGAAAAACAGATTTAAATATATAAATAATATATTTCCGTATTGGTATGTTTTTTGATAAATATTTTTTTTTTATTTCAAAGTTAAGTCGGGATGTAGTAGAGCAAATTCATCAATGTTTTCAATGTGTATAGTGTTATCAATCTTTTATTTTTTTTTTTAATTTGCAACGTTTCGTCAGTGTTTTTCCGACTTCATCAGGCAACTTTAAAATATTCATTGAAAACATATAGTCAATGAATATTTTAAGGTTGCCTGATGAAGTCGGAAAAACACTGACGAAACGTTACAAATTAAAGTAAATAAAAGAAAACATTAATAAATTTGGTCAGTTACATCCTGACTTATTTTTTTATTATATATTGATTTAGACCTGAAACAATAGAGATTAATACTTTTGATATTACTATTACTAAATAGTGTACTTGAATAAATTTTTTAAATCAAAAAATAATTTTTCAAACCATGATAGTTTTATGGTAATTAACTAATATTTTCTATAATGGGGGTCGATGAGGGCTTAAAAATTTTGTAGGGGTCGATAATTAAAATAGTTGGGTGACCCATGACTTAAGTAATCATACGCCTTCAGATATTGTTTAATGCAAATATTAAAGAATATTATTAACACAGACGAAATTACGGGCAAAATATTTATAGTTTGCTGCTTTTATAATTTTGAAACAAAACACTTTTTTATATATTAACTATATTCAATAATTGTGGGTATCAAATTTTGATTACTTTCTGTTTGTGTAAATATTATGTGAAAATATTATTTCAAAGGAAATATTAATGAGTTTATTCTAAACATGTTAAATGTTTCACAATAACAATTAGGTATAAGATATTACCGAAAACGTTAGACAATTTGTTTGTCTGGTAATCATTATTGTAATTTAAATGAAAATTATTAAACATTAATTTCAATACCTTTAAAAACAAGAACGAAAGTCAATATTATGTTAACTATTTATAAAATAAGTCTCTTGCTTGAAAATTTTGTTTTACCTGAAAGATAATTTCAATCTTTTAGATACACATTTTTTTTTTTTAATTTTAATTTTAAGTCTTTGATGCAAAGATTCCCAATTTTGTTATGCTATGTTTCATCTAAGTTTCCCTAATTTTCCTCAAATCCCTTGCTTTAACATAAAATTTTAAGTAGTTGCTATACAGTTAAATTAAATTCTAGGAAAACTTTTCAAAATTGTTCTTATATAGCGTATGAGCTCTCATTGGGAAAGATTGCCTTGAAATGGAGACATTAACTTTTTGAACTAGATACTATTTATTTAAAATGAATTTATTTGTACAACTTTTTTTTGTGGAATACACATCACTTAGGTTCTATTTTTCAAAGTACCTTCGGTTAAATTACATATAAAAAATTTTGTTCGAAATTATAAAATCCAATGGAATTGTGCTAGTAATATTGCCCATTTTGTATTATATTATATTGGACTCAAATCCTTTTTAGTGACATCAACATCTGGCAAACGTCGCTGTTTTTACTTTGCTTTGAAATTATTTTGCGAATAATTCGAGCCATAGTGAATATTTAACCGCAGTAGTGCAAATTATAAGATATTAGAATTTGAATTAAGAAAAAATCGCAATTTAAATTAAAAACAAAGTACAAAAAGGCAACGTTCCAAAATATTGACGTCATGAAAATGGACTTGAACCTTATGTTATACCTCAATCAATTCATAAGTAATTATAGAAATTATTGTTTTTGAGTCTTATTTTTGGTCTAATTTTGTTTGTTTTTTTGAACTATAAGATTCAGCATTAAAAGGATTTATAAAGAAGTATAATAATAATTTTTATCTTTTACAATTCAACCTCGTAATAATAGAATATGTCACATTCGTCATTTGACCACGGTCAGATGCAGATCTGTTCAGTGATTGTGAATAACAAAATTTACAAAACAAAAATTACAAGTGTGGACCAGAACGAGCCAGACACATCGATTCACTCCCAAGCCGGTGAGTGAATTTATTCATTATCTAAAATAATAAACAACACCCGACAGAAAAATAATTTTTTCCCAAAATGACTTCAACTAAAAATATTACCAACAACATTACTTACGCCCAAATGACGACAAGGGCAAACAACACAGCCCCAAATTTTCCTTCCAAGGAACAAGCGATTGTTTTTGAAAGTACGCCTGGAGCAAAAATATCCGACTATATTAAATGCGTTGGATCCCAAATTGGACCAAAAAATATCCTGTTCGCATCTCGTCTCTCAAATAACAGAATTTGTATATATCTAAACTCGACAGAGACAGTTGACCAATATATAAACAAATTTAAAAAAATAACAATTAATGACATCACATTAACATGTAGACGACTAATTACACCATCCACCAAATTAATAATCTCGAATGTGTGCCCTTCTATTCCCCATCACATAGTCACAGCGGCATTGTCCCAAGTTGGATTTGAAGTCATCTCGAACATGCAATTCGTCCGAGTAGGAATGTTGGAAGAGCAATATAAGCACATTTATAGCTTCCGACGAATTGTATTCGTCAAATCTTACGATCCCAAAATTCAACCAGACTCAATAGTTATTAAACACGATAACGAGGACTATCGAATCTATATAGGAGAGGGCATAAAAAAATGCTCTAGATGCAACATGCTCCACCAAAGATCAGACAACTGCGACAAACAGACCCCAATCGATACAAATAAGACTGAAGAAAAAGGTGCAACAGAAGAGGAAAACAGAAAAAGACCAAGGACCTCCAGTACAAGCTCCCAGGAAATAGCTAGATCAGGAGGCGAGGATATAACCATCGAGGAAAAAAGGACTAGCACCGAAAAAACCAGAGACAACGATCCAATGTCAGGTGGGACGGATAGTGATCGGGAGGATGGATCAACTCAGGATGAGGGTCCGATCCCTGCGAAAACGAAAAAAAAAACAAAGAAAGTAAAAAAAATCGAAAGTGAAAACGAAAGTAATAACGAGATAACCTGGTCAAACTTGGAAAAAGAATTTGACACAACCGTCCCGAGTAATAATTTCCCAGTAAGTGTGAAGCAATTGCGAGGCATACTTGATTTGGTTCAGGGAAGACAACAAATCGACGAAATAATTAAAGAACACACAAGCGATATAACCGGACTAATAGAAATGTGTACAGTTCTGTACAATAAAATGAACCGAAGTCAAAAAAACCGATTGACTCGGTTAATAAAAAGACTTCAAGAACTAAAACCTACCTTATAAAGTTCACATAATGGGTAGGTTTATATTGCAATGGAACTTGAATGGATTCTACAACAAGTATGAGTACCTAAAGCTATTAATAAACGAGGAAAACCCGCTTTGCATCTGCTTACAAGAGACGAACTTCTTTGGGAATCATTGTGGAAACATAAATGGATATTTATCCTTCCACAAAAACCGGGAGCAAGCGCTAAGAGCCAGTGGAGGAGTGGCCACCTATATCAAACGCAGCGCGTTTCCAGAAGAAATTTCAATCAATACCCATATTGAAGCAGTTGCTGTAAAAATCAAGTACCCTTTTAGAGCCACAATCTGCAATATATACCTACCAAACAGCCGACCACTAGAACAAAAATCACTTGAAAACTTATTAGAACAATTGCCATCACCAGTTATCCTTCTAGGCGATTTCAACGCCCACCACCACTATTGGGGCTCAAAAAAGGATGACCCGCGGGGCACGCTTATAGCCAATTGGATAGAAAATAGTGACGAAATGATATTACTAAATGACGAACAACCAACACATTTCAATGTCGCAACAGGCACAGGAAGTAATATAGATCTATCCTTCGCTGATAAATCGTTGGCCATCAAAATGGAATGGACAACCTCGAAGGATTTGAATGACAGCGACCATTTTCCTATCTACATTGGAATAGAGAACATAGAGAGCCCAAATGATAATGTGCTTAAGATCCCAAGGAAATGGAAATTTGAGCAAGCAAATTGGAGCCTATTCCAACAGAAGATTGACCAAGAAATTCCCACACTTACAGACCTGTCCCACCTCCAAAGTACCTACAAAGATGATCTTGGCCGCCTTACAAACTTAGCCCAACCACAAGATACACATATAAGCGAAATTGTTAAATCCTTCACAGAGGTAATATTAAATGCAGCCAAAGAAACAATCCCAAGAACTAGAGAAACCCATAGGAAAAAATCGGTACCATGGTGGAACCCAGAGTGCCAAAAAGCCATCAAAGAAGCTAAAGCCGCCTTTAGGAAATTTAGAAGGAATACCAACTTGGAAATGGAAGGTGTACTGAAAATTGAATATAAAAAACGACGAGCAAAGGCAAGGAGAACCGTTAAAGAAAGCAGAATAAAGTCGTGGGAAAACTACATCTCAACAATTAATTGCCACACAAATACAACAGAGATGTGGAGGAAAATTAAACAACTAAGAGGTACAAGATGTAATTTCCAGGAAATAAATCTAATGGACAGCGATGGAAACTACACCAGCGACCCAAAGCAAACAGCAAAAATTTTGGCAGATTCCTTTTCATACAACTCCAGTTCTGAAAACTATATTCCTAGCTTCCGGCAAACTAAAGAAAGAATCGAAGCAGAAGCAAATACTAACGACATAACTGACAACTCAAATCCAATAAACAAAAAAATAACCTTGGACGAATTAACCTTCGCCCTATACAAGGCAGGTAACACAGCGCCTGGACCTGATGGGCTGCCTAATGCAATCCTAAAACAATTACCAAACAGTGGGGTAAAATATATTCTCGACCTCTTCAATCACATATGGGAATTTCAAGTGTTCCCAGACGAATGGAGAATAGCCATAACAATCCCAATAGCAAAACCCGGGAAGGACCCAAATTCACCTAAGAATTACCGGCCAATATCATTAACAAGCACTCTGTGCAAATTAATGGAAAAAATCATATCCAAAAGGCTACAGTGGTTCTTAGAAACACAAAAATATATTTCACCAAATCAGTTTGGATTTAGAAATAACCGGTCAACAATAGACCAGCTAGTGTGTATAGACACCGAAATTAGTAATGCCTTTAGAAACAAATACCATACTATCATGGTCGCCCTTGACATCGAAAAGGCATACGAGATGGTATGGATAAGCAGAATCCTAAAAACACTAAATGATATAAATATTAAGGGCAACACATTGGCCTTCATTCAAAACTTCCTCAAAGAAAGGAAAATCCAAGTCAAAGTAGGAAATTCACTATCTCCACTTACGACTCAAGAAAATGGACTACCTCAAGGATCGGTATTGAGCGTCACACTTTTCTTAATAGCTATCAACGAGGTAATCAGTTGTGTGGAGAAGCCCAGCAAAGCATTCCTATTTGCCGACGACCTGACCATATTAAGAAAAGGCGCAGATGTGCAAACAACGACAGCACTAATACAGAACGACTTGGACAAAATATCCTCATGGACGCTGAAATCTGGATTCAAAATATCTAAGGACAAAACTGAAGCTATCATCTTCTCACCCAGGCGACCCAAAAATAACATAAAACTAATGTTAGAGGGAAAACAAATTAAAATGGTGTCAACAATTAAAATATTAGGAGTGACCTTGGACCAAGGAATGACCTGGAAAAATCATATTATGGCACTTAGAACCGATTGCTATAAAAGGCTAAACATTCTAAAAACATTAACATCAATAGGATGGGGGGGCGTGAACTTTGATACCTTGAAAATGACATACAAGGCACTAATTCAACAAAAAATCGAATATGGTGCAATACTATATGATGCATCCTCTAAAAGCCGACTGAAGACCCTGGAAGCGATCCACAATACAGCAATGAGGATATGTACTGGAGCTTTTAGAACCAGCCCAATCACAAGCATATTGGCTGAAGCAAACGAGCAACCGCTGGTCTTTAGAAGGAAGGAAATAATCCTAAAATATGCAGCTAGAACTAAGCATGATCCCAACAACCCAGCTAGGGAAAGCTGCAGTAAAGACCAAGCGACTAATATTAATAATGAAAGTGAGCCCCAACACCACCAACCATTGAAGACTCGAATAATAAAATACGAAAGGGAAATAGGGTTAGAGGTACCAAAGGGTTACTCACAACTCGACAATCATCGACCACCGTGGGAATCCTGGATCCCACCGATAGATACTTCCTTAGCCGAATATCCAATCGGAACTACACCTCCTGTACTTTTTGTTAAACTATCTATGGAAATCAGGAACAGACACCAAGGATACCAGGAATTTTTCACTGATGGATCGGTACTAAACGGAAAATCGGGGTGTGCCATCATAACAAACAACCAAGAAATTTCCCACAGGCTGAAAGACGGAACCTCAATCTTCAACTGCGAAGCCGTAGCAATAATGAAATGCTTAGAAACAATCGTAAAAAAGCCACAAAAGAAACCGTCAGTCATTTATTCGGACTCACTATCAACCCTTAACGCTTTAAAAAATCGGCATAATAAAAATAAAATAATAATTAACATACAAAAAAAAATAGACCACATGCTCAAAAACAATTACCAAATAAAGTTGATTTGGATCCCCGGACATCAAGGGATAGATGGCAACGAGCAAGCCGACGAAGCGGCAAAAAGGGCAACCACCGAAGAACTGATCGATGATCACGAGCTGGAATTAGAAGACTGGAAGAGGTTAGTCAGGAGTAAAGTCCATAAAACCTGGGACAGTATGTGGAGAAATACACCGCAAAAATTAGCTACGGTGAGAGACTCAGCTACCCAAGAGAAATGTCCATCGGTAGCAACCAGGAAGGAGCCGACTACCATAACTAGGTTGCGTATTGGGCACACTAACCTGACACATATCCACTACATCAATAAGGAACAAAAGCCAAAATGCAGAAATTGCGATCAAGATCTGACCGTTAAACATGTCCTGATAGAGTGTGGGGCATACAACTGTCAGAGGAGCGCGACTGGCATGCCGACAACGATGAAAGAGTGCCTCAATACAGAAGAAGGGATTAAAAAGACTATAGAATTCCTAAAAAAAACTAAATTATTTGATACAATATAAAGTACAAAAACATATTTATAAGCCTAGTTTACTATTAGAATTTATTATATTATTATCATTTAATAGAATTTGTTAGTTATTATCATTTATTAGAATTGTTAACTATTATTTATTAGAACTAAACATGTATTACCAATCGTAACATGTACATTATTTTAGTCATTAATGACCAAGATGTTAAACAGTGACTTTAAATAAAATAAAATAAAAAAAAAAATAGAATATGTAAAACTTAATATGTCTTATTTTTATTGGAGAAATTTCAAGCTACAACTTTAGATGTTAAGAGAGTATCAAAGAAAAAAATATGAAAACAGAAAAAATAAATTAGTTAAAAGGGAAATCGTACCTTAAATATTTCCTTAAACTGGACTAAAAAAATCGACTGTTTTTTAAAGATATACCAAAAATATTGATCAGAAAGACAACAAAAATTGTGAAATTTTGAACCTTTAATAATGAGTACCTGGACGACCGAGTTCAACTCGGTTTGAAATTTCATTCAAATATCTTTCGACTTTGTGGAAGTATTAGCTATATACAAACGAAAGATACTACGAAAGATTTTTATCTATTTTTTTTCCGTTTTTCGTGAACATTTGCGTTTTTCCATAGAAGACAACTTTACAGATAAACTTTTAAAAAATAATTCTATTGAATTTTAAATTTTCATCAAAATCATTAGAGCCGTTTTCAAAACCCAAAATACATATACACATACAAGAATAGCTCGTTTAATATATAAGATATTAATCGGTCTATCATCGCAATTTTCGACTCTTCAATCCAAAACACATTTTTTCCTGAAAACTTTTGAACTATCCCACTGTAAGATTCAAACAACATAGATCTTTGAAGGATTAAAAATGTTCTACAAAAAATATTCAATTGTAAATCGTCCGGCCTACAATTTTCTTCTAATAATCGAGCCTTTAACATTGATCTGCTTTTAGGATTAGAATTTTTCCTTGTAATTTTGTAACAAATGATCAAATTGATATTTAAAGCAAAATTTTTATATATTCTTGAAAGAAATTAAATGCTCTACAAAAAAGGTAACTTAGCATTTTTTGATAAATTTACTACATCAAAATTATTCAAGATCCAAGTTGAATCATTAGCCTTGAGTAAATTTGAATGAAGTAAAATTATAAAAAAAAATATTGGGATTGTTTTTTGTAGAGCATTTTTCTTCAAGAATATATAGGATTTTTCTCTGGGTAGTACCTAATTTGTTCAGTAGTTACAAAAATTCAAAGTTCAAAAAATAAGGTATTTGCTATTTTCGGTTCGTTTTTATTAATATACGTACTAATAACAACGATTATTATACAGATGGTTGTATAAATCAATTGACATTGAGTAGTAAAACTTAATACTCTTGACCTTTTGATTTCGAGATAAATGAATTTTGAGAAAAATAAAAAATAACATAATCCTAGTAAATATTTAAAAAAAAAATATGTTATTTTACGAAACTGAATAAATATGGATTTGAATCTTCACTCATAAATATTAAAAAAATAAACATTTTAAGCATTTATAAAAGGTTTCAAAAAAAATACTACAAACTTAAATTTCAATGTTTAAACAATATACCGTTTTACTTTTAACGTCTTAAACTTGTTAATTCCTCTTCAAAACTTCAATGTTAATGGTTTTCAAAACATATGATAATTTATTTGCTGTCCATTTTTGGAAACTCAACGAGATGTTGAAAATCAAACGTTTTTTTTTGTACTGTAAATTTTCGCTTCACTTCATTTCGAATATTTTTTGAAGCACAAAATTAAATGAAAAATGAAATAAGTAAAGGCCTTTCTATTACAATAATTTTACGCTCTCTTCATTTTTGATTTCCGCCACACATCATTATAGTAATTTCATCGATTTGCTGTCTTTTTTCACTTTATAGATACGTATAATATTCTTTTCATTCCACATTTTATTTGTAACATTATATTGGATGGTTAGATCACTCCTATGTTCCATGTTCTCTCTATTATTATAATTATTATCTACATTTAATACATAATATAGATATTCAATTACATTTTGTAAATTTAAACGCCTGCAATTGTTAACCGCATATTGTAGCAACTAAAAAATAATGCTTTTATATTCATACGTTCCTTTTATTCAACAAAACAACAGTTTTAAATAAAATATGACTTCTTTGTTAGGTTTTAATTTAATTTAGTTATAGAAGAATTGTAATAAAAGTTAGTGGTTCTAACGATGAAAAATAAATCACCAGACAAGAAAATGCCAAATGATATGAACTAGAAATGTTTTATTATTTAATTAGAACTGAGGCCATAAAATTAAGTAAAAATGAAACTTTGTAAAGTTTTGTAACAGTTTTTTTCTATTTCAACCCATCACGGCAGGTTCTCCAATTTAATCCTTTCGATTTGCACGTAGAAAATGATTACTCAAGTAATAGTTTAGGATAACTGCAGACAAGACAGAAATTTATTGTTTTCAGAAACTTTTTTTCGTAGATAAAAACATAAAATATCATTTTATATTCGTTTTACGTCAAATTCTTTCAATGTATGTTAAAAGTAATGGAGCATTTTGTATTTATCAATGTTTTATAGCTCTTTGAAGTGAAAATGTGAAAATTTATTGGCGTTATCCTTCCTTTAAACTCAACTGAAGTAATAGTAAAACCACATCTATAAAATGTTCCTAAGTTTTCGAGATTAACTTATTCGTATAGCCATATACTTTACTTTCATGTTGGGATAATCTTTTCCCAAAATTATTGAAGTATGCGTGTGAAATGTTTCACAAACATTCAAGAAGTTAACAGTTTATAAAAATGTTACAAACTAGCAAAGTTATATTGAAAACTCACCAAAAACTTTAATGAAAAGAACCATAGAAGTAGCAACATAATTAACTTATATCAACACTTTAATAATTTATCCAAGTAAATAAAATAAAAACTTTTAATAAAATGTAATTATTTTTTTTAATATTTATGAGACAACACGTATTAAAACGCAAAATCTTTTTTAACTAAATAGAAAATATTTTATTTTATTAATATGGGATTTTTACTTCCAATGTATACGTTCATATCAGAGTAAAGTTGGTTAAATATAATAATGTTAGTAAAATATTGGTTAGCATATTTCAATAAAATCTCAATAGATGACTGCAACTATAGTTAATTATTGAGGGAATTAGTTAATAAACACATTCGTAAATAATAAAGATTAACAAAAATTTATATTTGGTAAACACCGGATTACAATGACATTGAAAAAAACTTTTGTAAAAATCTCCCTACCCTACTACAATCCTACCCTCCTCTAAAATTGTTTTCCCAAGTCTTATTTTCCATCATTCTGTTAAAAGAATTTTAAACAAAAATCAACTCATGAATGGAGAAAAGTACTTATAAGTTAGCAATGTTAACATCAAAAATTGCTTCTTCCGATAAGTATAAATGAATTCTTCATATAATTTACACAACCATTTATTCTTAAATTTTCTATTGAACTTGTGCTTAAAAACTTAAGACTTTAGTTGAGATTCCCCAGATGAGGTTATTTATGCCTTAACATTACCTACAGCCTCAGGGCTTATTGTGTTTCCAGGATCCCAATTTTCACCTATTCTATATAGTATGTTACGGACATAATTAAGTATCGAAATTTCGGTACACGGATGAAATATTCGCAATTACGAACAATATTTGTATTTTTTAGTTTTGCTTACATCTTTTGTTAGGAATCTCAAAAATATAATTATTAAAAAGGTTTTTAGTACATAAATACACTAGATGCGTGGTTTTGTTAAACGGAGAATTCCGAAATAGTCATCAAACGTTCTTACGAATTAGTATTTGATGTTATGCGGTATAGTGCAGTCTTAATTTATTTACGCTCTATATTTAGTGTGAATCTATAGTAAAATTGGGTTCTTTACGGGTATTTTTACTAGCTGGAATGCATCCATCACTTTTTGATAGGATCTCATTGTAATAGCGGTTTTGTTTAACGGATATTTGATTTACGGACAGTTTATGAGGAACGCATCCTGTCCGTAAAGCGGGGGATTACTGCACTAAAGTACATAAAGTACTAGACTTAAATACTTATAAAATGATACCTTTATGGAGATTTATAAATCCACTATACTATCACTTATATGATCCGGGACTTTAAGAAAGTGAACTTAAATAGTGAGCTACCAAATAAAAATTAAAAAAAACATGTTTTAAACAAGAAAATACAGTAGTAAGTTACGGTGTTTGTAATTCTCTTATGATTCTAATTTTACCATTTTGCCTAAAAGATGAGAAAATTTGTTGTCTTCGATAGAAAATTCTGAACATTTTTCGCTTAAAATTTTAGTTGCCAATTTCTATGTTTAACTTTCTCTGCAAACCAACGCTATAGGTACTAAAACCAATAATGTATCTACAAATTTAAAAAAGAATAGCTCAAAATTGAACTATATTAAGTGTATATGCTACTGTCGTGGACTTACAACATTTGAAAGTTCTAACAATGAGGTTAGAGAGAGACAAAAGATGTTTTGGAACTTTCTCCGAGAGATTCTAGTTTGCAATAGAAAGAGATGTAAAAGAGATCGTTTGAGAACTATCTAGAAGCTTCCAGAAAGGGAAAATGGGTATATATAAAGTAATTGACCGTCAACAATGAAGTAGTTACCAGTTACAGTAAAACAGTGACCAGTTACGGTTCGAAATAAATCACGATAACCGTTAATGTAATTGTAGTATAATAAAAAAGGGTGTGTACTGTGAAATAAAATAAATTTGTTGTTATACGTCCCTGAAATACAAATCTAAACGAACCCGTCAAAATAAATTAAAATAACAACGTAACACTACATTCGAAAAATCGAAGTATATCGTTAGGCTTTCATCCGTAGAAAGACTTTTCACTTCGATTAATACTAAAAAAATGGATCAAATCGAGTAGATCTTACAGTTGAATTTGATGCTCATACTAATACATGATTTTCATTGAATGAAATAGTTATTCAATTCCTCATGTTGGTTTTTTATTACAAATGGATATTAGGTATTGGTTACTATTACTATTTTTTTTAATATTACATTATGATTGTTTATAAATAAAAGAAAAAAATACTTTTATGACCAGTTTCAATTATTTCTAATTTCAATGAACGTTTTCACAGTTGAATGGTTCGTTAGTCAGCTAACAATCGCTTCACGTCTGCATGCATTACTTTTAGGTGGTATTATTTAAATTCAGGGCAACTTAAGAGGATAGAGTTATTCGTCGGGATGATACGCCAATTGATCTGATTGAATCAAATATTCTAAGGGTGTAGGCTCAATGTAAACTTTATTAACTTTATCACTGTGCCTACTACCATAAGAGTACGTGCATTTCATTTAAGCCACCAACGCAAGAATTAATACGAACCTACATAAAGTTAGCGTTTTATAATTTATGATTGACAAACTTCAGTAATTTTTTATGAGTTTTCTTCAAGTAACAAAACATCAAAGAAAAGTGGATTACAAAATTCATGTAACTTATATTGATAATAACCGGACTAAGGGTAAAAGGATGTGAAAGAATTATTATAAAAGATAAAAATGCTGGCGGAATATCAAAAAGGATGAAAATATTTTTTTTAAATTAGGGAAAATGATAAGAAGATTTATTTGTGAAATAAATTGATACCCATTTTTTTAAATTAATTGAAAATATGAACCGGTAATGCTAAATAAGTAAATTTATATTTTCCTTTAAGGTTTTTTTTTGTATAAAGCTTATTTTGTATTGTCAGCGCTTTACATGATTTATTTCCAATTTGGTGGTTGAGTGACTATACATTTATTTTGACGAAAATTTTAATTAATAATTTTATCGATTTGTAAGATTAATATTCCCCATTTTCATTCGATTATTAATGAAACAACAAAGGTATAACATATTCTAATTTATTCAAAATTTTAATTTACCTTTCTAGTTGTTGTCATTTTTGCAATTATCAAGTTTCCAATTTAAATAGAAATGGATCGTTATGTAAATTACTGGGATGTTAGTCCAGGAAGTAGAGGGCGAGTGGATGGTTGAATCGGGTGAACAGAGCCTAGAGGTTATTAAACGGAGATGTATGTATGTATATTCGGGTTTGGAAAAGAGGTTAGATAGGACAACCCACAGGCACGATTGATTGATTACTTGTATGACATCAAGGAGTCTGCTTTGTATCAACTGAAAATGAACGGCTAGGACTTTTAGGGTTGGTCGAGACAAATATTGTTAAGTATTTGTTCAAATAAGCGTCATTATCAATGTTAGCCTTTTGTAACCTTTCATAAAAGTTCTGCCTTCCCTACTGCTTTCAACTCACACATATTACTACACATTGCCTTTGGCGTTCGAATGAAAATATGAGACAGAATTGTGCGATAATGAAAATCATCACTCATCAAATTTCCTTCATTACATAATAAATACGCGAGAAAGATAAATGATGAAATCACGAATTGTAAAGGCAAGGTTGTATGTTAACAAGAACGGATTTAGCCGGGAAACGAGATGGGAACAGAATAAATTTTGTATAGGAAATTTGATGAAAATGACGTCACCGTTAGGATCATATTTTACGAGGTAGGAACATAAAGCGGAGGTTGAAATCAAAGGATGAGTAAAACTTTAAATATGAAGAATTATTTAGCTGACTAACATCCTTGAACATAGATGCGGCAATAAAAGCTGGAAATGACTAAAAAGTAAGAACGATAAAATCAAAAAGGCTAATTTAAATTTTGTATAAGAACCATAAAATTTCATTGCAAAATGAAAAGAAAAGTTATTAAAAAATCCGTGGAAGGATATTAAACGATACGAAAATCTCAGACAATTGTGCTGAGCTTTGTCGCTTTTTGGAATAACAAGGGTGTCGGATGATGTGGAATTTAAAGTATAAAATTTTATATTACCATCGTAAATGGTTTGTAGGTAAAATAACTATTTGCTCCAACAAATTGGATGTTTTCACTCTTTTACAATTGGGAAATTAATGAATCAAATGAAGACATCAATATAAAATTGAAATGTTGATTTTGCTACCATAAAAATTACGATTAAAGTATTCAAAAAAAGCTATTTAATATGTAAATTATTTTAATGAAGTCTAAAAATTTATAGTTCTCATAGAAATGTTAAAAAACAAATTATATTTGCATGGATAGTTCATGCTTTTGTGAAAAATCTCTCTTAATTTTTTTAACCAATTATTTTTTTTAATCTTTATTTAAACACATCTTTTTACGCTAAAGTAAATTTGGTTTAATAAATTTAAAAAAAAATCACGATTTCAAATATTTGATAATGAGGCATTAAAAAAACAATGAGTTTATGCTTTGAAATTTAATTAATTAAATTCCTACTTTTTTTTTAATTTAATATTTCGTTCAAACTTAATTTTTATTTAAAAATTCAAATGAAAAAAAAACATTTTATTTTACATCAACAAAAGAAATTAACAACTTTTATATATCAATGATTGAAATTTACAACTTCCGAAAATATGGTTAAGAAGCAAAAAAAAAAAATACGAAATATGTCAAGCATATCAACCATTCCATCTTCATAAGAAAAAAAGCTTGCATTATTTTTCCACATTTATCTTGAAAATCTCGAAATAAACTTACAGGAACAAATTCCCTAATCCCAAATACCTACTCATTCTATACATACAAATCATATTTATAAATATGGGACTAAAAAAAACGGCAGAAAAACAGGATACAGATAAAGAGGATAAGAAGACAGAAGAAAAACGCAAACAAACAAAAAACAGGAAAAGTTGGAAAAGTTTAACGTTCTCCAACTGTATATATTTTTAACACATACTCGGAAAGCATTGGTCGGAGGACTTTAAGGAACGAAATATTAATGTCGCATGTCACACACGACTCATTCATCCAGAAAATATTCTTTGGGGAATGACTGGGGAAGAGCTTGGAAAAGTTATACGTAACATAGGGAAAGGCGGAAAAATCTTATAGGTAAATAAGAGCTGATCTAGCAACTTTTGATATCTCATGAAAAAAAAATCTCATACTTGAACTTTGATATTTTTCATTTCAACTCTGTTTTGCAATGTACAAGGAACGTTAGCATAGACGTTAAAAAAGTGAACATATATTACAATTTTGTTCAATTTAATAAAAAAAAATGCGGGAAAAAATATGAAGCTGGAGTACGCATTTATTGCGGTTTAATACATATACACTGTTCAATGTGTACAAAATGTTCGCAATACAATAACATTGTACTTATAACCAAAAGTTTTGTTGATCAAAATTAAGTGATTTCTATTCCAAAGAGGAATACAAATTTTCTCGTTTAAATTGCTATTGTACCTTTTGCAGAAAATGTCCTTATACTGACAAAAAATTAAGGAAAATAAGCTAAAAAGTAGAAAGTTCAGATCTAAATTTTTATTTTCTACTATTTAAACAATACCGAACAAAATACAAAGAAGATTGTACAGATTAACCCAAAAGTTATGAAGGGGTTTCATCCATTCCTTACATGTTTGGTGTTTATTTGTTTTTATTTCTTTAAAATATACAAGTAAGAAAGAACACATCTGATTTTTTTTATATTTAATAGAAATATAATATCTTTTAAATGTCTTCCATTTTTAACTTCGCACAAATGAGCTGTTTTGACGACATAGTTCATTACAACTTTTAACTTAAATAATTTCCTCAAGTAGTGAAATTACCCCAAAAAAAAGAAATCAAAAGCCGTGAGGTTTGTAGGTTACGGCGAATAATCCACGGCACATCTTTTCGAAATTATGCGGTCGTCAAAAATGGTCCTTACAACTTCCAATGTAGCTTCAGCTGTATGGCAGGTGACACCATCTTGCTGAAACCACATTTTTGATCTACGTTCTACTGCAAGTCTCACAAAATTCTGAAGCACAACCCTATATTGATCTCCATTTACGGTCACTGCAATACGATTGTCATTTTGGGAAAAAACGGTCGGATTATGTCTCGTGATCTTAATTCACATCAAACTGTGCATTAAAAATAGAATGCAATTCATACTGGAATAACACTCGAGAATTTTCAGTAGTACAAAACCTGTAGTTTTGGGTGCACTTTCAGCATTAAAATGAGGACAATATGTTTATGCTCTGCGTTCTTGTAATTAAATGTTGGTTCTCTAAGTAAAATTGATCGATTTCGGTGCGTTGTGCCTTGCTGTATTTTTCCATGTTAAATTTTCACACTTACTGTGAATCCCTGAAGTTCAAATCCCTTCGTGACTTTTGGGCCATTCTTTATTAAAGTTGTGGGGATCATTTTACAAAACTATAACAGGAAACGAAAAAAATATAAAACACACTTGTCAAGGTGAAAACGGTCTTACTATAATGATTTTTAATTGATTTATGTCTAAGTTGGGAAGTTATAATTCAAAATGGTTATTCATAAGCCGAATTTCCACCTTTTTCGACATATAAAAGGTTCTTTTAATTACAATTTTATCCCATCGTAACTTAAAAACCAGTGAAAATAAGATTTTCTAAATGAGCCTAGTAATCAAAATGCTTGATACACAACTGTCAGACCAAGAAAGACGTAAAAAGACACCTAGATCGCTACACTATGCTTAGGTTAAACATTTCTCCTTTCTACGATTTATTGTTTTTGAGATCTGCTAGAAACATGCAGTCGTAGTTACATAAATACCGTCATTAAATGTGCTGAAAATGGTTAAGATAAATTCAAAGATGTTTAAACTGAATATTTCCATCGAAATATTAGAATCAAAAATCTTTACAGTTACCTTATGCTTATAATATAACGAAGTGTAGGTAAGCGAAACGCTGTTTGTAAAAGATAAACTCATATATTTCTTAAAATATTAAAAAGAAAGGTACTTTGAAGATCACAAATTCCTTGTTTTTAGTACTTGTCTTATAATTGATGTTTTTTTTTTCTTTTAATAAAGAAAAGGAGGGTGTGTAAGATGGAAAGAATTGCCCTACACCTAATTTCGGAATACCCCTACCTGTAGTTATGTTAAAAAAAATTTAATAACATCACCCATGAATAAAGCAACAGTTAATATGTTAAGCAAAAAAAAGTACTAAAAAATTAATAATGTTTCTTAAAGTTACCATATATGTTTTCTTGTAAAATTTTCTAAGACCGAAAAATTTAAAGAAAAAGCTGTGTCTACCTTTAACAATACCGGTGAATACCTGGTATGAAGCTTTCTTATTGTACATCATATTAAAATCCGGGTCGTTCTCATTTAATGTGTTCCGGGAAAAATAGGAAGGAACAAATTTACAAAGGAGAATTTTTATACAAATAAAATGTATATGTAAAATCCTTGAAATTTTTATTCTCGTCCTCAATATTTTTCAATCCAAACCATTTTTTATTCATACACCACGCCTACTTCGATTTTCTTTCATTGTCAGAAGATAAAAGCTTTCCTTTTAGAGCCGGAAAAGCTTTTGACAAAAGAGTAATTGAGACTTTCACGTGACAAAATAATAAAACAAATAAAAAAATGTGTGCAAAAACAATGTTGAAAGAACTGAAAACCAAAGGAGTTGTTGTGTAAAGGTTGTAATAAATATAATTAATGATGATTGAACGAAGATTTCAACTTGGCTTCATTTAATTTAGCGGAGTGTGAAAAGATCGAAAATGATTGATGAAATCCCCCCGTTTTTATTGATTTTTAATGTAATTTTATCGTTAATCAATCAATGACATTTTTTTGTTCTTTTTTTTCGCAGATTTGAGTTCCGAGCAAACATTGGTGCAACGAATTGCCGAGTTGCAAGTAAAGTTGCAGTATTTGGATTCAATGTATCGATCAAGACAAGAAGATGTGCAAGTACTCAATCAACAGTTGGGTGGACCATTTATTGATAATTCATCGGCGATTTTATCCCCCACCCGGCAACCCAACCACCACTTGCAGGTATGAAATTACTATCAAATCCCGAAAAGCTCTATTTGGATTTTTGGTGTTTTCCAGTCTGATTCACAATCGTTGTTACGCTCATTAAATATGACCGGATTTCGAGTGGCCGAGGGCCTCGAGCCCGACAAACAACTCCGACTTCCGTCAACGTTTCAGTTTTTACCACATTTGTTGGACGATCCGTTGAGTTTACGGCCAGCGTATTTGGTATCCCGAGGCCGTTCTGGAGTTTCCGTCGTACTAGGCGTCCCGACTGTTCTTCGGGAAAAACAGAGCTATTTAATACCAACATTACAAAATCTGATCAGCGGAATGGATGCCAGTGAGGCGAACGACTCCCTCATTGTCGTTTTCATAGCCGAGGTATGTACACGAATTACGTGAAAATTCAACTCTCGTTTCCCTGTATTCCTACGGGAAATCAAACAACAAACTCCCGGATTTTACGCCATAATGAGCATTTAAATGTTTGTCCCCAATTATTTACACGCTCGATAAAATTTCAGAATTAACGAAGATTTTAGAATCTGTACGTTTTTTTGGTTTTCGAAAAAAAAGAAGAATAAATTGAGGTCATCACGAAAATGATGAAGAGGTCATGAATTTATGTCGGGGTCGTTTAATTCTGTTTCATTAGCAAAAGAAAATTATCGACACACGTATTCGAGAGAAAATTGGGATCATAGATCCGTTAATCGCGGAAAATTCAAATTTAAAAACAATTTCCAAAGATCTTCTCATTGCTATTACTATTCATTGTACATACGTGTAATATAGATATCGTGAGTTTCAAGACCTAGTACAAACGTTTTTTTTTTTAGATATTTATACAATTTTCTCTTTGATCCTCATCGAGGACGGTCAAAGACCCACGTATATTTAAGATATTCATATACTGTTACGTAATTATGAAAGTATTTTTACGGAAATTTTTTTTCACTCTTCGAAAAGTTAGAACGGAAATTTTTTTTTCTCTGGTTAAGAGAAAGTTAGGCTAGTTAAAAATATATAAGATCATTACTACGTATACAGTCCCTGGTCATATTAATAGATGCGCTATAGGTTTTGTATAAAACATGAAGAAAGATCTATTTTATTTTGGGTCCATATTTTTGATTCGGTTTAACTTTCCTGCCCAAATTTTATTTCTTACGCTTATTCCTAACTAGCGTGACCAAAAATCATATTTACTAAAAAATAAATTTTCACCATCAAATCAATTGTAGATCTTCTTAATTATGGCGAGCTGAATTGTTCAGTATTTAAATGAAAACCCGCTTACTGATATTTAAGTTCCTACTATGCGCTGTCTATGTAGGGCTATACCGGCTATTGAATTTGTGGATGATGATTCCATATGTGACTACTGTTTATACATTATATAAAATATATTGTGGTCCAATTTATATAGAATAATTTAATATAATAATATATAAAAACCATACCATAAACATAAATTTGAACAGAAGTTCAAGCAAAAATATTTGTGACGTATTGCCCAGATACGTATTTCAATTGCCAAGCAATTTTCCTCATTGATTATCAAATAGTTTGTATCGCTCCGGGACTGCTTTGTGATGATTCACAAAATAATTTAATACTATGCATATTTTTAGCAATGTTTATGGTATTTTTTTGGCAATCTATTCTGTCAGAATAATTTCATTTTCTTCGTTAAGTAATGGTTATCTAATATTGGTACAATTGTACTAAAAACTTATTGTTTTTTATTAATATTTAACAAATTATTACACCATATTATAAAATTGTTACGATTTATTCAAATTTTCAATGCTAAAGTGTCAAAACATAAAAGATTAATGGAAAATAAAATAATTGAATTTTACTTTTTTCTCGCAGATGCACAATATTCTGGATGATCAGTATATATAATTTGCAAATTTGTATATTAACAGGGTAGTCTGGTGCTTCTCAGGTACAAAAACCCTTAAGGTGTGTATGGATAACGTACACATATAAACGAACTTAATCGTTTCTGTACATAGTCTCTGAAAGTATATAAACATATTGGCTTATGTTGAATACCTAGTAAATGGATAATTTGTGGCACTTTCTATCCTAATAAGAGGTCACATCACTATTAGAAAAAAAAAGGACGAAATATGAAACAACGACGATGCTTGCATCTGATTATAGAGGGAAAGAAAGTCCACATAGTCCAAATACTGAGTAGCCGCGTTGACTACCTTTTTTGTATTTTCTTTTTATAATCAATTGATTGCTTTTCTCATTAGAAATTCATTGTATAAAAATTTCGTTTTTTAAGTTTTTTTTTAAAAAAATATTCTCTATTTCACTTGTATATTTATATCCAATATTTCTTGAGTAATTTAATTGAGTAAGTAATGTAACTTTATAGAATGCAAGATGTGATGTAATTTATTTCGGGATGTTTTATATACAATTGACTTGGATACGAAATTGGAGAACTAAAATATTTTATGGAAAAATAATTAATTCTACAATTAGGTAATACGTTATGTAGTTATTCTTAAAAGTATAATTTATTGGCAATTTGAAATTAAAAATTTCATCCCATTTTCCTAGGTACAAAAAAATGGATAAACCATTTGAAACAAACATCACATTATTGCATTAATGCATAAAATACTTTAAAAAAATACAACTAATAATATATATTGATTTTAGACAGTTTCTTTAACAGTGTTTAGAAAAACCTTTCGTTCCACATAGATAGATTAAGTTCTTTCAAAATTGGTATAAATTTCATTTAATCGACTTTTATTGTGCTCTTGCCAAAATTTTATTTGCATAATTGTTATTATTTTATTTTGTGAATCACGTAATCACGGTGCGATCCAAACTACGTAAAGACCACTGGGGAAGATTGCTTAGCAATCGAAATATATATCTGGGCAATACGTCACAAATATTTTTATTGAACTTCTATTCAAATCTATGTTTATGGTATGGTTTTATATATTATTATATTAAATTCTACTACATTATTTGAACCGCAATATATTTTATACATTGTATAAAATGTATAACTGTTCAAAGTCAGTGAAAAAATCTTATTTGTTTAAAATAAAGTTTTATTCCTGCAGTTACCTTGAGAATTATTTCACCAAAAATTATTTTTAAGGAAAAAAATTATAACTTATTTCCTTTTTTTGCAATTTAAAATTGTCTTTTTTGAAACTTTGAAATGGAATTTGTTCTTTATAACAAAGGACAAAAAATTGACTCAAAATTACTCACCAAATATAACTGATGTATATACTGCTGAAAAAATTAACTTTTATAAGGATTTACTCACCTTTTAAGATGACCAATTTTCATTTCTTTTTAATTTGATTATACGTGAATTTTTTTCTAAGGGTTATTTTTCTGGGGTGACCATCTCTTTAGCTACTTTTTTCTTCAGTAATTCCCACATATTTTCAGTGGGTTTTAAATCAAGGCTATTGTCCTAAAGCAGGGTAAGGGTAACAATAAAGACGGTTTTATCCTTATCCAGAAAATATTTTCTAAAAAATTAATACAATTTTTCATAATGCAAAAAGTAAACATTATTAATTGTAATTTAGTAGAATATGTATATTTTGTATTAAATCTTAAGTGCGTCTTATAATATGGCAAGAGACTGTACGTTTCAATGTTATTGAAGTTTTTCTTCTTAATAATTAAAAAAAAAATAGCGAATCAAAACTCAGTGCACAACTTTCATATAAACTTCAACAGAATTTTATTTTTATTATCCCGACTCGGTCGCGAATTAAATTTAAATTAAGCCAAATGTAGCGTAGCTAGAATGTTAAACAACAAACACCGTTAGAATTTGTTATTTTTGTCCAGCGAAAGATTTATCGACATTGTCTTTGTAAAAAATGCATAATAATGAAACATCATTGGCAAATGAAAAACGCGAGAAAAAATCGCATTAGCTTTAATCTAAAAATTAATGAGCACTCAAACCTGTGCATTGCCATAATTAGCCGACTTCGATAATCTTACATTTTCAAACAATTTATACAGCCGTATTGGGTAACAATAAATGGTGAAAATACCTTTTAAAAAAATGATAATAATAATAGCAAGGTTTTTTCTTTGTAAGTTCCTGTTATAAATTATGTAATGAATCGACACAGAATTATGAACTCAAGAACGCAAACGACCGAACGATGATGAACTAAAAAATTGACACGCGATAGCTTCAGTACCATTAAAAAAATGACTAAGAAAATAACTGCTTCAAATTTTGTAAACTAACCGTGAATCATAGGCGTTTTGTAAATCAAAATTTTTAACAAGCAATTTTTATTTTATTCTTTATCTGAATTCGTTTTTAATACTACCTCATTATTGTCATTAATATTAATGAACAATAAAGTACTAAAATAGAACCTATAAACAATATTATACGATTGCGATAGATATTAGTACATAAGTAATAAAAGTAGATTTATTATTTCAAATATTCACATTTTACTTAATAATAATTAAGTTTGTTGTTTTTGGATTTTCTTAAAATATTTTATTAAAAATTCATAAAATATTTTCTTCTTAGTTTATTGGTAATAACTTTTGTACCTAGTACATTTTGTTAAAATAAATACCGTGTTGTTTAATATTTCATACTATATGAATATATCTGCTTAAAAATTTTAAAAATATCGATACAACATTTTTCAATATTCAATTATTACAAATTTTTCATTTCTAATTAACAATTGAGGAAATATTTTAAGTACGGAAATAATATAAGACTTCGAATAAAAGCCATGAAGAAATATACAATAAATCTTCATGTTATTGTTATTGGGAAATGGGTTTAATTTTTTTGATGCGTGCTTGAAATGTTGTCTGAAAACGTGACGTGTTTGGGTTTATTTTATTTATTACATTATTTAATGATACAATTGTATTCGGTTATAACAAGCTTAATTCCAACGATTTTCCGATTCTAACAATAGTTTGTATTAATTTTAATGGTCACCTTCCTAAATTCCTTAATGAATGTTACAATTGTCGACAATAAACAACATTAAAAAGTATTCATCCATTCAACATTATTATCGCCGAATTTTACTATATTTATCAGCTTTATAAACGGATTTATCAGATATATAAATTTCAACAGTTTTGTCGGTCTGTTAATGATTAAATAACTTAAAAACTACCGATCCAATTTTGAAGTAATCATATTCTTTTGAAGTAAGTTGATAAATTATTCCTCTGCCCATTAGTTTTAGGGTCCATTTGGTCACTTTAAGAAACCTAAAACATTATTTTGATTCTAAACAAAGACTATGCGCTAAGAAGATGTACTATATATTTAAGTATAAGGAAAAACCTACATACAAATAGCCTTTTAAAGTGTTGCATCATTCTGAATAAGAATTTTAGCATCTTATGTTACCAACAAAAAAAAAAAAAAAAAAAACTTGTTTTATTAAAAAATATTCTAAAATTTCTTTTTTTTAAATTTTCAAATTTTTCTAATTTCATGATTCATAAGTATCCAAAATTAAATTTTAAATCCAACACATTAATTTTCGTAAAATAAGTTTAATTTCGTCTTACGTTATGGATGTCCATAATATTTCTTGCTAGTACTAAATTTGATTTTTTAATAATGAATCAAAAAATATGGTTATTATTTCCTAAAAATAGCGACATACAGTAACATTCTTGTATGCATAGTTACTTTTACTTTAGCTACCAATATCTTAATTTTTTTTTCAAATTTACCTATACCTATATTGGTGCTTATATCGTTATTGAATCACTTAATTATTTTTATTACATTACTGAACCAACGTAAAGCCAAACAACAATAACAATAAATTAACCCCATGTTGTTTGTTAAGTAAGAAAAATGCTCAAATAAGATATCTTCCTACGCTCCTAAAGTATAAATAGAAAACATTGTAAACAACAAATTATGAATGACGGAAAACTGGAAAAAGAAAACCAATAAAATAGTATTTCCAAATAAATCAATCTATTACTCGTAATTTATTTTGATACTCAATGAATGTTTACAAAATTATTAATAAATAATTTTTAAGTTTGTACAACATCCACCCAATCTGCGCATTGATCAACCTGTTAAAAGATTAAAGAAGATCAATAATACGTATACATTTAATAAACGTAGAGAAAGAACATGAAATAAAAATCCTGAATAGTGAGGTTAATAAGGACTTACTAGTTTTCTTCCTCTAATTTGGACAATTTCTTCATTTTTTTCTAATGATTACATTTAGAGCGACAGTTGTGTCGGAGTAATTATGGAATAGTGGAATAATCCTTGCAATATGGTATAGTCTTGTACCAGTATTTCCAATTTCGCTGCATGTACCATCTTGTAGGCTAATTATTATCGCTAATTAATTATTTTCAGGATATTTCAATGTTATCCTCAATAAAAAAAGGCATTTAAAGGCATTTTAAATGTTCAAGAAAAACATTAGATGCCATAGAAATCGTTTAAAGTTATGAAAAGCATTTTAAATGTAATGATTTCAAAATGCCTATAAATGCCTATAAATGCCTTATTTTAACAGGGATAGATATTATTATCTGAAGTCCTATACTTTTGAAATCGATTTGGATTCCTTCGTATCGATTTTGATAAAAGTCATATTTATTATTCCAACAAAAAAAAAAAAAAAGAAATTTGTAGGTATTAATTGTGTATATTCCATTGATATTGATCAAAACACAATTAATATCTACTCTTAACATGAGTGTGCTTAAAAGAATTAACAAGTATTAGTGTTAAGCATTTAAAAGTTCCTGTTTAGATACATATATGTTTATTTAATATACATATATTAAAATGTATCGTAAATAATATATAATTAGTGCAATTCCAGAATAGATTATATTCTAATTTATTGTTTAAATGAGTATAATTGTTAATAAGGCTCTCGAAAAGTATGAGTTTTCATAACTTTTTTAACATGATTTTGATACTAGATTTGATTTCTTTGGAGATATTAATATTTCCTACTCATTCCCTTAACACTATCCTCAAAGTTTGTTCCGGAAATATAGAAATGACCACAAAGCCCATAGCGGGAAATGACGACATTTCCTTGGTTTTTTCACAAGCCAACATTAGAATATAGTAAGTAAAATATTAGCGTGAAACTACATTTTATGTAATTATCTATGATACTTATATTAAGAACAAAGCACGAAGTATTATCAACTAATTTTACCAATATAAAAGCCTATTGCTTGATGGTACAATCAAATGAGACCAGATGAAACTGAATATTTTTTTTAGTTCAACTATGCAAAACGAGTTCATGATATTATTTCGATAAAAATGAAGAATAAATGAAAATATGTCTGTGGTTTTTAAAAATGGATGATATGACTTTTTTTATCAATCTATCAATATATGAAATCATTTCTTCAGCGAATAATATTTCCTATGCTAAAATATTTCATTGAGTATAATCTGACACACATACCTACACAACGTTTTTTTTCTGGGTAACATTTGACGAAATTTAAGATTTCTATATGTTTCATGGTTGCAATTATTTAAGTTAGTAAATTTTATAATCAATTATTTATTATTCTAAATTAATTATTTACTAGCCGTGACCCGCCCGCTTCGCTGAACGAATTATAAAATATAGACTTAAAATGTGAGTGAAATATTTCCTTTAGTATAGAGGATATATGCTCGAAAGGTTTAATCACATTTTTAAATACGTTCTTTATTAACTAACTTCTATAAAGTAAAAATATTCAATAATAAATAAATTCAATAATACTTACATATTTTTCTTGTTTTTAAACTTACTATAGCTAATAGCCTACATAATTTTCTAGTTGACATTGATGCAGTAAATAAAGAAATACAGTGTAATCTCACTAATCCGGCACTATTCTAAAACCGGAGGGTGCCGGATTATTGGAATGTTCGGATTACTTGGTTATAGTGAAAAAGTCATAGGTAATGAATAAAATAAAGCATTTCATAGAGGGAATAAATGTAGAGGGGCGAGGGAGGCGTGGGCGGAGGGTACCGGATTATTGGACGTGCCGATCTATCGAGGTGCCGGATTAGTGAGATTATACCGTACTCAGTTAAAGTTTCTTAATATAAAGCCGTACTCATTTAAAGTACTTTCTTGTATACGAAATTCCAGAATTTTCAGATTTTTCTTGTTCAGTGAACTTTCTCTTAAACAAATCATATAAAACTGACCGTATCGAAAGCAATCCCCTCTAAGATCTATTTCTGCTGCCTTCAGTGATTGACCTTATGCTTTATGTATTATCATGATGAAACATTACTTAAAAGGGAACTGCAATTTTTCAACTCGAATGTATACTCCGACGGTATAAGTAGTATTCGTGGTATAAACACTGATTCATCTTAGAAGTTCTCACACGTAGCTTGACGTAGTTGCATAACTTTGGTAGATTAAGATTCACATTAGCATTACTAGAACACCCATTTAGAGAATAAGCGTATTTCAGGATGTGAAGACCTCGTTGATTAAGCGTATTAAGAAATTTCACTGGATAGTTTATAGCATTATCCGTTTCAACAAAGTTTTCACACACTTGTACTGACATTTTAGCTCTTCGAATGAAATCAAAGAAGTTTAATTAGCTATTTTTCCTTTTATAGCGAAAATATTTTTGTTTCTATTTGAAGTTCAAATCGAAAAAATTATTCAGTATTTAAAATCGTATATTCTTTCGTGCTTAAGGAGTTACATTGGTTTCATCGGGGAAAAAACGGTCCATTTTCAACAAATTTTTTTTCCATACAAAAATATAATATTTTATTTATATTTTTTATTGTCTTAAACATACACATTTGACAAAGAATTTCTAAAATTTTCGTAGCAAATTTTCGGACCCTTCGGAAAAAAGGTGTTTTCGCGTTGACAGCAGAACTCATGACAGGATCATCCGAAATGAAAAAAGTGTGTTTTAGTTAAGATTTTAAACTAGAACTTGGACGAAGGAAAAAAAAAGTGAAAATTGGATTTTTAGTAAACCTTTTTACAAAAAACTGCAAATTTCGGTGAAATTTGCTGTTCATTTTTCTTAAATAGTTATAATTGGAAAAAATCATTTGTCCAACTCGTCGTGAATTGTATCTCAAAGATCTGCGTAAAATTTCATCAAAATCGGTTGAGTATTTCTCGATAAATCTTGACAACCAACTTTGAAAACACAGTTTCAAGAAAAACGCGACAATAGACGAGCAGCTGCACCAATATATCTAAGGCTGTATCGCCGAAACAATTTCTCTGGTCAACTTGAAAATTCAGGACAATTTTCTAAAGATGTTATAAAAATTAACAAGACAATAAAAAAAACGATTTTTTGATGCTGTGAAATCCTTGTAGCCCGTTACGGGCACTCTGATTATTAAATTTGAAATTTCGTTTGTTGATTAGGCCACGTGCTATCACATACAAACTTTGTCACCCCTTTTCACCAAATTAAAGAAGGAGTTTTAAACATTTCTTTTTCACTAGATACCCTACATTATTTAAGTAATATACCCTCCAAATAAATCGACTAAAGGCTTAGGCTATTGCTTGATCCATCAGTCTGTCAATTAGGACTTATGATTTTATATATACAACAAAGACAGATAAATAATTTATAACTACCTATGTATTATTAATTTTCATTATCTAATTGTTTGCGCTAATCATAGGTGGTTTTAATTGGTTCAGCATAATAGAATATATTACGTTATTTTATCGATTTTTTGGCTTTCCTCGTAAAAAAATGATACTTTTAATTGAGGTATTTTCTGCAAAAAGAAAATGTCCCTTATAGAGAAATTTCTGTCGGCTTCCATAAGCATTTGTGTTTTTGTTTACTGAAAACGACGATAAAATTTTCAGAAGGTTAGTTGGTGAAAAAAACAAAGTTGCAAAGATCTGACAATTTATCATATAAAAATTTATTTACTGAAAACTATATATTTCCGTATATCCTAACTAACGATTTTTATATTTTTTAAAGCATAAATAATAGATAGATATGATTCATATCATTCAATGTACTGTGGATACTGTGTAGGTATGTGTCTTTAATATCCTATAATACAATAGTTGTCTGATTAATTGATTTTTCTGCAACATATTGAAGTGAATAGCACAAAATTACATGTTTCGGAATCGACAGGCGAAAAATTTATGGAAGTTATTAATATATTGATATATCAGTTATGTTGATAAAATAGTAAAGTGAAGTCATTTATATTCGGTTGGAGAATATATAGCAAAATTTTTACTTTCGACATTCAATTTTAATAACATTTTCATATCTTTATTAGTACACATTAATATTATTTAATAAAACCAAGTAGCGTTAAAATTCCTTTGTTTGCTAATTGAATCACCCACCTTTGTTTGCCAATTTTTTGAACTCAATTTGTTTTTTATGTTGCGGATCATAGCAGTGGTAATAATATAGAGTTAACAACTACATAAATATGTGACATAAATCTAAAAGAAAATAAAACGGAATAGAAGCAAGTGTAGGACGGGCATTATAACAGATTTTTTTCTCTCTTCGTTCGTATTATGACAACTACTATTATTATTATTAAAATGCTCATATATAGAGTGGTGTAATGATCATGGTGATCAGCAAACAGCATCCTTCGCTGTATCACTTTACGTCTTATCTTTGTGATACCATTATCTTACTATTTTACTGTTATCTTTGTCATCGTTATTGTTAAGATGATCACATTATCCTCGTAAATGAATGGTATTTTAGCACTTTAGTGGTTTTAAAGTTCTATTGTGTTTGATTTATCTCAATTTTCTTTCAAGGTAGCTCATTATTTTTTATAATGCGGAAGAACGTTTTTTTTTTTCAGAAATTTTATGATTTACGAGGAAATTTATGATTATTTGCACGCATTTTAGAATCGTGGTTTTTCTCATTACATTTAAAATAATTAATTTACTCTAATTTATATCGTTATTGTAAGTAATGATTTGGCAATATTCATAAGATTCTAATCCGTACTAAAAATTTTATTAATATTTGTAATTTTTGTTAATTATGAAATGAGTTTATGTTATTACTTTTATTTATTTGTAAAAGTAAAATTACTTCATCTAAAAGTTTGGTATTTTTTCAATATTAGGAAAATTTCAGCACTGCTTCTAGTTGAAAAATTAGTAAACAAGTTAAGCTATATTCATTCATCATTTCTAAATTAGTTTTTCTTTTTGTTTATTTGAAATGATATAGAGTTTGAACCAACTACTATTATTTATTTTAGCTTGAATAAAATGAAGTGATGAAAATGATTTAATTCAATATTTCAATAAAGTTTGGAAAAACAGATGTCAGTTTAAATATAGGTACCTTCTCGTTATTATATATTTTACGAGTACATGTGTGAAATATGCATTTAAGTTTAATACTCTAATAAAATATTATCACAAACCTCATTTTAATAGTTTAATACTATTGACAGAACAAGTATTATACATTATACCTATACGAGTATTATAACTAATAACATTATAACTAATGTTTGCATATAAATCATAGGTTGAAACTGCAATGAATATACTTAAATAGAGTGTAGGTAGATATTAAGACAAATATATTAGCCCAAATTAATCTTAAAAGTACCATCAAACATAGAATCTAGTTTATATTTGTGTAAACAGTGGCATAGTTACAATAAGTTTTTAAAATATTGCTTCCTAAATTTTCCAGCTGAGAAGAAATACTTAACCAAAGATGACATACAATTCTGTAACCATATAAATATAAAAGAAGGCCTTCTGATCATACGATCAAAAGACTTAGTTATGTTTCAGAATCGATTCATTGCATAGGCAAATATCTTTGAAAAGAGTCCACTACAATTACAACTTTTTAATATTAACATTAGCAAAAATATAATTTTAGTTTAAGTTTAATGTTATCTATAGAATTTCAGAAGAAAATATGTAGAGCTCCAAAATGGATTATTTTTGAGGGCAAATTATGCACACATCAGTAAATAATATTATGTTTTTAATTTTTATTTCAAATGCAATTTTTATTGTATCTCCCGAAAAATTATTTAAAGATATTTTCTGTATGGAAATTCTATTCACTATTACCAATTGAAATGCAATTTTTGGCAGAGATGCCAAAATATTAGCTTATCAAAGCATTCAGCGATACATTCACATCTCGATTGCGTTTATTTTCTTCAAGTCTTCCTGTTTTAAATTCCATGTCGACGATCCAAAGTCCATATCCAATGTCCATGTCACACCTTTACTGGAAGAGTGACTAACTCAAAAGAAAATCAGATTAAGACTTTTTTCTAACAAAAAAAAAAATACTTTTTACTAAAAAAAGGTCTTCTTTAAAATATTGCAGATTGAATTGTTAAGAAAACATATAATTCTTGGTTACCTTTTGAAAGATATTAACATTATTACGCCAACAGAGACGTAAGAATATTTGACCACTGATAATTTTCTTATTAAAAAAATTAAGTTTAATATCCATTGAAAATCCTATTAACAATTTGAGGTGGAAAGTGATGTTGTATTTTAAATGCCTTTTTATCAAAATGAAGATTTTTGATATAGGTCACTTTACTTACTAGTGAAGGTGCGATGTTAGGTTGATGTTAAAAGCCCATGTCCAAGTTTATGTCCATGAGTACGATCCAAAGCGTATAATTATAGCTAAATAGTTTGACAATTTTATGTGATTTGAATATTTTTTGAAAGCTTCAATATAACATTGTTAATAACATATTATTTACTTTAAAAAAAGTTAAAAAGCTCCGCATAAATAATACAAAACATGGATAGGTACTTACAATTGAAACAAAATTTAACTAGCATTGAAAAAAGTTAAAAAACACATTAAATAATGGAATAATAGCCGCAATTCTACTAATTTTTCGTACAAAATTTTAATTATGTTCAAAAACTTTGAAAAATTTAAAATTATACAAAAATGTTTTGAAAAGATGAATTTTATATTACATCTGTAAATACAAAATGAATATATATAAAAAAAGAAACAAATAAAAAATTAACTATTCAATTCCCTTTTCAAATATTTCAAATTGCAAATGAATAATTTACTTATTGAAACGTAATTTACAACTGTTATGTACACTTCCACCCTTATAAACAAATCTGAATGTTTTTTTTATTTTGGATTTACTGCAAAATTTCATACAAGTATTCGTACAGTGTATTCATTGTTGATTGAAAAACATTTCAAAATTGTAATTGAAAATTCACAATATTTGTTTACTTTAAATTTAAGCAAAATATGAAAAGAAAATATTATAAAAATCAATTAATTTATATCACTCATTGACAATTTTCTCTAAAGTAAGGCTTCCAATTTACAATTATGTAGATCACATATGAATATGGAGGCTATATAAGCAATATACACCTTACCTACCAACTCACATTAAGTTCATTTGTGTCATGTAAGGAATCAAATTGAAATCCTATAAAAATGATAATTTTACTTAAGGCTGCAAGTAATTATACTTTGAAAAAATATTGAATTACATAAAGTTTCCATTATTTATTGTTTTCAAGTCAATATCTTGCGGTTACTTTACAACCACAAAGTTATCAAGTTTGTATTACATTCAAGATGATAATATATATTTTATAATGTGTTAACCTTGCTTTAAAATAATTTTGAAATTTATTCAAACTTCCATTTATGGTTTAAAAAGCAGTTGATTTCATCTATTAATATAACACATTTGTTTCTATTGCGATATGTTAGAAAATATTTTTGGTATTCATCATTCAAGTTGCTCATACATTTCAATGGAAAAATTACCAAAAAAAAAAAAAACAATTTTCAAACAATAATCTTTCTTGTAGTTATAAAGTCATCAGATACAGTATAATGCATAAATTAACAATAGCTACTTTAGAATTTAAGGTGTATATTTATTTTAAAGTTTAGTACAATCACTCTAAGTCATTAATCCGAAACAGTTATGTAAAGATTGAAGATAAATATTTAAATTGCAAATCTTTTAAGTAATGTAAGTAACGTGAAGTACTCAGTAGAAATTTTGATGAAATCATCTTAAAATTTAAAGTTCCTATTTTTTTATATTTATATTACACTCATTAAAAACATAATAAAAATGTTTATGTACCCTTACATATACATATTACAATAATAAAAATTGTAAAATCAATAACAATGGATTTTTTTTAAAATTTTATAGAAATAGTTATAAGTCCATTAATTTTTTGATTATAACTGTAATTTAAACTTTGTTAATAATATTTTGTTACCGGACTTTTTAAAAATAAAGTATAACAAATATTATTATATTATAACATAGCTTATAACATTCGCTTTATAACATAGCTGTTATAAAGCGAAGCCAAAATGGTTCATGATTTTATTTTTTTTCTCTAAAAATATTATAAAAATTTTATAAAAACACTTTCATATAGGTATAATCATTTTTACAATATCTTTCTAAAAAATATTTAAGTTGATTCGTTTTGATATTATTTATAAATTTTGTGCCTTGAAAATCAAACAAAAAAACAATGTTTAAAATCACAAAATCTACAGTTGTCGCTATCTTAGAAATCTATGCTTAAAACAAGGCTATATAGAGCCTATTATAACCCCAAACTGTCAACATAAAATCACATATCTTCATTTTTTTAGGGTAGTCTTTTTTTCAGCAATGATGTTTAAAATCTTAATCATTGAAATGGTCAGTGCAGAAACATGAAACATAACATTACTCTATAGAAAAGTCACAATTTCAAATGGTATCGATGAGAAAAAACTTCCACAACCCACTGCACAAATCATGTTCCATGTTTCCCCTCCTTATGTTTTTGGCATTCTTTAAGAACGACGTAAAAAATAGTTTAAACAAGATTTGGGCAACCATGGAATATTATCATTAGCAAACAAAATTCTTTATTAAGCTGCGTAGGAAGCTTCCGAAAACATCCTGGGGTACTTTTCTCCAAACATTTAAATCGTATGGTTACAATTATAAGTGATACATTTTTAGTTCTCTTTTGGTCTTTATATATTCTTTATTGTTATTTTTTAAAAATTGTTAAATCATTATTTTTAAATTGAACTATTGTAACAATTCTTTAATAAATTAGTAATAGTTTAATAAATTACTTAATAAATTCGTAGTACAAAATATAGTAAGAATTTAGTATTTAGAGTACTCTTCGATCCTAAGGCAATGACAAGATGAGCGGTTCTAACGCAATGATAAAAATATATCCTTGCAATTAAACTTGATTTCATAAAATAAGTGAAATTAATGATAATAAACATCAGGCTCATTTTTTTCAATAAAATTTTAAAAAATTTCAAAATTTAGTTCTCTAATCAATAAAGGTTCCCGACCTCTGACCTAGCCCGCTCACCCACTACTAGGCTTATTTTTGAATTATTGTAATTAATTTATTAAATTATCTTAAGGTGTTAACTTCCAAAGTCTTCTAAAATCATTATTTAAATAACTTTTTTATATATGCATGTAGATTTAGACATCAACAATTACAGTTGAAAGATCACAACGTTTACAATTTGATCAATCCAAGTGTTAATTCATATTTTCCAGAAAATATTCAGTTAATTAAAGGTTTAAAATTAAATTTTAATTTGATTAATCTTCAAAGTCAATTAACTTGAAAGCTCTTTATTTTTTGCTAAATTAGTTCCATCGCATATAACGAAAGATAAACCATCTATATAATAAAACATGCAAACTTTTAACAATTTTATTCCCATCGTTTTTTAAACCTGAACAATTTTTGCATTTCTCTTCATTTCATTTTTAATTCAAATTGTCATTTATAAAATGAAATAGGCGAACGATAAAGACAGTGATAGAATGATCCTTCAGGGAGAAAACGGGATAAAATGTCCGGAGTATTTTAAATCCATTTCCGCGTCGTTTGAGAAATATTTCCTTTTGAATATTTTAGGTTGTAATTTACTGAAAATTATAATCATTATTGTTTGTTTTCGACTGGAACAATATAGGGATACAATTGTAGAAAATACGATAAAAAGGAATAACGCATAAATGCTTTTAATTTAATAAAATGGAGAGACGAAAAGTTCAGCCTACAGTATATAGTTGGAAGATCAATTTTAAGTGATATATTATGCTTCAAAACACAAAATTGAATTAGAATTAATTATCGCTTAGATATTTCCATCGAATTTTTATACGTTAGTGCTAATTTAATTTAACAGAAAAATTTCACAAATATGATTTTTTTCTATTTAATTTTCACTTTAGACCAATGTTAAGTAAAATTAATGATGAGATAATTACGTGAAAAAAGGACAAAGAGAATTTTTACACTAATAACTTAAAGGAAAAGTCATAACATTAATAGCATGGGATTTTTCTGCTTTCTATACTGTTTGCAACTGTATAATATCTTTTACACGTTTAGACATAGAAATTGTCACTCCTTGACGTGCTCGTTATTCTTTTTGCCGGGATACCTGTCTCATAATACATACCTTTAGTATATTTCCTTCTCGTTGCGCTTCGTCCAAGTTGACAATCATTGCAGATAAATATTCCTTGAAAAGCTTGAGCTTTAACGTCTTGCGCTTTTTTTGCTTCCCTCATTTCTTTTATGGAAACTTTGTCGTCTCTAATATTTTCTTCGTGTATTTAACGTCTTTATTTTTTAAAATTTTCTTTTTATATACCTACTTTCCGAGAGTTATATTGAAGAAAAAGAGAGAATACAGGCGAAGAATGAAATTGAGTTGTTAAATGAAGATAACAGAGGATAGCTGGAAAATTATTACACGGAACGCCGCTTTGTACTAACGAAATGCACTAATGAAACGGGATGTAGGTCTCATAGCTCGTTCTCCAGGTACCCTCATATTGTATACAATCTTAATGTGTAATTAATGTTGACGCTTAAATAAAGAGAAAAAAAGCTCTTTGAAAAAGAATATTTTTCATTTAATTTTCAAATGAATGCAACTGCAAGGCTTTGTAACCTTTTGAAACTATTCGTTCTTACATAAATCATTAACGTAATTTTTATTTTTCGAGACAAAATGAAAAATGTGCTACGCAAAGACATTAATTTCGCGTTCTATTTGTTCTATTTTTTAACTAATTTTTAGATATATCTCATGTCAAAGTCTTTCAATGATATATGCATATACTTAGGGGTTGCTCGGTACATAAATTTTGTTAAAAAAAGTTTGAAAAAGGAAACCATTTGTCATTTACTAAGAAATTTATTTCTAATCACACAAGTTATTTTTTAATTTTATTCTGCATGTTTCCAAAAATCTCAACATTTAACAAGCTTATATAATATAATAGTAATAATAATAAAAACCGGCCTCCTGGTGGCCAAGTGGTCAAGATGACCGCTCCAAAACTGTTAGGTGTTGGATTCAAATCTCGTGTCAAGCAAATTTTCGATATTTCTCGATTTTTGATTTTTTTTTAAATCTAGAGTCATTAAAGACCTTAGTAGTTTCAAAGCGTCGGTAAACAGTAATAAAAAATATTAATAACAGTCACTAAAGCTTCCAAATTAAATTTATATGTTCAGCTGTATTGCTCCTTGGTTCATGGACAAAGGGTCAACATTTTCTATAGAAAACAAAATCTTTTATAAAAATCGTAACAATGCCAATATGGTCTTACGAACTGGAACTTTGGGCTTGTGTCAGTAAATCAACAATTGTGGTGCTACAATGAGCTCAATCTAAAAACTCAACGAGCAATTACTAACGTACCGTGGTATGAAATGGAATCCTTCTCCAGAATTAGGAAATAAAGATCATGTAAAGTATAATTAGACTAAAAAATGAAGTTCACTACGAGACATTGGAAAGCTGACATCCCAACCTAATAATTCATTCTCTACTAAGTAAATGTCACCCTAATTCAAACAGGTTTCCCTTTGGAAGTTTCCCTGTGAAGTCACTCATCAAACCATCCACATTGCCAGCCAATTAACCAAAAGTTACAAAAGTAGTAACTTATAACTACTGGAATTTAAAAAATGAAGCATTTTTGAGATTTTCTTTCTTGGTCATCATTAGGTACTCCTATGTGAGTGGTGATACCACAATATGGTTGACACTTTACCTGTTTCCTTTTTAGCAACTTTTAGTTACTTTAATAAATACTAGCTGATCCCCGCAACTTCGTCTGCGTAACGTAGGTGTAGATTATATTTTCTTTTTAGATTTGCTATTTGTAGTGGTATGTGAAAATTTTTATTTTTCTTATTTGTTTTACGAAAAACATAATCATACTTAAAAATACTGCTTTGTCAACTTTAAAAAGACACATTTAATCAACTGTTGCAAAGAATAAAATTGTTCTATGTAATAATCAATTAAACTTCAAAAAATATTTATAAATATCTAAAAATAGTATGTTCAATTGCGTATACCGTCGGTAGGCATACCTACTGTGAACCAAATAATCCATAAATCAATCAGTATCTATACATAAATAAAAAATATCGTCAAGTCCAATAAAGTCGGTCTAAATTATGACTAAAAAAAGTTGAAGGTTATCAAAATACTCGCGTCAAAATAACAGTAGTTAAGAGTCTAGATTTTTGAATATTAGTTGGAATCCCATCTCATTGTTTCGATTCCCGAATGAACCTTTTTCCAAAAACAATTTTGTAAAAAAAAGTCTAATGTAAGATTCGAACCCACGTCTCTTTTGTTGTGAGCATAAGAATGTCAGATACGTAAGCGAATGCGCTATGAACGTATAATTAATCCCAAAGTATAAATAAAAGAGCTTTTATAGCGGTGGCATTTATGTATATTTTTTTAAAATGAAAAAACACTTATTGTGACATAACTATAATAGTTAGACATATGCTGTCGCTCAATTTTTTGTAGATAATAATATGTTCTGCAAAATCGTAGTACATTATTTTGTTCTATAACCAATAGATTTCGCAGCGCACGCGATAAAATAATGTTTTTTGGTAATTTTTTTCAGTCCTTGGGTTACATTATTGGAGTTTTAGTATGGATCCTTATTTTTTTTTAAAATTTAATAGAGCCTATGTCCTCCGGAAATAGTGTAGCTTCCCAACAGTGAAAGAATTTTACAAATCGGCCAAGTAGTTTCGGAGACTTTTCAAAGCAAACAAACAATCAAATCTTTCCTCTTTATAATAATAGATTAAACCTTGGACAAAGGCAATACTTTAGCATACTTTAGGTAAAATATTTTTGTGCTTCAACTACCCTATCTCTTTGCGTACCTGATTGAGTCTTTTGAGAATTTATTAAATTATACATCTTCTTCATACCTACATGGATTACATTAAAACCATAACTTAATTAAACTTTGCTTAAAATTTATTCCAGTTTTTGATGAAAGTTTTAAAATGGTTCAATTTTACAATGATTTAAGTTTCTTAAAAAAAATAATTACAAATTGATATTCGATTATCCTTAGTGAATAAATTAGGTCTGCAATTGTTGATCCCCTTGGAATGTAACGAAAATAGTTATTCAAACACAAGGAAGTCATGTGGAAACCACATCAGTTTTTTAATTAGTGAAACATGATTACGGTTTCTAAGCAAATTACGTTTTTGATTTATATTCTACACGTAGAGAATGTAATAACGACCCTTCTACAATCGTTCACTATAATATTCAATTTCAAAATCAACCCTTAAGCCTGCCACTGCTAAATGAGAGGTATTCAATCTTCTAAATTTACTACCATCCACCGGTTTTATTCGAGTAATTTGAGTAAGCTTTTAAACTCATTTGTTGGAGTAAAAAATTATTTTTTAACGTTTATTTTATCGCTTTATTTAGTTCCAGGCTTTATGATCGATGTGAATAATAATTATTGTTATCTCGATTATAATTTTGCTGGCATTTGATCACGTTTGAAACCGGCGAAATACGACGTGTCGAAGCCTATCATAAATCATAAAGTAAGTCAAAATAATCGAGACGCGTTCAAGGACAATAAATTCTTGTTAACTCCGTCGTCGTCATTATAATTATTATTGTTATGACTGTATTAATTAACTTAGCGGAATAAAAAGAACGCGATTTATTGATCGAGCCTTCGTTAATTTGTTGGGATCATTAACACATACTCATTTTACACAATCGCTTCTTCATTAACGCGCTTTGTTCTATTGTTTTCGTCTTAAGTAAATTGTCATAAAAATTTTGCCCGGAAACAGTGCCTAATTGATATTTGTGTTATTATTACTTGAGCCAAAACGATTCATTAATTATTTAACGCATACCACGTCCGGTCAAATTTTCTGAGGATTGAGCTAAGAGTGAGTCACTGGGTTGCAAATGTACAATAGGTGTGAATAATACTACACCATAGAAAAGAAAATAAACAATTAACCAGAATTAATTGTTCGAGACAAACTATTTTTATTCTTCTCTTATATTTCATGCAAATCCCAAGGTGTATATTTGAAAAAAAAGCTTCTATTTCCCATTGATGATTCAATCTATAACTGCTTCACAACATATCACGCAAAGACTTATTGAAATTTCAATCTAAAGTTTTTCATATTAATAATCTTCTCTTTTAATATGTTTTACTGCTTATTACATTCTGCTACTAAAATGAAATAACTATTTGTATTATAGTCGACTGATACATTTGAATATTTTGTTTATGCAGTTGAAATATTTCGTCTGAGTATTAAATTGTAAACCGTAGGTACATGTGATTGGTTTTAATATTCCTCAAAACTTTGAACAGATACGATTTATACATCCTAGTTGATCAAATCAGTTATAACATTGTTCCTCTTTGGTATATTTTCTGATGGAAATTATTTGACTGAAACTTAATAGCAAATAATAATTAGAAATATGTTGAATATTAAAGCTGAACCTTCAGCACTGCAAGTTGATACATGTTGGAGAAAGCTTAACATAGACCTAAGATTTGTATAACAAGTAACTTATTGTTTGAATTAGTTTACTTTGCATCAGGTTTCCATAATATTTATTATTAGTTTCTAGGCTTTTGAATTAAAACGCTACTTGAATATTTATTATTGTAGAAGCTTTTGAAAAATAAAAACTTTGCTGTACAATCTATGTATAATCCAAAATTATTTAAGTATTTATAAATGTAATTTTGTTTGTTACAATGAATACATCTTTTCTCATTTTTGAACCTATGGTTGTCCAAAGCTCAGATTAAAACTATTCTCCAACTTGGATTTATCAACATAAAACTAGCTTTTAAATTTATTTTATGATTAAGTTACTAAACGATTAAGTTACTAATTAAAACTGATTACTTCGTTTCCGTGACTTAATAATGAGCGGACAATATTTTTATTTCAATTAATATTATTTGTTATTTCCTCAAGACCGATCCATTGATATCTTAATAATTGTTTAGCTGATTATTTTTTAATTTACACTTGTATGTCGAGAATGCATTGAATTATTTATTTTTTGTTTATAATACCTTATTGATAACAGAGCACAAAATTGTATTCATATTGGATCAACAGTATGAAATTTCATCAAATCGGTTTAGCTATTCTGGAGTTAAAAGACTATTTCATAGTTGACAAAAAAATAAATAAATTTGAAATAAGAGTATCAGACAATCAATTTTTATTCGGAAACTGTACCAAAAATCGAAATTATAGATAAAATCTAGAAATGTGTGTGTTTATTCATTAGCTGAATATAAAAAAAATGTAAATTTCTAATGGAGGATCCTAATCTAATATTTCAAATAAATCAAGATAAGACAATATGACGGGTTCTAGATAAGCCTAGGCTTGGCCCAACTATGCAGAAGTCTGGGCCAAGTTTGTAAACCAGCCTTGACCCAGCTTTGGTAAAAGATAGGAATGATAAAACGGATCCAAGTGTGGTGACTGCGATTGACCCACGCTTCTTTACCCCAATTGAATCATGCTTAACCTTCATGACTGACCCATACTTCGTTGCCAAAACTGGGCCATGCTTGTTCTTCGAAGTTTGCCCAAATATGAATAGCGGAATAGTAGCCAAGCCGGGTAACCCTACTTGAGGTAAGTCTGGAACGCCATTAATTGGTCGAAGTTAGGCTCCTCAATCTTTGCCCATGCTTGGCTAATTATTAACACGGCCAAAATTGGGTAACCCTACCTTATGACCAAGCTTTGGTTGCCGTTAGTTTGCCGAATTAAGGCTCCCCAGGCTTTACCCAAGTTTGTCTTTTCATTAGCATTGCTAAGGCTGGGTAACCCTACCTCGGATCAAGCACGGGTTGCCGTTAATTGGCTGATGTTAGGCCTGTCGTTCTTCGTTTAAGCTTCGCTAATTGTTGACATGGTCAAAGCTGTTTACTTATTTGTTATCCTAGCATGAACTTTGATAAGTTTACCGAAATTGGGATCCAAATGTTAGCCCAAACATGCCTCCGTCGTTTAACTCTGGGGGTTTCTGCAAAGGTTTGAAATAATTTTACATTTTATGTATTCGTTGAATTTATATTGTCTTCTGGCTAATATTTTGAATACCGATCAGTTAGAGAAAATACCGAATCAACCGAAAATCAATTGAAGAAAAAAATAAATAAATTTTAAAAAATCTTCTTTGTATATTTGTAAAATAAATGACGCAATTTTAAACTCTTCATTCAAATGCATGTAAAGTTCATACGTGGAAATAAATTTGAGGTCTTAACTTCTTGTTAATGAATTTTTACCAAGAAAAGTATCATTAGCGGCCCAAAAATTTTTAAAATATAATTATTTATAATCATTAATCATTTGTGTATAGAATATATAGAATATATTGCGGTTCAATTTATGTAGTATAATTTAATATAATAATATATAAAAACCATACCATAAACATAAATTTGAACAGAAGTTCAAGCAAAAATATTTGTGACGTATTGCCCAGATACGTATTTCAATTGCCAAGCAATTTTCCACATTGATTATCAAGTAGTTTGTATCGCTCCGGGGCTGCTTTGTGATGATTCACAAAATAATTTAAAACTATGCATATTTTTAGCAATGTTTATGGTATTTTTTTGGCAATCTATTCTGTCAGAATAGTTTCATTTTCTTCGTTAAGTAATGGTTATCTAATATTGGTACAATTGTACTAAAAACTTATTGTTTTTTATTAATATTTAACAAATGATTACACCATATTATAAAATTGTTACGATTTATTCAAATTTTCAATGCTAAAGTGCCAAAACATAAAAGATTAATGGAAAATAAAATAATTGAATTTTACTTTTTTCTCGCAGATGCACAATATTCTGGATGATCAGTATATATAATTTGCAAATTTGTATATTAACAGGGTAGTCTGGTGCTTCTCAGGTACAAAAACCCTTAAGGTGTGTATGGATAACGTACACATATAAACGAACTTAATCGTTTCTGTACATAGTCTCTGAAAGTATATAAACATATTGGCATATGTTGAATACCTAGTAAATGGATAATTTGTGGCACTTTCTATCCTAATAAGAGGTCACATCACTATTAGAAAAAAAAAGGACGAAATATGAAACAACGACGATGCTTGCATCTGATTATAGAGGGAAAGAAAGTCCACATAGTCCAAATACTGAGTAGCCGCGTTGACTACCTTTTTTGTATTTTCTTTTTATAATCAATTGATTGCTTTTCTCATTAGAAATTCATTGTATAAAAATTCGTTTTTTTTAGTTTTTTTTTTTTAAAAAATATTCTCTATTTCACTTGTTTATTTATATCCAATATTTCTTGAGTAATTTAATTGAGAAAATAATGTAACTTTATAGAATGCAAGATGTGATGTAATTTATTTCGGGATGTTTTATATACAATTGACTTGGATACGAAATTGGAGAACTAAAATATTTTATGGAAAAATAATTAATTCTACAATTAGGTCAATTTTGATATACCGAATCATCACAAAGCAGTTACGGAGTGATCGAAACTACTTGATGACCATTGAGGAAGATTGCTTGGTAATCGAAATACGTATCTGGGCAATACGTCACAAATATTTTTGCTTGAACTTCTGTTCAAATTTATGTTTATGGTATGATTTGTATATATTATTATATTAAATTATACTACATAAATTGAATTATACGCAATATATTCTATACACAGTATAACTGTTCAAAGTCAGCGAAAAAATCTTATTTTCATTAATCGTTTGTTTTGATGCGGTATGCCTAACAAAGAATATTTAATGTTGGTATATATACAAACCAAAAAAAAAGTTATAAATCTGCTACCAATAACTATTTAAGTAAATTATCAATAAATTCAAGTCATGTTTATAAAACAGAACGAAACAAACCTCTCCTAAATAATTGCTATACTGTTGAATCATCAAATTCAATTGATTAGAATTAAACTCAGCATTTATGTGTAGAATGTTGCGGCTAACTATGTACTTGACGAGATTTCGTGGATGCCATTCAACAATTTAGAGTTAGTATGTTGTACTAAATGATATATTTTGTAAGGACCACCAAAGTTATATTTAAAAATAAAGGTTACATTATAATTACATGCAATATTTTTTAAAACATTAGTTGAGTATGGATCGTTAGTATAATATGATAAAAAAAACATTAATTACGGGGAGTTAATTTTTAATCCTTCTAGGAATCTATGGTGCTGTAGATGTATTGCTTGAAGTGGTACATACTTCAGAAATAATTGTGAAATGAAATACATACCTAAAGCTGATTTGTCTATTATCCATAGTAAATTAACCTTTTCAGTCATAATTTCAACAAGCAATTATTACTAGTGGTCGTTTAATATTCAAACGATTCGATAATTTCCTAGAATACTCTACGGTTAAAGTTTTCAATGGTACGTTCCAATTGGCATTCCGACTGAAAATGTATAGATATCAATCAGAAATCAAGAAGACTTATACGAATAAAATTGTTGTTGTTCTTTCTGTCTCTCGTTTGAAAGTTTTTATAAATTTTTCCTTCAAACATTGAAAGCCTGCAAATTGGGTATTTTCAAAAGAATTTTCACGCTTTTTGTCAGCTGACATTCCTTCATCCCAATAAATTTCCCTCTGTGTTTGCAGATTTGATTTGTTTTATTTCATCTTTTTGTTATAGAAAAAAATAAGATGTTTCAAACGTAAAAGTACTTACAATTGATTCCTACATGGTGAAAAATAGTTTAGAACCCACAATGAACTTTAATAACCCCAAACTATTCACTATAAAAAAACCCAACTAATTTACATTTCAAAATATAGAAGGCATTTTTTTTACATTTTCCAAAAAATAACAGTGATTATAAATGATTTTTTTTTAAAAAAAGAAATATTCAATGAAGCACAGAGTACTTTTGTTGAAAACAGTATTTTTTGGAATATTGATTCAAATACTATGCACATCGTTAGCAAATAATAGGGAGAGTTAATTAAAATAGATGTAGCTTCACCACCCTCACAAATGCTTTTTTCCAACCGATAATTTCATACCTGTGTATCCACCATCCACCAATTCGAGTTTACTATGAAATGCAAACATTAATATCAATTGTTTTAAACAATGACAGGGTATCGTTTGAACCAATATGAACCGAGTTCATAAATGAATAAATATGACATTAAAGTTTCCAATGCTAAAAAGAGATAACAAATATAAAATAAATAAATAATAAGCTAATGGCTGATTGGTAGTTATTTAATTAATAGAAAAAAAAAATTAGCAATGATATCCTCAATATGTTCGTATTTATTAATAAACAATATAATTTTAAATTATTCAAATATATCATAGAAATTCGATCATTTTAATTTAATCTAAATACAAATGGGAAAATAATTCTAAATAAACAAAAACTTAATTGGAAAGTTTAACCATTATTTCGTTCAGAAGAAAAAACTTACCTTTAATTAAAATCGAAAAGAAAAAGGTTAAGGGTATGCACTTTTAAGGTGGCAAAATAAAGGAAAGTTTATGTCTGTTTTTCAACAGACATAACTAGCAAAACTGCTAGTTATGTTTTAATTTTGGGATTGTAAAAACTGAACACCAAAAGAATCATATAAATCTTTTACACGTTGGTAGATACTAAAGAACAACACTCTAAAGGAAGCCTACTGGTGGTTGAGTGGTCAAGGTAACCGGTTTTGGGTTTGATCCTTGTATCGAGCAAATTTTCAATATCTCTCAATTACGGATTTTTATTAACCCTAGAGTCGCTAAAGCCCTTAGTAGTAGCCAAAGCTGCAAGAAAAAAGTATTTTAGTTTCTTTATTTTTTGGCAAAAAGCAACTGGTATCTAAGATATTTTTTAAAAGGAACTGTATCTTGTAAGTTGAAAAGTATCTTAGGAACCGAGAAGTAACTTAGGTACCACAAGTTTAGATACAGAGTTTTATTTTCTTTAGTCCTGTAAAATTCAATACATATTTAATCATTATAAGTTTTTTACCATTGTTTTAAGTATTTTGTGTTTTTACATGGGCTAAGACATACATATTTTCCTTCTTCCTTTTCTTTCCTAATTTAATAAAGATAATACACTCATTATGTAGTTACCTAACAACTTTAACTAATACGTTACGAAACTTAATACATCTATAGTATACCCAGTAGCATAATACTTAATAGTATCGGTTTGAGTATCTTAAAAGTAGTTTAAGATCAGTATTTAAGTTCCTTTTATTAAAAGCAACTAAATACCCAAATAAACTTTTTAAATAGGATACTGTTTAAAAAAGTAACTCATCTAGTATCTATTTAGATACCTACTTTGCTTGTATCTTTGAAACTTTTTAATCATCAACTCTGAATATTGCACATGTTTTGATTCTTTAACTTTAATCTAATTTTAGTATATTTAAAAATTATATGCAGTCCACGCTGCTTATTGGAATTGCGGATAATGTTATCAATCGGATATAGTTATCATTTTTGGGAAGATCGGGCCAGACGTACATATAGTGTTGCATTCAAAAAAATCGTTTTTTGTAATCATAATTTCGGTTTATGTTATCCATTTTTTCTTCTAAATGTTTTCGGCGTGAGAAAAAAACATGATGAAAAATGTATAATAAAGCCATAAAAAGGGTTATTGACTGTTGTTCACAGAGGATCTATTTTATCACAGTCTAAGAAGGAAAAGTAATAATTTTGAATGATTAAGTCCCTTAAGACTTAAATAAACTCTAAAGTTCTAAACAACTTACAAAGTATAGATTTTAAAAAATCAAGTAAGTAATTTTTTCCTGTTGTCAACCTAACAATTAGTTCAATTTCCTGCATGGTAAAATTCTTCCTTCTGACACTGTCTATTGTGGAGGTTGTCAATATAGTTCATTCCTCTTTTTAACAAATCCAGAATTGCAATTGTTCTTTTATTTTAAAAGTAGGATTTATTTTTAGATTTTTTTACTATAACACCCAATATCCCTTTCCATTTCATTAGGGCTAAGGTGACCCATCTAGTCCTTTTTTCTTGTCGTAAAACCAATCATTGTTCTTTTTTTTTGTACTAGATATCTTTTCATAAAAAATGTGATTTATTTGAGGGGTTTTAATTGCAAATTACGTTATTATAAGCCAATAATTAATTTTAAGTACTAAAACTGATGTAGGTTCCAGAGTTAAACTATAATTTTATTAAATAAGAATTTTCTGTAGTAGGGATCTCTTTTTTTGTTATTGATTAGTAAGAAATTGGGGATCATTAGAACTGTTGACATTATCAACTAATAGCATTGAAGTTATTAACTAGTAGCTTCCCGTGAAATATGCACAGACCAACACTGACAAATGGTAACAATTGGCAATTGAATAAAATCTAACTAAAAGTTGGACCATAACAACAATCAGTTCAAATTTGAAAAAAATATTGTATTTCAACCACACAGATGTGTTTACAATAGTTGTTCTCTGTCTTTGTCGGTATACAGACGTATACGCTTGCCTATTATTATTATTATTATTAGTGAAATAACTTCTTACTTCTATTATTTGATTTAAAAATTAAACTAAACACTATCCTAATTATGATTACCTTTTTATTTTTTCAGACTGACTTAGAAGTTGTTCTTCAAATATCAAAAGAGATTGAAATTCGATTTCCAAGTCAATTGGATTCTGGTTTGATTGAAATTTTATCGCCCCGTGCTTCGTATTATCCAGATATGAATCGATTACGGCTCACACTTGGCGATCCAATGGAACGTGTACGATGGCGATCGAAACAAAATTTGGATTTTGCATATTTAATGACTTATGCACAATCGAAGGGCACGTTCTATGTTCAACTAGAAGACGATATTTTGGCCAAACGTAGTTACGTGAGCATAATGAAGAATTACGCCTTAGATCGAATTGCAAAGCGTGAATCGTGGTTCGTTTTAGATTTCTGCCAATTGGGATTTATTGGTAAGTAAACTTCATCTTCATGAATTACAAGAATTTTCAATGGCCTTAAACATGTTATTGTTACGTATATAATGAATGTCCAAATTTGAATAGCATGAGTAATTTGTTAAGGAAAAAATATCAAAATATAATTTAAGTGGAAAAAAACAGAGATAAAAACTCTAAACTCCGTTATGAAATTAAATTATTACCTATCTACTCGTGCTTATAACAAAATTAATTTTTCTCGATTTCACACTTATCGACTAATTTGCTATGGCTAAAATTACTTTTATTAATAGACCCAAGAATGCTTATTAGAGGTATTTGCAATATTCATTGCAAATAATTAAGAAAAATATGTAAAAAGCATTCATGAAAAGCATCATATTGTCTATTTTTTTTTTTGTATCATAATCGAGATAATAGGGTTTTAAATTACTCTCGAAGAAAAATAGAGTGACTAAAACGATAAAATTATGAGGAAACGGTATTTCACGTTCATCAAATTTCTATACGGTAAAATACTGGTAAAAATTATATGAGAGATCCACGCCAATAAAATTACAAGGAAAAAATAATAATGCCAGTTTCTTTTTGAGGAAATATGAATAAATTAAAAAATTAACTGGTGAAGAAAAAAATAATAAAGTATCAATAAATTTTATTGCTTTTTATGTTTCAATAAGAAAGTTAATAATGTTTTAATGTAAAGGGTGTTTCAATAAGAGCGCAAAATTTGAGTGTTCAATAAAACATGGTTTTCTGTAGCAAAGTATTGAAATATTTATTGATTTAGAAAATATACATTTGGGAATTATGTAAGAAACAAATAGTATTTAAATGACCGCCACGGCTTTGCTGGCATTTGCATACCCTTTTGACAAAATTTTCTATAACGTTATTGAATACATGAGGTGGTATTTCATTGATACAGCGTCTAATTTCGGCTTTCAATGCTTCGATGATTGCAGGCTTATTGGTATAAACCTGTAACTTCAGATAATCCCACAGCCAGAAATATAAAGGCATTACATCGCAAGAACATGGAGGCCAATTCTGGTCACCAAATCGGGAAATGCCACGACCAGGAGCAAACTCGTGCAAGATCGTCTATGTTTCACGAGTGGTATGGTATGTGGCAACGTCCTGCTGAAACCACATGTCGTGAAGATCAATAGCTTTCAAATGAGGCACAAAAAACTGTTATCATACCACGATAACGTTCGCCATTCACCGTTACTACATTACATTCTTTGTTTTCAAAGAAAAACGGTCCAATTATTTCTCCAGACCATAATGCACACCATACAGTGACCCGTTGTGGATGCATTGCTTTCTGATGAATTATTCGTGGATTTTTTAAGCTCCAAATGCGACAGTTTTGTCTATTCACGAAGTCATCGAAGTGGAAGTAGCCTCATTGCTGAAACTGATTTTGTTTGCAAATCAGCAGGTTGCTCAAGGATCCAATTGGTGAATTCTCTTCACTGTTCATGGTCTACTATTTCATATTTACTAACTCCCATCTGTTAACTTTCGACTTATCACGTCATAATCATGTGACATTATGACTATCAAACATGGCGCTCAATTCAAATCTTGCGCTCTTATTGAAACAACCTTTATATGTACGGAAAGTTTCATTTTAGCCAGTAACTTGTTACGTTGAGTTATTTAATTTAAAAATAAATATGAAAAATGTTTCAAAGAAAATGAATGAACGAAGGAAACGTTTCAGATTTTTTTCCTTCTTTGAGAAAAGCTAATAAAACACAAGGCTACTGAAAATGGTGATTAACTTCACGTTTCGTTCCGTACCGTTTATTCATTGAAACAAATTTAATTTTTTCTTCACTTACAAACAATAACCATAATAATAACAATAAAACGTGAAAAGCACACATCCCCCTTGTTCGAACATCAAAACATTTTCTACGATCGTATGTAACATAACCCCCCAATTTCATCCAAATCGCGTTGATATACATAAGCAAATGGAGAAAATAATAAAAAAATTCGCGTTGTACATTTTTTTACACTTATCCATCTTTCCATATTAAATATTAATTTTTATTTCTGTCTCTGTTTTCAATGTATATATCTGTTTTTCTAGAAATGACTCAAATAAAATTTAAAAATTTAACATATTTCCGCCCCATTGTATCCCCATCGACATTTTCAAGCACAACGCTTGTCACAGTCACAGCATTTTCCCCTTATTTCATCTTTGTTTATCGCTGTGCTCGTTCCCATTCATCCCCTAGTCTCATCCTTCTGCAAAATTCATTCACCTGTTTTAGTATACAATACCACAACGATAGCGTTTGCGTTCATATTATATTTATGTATGTACATAGTTGAATACGGAAACTACAGGAATAGGACGAGTAGAAGTCCCGAATGATGCTTTGAGCCACCAATTTCCCATACCCTGGCCCGTATATCATCAGGTTTACATGAACTGCAGATCCAAACCATGTGTTTCTATGTATATTGTTTGAATGATACCACTTGAATTCCATGTCTGTCAAGTATTTTATAAAGCCCTTCGAGCCGCCACTATGTCGCTGTTTCTAATCATCCTCATTCCCTGAAAAAACATATCTATTATCGTCAAATGCATTTTACCCCTTTTCACTTCATATTCTTCTTTTTTAACTTCTTTAAAGGTTTTAGTTCAGTCAAAAGCTCAAAAAAAGCTGTGCATCGTTCCTTTTAAACGATACAAGCATATTAAAAAAGAAATGAAATGAAAAAGAATCACATATACATGCACTTATTCAGCAAAAATATATTCATGAAACATATATTTCGCTTTAGTTATGATATATTTTTTTCGTTGTAAATATGAAAACTTATTAAATTTTTATATAATTCATTTCTGAAAGTTCAGAACTTGATTTAAAATTGTTTTTCGAAAGAAGCGTAAAATTATTTTCCTCATTTCATTTCAAACACAATGAAGGGAAGTTTTTATTTTGAAAATAAAGAAAAGTAATTTACAAAAGTTTTGTCTTTTTTTTCCGTGTTTCATGCTCGAAGTCTTCAAAACTTAACGTATAGTATTTTCGGTTTTGCTTAATTTTCCGAACTACTATACGCAAGTGTTGTCATTACCCATTTGAATGTATTTTAACAATAGATGCAGCGTAAAGTTTTAATTTTTGATGCTAATTAAAAAGAACAGTTGCATGTTATGTTTTCTTATAAAAATTAACGCACAACAAAAAAATATAATTCCTTAATGCGTTACTAATAAACCATGTGCTTTAAACTTTGTATAAATTTACTTTATAAATTAATATTCAATAACAAAATTATAAACACATAGTAATACATATTGATTCTATAATGAACGTTTTTTTTTTCAATTAAAAATTTCCGTTAATTAAACTATAACGCATATTTTATGTCATTAAAATTTATAGTATGAAAAGTGATTAAAATTAATTAATGATTTTATTTTAAAATGAGCATTGAACAATCATAACTTTATTTATGTACAAGTAATGACATAATTCTGATTCCGTAACAAAACCTAGTCACTTTTTATTTGGTATTTCATGGTTGCATTTATTAATATTTATCGCTTTTTGATATTGTCCAATCAACAAAAATCCAGGAGGAAAGTGGTATTTTTATGAAATGTTGCAGTTTTGAGTATTTATATTTGCTATATAAATATAGTATAATAATATATATATAGTATAATAAATATAGTATAAAGGACCAGAATTATAAGCGTAGTGTATCGGATCCGAAAATATGTTTTAATGATACTTAAGAGATGTGTAGATACTAAGTACTAAGATTTTCATTGGAAGTTTCAGATCTCTATTTCAATTAGTGTTCCTGAAAAGAAGTGAAAAACATAAAACATTTTTTTCATTGAATGAATTGAACTGATTGATCTTAAATTGGAATATGGTTTATAAGTTAATAATGCTTTAAAAAAATAGCGGTTACTAGGAGTGTTAAAATAAATCCATGATTTTTGTTTCTGGCTAATAAGCATTCATTACTTCTACCTGAAAATACATATTTTATTCAAAATAATTCCCTTTATTTACTCTACATTTTTGCCATCTTTACGACAATTTATAGATACCATTCCAAAAAAAAAATGTTCATCTTTAAAGCAAAGCTCCTTCATCGAGTCATTTTTGTAGATCTTCTTAAGTTGCGAAATGCTGCTTAGCAAGTGCGTATCCCTTCGATGCAAATAAGTATTAATCAGAAGGATACAAGTCTGGGGAGTAATTACCGCATGCAAAAGTATTTCCAAACTAAAGCCCTTAATCATATCCTTCACTCGTTTTTCTGTGTGACGAGGGGAATAATCATACAGCAGGATCACTTTATATTGCTTATGTTTTTTGACCTTTTTTTGCACTAAAACTTGATTCAAATAATCTATCGCAAATTGTTGTTGAATTTGGCTACCATTGTTATCCAACGTTGTTTACATTTCGAATTATTCAAACTTTTTTGCTGATCTTTCATGTTCTTCATTCTCCACGTCAATATCACCATTTAAAAATTTTTAAACCACCTAAAATACTGAGATTTCCTAAGAGTAGGCTGAACGTAAGCTTCGACAAGCATTCGATGTGATTTCGTAGCAATTTTTATTTAAATTGTTATAGAAAATCATTGCTATGCGAATCGTACTTTTTAGGTGCAAAATTCTATATAGCCAATACTATTAAAAATTATTAAGTCGTAGGAAATTTTAACTTTTGGGAATTGAAAATCTTTGTGAAATATCAAAACTAAAAAATGGCTTCAATGGCATAGTTTGGCAGACCCTCTATTAACCGCTTCTACCAATTATTGGAAAATTCTGGTTTCATATTAGCACACCATCATAATATTAAGCTTTATAAATTCTATAAAAGTTTTACATACTATCTTTATAACCTTTGGGTTTTTAAGATTTTTTAAAAGGATACTACATACAAGGACACTACAAAGTAAAAAATACAATGAAAACTACGTTCACGTTGAAATTCTTTTGGCTTTTATTTAACCTGTATATGTACATAAATATAAACAAACAAAAAATAGGTATACAAATATTCATTTCATATTGTTTTTTCTACATTTTTTTAAATATTTCAGAAAATTATACTTCCGTAGCTATCACTAAGCTTAATATATGTATGTTCAATGTAGTAAGCTATGAGTGCCTGTAGTTAATACTCGCAGAATGCTTTTGCATACTAATATCTAATGACAGCACCCACTCTTCAATGCAAGAGACTATTAGCCAATGGGATTGCGAGGTTTTAAGATGTTCAATTGTTTTGATTGTTGAAATTTTGAAAATTTAAGAAAACCACTCCCAGATTCATTACCCATATACATTATGCATATACGAGTACGTATCACAGTTCGTGCACTGACGTCATTTAGGGCCTATCGTTCCATGAACTTTAATTAAATTACTAGATTTTTTTTAAAAATAGACAGCAAAAATTAAAACATAAGTTAGTGTAATTGAAAAAAAATATCATTAAATTTATATTGAAAGTAATATTACATTTAAATGTTAAAATAATTGTAAAAAATATAGCTATTTTAATTTCTTCAATTTCCATGTAATAATACTGTGGAGATATTTGGGAATAATTTCAAAACCTATCATTTAAGTGTATGAATCATTAACTAAGTCGGTATGTGCTATACGTCTATCCCATTATATTCCTAGAGAGTCCAGCAGAAATCTGAGAAATTCAGGAATTTCATTAGGTCAAGGAAAAAGTTAGTGGAGCTTTTTTTTTATTCAGATAGTATTTAGTTTGCAAAGCATGTAGAAGTCATGGTTAAGAATCTCTACATAAAATAGTAAGTTTCATAGAACTAATATAAAGCAACATAAAACTATTTGATTTTATTTCGCAGCATTTTCGAACAAATTGATCAAAGTCTCTAAACGAGGGGTTTTTTGTAAATAAGGTCCTTAAAATGTCTTCAACTCTGGGTGATTTACAAGTAAAATCTTACAAGTGTTTATTATAATGTATAGCATTTTAGTGATCAATTGGGAGATTATCTTTTTGTTTTATAACTTTAAAAAAATGCAATTTAATTAAAAAGAAAAATTATAGTCTTGTGAAAATAAAATGAAAAAAAAAAAATATTTTTATACATCTTCAGTGGGTGGTAAGCAGTTGATGAAGCTTCTCCCAAGGTGGTAAATTGCTCCAACCTGTATTATGAAGTATTCTTAATCACTCTAGAAAGTTTTAGTCTTGTAAATAAATGGCACTTAGGAAATATTTTTCGACGTTTCGAAGCTTATTACTACTAATGCTACTTAAGGGATTTGAAAAAGTTTTAGTAGATGGACAATTTCTTGAAATATATTTTATAAACATTGATGAAAGAAAAAGGATATGAATCAAAAAATAAAGATAAGGATAAATTTCTATCTCTGAATGTCTTTTGTATTTTTCTGCTGTGAAAAAATAAACTCATCAATTTATCTATAATATAATTAGGAAATTATAGTGAATATTTTTATAACTTAACAATTAATGTTTAATAATTGCCGTTCGATGAGCCAAGTTTCATGAGTGTTTCATTTCTCCATAATAACTAATTACGTTACCTAAATTAGTCGTTTTGTACAAATATTGGTGTCCATAGTTCTCTTTATTTATTCCATTAATATTTTTTTTATTTTAAGTTTTCTTTATTACTACTAAGATCTTTAGTCGACTGTAATGTTCTTTTAATACAAACATCAAAAGCAGGCAAGTTCAAAAGTTCATTCATCGCCATGGAATTTGAATCCAGAACTTCTCAATTGAAAGACCATAACCTTGATGGCTACGAACATGGAAAGGAGACTTTGTTGTTACTGTTTTATCAAATATTAAGGACGAAACCCTTATAATATAAGTCACGATTAGTAAATAACAGTCATTTTAATGGAGAGTGTTGGCATTATGCAAATAAAATAAAGACGGAAAATGATTTTAATGAATCGCTTTACAATGTAGAGAAGCCAAGAATGTAAAAAAAACCCTAAAAAATAGAGATAACATTGAAATAAAAAAAAATTATATAAGAATGCAAGGTATCTTCGGGTTAGCCATTAATAACGGATCTATACATGATGATGAATCGCGCCCTGTTCCTGTTGGCTATAAAGCTTTAGCGTAAGAAAGTATTGTTTAGAAAAAAGTTTAAATCTCATTCATATTTTCAATTTATAGCTTATCATAACTTTCAATTTATATGTTATAAAATTAGTTTCATTTTTCTTAACTATTGTAGCGTTCATTCTGTTCTTTCAAATAAGCTTTTCCTCATATTTCTAACATTTATTCTTTATACGATATAAACATTAAAATATCTTAAAAGTTTATGTTTTTTTGATCGTATCTATTTTAAAATTCACTTACAATCAACTATTAAAAGGACCAAAATAATAACCCTTACATTATGTGGGCATCTACTACAATAAAAAATACATAAAAAATTATCATGTAACATGGTAACCTAGAATTAGACTTTAATTGGCTGAATCCTTACGATATTCTATTTTAAAATTGATTATCTACATTTAGTACATAGTTTTCTGAAATAAATATCCTAAAAAAAATACGATGTTTCATTGGAAAAGTTTTCTGTAAGTACAAGTGAATATACGAATATATTATTTACAAATAAAAGACATAGAATCCCTTACCTATATACCCCTAATCTCTGGTTTCTCAGCGAATACATGCATACAAATAGCACTACCTAACTTAGATGCATTTTTATGCAGTCGCTAATCGCTGGTTTTTAGCGAAAAACATGGTCAGGTGATTAACATGTACGGTCTCTGAAAAAAGTAGCAATAAAGCTTGATTTGATTTAAGTTCTTAGGAACCGGATTTTACTAAATTTTCTCTATTAATACATTTCCAAAAAGAGTACATAAGTCGATATGTTTATTTCTTATATGCTGAATATTTACTAACAAGTATAAATACTTATTACTCGCAATTATCTTCACATACCTACACAATAAAGCGGTTATATCGAAACTTTGACATTCGATAGAGCTTTATTTGTTGCTCAAATTTTAGTGCACATGTTACATTTTAATCAAATCGCCACATTTATTGTTTAAAACTAGCGACTAGCGACAGCATAAAAATGCATCATTATTTATTAACTACTTTTTCGAACTGATTTTGCGATGCAACATCGAAAAAGTTACAAAATCTCGGTTCAAGTTCCTGACTGCAGTAATGAATAACAAATTACGATCCGTTATTGAAATTTTTACTAAAATATTTTATCCTTGTATAAGGTCAATTGTTTAAATTAATCAAAAAATATCACAACTTATTATAATAAATATGTATTAATAACTTTTGAATCATTTCATATATTATGAAGCTATCAGAATGAAAACCATTTTGAAAAACTCCGTTTCTTATGTAATTCACCAATCTTTTGTATTGTTACAGGAAAAATGTTTAAGTCAGTCGAACTTCCTTGGCTTATTCAATTTTTTCAAATGTTCTACAACGATAAACCAGTTGATTGGCTTTTGGATAACTTAATAGCGACAAAAATTTGCAATGGGGAAAAAGATTATTTGGTAAGTTATTGGCTTATTTTTTCATTATTAATATTTTTTTTCATTCATTTTAACTAAAAAGCATATTAATATAAATATAATGATAACAATAAAAAAATACGAACCCTTAACACTTCGTAATTGCGAATTTTTCACGAGTATTTAAATATTTCCATTCTATTCAAGTACAGCTTTTCTATATTCATCTCATTAAAATACGAGTCTTTATTTCATTAAAAAATTTCAGTGAGATTTTCCTCAATTCGTTTTGTCCTTAAATGTTCAGTAATTAAAAAGAGAATTTGAGAGGAATTTAAATATTGAAACTTCTTCCTCTCATTCTTTATACATGCTCTTTTGTTTAGCTCCCCCGTTCTCCAAAGTTTTAAAGCTTTAAACCTTTGTTTGTTCCATTCAAACTAGAACCGCTAATTAATGCTCTAATTCGTTCCCATTTGTATTTGATTTTTTTGTGGATTCTGTTCCATTACAGAAACAATGCAAGAAAGATAAAGCTCTGCTGTGGATCCACTACAAACCATCGTTGTTCCAACACATAGGAATGCATTCCTCGCTAAAAGGGAAAGTTCAAAAACTAAAGGTAGGATTTTTTACATTTTTTCAAAGTTTGTTTTTGAGAAATATTTTCGAAACAATTTTAGTTTGAATAAGAACTTCTTTGTTGTTTTTATTCATTTTTTTTTTATTTTTGTAATGAAATTCTTCATAACTTACATAAACTTATGAAACTATAAAACTTCTTGTTATCTCGATGTACTTCGAGAAAATTAAAAATTTTAAACTAAATATAAGTTATTTCGATTTTAAATTAAACTTTGCTGTAATAAAAATGCAAATTTATGATGATAATATATTCTATTTAATCGAAATCAAAACTTTTTAGTTTTACTGTACGTATTTTCTGTGTAATATTACATTTATTTTCTTCAAGCATCTCATTTACAAACTACAGTTTATGGATTTTTAAAAATAACCCCTTTTATTTTTCTAACGATAAATACCTAGCTATATGAATTTATTTTTTCTTTTCAGGATAAACAGTTTGGAAAAATAGCGTTATTTTTTCCACATGTGAATCCCGATGCTGAAATTATCTCCGATATTAAACATTACAAGCAGTATACATTAAAGCGAGCATATTTGGGTGAAACGTTTTTCTGGGGGCTTTTACCTCAAGTGGGGGATCATTTAGTCTTCAAATTTATAAATCCTATTAATATAAAACGGTTAGTTTATTGAAAATAATTTACCGCTTTGATAAAAATGACAAAATTTGTTTTCTGTTCAGATATTTATTTCGAAGTGGTAATGCGGAACATCCATCGGACCGATTTTATAACACAACAGTGGAAGTACTTCCAGCTAATACACATTTCTACAGTCGCAGTTATAATATGACCAACGATGGATATGTCATAGTTGGTGAGTACATATTTGAATTTAAGGGTGGTAGAAAAGGCGATTTTCTCTTGTCTCAATATGACATAGGCGACGGTTGAAATGCATTAGGGCTTAGTGTCGATTGGATATATGATAGTATGAGGGAAAAATGTACAGCGTAGAAATGGGGGTGTATTGACCCCAACGTCCGAGCTTGCATCCCTTTCCATTTTCCACGTTACCCGTATTTCCGCACCAGTCGTGACTATAGAGTCATCTAATATCGTACAGTACCACACGTATTTTATAGGGGCGTAAGTTATAACATATCGTCGTGACCTCAAGTATGGGAGTACCATGAGACTACATATAATTTCTAGAATGGGAAGTTAGCCCGGAAAAAAGATAGCACGGCAGGTTAATAAATTTTCTTCCATTTTTTTTCGTTCCTCTTTCTATATAATTGAACACGAAACACAAACATCTTGACAAGCTTTTTTTTTTGGTAAATATCTACAAATATAAAGTAAATAAAACGGTGCTATTTTTCGTAAAGTCTTGTAATACAATCAAATTATACAGAATTATATACATACAAACAAAGAAAAATCAATTTCTGAGGCTAATGGTTTGATTTTCCAAAACTATATAGTTTTCAAATAATATATTTCTTAGGTAATATTTTTGGAGGGTACTTAATGTTATTACAAGTACAATTCTGTCTCTACGGTAATATATATTACTTTAGTTGCACATGTACTCTTTGTAGAAAATTTATTTGATCCCGTAGGCAATTAAACTAATACAAATATTTAATCCCTTATTTTGACGCTTACACAAAAGTGTACAAATTTATATAGCACCCTTTGGCTTAATTATTAGTGGAAAACATACGTAGAATACTAGTAGTAGGATTTGCTTGCTGAAAGAGGGCTTAGAAATTGTGGATTAACATTAATACTGGGGTTTGTCTTTTCACACACAAAGAATAAATTGTTATAAATAAGAAATAATCATCATTATAATAAATTGAACAGAAAAGAAATCGATTTTAAATAATTTCAAAAAGTGTCACTTATAAAAAATGAAAGTTGTTTAGCTCTTTCTTTGTTATCAATGAAGTTATTCACATAAGTGGCAAGGCCTAAGGGCTTAAGAAGCACAGGGTTGAAATGGAGGTTGAATAGAGTGCTTGATGTTATAGGGTAGAGCAGACAATTTAAGGCAATCTTCGAAGACTATACAAAAAATTGTTTTGAATTAAGTATGTATGTGGCTTGAATAAAAAAGAGGCAGTTAAAAAAGTCTAATAGTTGAAAAAAACAAAGATAGAATGAAAGCTTTCAAATGGTATGTGTTAAAGTTTGAAGATTGTTAGGGGTAAGTTGATGTCATGAATTATGTATTATTGATGTGTGAAGGACTCTTCGACTAAAAAGTCATCTTGGTTGAGAAGATTCTTGTTATATGCTCGAATTAAGGGTGAGAACAGTCCATTTTTATTATATTTCTTTTATATATAGATAGAAAAAGGATGTGTTCCGGGAGGCAATAAATGTGAAAAAGGAAAATCAAATGATATGTAGGTTAAAAAGGCATTTTTTTATTTTTTCTTTCGTGCAAGTAAAACATAATATACCACGCAAGTATAAGCAAAACGAGAAGAAAAAACAAGTTTGATTTCTTAGTATAATCCATTTAAAACATTTTTTAGATAATTTCATTTATAAACCAAACACCTAAAATATTGTTATAAAGTGTTATAGCGTAAATAAATTATAAAATATGTAGGTATATACTATATACAACACTTCTTTGGTGATATATTTTGTCAAAGTTTAAAATTTTTAACAGCTAACGGAGAAAAAAGCCAATAGATTTATCTCCTTGTATTTTCGTGTTTTTGTCGTTCTTATATTTTAACAATATTCATAACTCAATTGTTTGTCTAAGAGATTTTATGATATTAATAAAAGTTAATTTATTACCATGCAGAAAAAGTTTTATGCTTTTACAAATAAAATGAGAAAACGAAAGCTCAAACAAATAACTTATTACAATTGAAAATTAGAAAAGTGAACACTTCTCATGACATTTGCTGAAAAAAATGTTTTTTTTTCTAGACTTATCAATAACTTTTAGGATTATCGATTTATAAAATATAAGAGTAGTCACTAATTGTTATACTTTTTGGCTCATGTCTTTTTTATCTGGCAACGTTGCATTTTCTACTTTGTACTGTACTTGTACAGTACTTACATTTACTACTTTGTACTTATTTAATTCTCGATTATTTTTTTTTTAATTTTTAAATCAATCCTTATATCGCATAATTTTCTCTTTTGTCGCTAAATTTTCATTATAGCCCGATTTATGCGCGAATGAAATAAAAGACAAAGTGTATAAAATGCAACGCTGTCAAATATTGCCGTCGGTATAAGGACCACGGGCCAGATTTTTAATAACTTATTAGTAAATAATTTAATCGCTGTTAATTTACTTTTGCAATGTATTTTAAGGCGACAACATAATTGAAATTTTTATATCTTGAAATTTTATTTTTTAATACTCAATTTTATATTTTTTAAAGTTAATTTTTAATAGCATTTGTTTTGAGCTTAAAATGGAAATATAAAATATAAGACAATATATTAATTGTATTTAGTTTTATACCTAATTAACGTGATACTTTCGAATTGTTTTATATTGTCGTGTAAAACATCTTTCTCTCACTGTCCATCTACGAGTAGTATGGATAAACAGATTATTTATCTATAAATTTTCTAACACTGAAAGGATAAGCCCATTAAAACCTTCCGATAAGCTTAAAGTTATAGGTTAAAAAAGCTGTGAAATAAGGTTATATCTGTTCTGCTTACTAATAAATTTCATAAGAACATTCTTATCTATGTTTGTAATTCCGTATCCAAATAGCAAGTACGAAATACATAGATTTTCGCCTTAATTGTCTTGTTTCTTATATGTCACAGCTATTTTTCTTGAAGAATATTACCTCTTTTTTGCAATAAACCGTCACTTTGCCACTAAGGTTATTAATGATTCTGAGATTAATAAAATTCGTTAATCGATAAATGTTGAAAATTTGTTCAATATGAAAATTGAAGCCGGTATTTATCAGTTTTGGAGCACCCACTTTAACCACTCGGTCATCAGTAAGCTTTTGGGTCTTTTCCCTTTAAATTTAAATTTCTCTTACTCCATCTCTTTTAGCGTTACTCTACTGTAATTTTAGAGCAGTGTTTCTTAACCTTTTAAGTGAGTCGCACTCCGTTGAAAAATGCGTTTATTTTTTTTTAGTTTAGATAAACATTTTTCTTACAAAATTCATTACTAAAAATTTCATAACTTATATTGTTAGGGGCTTCTACCGCACCCCCAAAAAATACCTTCCTACATCCCCAGAAGTGTGAGCATCCCAGGTTAAGAAGTACTGTTTTGGAGTAATTAAAAAATCATCATCTTGTAACAAAATATATCTGTTTAGATATCTGCTTTTGTCTTCTTATACCAAAACACTTACGCTAAAAATTCTTTAGTATTAAATCAATAAATCATTTTTTACAAATAACATAGTTTAAAAATTCTTAATTTCTTGACAAATTATTTAAGATTTCGGAATGTCAATTAATATTCACAATATATCACTACAGAAGCATCATGACTTTGTACTCTGAGAATTACATTTGCCTATTACGAAACTAAACAAACCAAACAGGTTCATATTTTACTAGTTTCTAAGTTTCCTATAACGCGTTTTCTATTCAACGTTATCAAATTAATACCAGGAAAGTTACCTTAAGCAATCAATTTACTGTTAAATAAAATATGTTATTTTGGGTCAAATTTTCTTTTTCAAGTTATTTAATCTTTTAAATCTTATAATTCTTTTTTTCTGTTTTTCCACAGGCAATTTCGACCTTTTAGGTGTGGCAGAAGGCACCGTCGATGAGGCACTTGGTCGAATTTCTATTTTAAGACTGAATGTTCATAGTGAAAGTGAAAATTGGGCGATTTTAAGTGAGGTAAGTGAAACTAACTTTTGAAGTTTCCCTTTCATCTTAAAGTTGATTTCCTTTACCGGTTTATGTTTTGTACCCTTACATACCTTGATTTCAACCACAGATCGGCATTTCCTTCAAAAGCGACAACAAACAAGATAGTTTATCGCCAAATATTTTAACGAAAGTTTCACATACAATGGAACTTGGAAGTTGAACTATAACGACGAAAATTATAATAATAATAATTTTCTTCTTCTCTCACAATTGTTGTTCCGGGAACTATGAAAATTTGTCTTTTATAAGTACAATATACATATATTCATGCTCTTGTAAATATAACGTAAATAATTATGTTTATTACAAAGTTCAGTATTACATATCCATAAGTATACACTTTGGAGCGTAAGCTTTTAGCTCTTATTTATATTAATTTAAACGTTAACAAATTTAAGCAGCATTAAAATTTTAAGAACATACTTGAAACAATAAAGCTCATTTTATATAAGCTTTAAAAGAAGAACGGTTTTATATTTTTCCAGTTTTCTTTACTTTTCCAATTTCTCCAATTCAATCAATGTGATCAATATATGTAGTTGTGCTAATTTAATATTACTTGCAGCAATAAAAAGGTTATAAACTTTTGAGACTTTTATGTATCTTAAAAAGAGTTATTTTAAAAAAAGCAACTCATAATAAGAGTATGAGAATAAATAATAAAAACTTATGATTCTCCACTACATGTCTTCTTTTTATACTTTTTCTATCAATAACAATTATTGAAAAACGTTTTATTGGATTTTTTAATTAGTAATTAAAGTTCTAAAAATTTGAAATTTAAGTGCCAGTTTTGGTTTGGATTCATTTATTAACTGAATTTTTTGAGAAAAATATTTTTTTTTTTTTTTTTTTTTTTTTTTTATTTTAAGTCGCTTCAACAGCTTGGTCATTAGCGACTAAAATTTGATAGGTTTTACAGTTTTACATTCATATTTAACATAAAAGGTATCAAAACAGACTTAAATAGATTTAAACAAATTAAAATAGATTATTCTAGTCATTGAATATATTTGAATTGAATATACTCCGACAAAATTTTTTGGTGGTATGAATTTATGGAAACTCGTGCTCTTGCAGTCTTTTGATTAACCGCGTGCATCTGTTTTTTAAACTTGGGCTCATTTTTGGGTGGAGTTGTTGAAGTGTGCTGATGAGGTCTTCTATGCTTGTGGCGTTATCCAGGTCCAAATCGTTTAGGTCTTGGTTGCTGCGGGCATTTTCCATGATATTCCTTATCTGGTCAATGTTTAGTGGAAGATTGAGTTGGGATTGAAATATTTTGATTGTGGCCCAATCCTCTTCCTCAGAAGTTTCGTTTTCTGTTTTTTTTGATTTAGATTTTATTTTTTTTCTAACCTGTCGTCTGGTGGTAGACTCTTTGTTTCCCCTTTGTTCCGAGTTGCTGTTTCCTTCAGTATCGTCATCGGCAATTTCTGACTGGGATTGATTGTTTCCTTTAATACCTTCAGATGATGAGTTCGATACTGTCGGCTGTCGGGTTCTCTTTACTCTCTTGGGGTGGGGTTTATTATTATCATTTTTGCTGGTTATTGGGGGTGGCATTTCGATAACTTCGTCCGCTTCGTTGTGTCTGGTGGTTTGGGTTATATTTATGTTGTTATTTTCTATTGTTGGTGGTTCTGGTTGGGAAATGGTAGAGTTTTGATTATTGTTATTTAAATTGATTGGTTTTGATATGGTGTTCGTGGTATCGCTGTCGGGATTGAATTGGTGTTCGACTGTGTTGGTATTTTTTCCACTGTTGTCAGTTTTCTGCAATTGGTAAGCGGGTTCTCCTAGAAAGATGCGGTATTCTTCGTTGTCGTGTTTTATAATGAGAGAGTCTGGGTGGATTTTGGGGTCATATGCTTTGACGAATACGAATCGTCTAAAGCTGTAGATATGTTTAAATCTCTCCTCCTGCATTCCTATTCGAATGAATTGCATCCCGGACATTATTTCTAATCCTGTTTGGGCTAACGCTGCTATAATAATATGGTGTGGAATAGATGGGCAAACGTTTGAAATGATAAGTTTCGTTGTTGGTGCAATTAATCGCCAAAAATATATGTTTTCAATGTAAATGATTAAAGTTCTACTAACTACTGAACATTCTCTTAAAGTATTAACTAACCACTCATTACTTACTCCACTTAATATTTGTTAAGATTTTTGACAGTTGTGATACAATATTTTACTGTTTGATATATTTTTTAAAAATGGTAGGACAAACAGAAAGAAATTAATATTCGTATATCTGATTTGATTTCTTATTTGTGGATACTTATGTTTCCTTATTCAGGTTAAACAAAAGCAATTGACATTAATCGCAAATACTATTTTAATTTATTTTCCCACCATGAAGGAACCTCTTAAAATGGAAATTCAAACTCTATATAGAAAATATATAAGATTAGAAAATATATTTTATATTTTGGCAGTACCAAAATTGTTTTCATGGTTATCCAATAACCAAAGATTATAGAACTTTAACAACATTAACCAATATTATAGAAGTCAAAATGCTGTATAGTTGTTTTGCTTTTTTACAAAAAAATCGTGTTTCCGGTTTTTCTCGTATTATTATTTTTTTACAAAAACCACTAAAGAAAATGATCTGAAATTTCCAGGATCTTCATATTTTATAAGATTTTATAAGTACTTAAATACCTGAAAACTATCATTCAATTATTTTAAATATGGCTTGTTGAATATATGCATGTTTTAATTCAATTTGGTACTAGGTGGTACTAGTAAATAGTACCATTACTTTTACACACATAAGCTTATTTATGATAGTATCAGAATGGATTCATACTAGCTATTTCGCCTTACTTACTTTTAGATACTTATACTTTTTTGTTTCAAACTATTGAACTATGCTTTATTTTGATAGCTTCGAACAAATAAAACTATTTAAATACTTACCAAGCTGGAGGCCGAGTGGTAAAGATGACCGCTCTAAAACTGGCTGGTTTTGGATTGGACCACTTCAATTCTCGTATCGAGCAAATTTTCGATATTTCTTGATTACGAATTTGTATTAACCCTTGAATCGCTAAAAACTAGTAATTTTAAAGCGACGTTAAATTATAATTAAAAAAAATACTTACCTACATTGGGCTTATGACAATCCTGTTCAATATGCACCCTGTCGGCCATCAATTGGGCCACTAAGGCTCTTCATCAAATTTTAAGTCTGCAATGCATAATTATTGCTATTCCTTTATTATTGAAAGTGTATTTCAACTTAAATTGGTGATGTGTAGACATCGGATTATATGCATTTGCATATGTAAATGCATATAATTCTATTTTTATTGAATATTTTGTTACTCTTTCATTGACAATACATATTTCAGTAGTTATACATGTAGGCGTGTTGTATTATGGCCTCGACACGTTCTGAAAGTATTCTACCCAAATTTGCTTCATGTTTTACACCCCTGGTCTAAGGCTTCAAAAAGTTTTAAACAAGCTGGAAGATAATAATGATTCAAATTTGAGATTTTAGTTCAAACGTATCAGAATCAAATTTTTCGCGCTGCTCAATATTTCAGTACTTCAATGATAAAATTATTTTAAAAATGAAATGCAGAAAAATAGAAATCTTACTTACAAAAATTATTTATTGAATTTCACTGCTTATTTCATACTATTATGTACGTATGAAGTAGGAAAGTTATTAGGACAATTTTCTTCTACCAAATGTCGCATACCATACATTCTTCATAATGTATAGAACACACATACATTTCATTCCCTCAATCATCTTCCTGTTTTTCTACATTTTGTCATTTCAACTTGTGGATAAATACGTATGAACAATATAAACATAATTCTGGCTGGTTCCGGTTTATTACTTTCAAAGTTCGTTAAAGCTGGGGATAAATTAGAAACGTTGAAAAACTTTCCAAACAAATAAACGCCTCATAGCGCATCTTTCTGCTTAAATTTCCACCCTTTATCTGTTCACCAAACAGTAAAGTACAAAATTATAAAATTAAATTTACCTCGATTTTTTTATATAATAAACGAGTTTTATACGAATGTTGTTCTACCCATTTACTTCCACTTTTGTATTTCAAATAGAAAAGTTTGCAGTAAAACTCGTACAAAAACTTTTTTATTTTAACCAAAAAAAAAAAGAAGAAAATGTTAATTATGAAAGTTGTAAAGAGCTTTTCAAAACAAACTTTTTCAAACGTATTCTCTCTAAATATTCTGCTTATTTTATTGGAAAGAATTATGTTTAAACCAGCCAAATTGTATTTTAATTCGAGGACAATTTAATTCTACTAAATCCAAATTAAAAAGAAACAAAATCTTCAAAAAAGATTATTATTTAAACCCTTTGCAGATTTGATTAAAAAGCATTTAAAATATACTACCCAGTTATGAAATCATTAATGAATAAAATTGCCAAAATTAAATTCTTTATTCGTTTTATTCAAACGAATGTGAATTGATTTTATATCAAAACCAAACACGACAAGGATCATTTTGAACCATTTACGTATAATAGAATAATGATAATAAATCAGCTTCCAATTATCGGAAACAATTAAATTCATTTGTTCCTGAGTAGCTAGTTCCAATCAATATTTCATTGAATCTATGACTAGTGAAATTGCTAGAGGATAATACTAAATACATAAGGACCACTTATTATTGGTGGTTGTAATGATTCAATCAAAATTTAAGTTATTCAATTATGGTATACACAAATATAAGAACAATGGGATTTTGCTAAGAAAAAAAAAGGATAACAAAACAATCCATTAGGCGTCTATATTTTATTTTCGATTTTTACATAGCGAATTTATTAAATAACTTTTAAATATATTTATGTTAAGTAACTTTTTTTTACCTTATACTTGGATCAGATTTATCGACTAACAAATTTAAAATATATTTTAGTAGCTACTTTTTTTTACTTTATACTTGCAAACAAATTGTATATTTTGCTTTACTAGTTAACAAAGCATTTTTTAGAGGGAATGGGGGTTGAATTGCCGCGGTGTTTTAGTGATTTATTCATTTATGTTTTAATCATAAATTCAAATTTTCTTATTTCGCTTTCAATAAAAAATTAATGGTCCTCAATCTTCAATAAGCATTTGTCAAGACTTTTGGTCGTTTTATAAAATTAAATTTTAAAAATTAAGTTTTATATTGTTTCATACTATAACTGACCAAGCAAAGCTTTTCTCGGATTCACAACATATCGCAAGCAGAAATAGGGATTGTTGGAAGCTGAAGAATCTAAAAACCATAAGACCGGCTGCACACTTTAGCGAACAAACATCTTCATAAAAAATATTTCTTTGAAGCTGGTAGATATGCCAGACAATGCATTGAAGTAGTGGAAGAGATCGAACTCATTCCTGGACATCATTCACTATACATGCTTGTCTTTGTTCGTCTACTTATCGTTTGCCACGAACAAAAAAGTCAAAGTTATATAATTTCATAATTTTATGTTTTATTTTACTTATAATTATTTGTAACTTGATAATTTTTTGTTAATTATTAGGATAATAATTATTGGAACTAGCATTAGTGACCAGATGCCTGCGAATGGATAGGTTCGCCTTCGTCCATTACTTTAATGTATTTTCTGGCTTATCTACCAGATCCAAAGAAATGTTTTGTATGAGGATGATTGTTCGTTTCAGTGTGCGGCCGGCTTAAGAAAGCATCTTTAACATGCGAACATTTATCCTCCAGAAATGGTTAAAAATTGAACATGAGAATATATTGTCACTGGTGAAAATATATTAGGCAGATATATTAAATATATTAATATAGTAGGTATTCCTTAACGAATAAAAAAATAATAAAAGTGTCTGTACATATAAAAAGATAGTACCTGTTCATAGGGGCAGTGAATAGGCCTTGCCCCGCGTTTTTTTTTTTTTAATTTGCTAAGGTCTACCTAATAGATTATATATCTACCTAATATATTTTCATCAGTGAGAATATATTCTCACTGGTATACCTATATACCTCGAATTTTTTGCATCGTATACAACTGGATACAACTGGATAAAGAGATTTGATGACTCTTCCTTTGTTGTCCATAACGTTCTGATCAAAAAAAACTAATAATATTATAAAACTGATAAATCGAACGTCTGTCAAGAAATTAATCTTGCAAAAATGAGCCTTTCAAAAATCCCGAGAAAATAAGTATTTACCAAAAAGTCGATTTTCTTATCCATTTTTCTAATGTAGCAATGACGTCTTCGGAAAACTCAGAAAAATAATCAACATAAGTGTTAACATTCCGCTAATTTATTCCCAACGGATTTGATACCGAATCATAAAAGCATTTGGAAGTATCGACTTTTTTGCAGAGACCTTTTTTCGGTTTTGAGAGTTTTTGTCGCTTTTTCGTCGTTATTTGATTAGTATATTAATGAGAAACAATGAAGGCTCGAAGGTGCTGCAAAATTATCGGGTGTCAAACATCTTCATTTGAAACCAGTTTTCATCATATCCAGAAGGTAAAGTGTTATAGGTCGTGTTTACAGACTAAAACATAGCCTTAATTTTCAAATTATTCTGGTGAACAAAAGATACATGATACTTCATAGTATTTTGGTTCTTGAATCGTTGACAATCTTTCCTTGAACTGCGAATTCGTAACAAAATTTATTCTGACCAGTTGCACTATTACAGAGTATGATACTAATCCATCCACCTAAACAAAATTTTCTTTTATCTTGAATTGTCAGTATTTACTTTTTCAAGTGCTATAGATATCTACGATAAATACCAATCTGTTGAAAATTCTTGGCGTTTCAATTAAGAGCGTTACTAATTTATTCGATATTTGATCTTCTGACCCTTAGTAACAATAGTTATTCATTATAATGAGTTACATCATAAAAATAAAGTACCTACATTGTGTCATACATAATATATATTCCATTTTTTTTTTGCAAAATATGTTAACGCACTTTAAAATTTATTTCTTAACTGTTTAGTTCGCTAATATTTTCTTCAATAATCAATTAAATATTTTGTGTGACTTATTTGTATCAATATAAATTTCTGGTGACTTTAATGATGGGGGACGCCAGATGAAAATTTATAGCCATTATAAACTATGTCACCGATCAAATGAAGTTTGTTTTCAGTCATTCGAATAATTTTTAATTGCCTTTAAACAAATAAAATATTTTAAATAAAGGAATTTATTAAAGAAGATTAAAGGAATTCATATACCAAAAGACGAAAAAGCGACGCCTTGGGGTCGAAGAAATTTAATTAATTCACTGCTATATGAATTCATTGAAATGTACAGGGATGAAAAATATACGTAAAAGCCAGTAAGTGCCAACGAAGATAAAAGATGAGGAATACATTCAATTTCAACTTTTTACAGTCAAAATGCTAATCGCTTAAACAAACAAGTGTGGTATAGGTTCACAAAAATTATGAAAATTAAAGGACTTTCAGAAGCAATATTCAGGCTGTACCTATAGAATTCATAATACATTAAAACCGATAGAACTATTAATTTAGGAAATAGTTAATATTTATTTTTTATATATAAAGACAAACGATACTATTTTTAATTCAACGGCACCTTCGGGATTAAACTATTAGTTGTATTTTCTATGTGCTTTATTTACTTAACAACTTTCATAATACAGTGAACCACTAGTGATCCATAAAAATTTTTGGATGTAAATTTAAATGTTCTCAAAAAATCTAGAGCTCAATTTTAACAAGTAGGAATATTCTTCTTCCCTTACCCAGTCTCTTACCCAGAGACAGGAGGATAAAATTACCGCATTTGAAATGTGTGTATATAGTCAAATCCTGAAGATTGCTTAGAGGCATCACGTACGAAATGAAGAAGTACTAACGAAACTTAGCAACACAAGAACTCTTCAATCAACACAAGATATCTATAAAAAAGAAAAAAATTACTGTTCTTTAGCCACGTCATACGTAATAACAAATATCACTTACTCCAGCTTACCATTCAGGATCGGATTGAAAGAAAAAGAGTTCTTGGAAGAAGAAGGACATCCTGGCTAGCCAACCTTCGTGGGTGGTTCGAAAAAAGCACTAGAGGACTCTTCCACGTTGCTCTATCAAAAATAAAAATTGCCATGATAATCACCAATCCTTAACGTTGAAGAACACCAAAAGAAGAAGAAAAATGTATTTACTATAGTTTTATAACTACCAACATCTTTAGCGGCTCTAGGGTTAATTAAACACCGTTAATCGAGAAGGTGCTAATCGTTAATCGTAGGTGTAGATTTTTATTAATCCTAGAGGTGCTAAAGATCTTCGCAGTTATAAAGCGACAGTAAAAATATATAATATACAATATACATACATCCAATACAAATGAGTCAACATTTCTGTATTTATGTAGGATTGGCTTACTTATACTCTAAAACTACAGAACTACAGAAGTCTCGTTCATTTAAACTTAAAAAACCAATACGTTGTTTTGGGTGCATATGAAAATATTCCCTTGCTAAACATCATGAACTTTTGAACCTTATGCTTTTGTGGATTTTTGGGAGACATAAAGTTCCCGCTCTGCACTTATGGATTATGAATAACAGATAATAAATTGTTTATATTTCAAACTTCAATCTTGATAATATTCATGTTTGATAGTTTTATCTTTATATAAAAGCTTCATTATTAATAAAGAGTAAAAATTAGTTATTTCGGTTCTGCTTCATGAATAATTTTATATCTTTAGGTATTGGGAAAATATTTCTTTCATTATCGATAGAGTAGTTTTTTTTTTCACTTCATTAGAAACAGTAGTTAATTCCTTACCATTTGCTGTTCCAATTAAAATATATTTATTATGCCGCTAAAGTTCTACGTTTGAAGTTTCAACCCCTTGTATCTTTGTGAACATTTAACTCCACAACGCTTCGGGCTGTTCTAAAACAACGCACGTAGCGCTTTGTTGCCATAGTCGACGATAAATAAAAAACACAAAAATAACTTTCTGAAAATTGAAAAACTGTTTATCTCGTGGCGCTATGCAAACATTAACTAGTTAATTAAAATATTCAAATCAGTTGTTAAAATCATATTATGCAGTTTAAATAAGTTTTGCTGTTGTATTTTAAATGTAACGTTTCATTAAACTTAATAATTGAAATACAAATTCTATTGGTTGAAATTATTATAAATGTTCGTATTGATAGGAATTTGTACCTTTCCTGTAACACGAGTAAATAAAAAAGAAACTCAAACAATTTTACTGTTGAAGTATGTATTCGGTTTATCGGTTGGAATATTAATTTTAAAATTAGCACATTAATTTGTATGTAAAATATGAAAATACTTTAATGTTAACATTAATATTTTTTTATTTTATATATGTTTTATATTTTTTTCTTTCATTACATTGTGTATATATGTTATCTCATTAAGACTGGTTCTCAAAATTGAATAGTTAAAATCAAACAAAAAAAAATAGCTATTGATCCATAAAATTCGAAAAAAGTTAGAAATGAATTTAGTAAATTATTTAATATTTAATAAATCGAATCACTCAATTTATCTTGTCTGTATATTTAATTAGCTTTAGTAACACGTTTTAACATAACAAAATACGATTTATTCTACGAGAACACACAAAACTTTAAATAAATAAATCTTTCATTTAATTATGAATAGCTTGCATCTAGCTTATATCCTATACCTCTATGAAGATAAATTCCAACTTTATTTAAATTTAAAATTTAGATTATTCATACTCATTTGTGATGTGATTAACACCATGTCATCATATCATTTGATATATATTTTTTTACTTCTTTCCAAATATTAAATAATATCAGAAGGGTTAACCTTAATTAAATTACACAAATTCGTGCCATAATATGTTTAATCCTTGTTCATTCAACTTAGTTTAAAATAAATCCTTCTCAATTAATCTCGGATTATGGATAAACCAAAAAATTAAAATTAAAAATTAATCAATAGTTTCTTAGCCAAAAAAAAGCTTGATTTTCAAATGGCAGTTTTGAAACAAAAATTATAAAATATTAATGTTTAATATTTAAAGTTTTCTTACTACAAGGAATTGAGCAGAACGAGGGATGAATTTAGTATCTATTCTATCGAAAGTTTAGTATAAGTTAACAAAAGTTTAGCTGTTGTGTTATAAGTGGTCTAAAGTATTGTTCCATGTACGATAACCGTATGTGTAAAGTGTAGAATGTAGAATGTAGAGTATCGACTATAAGGCTTTAACTATTTATTGTACTTTATATATAAAATACATACAAAAAAGTTTAATTTACAAATATCATTATTAGATTATTGCACATTAATTATTAAGTATGTATATTTTATATATACTTTTAGAATACGTTTTAGAATATTCTGCGGTAAAAGGAGGTCAGTTGGTGCTATATATTGATGAGATTTTTTGTTTTTGTAAGAATATAACTATCTTAAAGTGTTTACCAATTGTTTTCTTATACATATTTTTATGAACGACAAAACAGGAGTTAAATTTTGCTTAATAAAGACAGGTATGAGGCCAAAATTATAAAAAACCGCGCAATGAAAACCCGCGCAGTCTGAGGGATTACTGTTTTCTATGATTTATCATTTTTGAAATTGGTGACATACGGACAATGCTTATTTGCAGTACATATACATTATAAAAACATGCTTACAGATGTTTTGTTGACAATAATCTAAATATTTTCAGGAATGTTAAAAACGGATATTTGCGTTCAAACATACAGCAAAAAATGTTATAACAAAGCTTCCTTATAAGTAGACTACAAGAAAAGGTTGAGAGAAAATCTGATATGTAATTTGAAAGCAGAAAATGACATCTGAAGAACGATTTGCAACTTGCGTGCATTTGAATTTCGTTTGTTTTTGGTGGCTAACGTAAAGATTCAATTCAGGTCAAGCTTTCGACCCATTTTCGGTCTAAGCTGATGTCGAATCTTCGATTGAACCTTAATTATACGGAATATAATTTATGATTTTAAAAGTTTGTGAATCACTTAATGTACAACTGCTCATATTACGATTACATAAAAAATATTTTTCGTATTACTTTTATGTATTACATTTATAATTGTTTTATGTATATACCCATTTAACTTTTGATTCATGCTTATAAAAAATAATTGTAAATCAATTTTCTTAAAGTTATCTACCCTTAAGACCTAAGTCATAATTGATTGCATGTTTGCTTCCGTTCATAATAAATCATATTGCACAACTACAAGAATGCCACCAACCAATTGCGCAATTGAAAATTAAAAATAAGGTCATGAGGCAATTATTGTAGGCAGCATTTGCAATTGTGAATAACTTTAGTTTTTAATGGTTATTTACTGTCATTTGTAACGGCTAAGTTCATTGACGACTTAAATGTTTCTTAAAATCTGTAAGCTGAATAATATTAGAAAGTCTAATACGTATCTACGAATCCAGTATCTACGAAGGACCACTGTACCAATCGTTCATTAATAGAAATTAAATTTGTAACAGCGGAACTTTTTTAATCAAAATCAAAAAAATTAAATGGTTCAAATAAACCAACAACCTTTAAAATCCTCAGCTTTATTGCTTTTCTTAGTAATTGTAAGTATAAAATAATACTAAGCAAAGCATAAATGAAAATTGCAATTAAACCAAAGTTAATCTTTATACATATATTAGAGACGCATTTCTTAAAGGAATATTTTTCCTTAGGTCATATTTAACATTTTATGTTTGGTCTTTTTGTTGTGTTTCCATTAAAGCCTATTCACTAAAACCCCTCAAATTTAATTGAAAATCCCTTTGTTCGTTAGAAATCCAATTTTCTCCCATTTTGCTTTAAATAAATATTACATCTTGCTAAGGATTAAAATACGTTGTATAATTTGTGGTTTGAACTGTTATTATACTAAGAAGATACAAGATGAAGGTGGGCAAATTATAGGGTAATTGAGGAGTGAAAAACTTTTGCGAATATGGGTAAATAATGGGAATTTCGGTCTCAAATTCCCACATCAAATTTTCCAAATTCAAATTATTTTCAACTTGTTAAATAGCTAAAGGATTTGAATTAAGCTTATTTACGTATTAATAGTAACAATAAACGAACGTTTATTATTAAAATCACGTGTTCCATTTACAAACACTTTTTCGTACCTAAAAGTTTTTAATATTTAAAAATAATTCTAAAGGGACATTTTTATCATACTTAAAACATAAGCATTATGGAATTAATTTTTGCGTAGAAGCCTTTACAATTTTATCTGGCACACGCAATTTAGTTATTTATATTTTTTCTGTAACCTCGAAAGGTAACAATAAACCCTAAGTAGAAAACATAATAGTGATTAAAACTTAAATTATCAAGATAAAGCACGTCAAGTTTAAAACGAAATGTTCGCCCGTTTTCTTAAATTTTCACTTCGAAAGCTTTTTTAAAAACTGGAGAAGGGGTTTTCTTATTATATAAACGCATTTATTATTTACTATCGTCGATATATAGCGATTTAAACATCACGTCCAACTAACACCTGTTGTCATAAAATACTTTTAGAAGCAAGTGTTCTGAACAGATTTTAAAGAACAGTTCGATCGTTTCCCTTCCTCATTTTGAACTCACTTATTTTAGGTCTCATTCCATATATCTACACAACGGGAGCTTGACAGCTTTATTTTATAAACGAAGCTTTAATTTATTTAACGTATACTATAAATTGATGTCATTTTAAAATTATGGATTTAAAATATTTATTGTTCAAATTTATGAATATTACAGTCTATAAAAACAATTATAAATGATTAAGTTTATGTTTACTTTAAATAACCGTTCAGTTAATGAAAATAGAAACCATGATAAAGAACTGCGATTTTAATGAGTATATAATATATATTGTATTAGTACAATATTGCAAAGTGTTTGTTTAATACTTTATCAGCCCTAAAATATGAGCAGTTACACGAGTAGAACGGAACAAATTTTAAACTTTTCAAAATTATTCAAAAATCATTCAAAACAAGTAATGGGAAGTAAATATTATTAAATAAACTGTTTTATATAAGCAATTATTATTTAAAGTAAATTTTCTTCAAAACAACAAATAGCTTGTTTAATCGAATGAAATATAAGAGATAGCTTATCGGTTGATCGTCAATAGATCAACTAATAGATCAATAGATCAACAGTTAATAATATTAACTAAAATTAACTATAATTTTAACTAAAAATATTAAAACTAATCAATAGTTTTATCTAAAGTCAAAATTCTTATACTTATTTTCAGTAAATCACTTTTAACTTCTACTGAACGCAGAACATAATGCACCCGTTTAATTATTTTACAACTTTAATAACTTTCTACCTTATTTTTTTTATTTTATTGTTAAATTGTAATTAAAATAGTGAAATACTAAATTTTATGAATTGTGAATGCTTCATGAATTAACTTTTTAAATAATAATAAATTCATAATTCCGTAAATTTGATTAATGCAGAGATATACCGGTTATACCTACATGTTAAAATATCATCTGTAAATGAAACTTAACTAAAAACTGGAAAATTCTGGTATTTCTGGTTAGAAATAATAAAATTAAATAACTTGAAAAAAAAATATTTTCCATTAATCAATATAAGACGAGCCGAAAAACAACTTCAAATTTATTTATTTTTTTTGGAAAATTTTTAATCAATGAAACCTTTAACTTATGCCACCAAACATAGTCAAAATTTTCACCATGTACCTTATTTTATTTTTCTCTATTTTTTACTTTATCTTCTTCTGGTTTTTGTAAATAAGTATAACATAAGAAAGAACTTTTTTGAATTCGGATACTATTTATCACATTTATTTTGTCAAATGTCAAATACCATAGAAAATGTATGCTAATGTTATTTGGAGCAAAAAATATACGAGCAAAGATCAAATAAAAATGAAAATATATAAATCTTCCTGATACGTATAGATACTATTCTATAGGTATCCAAATCTATTTACGTGTTTTTCCTCGACACTCGAAAGTCAATACTTTTTTCTTACTGAGTTTTATGTCCCTAAATTATAACCAGAAAGTTTTTGCTATTTTTTTCGTCGTTCACATATGCTCGAGGAAAATAAATCTCGTCACCTATTTATCATATAAAGTGCTACGGGACTCAAAAAGTTTCTGTCCCCAACGGATTGGAATTATTTTAATCGGATAGATTTTACGTTGTCAGGGATAAAGATTACGTTCCCATATTGGTTGAAAAACAACCTCTTAACCTTTGCAACCGTTTTTTGAAGATTGTAAATTTCTTGAATTTTTATTAGATGCGATAGAACGACACTATGTCAAGGAACATATTCACAAAAAATGTTTTCTTTCATTCACTTATTCGAAAATTTAAAAAAAAATCGAGCTTGTTTTAAATTTGAATCTAATACAAATTTTAATTAATGAATAATAATGCATGTCTTATGACGCAATTTCTTTCTTGATTACGACGCTTTTCAACAGTTTTTGGCTGTCATCATCAAGTAATGATTTTGTCAGTTGTAAACAAATTTCAAATAGATTGTTTTGTATAATTTGTCGTTGAAGATTTTATTTGGGTCTAGTTTGTGAGCTTTGGATATTTCATATTCTTCTAGGGTGTTCATATGTGATCCTTTCTTGCAAATATGTAGTAGCTTAAAATTTGTTTCGAAATTTAATTATTGATGGTCTTCGTCATAAAAGTGTTTTGTTAAATTTAAAGTTGTTGTTGAAGTAGGTTTCTTGGGTGTATGTTTTTTATATCTTGTTCCGAAAGATCTACCAGTTTGACCAATGTAGAATTTTTCACAAGAATCACATTTAAATTTGTTTATTCCGGTTTTGTTTTTGGTTGTTCTCCAATGATTTAAAAAATTTCATCATACCGTTGTTTGTTGAAAATGCGATATTGAAGTTATTTTTCTTTAGGAAGTTGGCGATTGTAAAATTAAATATATTATTGAAGTTTGATTTATTATATTTTTTGTTTTCTTTTGGTGGAGTTGGAAGAATGGATTTTTTAGTAAATTTTGATATTGTTTTGTCTACGATTGAGCTGTTGTGTTCGTTAGTTGTGGCTATATGTTTAATTATCTTAATTTCTTCTTCACGAGCTTTGGTGCTGAGAGGGAACTTGATCGCTCTGTACACTAGACTGTTGAAAGCTGCCATTTTTTTGGTTTCTTGGGTGAAATGATGTTTTATGGATGGTGGCGTTCGTTGTTGTTGGTTTTCTCTATACATTGTATGACAACTTTCCATTTTCATTGGTGATCATTGTGTCTAAAAAGTTAATTGTTCCATTTTGTTCGTGTTCTGAAGTGAATTTTATTTTCTTTAATTTTGTTCAGATCGGATACCATAGTGTCAATCTGTCGGGTAGTTCCATTAAATAATATAAATGCATCGTCTACATATCTTCCATAATATATTATTTTATTTTTGTAGGTATTGTTCATAATATATTTATTTTCAAAATAATTCATGTAAATGTCGGCTAGTAGTCCTGATAAAGGAGAACCCATAGCCATGCCTTCCTTTTGGTGATAAAATTTTTGTTTGAAAATGAAATAGTTTTGTTGTAAGATGGTGGTCATTAAGTTCACTATGTCGTTGATTACCATATAGTTAAATATTTTTTATGTCATTAGATTATATTCTACAATATTGATTGTTTCTTCAACAGGGACATTTGTGTATATGTTGACAATATCAAGTGATGCCATTTTGATGTTCTGTGGTAGTTTTAGATATTTAGTATTATTCATAAATTCATATGTGTTTCTCAATGAATAATTTTCTTTCAATATGATGCCTGATTTTATCAATATATTTATCAATATTAAAGTTTAAAATTTAAGAACCCTTCTGAAGCCTTCTCTACGTTTATTTTTTATTGCTCTATGTTGATGAACCCAAAGAGATTGGGTGAACCTCCTGTCGACATCCATTATAGTTATCTCGGCAAAATAATTTTACTCTTTTTTACTGCGTTTTTGCGTTTTTATCAGTTTATTAAATGTGTAAGAACGAAATTCCACTATGTAAACGTAATGAGGAATATTTTTACACTTTTACAAACTAACATTTTCTTTAAAAAAAAACTTAGGTATATAACGTGAAATTATTAATGCATAAATCCTTAATATCAACTTATTACTTGTATGCGTACAAAATACGTATAAGAATTCTAAAGTTAAAACACATGTTACGAACTTATTTTAATCAAAGTTTTGTAAATAAATAATAAGTCTTTTCGCAAAGTTTCAAATTAATAAGCTAGCGTGGTGGTTTAAACCAATATGTACATAGCTGCGTCAAAAGATACTGTAATAAAAATATTTGAAATGCAATAATTTATTCATGAACCTTGCCCTATTTAACAATTTTAAATTATACTTAAACCTCTTCTGGACCATTTTAAAGCAAATTTTGTTTTCTTAATTGTTGTGAAAATTATTTATGGTAACGTTTTTCATCTTAAGTTTAGCATGTAAAATTTCAATGTCTTATCTGAACGTATTCAAGTATTTTTTTAAGTAGAAGATATAAAAAAGCGTTATATACGTAACCAGCATTAAACGAAAAATGCTATACAAGTATTGATAATATTGGTTTACATAAGTTTATACCTAAAAGCTTTATGTTTTCACGATTTTGTCATTTATTCAACAATTTTTAAGTGAATGCTTTTGGTCTTTATCGTTTTATCGCGAAAAATTTACGATAATCTTCTCCATCATCATTTACGTAGTCACATAAACGATATTATCTAACTTACGCACATTCCTAACGACAAGCTACTGAATTGTGTATTATTGTGGAAAAAGGTAAAAAAATATTATGTGAAATTTTATTTTTTTAGGGAAATATGTGCGTGATATTTGAAATATATGAAAGTCACTGGATATGTTAAATAAACGAGGGAACACGATTAAAACAGGGCATTTTAGGTATTTCTATACAGACATTTTTTTTTTGTTTGATATCCTTTTGCGTGAGTTGGAAACACAAAAATCGAATGAAATGAATTTTTCTTTCTTGTACTTTTGCGTGAAAAATTCACACGAATAATAGTGGTATCATGCCAGTAGGTATTTGTGCTGCTCACTTTTCTTCATCCCTGCCCCACTTATCTATATATATATATATATATATATATATATATATATATGTTGTTTCTCTGTTAGTATTTTTACATTTTCAATTTATTTTACTTTCGCAACATTAAAAAGTAATTTTCTTTCTGTCCATTGCTTTGTGAATGCAAGGGAAAATGTTATTTTCCTATTCTGTTTCCCGTTATTTCATTCTTCCCAAACCTGCTTCGGTTCTTGTATTTCTACATTCGCATCCTAGATCCATGATTCCGTATCACTTTACAAGTATTATTCGTTGCCTTTTGTTTTTAGTTATGTTATTTTCCCTGCGGACACACCACCCGTTTGTATTTTCTTATTCCTTCAATTGAAAAAGAGCATCGTTTATTCAAGCGATAACGAATACAAAAGAAAAGCCATAAAATAAATAAGAACAAAAATAGATTGGTCTCCAATTTGTTTTTCTTAAAAAAATCTGGTGAAAATTACTCTTTAAATGACCTGATTTTCAATAAAAGACTTAGTAAATGATGTGCCATCTTGACAAATCGTTATCGCGAACGAAACGTCTCGCATATAAACTTAACGATCGTCGCTAGTTTCAACAATTTCCTTGGTTTTCCGTGTTGATATTTCCCCCTGCGACCTTGTTGACTTTTCATTGTGCACAAAAACCAATTTTAGCAAATTAAAATCATTTTACATTTTTAACAATAGCAAAATGCGATCAGTCAAGGTTTAAAGTCGCATGTACCATTAAAAATGCGATCAATTTAAAACCTCGCATTAGTACGTTTGCATAACAATACAGTAAGAGGAAACATATAATTGGTTATTACATGAATGAAAACGGTGGAGTGAAAAACTTAATTCAAATTTCTATCATTTGTATTAAAAATATATATTTGAAATGGAATCCTTTTAGATGAAATTGGGGTCAGACATACACCTGAAATTATTGTGAAGATTCCGTTATCTATTACGTCGTATTACACTTAGAAACGAGACGATTCTATTAGCAATATAATTATTTTAGCTGTCAAATTAAAGTGCTGCAAGAGTTTGTCGTTTACGCTTTCTATAACCATTTGGTAAGAAAATCGAAACTGTCTAGATTCTAGATCGAAATTGAATTATCGTCGGTAATTTAGTTAGTGTTATAGAGAAAATTCCAAACGTATATTGATTTACTCAATTTTTCTTTTTGATTTAAATAACTCGCCGACAAATGATTTGTGAAATGTTAGTTTATATCATTTTTTATTTGAAAGTCAAGGTCCATATTAATTTTACGTTTTTTACAATGCCAATCGATCGAAAATCGTTTTCCGTAACTGCCTCAATTACGAGTAATAGCTTTTTGACTCACCCGCGTTTTTTTTTTTTTTTTTTTGTAATACGATTAAAATCGCTGAGTACAAATCAATTTTTTTGTAATTTTGCCATCAAAACAACTTTTCCATTCTAGCAGTCATAAGAGCTGTCAATAAAATATGTCATGTAAATTTCAGTCAATCTTGACGTTCCGTTCATCATGCTGCATGACATTTTCCTAAACTTTCTTGCAATTAGTACGGCGCACAGCTGGATGGAATATTGGATATGATTATGAATATATGTAAACTTAATTAATAGACAAACGCAAAAATTGAAAACAAATTTAAAAAACTTATTTAAAATCTAAGCTTGAATATTATTGTTTCAAAAATGTTTCAAAAATCATCTGATTTTTACAATAAAATAACAAATCAAAACACATGAGTTATTGCCTACTGAATGGCTTAAACGGCTTAAATTCCTTTTCTCAAATGTAATTCAACTATACATAATTTGCTGTACAAGAGCGTAGATTTTGTGCATAATAATTAATGAAAAAATATAAAAATCAAACGCAAAGTATACAACAAAGGTGCTCCCAGACAACTTAAACTGCTTTGAAACATTCGAACCTAATAAACTTTTCCAATCAATAGATCAAATGCACATGATCTGAAAATCATTTTAAATGTTTGAAAAACGTTCTTAGTTAATATATGTGATTAATATCACAACATAATGAAACTGTTAATTTTTAAGTTAACTTGATAAAATTTAAAAAATATTAATTTCAAAATGCAAAAACTAGATTCAAAGTGCTTAAATTGAGCTTTTATTAACCCGGCATTAAAACGACGTCACAATACAAAACTTTAAAATTCCATGGACGTTTTACTATGATAAATGTAGTTAAAAGCAATGGTAAAGGTTATTAAAACCGTTTAAACATTTTAATTATAAAGAAATTTAAAAATTTGTTTTAAACGATTTTAATAAACTTTACTTTTGCTTTTAACTACAATTATTATGGTAAAATGTTCATGGGATTTTAAAGCTTCGTATTGTGACGTCGTTTTTATGCCGGGATAATTAAAGCTCAATGTAGGCACTTTGAGTCTATTTTATTTTTGCATTTTGAAATGAATATTTCTTAAATTTTATCAAGTAAAGTCAAAAATCAATAGTTACATAATGTTTTGATATTAATTAAGAACGTTTTAAAAACATTTTAAGTTATTTTCAGATCATGTGTATTAGATCTATTGATTGGAAAAGTTTATTTGGTTCAAATGTTTCAAAGCAATTTAAGTTGTCAGAGAGCCCCTTTGTTTTATACTCTGCGTGTAATTTTAATATTGTTTCATTAATTATTTCGCACAAAATCTACGCTCTTGTATAGTCACTTATGTATAGTTGAATTATACTTATTTATTTGAGAAACAGAATTAAATTAAAGCTACATAAGCTACATTCAATAAACAGTAGCTCATGTGTTTTGGTTTAAATTTTAAAAATTTTAAGATTTTTTTGTTAATGATTTAAACTAGTTACAATCTACTCAATCTCTATTTCTTAGGAAAAAAAATTAAAAATGTTTTTAGTGGCGAGAAATTGTAAAAAGTGTCAAAAATGTCAAATTGAATAAATTATTACTATTTCTAGGGTAATCACTCAATAATTTGTTTATATCTCGGTTTCAATACCCATACAGCTGCGTAATATGACGTCACAAAAGGCCCATAGACGCATCGTTTTCAGACTCTCATTTGCTCATTAAAATTAAAATCCATTTTCCTGCCAAAATACAAGTTTTTACTTTGTTTCTTTTAACTCATTTTGTTGTTAATTCGTAAGGTACGGAACTTATAATCTCATTTTTCACCTACTTCCCAACACTTTATCGTGCTGAATTTTAACACACCTACTTACTCTCAATGACAACGCTTGGATCCGTCGTAAAATTTTAATAATCAACAAGTATTTCTACTTTAATTAAATATTTCACTTTGAAAAAAGGCGCATGTAAAAGTGAGACAATTTAATGAAAATCGAAATGACAGTTGAATTAAATGACAAAAAGTCAGTTAGTTCAAATTTGAGACAATGATTGACTAATTTATATTAAAAATATATTAAAAAACTAAAAAGCAGAAAATGTAAATTTTTAAACAAAAGGTTTTAAAAACCTCGATGATTTTGATAAATTGCGTTGAAAAGGTAAAGAATAAATTTATGTATTGAATCTTCATATCGATTTCACCATCGATAATAAGGCGATATTAGCCAATTAATAGGAATCGTAAGCTATCTATTTGTACATCAAAGTCTAAAAATTTTTAGGAGAGGAGCTTTGAATTTATTTTCTAATGTAGGGGGCCGTGGTATGAAAAATTTTAAGAAACACTGATCTTACAGATAAAATTTATTTAACAAATAGCTACCTTAAGTATATGGTCTATTAAGCCATCAGTGAAAATACCAGCTCTAAAAGATAGAAAATTTCATAATTCTCAAATCTCCATTGTTTCCGGGCTAAATTAATATACAATAAAATAAAAAAATAAGTTAGGATGTAATAGACAAAATTTATTAATGTTTTCTTTTATTTATTTCAATTTACAACGTTTCGTCAGTGTAATTCCGACTTCGTCAGGCAACTTTGAAATATTCATAACACTATGAGTTTTTCACAAATATTTGTGACGACTAATTGATTTAAATACTATATATTTATATATATTTATATTTAAATACTGTTAAAATTATTCGTCTATCATTTGTTTTAACATTTTTTTTTTTGTTTCCTTCTGAGAGCGCAGTACTTAATTTACTAGTTTATTTTGAAACTAAACTTGTCCTGGCATATTCAAAATAGAAATGCCTTTGCGAATGCATTTGCTCATATTTATATCCCACCAAAGCTTTACCAAAAAGTTTCAATAAAATTGCCAAAATAATGAACTTCTCATCTCAATTATTAATTCTCGGAAAGATTCAGAAAATATAAAGTTTTATTGTCTTTATCAATATATTCCAAAGAAATACTTCCTAACGACTTAAATATTTAACAAAAAGATGGAGAACTTTTATTATTGGTGTATCGATTCTTATCAACCAATAAAAACATCATCCATCCACCCCTCGGGTAATCGACGGTTGATGCGCTATTTTCAAACAACATAAATCCTTTAAAAAGCATTAATAACTAGTAAAACATTGCGTTACTATAATGAAAACCCTACTTGTAAAGGTTTTTTTTCAAACAAAATAAACTTTAGTTTAAACTTCAGTAAACTTTTATAGTTCTTATTACGAACTACGAAAGAAAGAATATAAAAAAATAAAAATTGAAGAATCTCATAACTATATACTTATGGAAAAATAGTTGACATTCTCAAATTTTATATTATTTTCTTCTATTGTCATCGAATAACCTTCGAATAAATATTTGTATCACAAATTTCTTTTTCGAGACTAATGGATTTTGTCGACATGAACGCCGGGGAGTATAGCAAAGCATCTCTGAATGTATCAGAATATTTTTTGCCAGTTTGCAAAAACGCTGCCATCATAATACTCTCCTTTTGTAATTCTATCATTACTGAAAACAGATTTTTATCTTGTAAAATTTTATTTCACGCATCTTCGCCCCTTTTGATGTGCCTCTTTCAAAGAAATAAATTCCAATCAGCCCCTTATGACTCTTCATCGTCGAATTTCTAGTCACTCCCAATTGTCTTATTTATTTTCACCAAAAACGAAATATACATTTATCCAGAGTGGAAAAAGTCGTAATTTAAATGCTCATCTACTGCGAAAGAGAAGCACACAAATAGACATAAAATTCATCATAAATAACCATTACGAGCTTAAAGTTTACCATTCAAGATTTTTCGTTTGTAAATTATTCCTAAAACGCTTTAAAGCTCGCACTTATAACATTATCTTCATTTGTTTTGTTCTTGTAATTTGTTTTTTAAAGTTTGTTTCCTTGACGACATATCTAAAATGAGCTCATTTCCCCGTTAAAGCTCAACGATAAAATAAAATAAAATTGTTAATATCATATAATGCTAATTTAATTTGTTTCTTTCATTATATCAAATAGTTTTGTGGTGATGCCTTTATTCTGCATCATATTTTGTACATTATATACTTAGAAAATAATATAGAATTTGTTAGGATTTGGGTTAGATAGGTTATGGAGGTTAAACTATAATTTATTCTTGGTTAACTCAAATTTTGAGGTTGCATAAAGAATTTGGAGATCTTCCAAGTGAACATTTTACTTTATAAGGAGGGTGAAATGTGAAATGAACTTAACTGCATTGTTTTATTAGAGAAGAAAAGAGAGAAAGCTTTACGAAATATTTAATAGCTTTGGATGCAATTTTCAAAACGAATAATCATTTTTTGATTATTTCTTTATCCAATGCAATATGTACTTTAACATTCTATTGTTATAAATATATTTATACAATATTCTGATGAACATAGCGATCAAAATGAGATATAGCTGGTAGGTACATAAAAATTAAGAATTTTATGAATATTTTTTTTAGCTCTTAATTGTTGTTATATATCTAATTTTCACTTAGTTTTAAGTTCCTTTACTTCAAAAAAATATGTAATTTAGAAATGATGGCCAATTAAGAGATATAAAAATTGTTTTCATTGTTAATAAATTATTCCCTATTAAATTTTAGTTATATAAAATAAAACTCATAAAACATGAACAACTATTTTTCTTAATAGTCTCCATTCTTGTTTTGTGAAAAAAAGAAGAAAAAAATTAGGAAAATGTTTGTATCATTGCAGGCTAGATAAAAAAACTTTGTTTTCTTCTTTTTATTTTTTTCCCTAACCATTATAGATTTTATCTTTTCCAATCGAAATGTGGTATACAATATGTGTCACGTTCATTTCTTGCGGTAGTTTTTTTTTTATATCACAACATTTTTTATCTTTCACTTAATGGAAGCAACAATATTCGGAATTTTTATTCTTTTGACATATATATTATTTATGCCTTATTGATATTGTCTAATATATAAAATGTGTCTAATTTTAATTATTAAACAACAATTTATTAGCACAAGTTCAGAAAATAAGTTTTAAATGGAATAATTCACCGGTGAATGTCAACATCCATATAGTCACTCGGTATATGTTCGAAGTATTTGCTAAACATCCTTATTACTGATTTGCACCGATAAAAGTCGACATTCACTATCCACTAATGGTGATTGTTGAACATATAGGAGAATTATATTTTCGTCTTCGTAATTCAGTCGCTATAAAACGTTACAAGGGTTGCGTAATTTTTTCGCCTCCCTTTCTGAGAGAAGTAACTAAAAATTTATTTAAAATTTAAACCCCACAGTACATTCTAAGTGAGAAATGAAAATAATAACATTATAAAAATTACGGAATTATGTGATTAACAACTTAAACTATTATGACGCTTTGAATTGCAGAAGATTCCTTTACTTTTACATCTGCATCTTTTGTGAGACATTTCCTTTTGCAATGATAACGTGTATAGTCTTGCCTACTGCTTTTCAAATTAGCTGCAGCTGCTTTTCTCAGCGGCATTTCTTGGAAAGAAATCTCATCTATGGAAAGTTACTTTTCTTTATAAATTATGAACTGGTTATGTATGCAAAGCTGCTTGAGAGTATCTTTTTTTTATCAATTTATAGAAGTTGGAGTCAATTTTTAAGAATTTTTACTTCGGCTCCGAAGTTTTTTTTAAGGGTATGGATGCTGATACCCAGAGGAAAAACCTCTACCCCAGAAAATCTGGGAATTCCTCATTAAATGAAAATTTTGGATTTGTGAAATAAAATAAGAGCGTTTCCTTTCATTTTTCATGTATATTGAAGACCGTTTTTTCAGTTTCACTTTATTCTTGGCAAATGTTTTATAGTACTCTTGTTTAGGATTCAGCTATTACATCAGTTCCCAGAGGCGTTCTGGTATTGAAAATAACATAATTTCAATTGAAATAGACTAAAACGTAGTCTTATGGGTCTTGTGCACATAATAAGTCAACTGTTTGTATTTCCAACGTTCAATTAATTGTGTCACTTACGTCAAGAAAAAAGAAAATTCGGTAAAAGAATATTTCAAAGTTTCAATACTTCTTAAACACTAAGCAAGTGTTGTATGAATTCTTTTAAAAATAACATAACTAAAAAAATCTTCTTTGAAATTATAATTTTACTAAGATTTTGCATATCAAATATTTACAAATTATTCAAGTATTTAAATTACTGCATAATATTTTATATTTTTGTTATATTCGTACGTCTCTATATTCTGTTTAAGTTTAGATATTAACATTTTAAAAATTTTCAGTTATTCCATATATGAAAAATAATAATCCAAATTGTGTAACTATTAAATTATGACCACATGCTTATGTACAGTGTGAATACTTTGTTGGGATAATAGTTGTCGCGGTTAATGTACATTTTATAATAAATTTGGTTCATGTTTACCCACCATGTTAGCATATTTCTTGGCAATATAGGTGTACAATGTACCTTCAATAGACATTTTTCAAAATCTACTTAATATCCGAGCATAGTAAGTGAATTTACAAGCTATTTGTATAACGTATTTATTTATACTTTTTACAACAAATTTATTATTAGATTTACGTGTATAAATTTATTAAATTTTCTTTAAGGACAGTGTTTTATTTTTACCTTTATTAATTGAACTACATAATTACTATAGCCAATGTTTTATATGACTATGTTGAATAATCAAAAAAAAAGAAAATTGCTCACTATACCAAAGAAATATTATTACTGTTCAAAAAATATGTTTGTATGGAACAATTAAACAATACTTAAACGTTAATAAACACACTTACTAGTTATCATATGATATATATTAACTTCTTCATGATGTTTAATTCTTTTCAATTTCAAACAATCGAAAAATAATCCGTTTTACTTTATAGTTAGCAAAAAAATTGAATCACTCTTTCTTAATTAACTTTTTTTAAGTTTTGTCTAGGTATAGTCGCTCTATATCTGCCTTGATCTTTTACGACTTTTTAAGTTTTATTAGACATTTTGGACAGTTGTAAAAATTTGATATAAAAATTCCCCGTAATAAGGGAAATTCAGGCACACTGGTTTAAAAGCGTTTATCATGACCATTATGCCATTAAGTGAGTTTATACATTTTATACCATAATTTTTTTATACGACTTAAGTAGAATGACGGGAAGTCGTACAAAGTCACCATAAAACTTTTCATTCTAAATACAAATTATTTTTTGTACGCAATCGAATCCACAAACTATACATATATATTTTCAAACTAGTTCTTTTCCTCAAATTTCGAACAGTTATATTGTTTAAACTATAACATTAAATATATTGTGATCTTACTTATGCAAAAAAATTAACAAAATGAAACTATAAACAAAAGTATTTTAACGTATTGCTCAAATACGTACTTCGGTTGCCAAGTAATCATCATCAGAGGTCATCAAATAGTATTGGATCGTCCCGTAACTGCTATGTGATAAGTTACAGGCATAATATTTGTTGCATATAATGCTGTATTTCCTAAACTATGGGTCACGAGTGGATTTTGAGTGAACCCTAATGGATGATTTTTCACTGTATAAGACATGAATTAAAAAAATAAATAATGTGATAAATTGTATATTTCCCATAGCATTACCCATATTTATACTCCCTTTTCTCTAAGACAGCTAAGAAGTGGGTCCCAAGATTGGAAATTTTGATTGGATGGATCGAACCTCGGTTAACTTTGGGAACCACTGATATAATGCATAACTTAACTAACACTACCTTATTACTATGTAGTTTACCTATTACATTTTTCAAGCATTGACGATAACGCATACAAACTATTTTTAAATAGTACTGAATCGGCTCATTATTCTTTTGAAAAATCCTAAACTCCCAAATCTCACAATATCGAATTGCATATTTTAACTATTTATTTTTTACCATAAATTATACATTTTTTGGAAATATTTGATCGCCTTTTCCTTTTGTGTTCAAATATCCTGTGTTTTAACATATATAAATAAAGTTATTATTTTTTGCTTGGAAAGAAAGTATATCTTCGTCTAGGTCAGGAATCGACAACAGCGGCTCACGAGCCGCATGCGATTCTTTGTCTAGACATCTGCGGCTTTTTGGACAAACTTTAACTTCATCTATTCAATTAAAAACAAGTAGTTATTTGCCGTTTATAATAAAACTATTAAAAGAGACGCATAGCACCGTTCTAGTTGAATTTTTAAATAAAACAACTTTAACTTTTTTCTCTAAGAATCTACAACTTCTACATAATATGCAAATAACATTTATGCGGCTCTCTGGTTCCTTTTTATCCTGTTTCCATGGCAATTTGCCTCTTCTCACTTAACTAACGGCCGACCCCTAGTCTAGGTTTTCGCATCTTTCCAAAGAAATTATAATATATTTCATTGCAATTTTAATTTGATTATTTGAAACCGGTTCCCTGATGAAAAACAAACGAAATTTACGTTGAGGCCATTCGAGTTATAGAGCTAATGGTGTATGGTATCATTTCAGTTACAAAGACCAACTAAAGCTTTCTAACTTATTTAAAGTTTGCAGTAAAAATGTTTTCATTTTACTGGCATTTATCTTGTCTAATCAAACTCAATTTACTGAATTTACCATTAGGTTATAATTTTTTCAAGTTTTTCAAGAAGCCATTCAGGTAGTTCGACTTGTAGATATTTAGAGATTCAACTGTAATTGAATGTGTTGTATTTTTCTTATTACTTCAGTATCTTAATGGGAACTCTACGATATGGACCACATTTTCACAAAATCATTAATACTTAATATTATACCTTTCATAAAAAGTATTGGAAACTAAGATTGTTTGGTTGAACAACATCATTGCAACTTATTCATTACATACATGTGTCCAAACATTCATGCTGACTCAAACAATTTGATCATAATTAAACTATAAAGTAATTTAATGTTTCACACTTGCAACCTAATAATGTTATATCGTTGGAAAGTGAAATATTTTATCGTTACCACCTAAATTCCTTTATTAAGCACTCTGTAATTGCATAACTAATGGCATGGTGATTTGATGTTTAATAACCAAGAGTATTTGAGAATTTCAGGTATTATTTACTAGTGAAAATATGTTTTATTCTTTTTATTTTATTTCTCGAACAATTTTATAAGTATACTCTGTGAACACTTTGGTTTATTAAGACTCCTAATATGATAATTATTACCCTATATACCTATTTACTTTTACACCTTGACGGATATCTAAATACATGTGAAGACATATTATTATCTGAATTAGGGTAAAAATATATAATTGCACAGTTCTAATATTTGGTTCTCTTTTTCAGATTTATATTCAAGATCAATTGGCAAGGTGACCTCTGGAGTTACCGCGGAGTATTTTACCGCGAATAAAGTCGCATTTCCTTAAAATGGAACGAATAATTCCAACTACTTCCGTAGTTTCATCAACGAACACCACCAGTTTTATCTTCAATCAAACCATAATTTAAGCAATGAAATTAATATATGTTTTAACGAATACCAAAGATGGCAATGTAACGTCATTATTTATACTTTCATCGCTTTCAAAAGGAGAAAAAAAAACTTTGAGTTTAATTTATTCTCCTTAACGTTTAATTGCAAAAAAATATCATGCTCAGCATTTATTTATTTTTTTTAATTTCAAATACTTACCAACTCGTATATCAAAGAGTCAACTATTTGTTTTTCACTATTAAGCACATATGATTAAACGATATAATAAAACTATATTTAGTCAAAATAAATGTTGGATAATGCAAAAAAAAATCAATTATCTAAGTGTCGAATTAATTGTTTTAGTGTAGGAAACCAACAATTGATGTGAAAAATGTGTAAATGTTAGAACTATTTCCACGTAATCCATTTCCATACAATTTCCATTTAGGAACCACAAAAAAGTAGGTAACAATTATCAAAAATAATAAATGATTGCAAAGAATTTCATCCTTGCCACATATTTTAAAAGCTCTTTGTTTCAAAGCTAAGTGACCTTTTTTACCACCTTCCTCATTAAGAATAATAATGAAAATTTATTTCATTTTGATTTAAACGTATATTTTTTTCTCTGAAGGTGAAAAACATCACGAAATGCGAAAAAAAATAGGTTACACACAAAAAAGAGTATGAGAAAATGACTCTCTTGAAAGCATTGTTTTGTTCTCGTATGATTATTATTGTTGTTGCTTTTATTATTTTGATTTATAGAAACGACAAAATATTTTGTTTCACTTTTTGCGTCCCTTTCACATTGTTCGCCCATTACTGAAGGGCGCTTTTTTCTGGACGAATGATAATTTAATGGATGAACAAATGAAATAAAATAAAATTACCAGAGAAGATAGAATTCATTGTTGTCTCTGGATGTGGCATTTAAAACGAAAAAAATTGTTACTGTCTTCATTTCCCTATCAGTCTCATACAATATATCCCACCCTTATCCAACCATAGAACACCACTTGCTGTGATACCTTATTTAAATGTTACTACTTATATAACATATTAATTAATATAAAAAATATATATATTAAAAGGAAATCCTAAAAAATTTGATATTAAAAATATTACTATTTTGATGTGATTGTGATGTCTATTTGTTTATATATAAATAAATAAAATATTAAATAAATGTGTATTAAATAAATAAATAAACTACATAAAGGTCTCTTAAGTTCTACATAACTAAAAATAAATAAATAGAAATATAGGTGTTAAAATAACAAAACTGTAGTATCAGTGTCGTTTAGTACTAAAAATCAGCATTATAACTACATCGACATATGCACTTTAGTAAAAAAATTAAAAAATAAAATTAAAGTATTGTACCCCCTTTTGTCAGAATGCTTTTCATTTTCCAAATGTTAATTTATTGCAACTTCAGAAATGATTTTTTAAATACTTTAATTTATCTTATTTATTCTAAATATTACTCAGCTGATTATAAGCTTTTTACACTTGGTAGTGATAACTTTCATAGCATATTACAATAATTATTGGAGCTATTTTTAAGCACTACAGTTGTTTTAACTGATTGGTTAACTACAGTGTTTTCTCATTATAGCATTGAAGTTTTTACAAATTTAATAAGACGTATGGCATAAAAACTTGCATATTTGGTAGAATCACTGCACAGGTTGCAATTAGAATGAAGAAAGAAAGGACTAGTGCAAGGAATTATTTATAATTGCTTCGGTGAAATAAACAATGAAAAAATCTCTGAAATGTGGAAAATCTTTAAGTCCCACCTTGTATTTCTAATTCAATTTTACCTAAGAATGAATAACACGCACTTTACTAAGAACCATAATGTTAAAGCAACCACCCTTTCCGATAGCACCAAAAACAAAAATAACAAAAATAAGGGCCTGAAACTTTTACAATTTGTCTTAGCTAACTGCGGATACAGTTTGTTTAGAGAAGAGATGGGATTTTTTTAATTGTTAATTAGCATTGCTTTATAACTACTAAGGTCTTTAGCGACTCTAGAATTAATAAAACCCGTAATCGATAAATATCGAAAATTTGCTCGAATCAAAGATCGAGCCCAATATCTACTAGCTTTAGAGCGGTCACCTTAACCACTCAGCCACCAATAGGCTAGGATTTATTTTTATTTCACTCATTTTTTATAAACCTAAAATCTATTAAAATTTTACTTTGTTAACCGTGTAATATTTACATTTGAATAATTATTCTGGTAAACAATCATTATGGTGGTTTCAAAATTTATAAAAACTATATATTCCATTTATAAATCAGAGAAGAATAATTACTCACATTGCCCTCTTACTGTATCCGCATCTGCACTAAGCACCATATATAACTTTTTTTTTACCTTCATAATTTGAAAATGTTTTAAAAAAAATAGAAAACCCACAATTGTTTGCTTAACTTTTAGCCATACATCACCATGCGTGATTGTTTATAAATTCACAAAATATTAAAAATGAACTAATGAGACCGATTTGATATTTGAAATATGAAAATATTTGCTAAATTCAATTTAAAAAAAATAATATACCTATTAGGTAATCAAATAAATTTGTGCGATTTTCATTTTAACCAAAAAAAAAAATTATTGCCAAAATTGTCGTAGAATATCGTAAAAAAATCGCACGAATCTTGATCACCTGGTATTATAAAAATCTAGATGTATTAAATGTTAAAACTTTATTTCTCAATATTTTTCCCACTGTCTGAAAATATATTTATTGAAAACGATCTTTGAACTTTTAAATCACACGAATTTTAAATATAAATAAATATTTTTTGGACAAATTTACAAGAAAAAAGTATACTTATACATATATTTTGCACTTGCACTCAAAAAATATAATAAAAAGCTTTCAGCTGAATGATAAACACTTTATCTTCAAATACTTTGAGTACTTTAGGAGTATAAAACCAACTAAACTTTTCCATATATTTAATTAGTAATCCATTAAAGATAAAATATGGAAATGTCTAATAAAAACCTACTTAGTTCATATTCTATCAACACTTATTTTTGGTCATTAATTTTCAATTTTTTGAGTCACTGCAAAAGGAATATTAAAGAAAAAATAATAAACTTTTGTAACAATTTTTTTTAAACAATAAAAATTATAAAACATATTCTGTATAATATTTAGTTTAACCTTATTTCTATAGATTAATTAAATTTTCGAAGGGTTACAAGAGCCTTATAAGGCTCAGTAGCTGGAGTACAGGCATCAATTCCTTCTGTATTCGGAGGTTTCGATCCAGGAACTAAATGAAAGTCGAATTTTTGTAGCAGAGCAGCCGTCATAGTAAAAATGTTTGCTTTAGCCAACGTTTCACCAACGCATCGATGTTTGCCGAAACCAAAAGGTGTGTATGAATCTGGACTTACGATTTTATCGTTTTTAATAAATCTGTCGGGACGAAAAACTTCTGGGTCTTCCCAATCATTCATTAATCCCGAAAAGTTACACAAAATCATTGTATCCTAAGGAAAAATTATATTTTATTACTTGTACAAAATATAGACTTTTTGGAGCATCATTTACCAAATACAATTTTTGAAACAGAAATCCATTATTTCTTAGCAAAAAACAATTTGTATATATATTTTAATGCTCGATATATTTTCTGCTCAAATTTTCTTCGGAAAATCACAAACTTGAATAACACATATTTAATACTACTATACAAAAATTAAATTATACTACGACTTGTAATTTTTTTTTTCAAAATCTGCTGTTCTTTGCTTCAAATTAGTTCTTTTCGGTAGATTACAGAAGGCTTTCTCTTTCATACTTTTTATTTTGTTTGATATACAATGGTGTAAACACGTTATATATTATAACAATACCTTAGGGACAAAGTATCCTTGCAATGTTGTATCTTGTAAAGTACGATGAGGCACACCTATTGCTTTACTCATAAACATCCTAATTGACTCTAAAACGAGTCCTTCAACGTAAGGCATACTGCAAAATAAAAAGAATTTTAATAAATGACAAAGCTTTCAAAAAATAGTAAATACTTGGGTCGATCAGAAACTTGAGGCAAACGATCCTGGCCAACAACTCGATCAATTTCCTCTTGTGCTTTCCGTTGCACCTCAGGATTCAAAAGTAAATGTAAAAATCCAAATGCTAACGATTTACTTGTAGTTTCTGAACCGGCGATAAAGAAATCCATACAGATCGCAATTAACTGAAGTTCGGAAAACGTAGAACTCTTTGTTTCGGACTGTAATACTTCTAAGTAAGCATCCATGAAATCTCTTGTAACCCCTGGTTTGTAAGTAGCTTTATGTCTTTCCAATTCAGCACGAAGAAACTTCCAAAAACGTCTATGAATGTTCACAAAGTAGTTATAACCCGATGCATTGGGTGCTACATATTGTAAAATCGGAAAATGACTGAAAAGCGATCCAGCCATATCGATCGTTTCGAATAACTCGGATAAGATAGTTTGTAATTCTTTCGCTTCACTTTCTTCAGGAGAATATCTCTGAGAGGCCATTAATGACCATAAAGTATTTAAGACATACACTCCAAATAGTTGATCCATTTGTATTACAGTGCCATTTGTTCCTGTGTTATCAATATATCCTTTAACATCTTTTGCTAAGAAAGCACTTTCATTTTCTGTTATTTCCGACATAGTTTGCTTTCCAAAACCAAATTCACGTAATTGTCGTAGTGTGAATCTACGTTGTTCAATCCAAAACTGTTCATCAACTAAAAGAATACCACGTCGTAATCCCCAAGTACGTGTTTCGTAAAATGGACCTTTTGGTCGTCCTTGAAACGTGTCTTTGGTAAATACTTCACGTAGAGCATCGAAACTATAAGCGACAACGATTCTATCTTTACCCACGCGCAATCCTACGACTCCCCCATATTGAATTGAAAGCTGTTCAGAAGCTTTATACAAATATCCGGTTTTTTTGCGCAGCCGATTTAATGCTAACGCCGAGCCAAAAATAGGCAGCCAAGAAGGACCGGGTGGAAAATTTTTGGGTTTCAATGAATCTAAGTATAATAATATACTTATAATGATGATGAAAAATATCACCACAGTCCACATGGTTCTATACGAAAAAAAAAAAAAACAACAAAAATGAAAAATTTAAGAAAATTTCACTAGTTTGATTATTTTTTTAAATATACTACGTGCGTTTGTTCACTCACCATTAAACTTTCATTGAATTTTTTTCAATCTGTTAATTAGATTCTCCATAGAAAAAGAAAGTAGTAGATCAAAAAAGTCTCAAAATTAAGAGAAGTAAAAGTTATTCTATTATTGGTTTTTCATTATCCAAAAAAAAATTTGTAAAAAATGTGAAAATTTTTAGTACAATTTATAGAATAATGGTGACTAAATTGAAGAACGTATATATATTTCTGAGAAAATTTATAAAATATATATGTATTTCATTATAGGAACATGCATATAAATGTTTCAATTTCATCAATCGGAAGCTGGAGAAAGTGAATTCTCTGCGAATTCACGGACAAAACGGTGTCTTTATTTTATAACCGGTTTTTTTTTAATTTAATACGAGCTGAAGAATGGAAGAAAGTTCTTATATTGCTTTTAGTCGAATACCGTTTTATTCCATTTTTTGTTTCTATATTTATTTTATAATCTAAATATATATTATTTCGAAACTACATATTTTGGAAATTAATTTTAAAATAAAAGTTGGTCAAAAATAAGATCTAGTAAAATAGAATTGGTTAAAAACTAGTATTGTTTAATTATCATTATTTTTTTAGCAAAATAAATAAAAACTAGAAATTAACCCTCCAATAATCAAGAACATTAAAACCGTTATAAGTATTTTTTTGTTATTTTTTTTAATAAAATGTAATTTGATGTAAATAAATTGGTACTTACTTATCCTGCAGCGCCTTATTAATTAAAAAAAAAAACTTTTTTCAACACTAAACAAAATTTTTTTGGTACTCTTATGTTTGAATGATTCACTTTCACTATTGACGAAGAAATCCCGATTTCGTTTCCGTTTTGCAGCCTTTTCTTCGAAATGAAGATCTCCCTCTCTTAACTTTCGAATGAATTCATCTGATTGCAAACTAAAAATTTTTGAAAATACCTTATTTTTTTATTTTTGAGGTCAATTTAAGTATTTGGGAAGTCAATTTGGCATGGAGCAAAATATTTTTTCGACAGCAATCATAAAATCCTCATTTAAATGTGATTAAAATTTTGTGTACCTACTAAAGAAAAATTTGGATGATAATACACGTATAGCTCATATATCAATGAAAACTATAAAAAAAAATAACTAAACGTATGATTATATAGTTTAGTTAAAAAATACTTGTAATTAATATATATAAAAAACAAAATTTTACAAATGTGTATTTTTATTTTTTCACACACATTTAGCAATCAAATAAAAGTTTTTCATTGTTTTAAGAATAACATTGATATCTCCTGTAATTCTGTAATGTGACTCCAGCTTCAGCTCTTTCTTGATCAAAAGTTACTACCAAAAAAAAAATCAAAAGCAATTTGGTGTCATAGAGATTTGGGCCAGCTTCTCAGGTCTGTTTATGATCCACCTCAAATCAAAATACTACTCTTTAGTGAAAAGATTGTGGCTTTTGAATTCAAAACCGTTTGATTTGATGGACAATGATGCCAACATTTCGCAACCTCAGGTCGCATCTTCAGGGCGTAATTGTTCCGAAAGTTTTTCATTAGTTTCGGAGTAGTTACGCCCTGAAGATGCGACCCGGAGAGATTGCAAAACGTTTGAGATCACACAGTTGAAATCACAAAGCTTTGTATCCAAAAGCCGCAACCTTTTCACTAAAGAATAGTATCTTGATTAAGACCGACCGTGAAAGCCTTAAATCTAAAATCCATCTTAAATGTCTTAAAGAACTAATAAAGAAACGAACAATTTTCCGAATATGAAATAATCTGGTTTTCTTCTGCAAGTTGAAGCTATAAGTGAAATGAATGCAATGGCGTAGCATGGTGGATGCTGAGGGAGTCATGACTCCGGGTGACACATAAAAATGGAGCGACATATTAACATTGATAATTTCATAAGAGATTTCACTGTGAAAAAAAAGGAAAATAACATTATGAAATAATTAATGAATTTAAAGGTAGTCGAGTTTTTACCAATTTTCTTAACAAATGATGAAAATAGAGGGCGACGAATTTCTGGTTGGCCTCGGGCGACGAAATTGTACGCCACGCCACTAAATAAATGGGAAAAATGAGAGAGTATATATTTGTTTTATTTTTTGTGTTAACAAAAATCAATTCTGATATTTAATAAAAAAACATCAAAACTAGCTGAAACGAAGCTAATGAAAAACAATGTGACAACCTTTGTTTCATTGTGGTCTTAGCGATTATTACTAATTATCAATTGAAACTATCTATGCCCGGATTTTTCATAAGACTAAATAGGCTTCAGCTTAAGACCTCAAGAATAAGAGTCTATTGTTGCATTCGAGGTACAAGTCTAGAAAAATTCATTAAGTTTTAAATCTATATCAGTTGTTCCCAACCTATATTGAGCCATGCCTAAACTAGGAATTTCTAAAGTCCTGATTCCCCCGTTCGTGATTTTAATTTGGTTATTCAAAACTTGACGGTTATTCACTTGAAGGAAGCTTAAAAGACCATTAACTTGGCATCCAAACAAGCTTTCGAAGAATAAGTCATTCATAAAAGAGAAAAATAAAAAATTAAAGAACAGTTAAATAAATAAAGTTTCCAAACATATAGAGAACTGAATTGCAGAAATAGCAAATATTTGAATGAAACATTATAAGTACTGAAATGAATCAAAAATAATTCACTGTTAGTAACTCATTCTCGAATTTCCTCATAGTCTTTGGTATAGTCAACCGAAGGGTGCAGGTCCTGCCAACAACCCACCAAAATACTGCCATACCCCACCGGTGGGGTCTGTGCCCCACGATGGGAATGACGGATCTAAATAAATCGAATTTTAAAGGTCATCAGATGTGGAAAGAATAAAAATTTAACATACCAATGTTCGTTCCATAATTTTGACGTATAGTTAACGAGGAATTCCATTATTTTTTCTCCTTATCTAAAATGCCTCTCAAATAGAAATACCTTAGACCTTTTTTTCATTTAAATCCAATTCTGTACTTATTTTTACATTTTTGGGAAAAAAGCATGCAGTCTACAGATAAATTAAATTATATTATAATCTTATTAGCATAGAACTATAAAATCCCAATTGGGGAGGGGGGATATGTTAATTACTAATTTTATTTTCTTTCTTTTGTGCAGTCGTTTATAACAATATAGTAAAAAATACATTGGGAACTACTGTAATTTCACAGAAATTTTCACTAAAAGTTGCTCTTTGAATAAAAATAGTAAGGAACACCGAGGACGCCTAGCCTAGTCTAGATCTTTAATTATGGTAAAAATGTATTGATTTCATCTTTGCTTCAATCTTAATTACACAACGTAATTATTTCATTTCAATTAGTTTATTACTAAATCAATATTTTACTTGCAATTACTTTTTTATAATTTGCTAGTTTTAATTAATTGATTGGGAAACTATCTTTAGTAACAATTACATTCAAAAGTATACAAATGTATTTATTTCCTTGTGTTTGCAAGTTGGTTTAACGGGTCCAACATTTTTAAACGTAGCCTATTTAATAGGTAGGTTACTTTTTAATTATTACTTTTGACTATATAAATTACTTATATTATATTTCAATATATATTTTCTTAGTACCGCCCAAAATTGTACGTGTAAATGCAGTACACCATTTTGCTCCACACTAAACTGATTTGACCCTTTTACATGATTTTCCAATAGTTTCAATGTTTATTCAATTTTTTACTACATTTTGTAAACAATTTTACATCATTCTACTTTCAGTCTTATTCCATAAACGTTTTATAACATTGATAAATTAAATTTTATAAAAATGTAAACGTATTATTAACTTAGGTATCTAATTTTTGTTGGACAGGTATTGTTTCTTAAAAGAATCGTAACAAATAAAAATATCGTCGTATAATTTTGTACCCCTTTAAACCATCATTTTAAATTCGTTCGATTTTCTAACTTCTTTATCATAATATTTATTTCATTATTAAATAAAAGTACTTTTCAATAAGCATAAGTTATGTGCATATTTCTAATAAAATTATTTGTGAAATTGACAGAATGTTATAAATTATAAATCATTAAAAATGTAAAAACATAATATTCATATTTGGCTACTTAATTCAAATTTCTCACTTCCAAAAACTCGAAAATTTAAATATGTATTATTATGCATTGATAGAATTATTCAATATTCTTTTTTGATTGAAAGGTGGTTTTGCAATTTTAAACTTGAAAGTGCTATTATTCTTGAACTTGTTTGCATATTTAATTGGAATTCTCAACTTTGGCACTAAATATAAAAATTTAATTAAAAAAAATGATTTAATTTTTTTAAATCTTTGATGCTTTATTTTGGTTTAGGTACGTTTTCTGTAAATTGGCCAATAATGTTTCCACGTGGATTATAATTTGCTACTACATAAATTTTTCCTGATTTACTAACAGCCATGGCCATACCAAGATCAGTGCTTCCTTTCCATATCATTTGAGTGAAGTGCCCTGTACTTTTAACGCGAACTGAATTTGAATTCCAGTCATAATCTTTTATTTCATCGTACCAAGCCTTACACGCAGTTTTAGGACTAAACGTTTGCTGGCTATCCGACGACCAAAAATAGAAAATATTTTCGCCATATTTTGGATCAGGACGGTGATGAAGCTTCTCTTCCTTCGCCAGACGCAGTGCCCATTCTTTCGCGTAATCTCTTAACTAAAAAAAGAAAACAAAAAATCAATACTTTACTGACATATTCAGGGTTTTAATTTCTTACCGGAATGTTATAATTTATATCAGGGCAATTATGTTTGCGTCGATATTCATTATGGATTCGCACGGATTCTTGACCAAATTCATCATCATTTATTTCCATTAGTGTTCGTTTAATTAATGTTCTACCCCCACCAAGTGGTGGAACATTTTCTATAAAACTTCCAACAAAATTTCCTGGTGGTGAATAGTTGGCCACAACAAATATTTGACCATTACGATTTTTTGCCATAGCGACTCCCAATTCACGGCTATCTTTCCAAATTACTTGTGTGAAATGACCTGATTTTAAATTGTTGGGTTCGCGTCCAAAAACGTGACATTTAATTTCACTATACCAATTATCGACAGGTTCTCGTCCATTAACTTGGTGATGCGGATTTGATGACCAACTGCAGAAAATATTTTCTCCATATTCTGAATTCTTTCTATGCTCCATTTGACCTTTGATCGCTAAATTCTTCGCCCATTCTTCACTATATCGACACATTTTTCGATTTAATTTGAGAGGCTCAACACCGTGCATTTGCCTGTATTCATTATGGGCCTTTAAACATTCCATTTCGAAGTCTTCACTGTTACTGGATGTAGAACGTTTTTTTGTGGTACCTACAGAATTCGTCGCTTTGGAAAATCCACCAACGGGTGGCACATTTTCAGCAAAACTTCCAATAAAATTCCCGGCTGGATAGTAATTGGCCACGACAAATACTTTCCCGTCATTTCCCTTTGCGAATCCAACGCCTAACTCTTGTGTTTCCCTCCAAACAATTTGGGTGAAATGACCTGACTCAAGTGATTTGGGTTCAACACCAAACTCATGTTTTTTATGTTCTTCATACCAACTATCAACAGGCTCTTGACTTGTTGGCCAATAGTTTGGTTTGGATGACCAACCACAAAATATGTTTTCACCATAATCTTGATTTTTGCTATGCTCCATTAGACCTCGACGTGCTAACGCATTAGCCCAAGCCTGACTAACTTTAGATATTTTACTATTCAATTTTAAAGGAGGAACACCATGTTTACTACGACATTCATTGTGCGCTTTCAAACACCCTTCAGCAAATTCTTCGGCATTAGGAGCCAAATTTTTTCTCTAAAAACATGCATAAAATTTATTTTGATCATTTTTTTTTCAGTTTTTATAATTTTTATACATACCAATCGACTACAAACTGGTTCATTAGGAATTCGACGGGGAGTTCCACTGCGACTTACTGATGTAGGAATTGGGTCGCCATCAGGATTCAATTTGTCAACAGATTTCCCTAGATCTTTCGTTTCTAACGACGTAACTTTACGTTCGGTACGATTTCCATGAAAGGTTTCAATTGTCTCTCGAGTAACTGTTTCATATTTTGGTTCTTCCCCTCGTTTTGTAGATGCAAAGGTCCTCTGATCAGTTTTTCGAACCATAATTACTCGACTGGGACCATCGAAATCATGCCCGTGAGCCGTGCTCGAATATCGTTCAAGATCCAACATTGAATCCGGGAACCGCAAACGAGACCTGAAATAATTTCAACAATTAATATTTCAAATATTTTAAATAAAATCATTTTATTAAAGAATATGGCTATGGTCGTTTTCTATTGAATAGGTGTATAATTGAGCGATTCGATTGAAAAACTTACTGAACAAGGCCTGGCATTCTAAATTCGTTTATAAAACAATAACACAATGGTAAAAAGAATTAAAACATCCAACTTTAACACAGAAATATATCACATTTTCCACACAACTACTGAACGTCTAAGCTAATCGAAATCTAGAAACTAAATGTCTTGGATCTAAGAACCGTTGTGCCAAGACGCTCTTTCCTAGAAACGTTCTTCAGCGAATATAACGGTCGTGACTAAGAAACTATAATAGAAAGAAGAAACCGCGCGAATTACCTATAACGAATATAATTGTTAATTAAACCTATCTTTCTCTCTCATCCAGATAATTTTATAGTAAATCGCATTCGATACAAACCGATCATCTTCGACTTTCAAGAAAATGAGCAACAAAACATTATAATTAATCATTTACATTTATAATTAATAAAACAATTACTATTAAAGATGCGTTAATTGTTGCATTAAAGTGTGCTTTCAGTGCATCGTTTTTTTTTCGCTTAACTTTACGTTCTGATTTTCATTCTGTTAGAAAATTTCTAATGCAATTATTATTCAGTGATGGTTTTGATTGATTAGTATTGGAATCATCAAACAATATAAGTAATTCGATACATTTTTTTCATGAATTTTTTCAACTTTTCTAATATTCAAAGCTTACAATGATGAAAATGTTAAATTGATCCAATCTTGGTCAATTATGTCTTTAATTTAAGGCTCTGCAATTTCACTTGAAAAACATTTATTACCCGTTTATTGTACTTAAATTATGTTAATTAACATTGAATGAAGTGTTGAACATTTCGTTGTTGTGTCGTTTTTTTGGATAATTGATATTTTATGAATTTATTCTATTATTTACTTTCACTTTCACGCCAATCGAAGAATCTTTTTTTCCATTATATGCCCCTTTTTTTAATTAATAATAAGCTAATTTTATTCGTGCTGTACACATAGAAAAATACTTTCTCATATTTTGCAAATTAAATGCTGGCAATTTAGGATAGCGTCGTCACAATGCATAAGTAAATAAAAGTTTTACTAAGTTATTATAATTTATGTGTGATTATTCAAAATATCTATTAAATTAACAAATATTTTATCTGTTTACTAAATACGAACAAATTTTATGATTATTGAATATACATACTCATCCCAATAGTTCAAATTTCGTTCAAAATCACATTCAAAATGATCCAGCGGTTCCATTTTGCGCAACAATACACAATACTTTATATAAATTTCACTACAAACGACAATAGTATGCACAAGTAAACTACAATAACAAGTGACACAGTTTCATCTAATCATAAGTCTAATAAACTTCAAAAATGATCCAATGGGAGAAGAGAGGGTTTCTGGTCATTAGGTTCGAAATTGGTCCTCTGTATGAAACCACAAATAATTTGTTCAATGTTATACACGACAATTTTTCGCCTTATCACAAATTCAATCGCAATTATGTTATAATGACATGGTAAGTGCGAAAAATTCACTGAACCATATTAATGAAGCCCATATAGTATATAAGTTATGAATGTGACATCATCACAGAAGAACAATGAATTGTGTTAAGCAATCGAAAGTAAAAAATTAAAAACAAACATTATAAAAACAACATGAAAAGCGCAGTTATTTGTATTAGAATATTATAACACTGTCGTGTGATTCGAGAAGTAAACATATAGATTATAGACAAATTTAGAAGGCAATACAAAATTTGGATATAATTTTTTAATGGAAACTTATGAATAAATGAAAAAGCAACTTATTCAGCACGAAATTTTTTGTTTCATCGGATTGAAATTAAGGCCGGTTTCAGCTTAAGGGAGAAAATACAGTTATGAGAAAAACATGTAGAAAATTTCAAGATTGGTTAAAATTGTAACGACTTCTATATATTTGTAATGATTATATCTTTATGACTTTAAATTTTAAAAAGTCACTTTACCAACATATGAAGGAAACAATTTATATATAAAAAAAACGATTGTTTAAATACATCTCACCAGAAAATTCCTCTTAAAGTCCTAGGCTAATAAGTCTATTGTAAAATCCGGTCCTGATCAATACCTAATTGAATAACACTTTAAGTCATAGAACTTTAAGTCATATGTTAATTGGTCAAAGTATGCATCATTGTATACTTAAACGGCAACAGATACAAGGTATTATAGCACAATTTAGAGATTATCTCGAAAAAATCAAACTCGCAAGATTTTGTACCAACACATGTATTGATTTCAAAAATAAAAATATGAAGTTGAAAAGCCTCGTAATAAAAATAACCTAGGGTCTTTTTTCCTTTAAATCCAAACCTAGTACTGCTTTAACTTTCATTTCACTCATTAATTAGTTCTTTAGAATCTCAAATACCTAAAAGAATAAATCAAAAACTATTTTGTTCACTTTTTAATTCGCGAAATTTTCTACTTACGCAAATGCATGCGGATTTTCTTAGTTTTGTTACTACCGCAAAATTTTGTAAAATTATTCTAAATAATCGTTGTGCTATTCAATATCAATACAAAATATTAATTGACTACCAAAACCGTAAACATTATAGATAATATTATAAGATATATTTTAACAAACAACTTAGATTGGAAAAAGTTGCCGTTAAATAATGCTTCAAAAATATCGATTATTTGTTTAAAATTGATGATTTTTTAGCTCTTAGATGTTACAAATTTTAAATACTTATTTGGATCCACTACATGCTTTGATTATTCACAAATTTAATGCAGTGTTATTGATTTACAAGAATAAAAACAAAATCAAACATTAACTCATTGATATGAATTAATATCAGTATGTAACATTTCTTTTTATAAAAGTAGGTATATAGTTAATAGGCAACCACATTTGATCTTCATATTATCACAATTTATCAACTTAACTAATGTAAAATAATGAATAACATTATCCTTTGTTACTAATTTTTAATTACCTGGAAATCTATTAACTTTTCTTTATCATAACGTTATTTCGAATAGGTCATTAAATAAATCATCATAAGATTAGATACCATGACGCATTGCATTGATGAAATTTGTTATTCAGAACAAAATTTTTATGTTTATTTCCTCCAACAAAGGAAGTATATATAAATAGGCAAAAATTACGGTTTTTACATTTGTTCGAAAAATATAAATATTATATATAAATATATTAATTTTATCTTCGAATCCATTTGAATAGAATTTGTAGGTATACTTTTAGTTATTTCAAAAAACAACTTCAACTTGGTTCTTAATGATCCGATGATTCTTAAAATAAATCATAAGAAACTGTTTCTTCCTTCTTTGTTTTGGTTTTCCCCTTACCATTGTTGTATAGATACATATAAGAAATTCTTTTGTTTAACTTCTGAAGTATACTCATGGAAACTATGTGTTATTCAACCAGTCTTTTTCAACTTCTATGGAATAATTTCTAGTATTAAATATTTGAAAATAATATTATTTGTAATTTATAACTTGGTAATTAGTAATTTTGTAAAGTAATCTTGATAATCAAGTAATCAATAGCGTTTAACCGGTGCATATACTCTGGGATATAGACAGCCTTTGGCTGTCCACATTGTGCCTCACGTAAATGTGTCAATGAAAGGGTTTGGTGTCGCCGAGAAAACTAAGAAGCTTTATAACACTTTTGCTATTTTTGCAGTTTTGGGAAAATTTATCACCAAGAAAATAAGCCTTCTTGCTTTAAATTTCATATAAGAAGTAATTTCATATTATCGCATACTTCAATCATCAATTTTAGAATGTATAGACTATAGACGATACAGTATCGTTTAATTTTTGAAGCTAAGAATACAAAACAATATTGCAAAAAAGTTTGGATAACATAAAGGAAACATTAAATACTTAACGGAAATTTTAACACTTTTCTGCCATGTCTAACTTTTATTTAAACCTCCTTTATTGGTTAGCCAGTAATGCAAGTAAAGATTAGAAATGATATTTTGTATTTTATTGTAATTGCATATCTTTATACAAGCTTACTGAGACTTCAAAGTAGGTACTAAGCCAGTGTTTCTTAACCGCGAATGTCCGTATTCTTAGGGGTACGATAGATGTTCCTAATAATATAAATTATTAAATTTTTGACAAGAAATTTCGCAAAAATGTATTTTTCTAAACTAAAAATTCGAAACACACTTTTCAATGGGGTGTGGAGACCTATTTTTAGATTCAAAGAGGTGCGGCTCACTTAAAAAGTTAAGAAACATTGTACTAAACTATGAGAATCGATTATATATATATGCATTTGTGATCAATATGAGTATAAGAAATTTAAATGATACTTAATTAAACATTATTGGAACTTGAAAAAAAAATTCAAAACGATTTTGCAACATGCATTGGTGAACTAAGTAAACAAGAAGCGGAGCTTCGTAGTTAAAATGACGAGTTTTTACAAAGCTTTAAAAAATAACTGCATAAATAACCAAACTTCTTAAGAAAAAGCTTTAAGCTTTAATAGGAGAAAAAGAATATATGTAAGTATTAAAATCATTATTAAATGAGTTTATAAGCCGAAGTACTTTATCCTTTTGAAGATCATAAAATCATCATTATAGTTAGGAAGATATTATAATCGATGATATCCATAAAATTATAATTTGATTTTACTTAGGTATATGTGAGGTAATTAATCAACTAATGGATTGTTTACTACTAATGTGATATATCTCATACCCGTATAATATAAAAGTAAGTTCTTCAACCATAAACCACAACGCTAATTTTCTTACCTAAGTTTGATATTATGAATTTTATATAGGAAAAATATTCATTACTGAAATGAAAATATAAAATCAAACTGATTTAAATAAAAATAAATATAAAATATATTAGAAACTGAGACAAATAAAAATCATTCAAGCGCAAATACTTACAAATATTCTCACTTCAATAAAACACATATTTTCTAATGGTAAAAATAAGAGTAATAGAAATAAAAACGAAAACAAAACCGACAAAAAACTTTAACATAATCAACTAAATTGAAAAAAATAAAATAAAATCAATCTTGAGACTTAGTGTTCCACTACTTCTTCAAAATTATCTCATTTTTTTCTATTTTTATAAAAAAAAAATATTACCTAGTTTTCTTAATGTGTTAATTACTTTTTTTCTCTGGCAAAAATTAGCAATATTTATCGATTAAAAATGTCGTAATTGATCTATGGGTCGTTTGATCATTTTATCACACGAATCAATCAATTGATTTATAACAATACATAAACGATTGCGACCTAGTAAATTAATTGAAACCTCAAGCCCCCAAATATAGAAGATTTTCAGGGCCCTAATCATGGTGAAAATATTTAATTTTACAACCAATTGATATGGTTATGAAAATTGTAAAACGAATATAAATTATTATCGTACACATATTTGACATAGATTTTGAAAATAAATACATCTGATACTTTTAATTAAAAAGCAAAGCACGAAAAAACAGCGGTTTCATTTACTTACTTCGATTGTTCGTTTCTTAAAAAATCCATGAAGGTTTTATTGAGTTATAAATTTAAATAAATAAAGATTGAATTTGTGACAAAAGTAAAAACTCACTTAACAGTTTGACGCCAAAATGGCGAATGGGCGAATGAAAGGGTAGAATTTGTTTTTATGTACTATAATTTTATAAACCAGAAAAAAAGGAGTCACGTCAACGTTCCTATTACCTACTTATTATAGTCAAAATCGCCCGTGCGTGTTTTCCTTATTGATTTTCCCATTAGATAGCCTGAGTCCATTGTCTATGGTCAGTATTTTCATACATGAAAACATATTTTTTCAGAAATATTCTTTTGAATATAAGAAAATTCCACATGACATCGGTATTACCAACAACAAAAAGCAACGATTACATTTGATAGTTACTAATAAAATTAAATCAGAACGTGTGCCTATATTATCAATTAGAGCCTCACCCTGTTTCTCATGATATGTCTATATTTGCGTTAAGTAAAACTCGATACTATGATAAGTTAATAAAATCATTCATTGGATTATAAAAACTAGTATAAAATAAAACAAAGAGTCACGGATCATTAAGAAAAGATAAAGAAAACAGGAAATTTTAAACAATTCAAATGCATAGTACGGTAATATAATAATTACTACCTTATTTTCTCTCAAAATTTTACGCCCTTAGAAAATATACATCATAATATAGTAATAATATCATAATAAAGTAACTAATGTTGCTCTATTATCAATTGTTTTAGAAAATATTACTAAATCGTTTTTTAAACTACTAGTAAAATAGATCAAGTGTGGGGGAAACTCGCGCACTAAAAATTCCGTATCACCTTCGCGAATTTTTATAATCAAGATAAATCAAAATTTAACACCAAAGTATTTAGTCTACTTAGGTCTTTTGTCAATCTTTTAAACAATTTTGATTTTCGATATATTGTTGTAAAAACGTTCTGGATAATTTACCGTAATTAGATAAAAATAAAATATGAAGAAAGTGAAAATAATTCAACAGATACATATCACAGCTTTGGGATACTTTGGGAAAAAATCTAAATACTAACTAAGTTAGGTTTTAAAAATTATCCAAAGTTACTTTGGGTACCTGGGTACTTTTACAAAAAAAGAACCGAAACACCTATCTTAAGTTACTTTTAAGATATTTAAAAAGGTATTTTTTTAGCTACCTACTTTGCATATTATGTATAAACGAAGTTTCTTAACGAATTATGTAAAGTTTTAGGTACCTATACTCAGAAAATGTTTTTCTAATATTTAATAGAATTTAGGAAAAATAAAAGTCTGTATGTCTCATCACCTGTAAACGCAGCATCTATTAAAAGGTAGAAGATTAATAATAAATAAGGGTGTAAGTTGAATCTTTTTAAACGGCATTAAACTCAGCACCTAACCTATCGATATCTATGTTACTTTTCGGTATCTAAGATAGTTTTTAATGTAATAAGATACAGTTCTTTTTAAACCAAGATACAGTATATTCGATACTTCAAGTTACTAAGATACTTTTTTTTACACCTCTGATTAAATAGATATATTTTTGCTGATTAATATATAAGTGTTTTAGAAATTTTCTACTTTCATACCCTTTAATTATCGATATGACATTAAATTCATCCTCGACACCTATAACATTTTAGATTTTTGGATAAATGGTGTAGAATAAATGAATTCGTTGTTAAATTTAAAGCTATTGCATTAAATACATACATGCATTATGCTATATGCATTTTTTCATATACATAAATATTTACTCTTGGCAATATTATAGTCGTTTACTATTGGAATTTACAGACATAAAAGACGTAAGACTTTCGTTTAGATTTTCAGTGAAACTATGAATGAGTCTTTTTCTCCATATTTTACTTTATAGTAGCATTTTCCGCTTCAACTCGTCTTTAATAATTATTAAAGAGAAAAACCTATTAACAAAGTAGAACAGATGGGGTGGAAATAAAAAGGAAAACCATTAAACGAAATTGAAAAAAAAGAAGAATTTAAAAGAAATAGAAAACAGGTTCTATATGTGCTACATTGAAAGTCAAAAATTTAGTCATTTTTCAGCTTGCTTTCTCCTTATAAAAAAACAAAATTCTTCATTTTTGCGAAAATTATTTTTTGTAAAATACATTTTTATTTAATCTAATGGAACGTTATATTTCATAGTTCTAGAACACAATTTTATTTCTTGCGTATTATGTTGTTTTTTTTTACAGTAATCTATACTTATAAAGATTTGATGTTTATTCAAAATCATAAATCTCTTATAATTTTTTACGCTAGTTTTTAAATTTTTACAAAACGTTTTATTAGTATACGTGCATGTTTTTATTAAATCAAGCGACTGAAAAGAATCGCACATTAACAGGTTCAGCAAAAGATACTGGGGGTTGTCAAGGGAAGTTTTTTATCATCATTTTTACGCTGAGATCGGCAATTGCAGTGATATAACGATTTTTCTAAAGATTGAATTAAAAAAATTTTATTTTGAAGGTAAGTTACAAAAGGTACAGCAAGAGATGCTTCAGGTTACTAAAGACAGAAGGTATTTTCAATATTTCACGAAAATGTATTTTTTTTATTCGGAATCACAGGGAAAAGTAAAAAAAAAGTAGCTAATACTGATCATATTTCATTATTTTTATTGGTAGATATTAATAATGACAAAAATATTTTTTTGATTTTACGAATCAGTATCAACGTGTTGAGTAATTGGTAATTTCAATAATAATAAATAGTGATTATGACTGATTTGGAATAGATGAGTAATGCCAAAAATCACGAAAAGTACCTATGTATGGTTTAAATGTAAGCGCAAAGAAATCATAAATATTTGTTATATTAATCTATAATATGAAATAAAAATTGAATTTATTATAGAAAATCAAAATAATTTACAGCTATTATAATATAGACTAACAAAACAACGTCTGTCGGATTCAGCTTGTATTTATCGTAATTAAATGAGATCATTTACTATTATTGAATCAAAAATCAGCTTATAATATTTTAAATATAAAAGAATAAAAGTTTAAGAATAAGTATGAATATTTTCGTATTAAAAAATAAATTCATAATACAAAAAATTGTTGAAAGACAAAACCGTTTAATAGGAAAAAACAAAGTAATTTTACATAATTGAGATTGTGCAGAAATTATGAAATCTTAATAATATGATATACCTTTATTAATAAACATAAATATTAATCATTTGTTCCAATTACCTGTTTTTTTTTCTAAATATAAGACAGACTTATTTGTTTTTGCTTATATATTTCTTATTACATATTTTAAACAATAATTATAAACTATACACTTAACTCTGATAATGAAATATGGATTGCATTTTCAATTTTATTTAAATTTGATCGATAACAAAAATTCAGAAGACTTAAATTTTTGCATTAAGAAAGTAATTTCCAATGTTTGTTGTTTTTTAATAAAACTTTATGTTTACATCTATGTATATTATTTTTGGCAGTGATCATCAAAAGCTTTGAATATTCATCTTATAAATTTAATAATGCATGGACATGCGTTAAATAAGGAACCACTGGATTGCCAGTCTTGGTTCAACTTTTTATTGTTTGTATTTTTCTATAATTGATATCTTAAACCTTAGCTTCAACCGACAAAGTTAGAATAGTAAAAACTAAAAAGTAAAAATTGCCTAACCGTTCTTAATAACTAAAATAAAATATTTTTTATTGAAGGTCCAAAATCAATTTTGTTTTTAATTCATCTTTCCATTTGAATTGGTCTGGCAACCCGGTTAAAAAGCTATTTTAAATGTAATGATTTCAAAATACCTCTAAATGCCTGTTTTTAAGAGGGAGTACAATAAATTTAACGTATATCTTCCTTTAACTATGACATTGTGATGCATATATTAATGATTATTTACATTTTATTTTACATTTTATAATAAACACAATCATTAGCGGTTTTCAGGTTAGTAAAAATCCATAAAGTCTTAAACTGAGTAATATTAAAAGTTTGCCCGTTGCCAAATTTGAACCCAAAGCTTCGTACTAGCTTCGAAGCGGTCATCTTGACCGCTCGTCCACCAAAAGGTTTTGTCATAGATTAACTATGAATTGGCACAACATTGGATTTATATGCTTTATTGATAACATAGGTATAAGTATGGGTTTTGACTAAAAAATATTGAACTAAATAAAATATTATATTAGCATAAAAGTATTGTGTGATAATGGTGTAACTTATATGATAATTTCATAGCAGATAATAGCATTTATCTTTCGTATAACATGTTGGGAAAAAACTTCAAGACCTCATGAACCCAATTCTATGAAACCATTGAATCCCGGGCTCAAACTCTGGGTACATAATAACGTTGCATAAAATTTAAGAAAAAAATATTTAACTGGCAAACTAATTTCGTCTTATTTTACAAACGATGATTAACTTTTGTTGTTGTAGTAGGTATGTGATTTAATTCATAATATTTGAAAAACCTCAAATGTTCCATTACAAAGTTGAGTTTTCAATCTCAAAGCACATACGTACTGTTAAAGTACACACCTTAAATTTTCCAAACGCCTGTTTAGTTGATTTCAAAAATATTCCTGAAGTTTTGACAAATACCTTTAAGTGCTACCGTAAGTTCGAACATTAATTTTCCAATCTATGAAGATGGTGGCGCAAATTGTAAATAATTCATAAATGTACCGATTGCATTTTTTACTTTCGCTTAAAGTTCTTTTATTTACTCATTTCTTTAATGGTAACAAGAGCTTTGATTTTTTTCTTTTAAGTAAATTTATATCAAATAACACAAATCAAGCGAAACGTTTATAAAATAATAAAAACTGATATGCGTGGAAATTATTCAACACTAACTAATATTTTTTTGCAAATTTTTGTAATGAAATTAAAAATACAAATAATTTCCAAGTTGTTAAGTCAATTCTAGTGATCAGAACGATTGAATTTAATATGTAAAATATAAAGTGTGATAGAAAAAAACAAGTTTTGAAAATAAACCAACTTACATATTTAAAGCCATTTGGGCACTTATTTCATCGTCATTTGTCGTAGTAAATCCAAATGAATTTTGAACAAATGTTTTATCACAAGAACGATCCATTATTAATGAATAACTATTGAATATATTAAAATTATAATATTCTGTCACAAAATTACAGGCTTACTGATAAAAGGAATTAAAGTTGATCCAATATATACACACTATATTTGCAGAAAAAAATTATATTGCAAATAATGAATGTATGATACACCCAAAGAAGGGTCTTATCAGGTAAGCTTCTTGATAAAAATAAGAATGACACATTCCTGTTTAGATACCAATTCGTAATTATAAAATTCTCTATACAGGTGTTCATGAATTACGTGCTAAAACTTTAGAAAATGAATCTACTTTTCAAATATTATACAAAAAAAAATTTAGGTATCTTCCATATTTTTTCTTCGAATCATTGTCAGCTTCTTTTGAAATAAATAATTGTAATAATTTTAATTTTTTCATGCATACATCTATTACACTTTTACCCACAATGGTTCTCTACCATCCATTGTATTGATTTATAGACGAAGCATTTAGTAGCACTATTGGAAAAGTTAATTTTTCTATTTTCAATAAACGCTATTGTCTTTTAAGTTCAATTAACCGATTCTTTCAGTATGTGAATACAATTTTTTTCTGTTCAAAGTTTTAACCCAAAATATCCCTTTAGATTCCCATACATTCATATAAAACATCTCATAAAAAACCTATGCTAATGAAAACCTTTTTAGAATTTCATTTAAATTGTTTTAGTTGCTGAAAATCTAATTACAAGAAAAAATATTTACTTCAAAAGTTAACAACAAAACGAATGAATAAATTTAATAGGTATTGCAAGTTATTGCTTGTACGCTTTGTACAATTTTTGTTGGTGTATGTATTTGTAGGATTTGTATCTCAAATTCGGAAATCATAAACACATACATAAAACGTAACTATCAGGAATAACCTGGAAATTTATGGGATTCTGCTTGCTGATTTCATTGCTGAAAATTACTTTTTGGAAACTTTACTTGAAGCAATTACAAATAAAATAAATAAAATTGTTTATAGCACACAAACTCCGTTAAATCCATCTATATTCGTCGGCGAATTTGGAAAAACTAGAAAAAGCAAGGATTAATAGAAAGGGATCTAAACCAGGCCGTTTAATTTATATTGTTTCTTCCGATACTTGGGATGAATAAATCTGAGCTTCTTGCCTCGGAAAAATATAATAAATCAGAAGAAAACAAATATGTTTAGATTACATTATCTGAAAAAATAATCTTTAAAATAAAAGTTAGTTATACCTAACAGTCTGTATGCACAACTAAGCAAATAAGTTGTTATGAGTTAGGGTTAATATTTACAGAGATAATGAATATTTTCCAAGTATCGAAATTATCGTATATTGCGCTACAAGGAACATTGAGTAGGATAACATACTGCAAATTAACTTTGGCAGACAGCACTAAAAGAGAGAACTAAGACAACTATGAATACTGTAAATAAATCGATAAAAAGAACACATTGTGCTAAGTAACATCAGAAAGATGATAACGCGTCTGAAATCCCAAAGATATTGAATAAGAGGAAGGCCATGTATAAAGTGAAAGGATAAAGAAGGAATAGTAGAAAAAGAAAGATTACGAAAAATAAGAATTACAGTAGTAATACTAATACCAGAAAAAAAAAATGAAAAAAAATGCTTCAGTACAATAAAATTATGAGTTTTTACAGCAGTAGTTTAACCACAGAGATGTAATATAGAGTACTTATGTTGTATATAACCAATTCTTTCTTAATGGCACAACAAATCACCTCAAATCTCGGACATACCATCTCTGTCTACCTAAATTTATCATGCACATAGCACAGAATGTGACGACAACCATTTCGACCAAGTTCGTTGAAGTGAAATGATTGTTGGAGAGAGATTGGATTTCCAGACTCTAGTCTTTTTTAGGTCGGTCAATATATGGCAACGTTGCATTTTCTACTTAGTTTTTAAATTGATTCGCAAATAAATCGCCTCATAATGAAAATTTAGCCACAAAAGAGAAAATTATGCCTTATTAAAACTGAGTTAACAAAAAAATCGCGAATAGAATAAAAAATAAAGTAGGAAATACAATGTTTCCAGATATTGACGGACCTAAAAGGGACATGATCCGATTTCCGAATTAATTACGAGATTAAATTATGTGAAACATGGGTCCTCTAAGCTACTATGGTTGACTATGGTTATAACAGATACCAGTGTCTATCTACTTTACATATCTATCATTAAATGTTTTTGTTTTTCATCAAATATCACAGACTTCAGGACTTCCGATACAAAATTTAGTGAATTTGAAAATTTTTATGACTTATTGGTCAGGAAAAATGGGTAAAATGAAACTTTAAATTTTTAATTTTACTCTTTTGAAAGTTTAGCAAGAAAATAACATATTTAGATGTTACTAGCAAGTTATAGTTCTGTTCAAACTATACCCTAATACTATTGGCTTTTCGAAACATTAAAAAAATAATAAAACATAAAATGGTAAGAAAATGTGTTCAGTCAAAAATTATTTCTTTGCGTTCAGAAATAGTAATGTTTCTTAATTATTTTTTATTTTGTTTGAAATATTTATTTATTTTTTTGATAAACGATACACTAAACACTCTGTATACATACTTGTATCTAAAAATGATTATTTAAGAGGTTGCTATAATTTACACGTTTAAAGTAAATAGTCATTACATTTTACAAACGTTATCATTTTAAAAAAATCTTAATCACACTTATACCTATTGAAATTTTAAGATATAACTTGTTCACAATAAGGAAGGGAGTAGTTTAAGTAGCCAAAAAAAACCCTTATTTAGTTATATGAATGACTTCTTATCACACCGGCATTCTATTGAAGTAGAACACAATCGTATAGAAATAGATTGTAGGTATCATAAATTCAGTAATTTTTAAAATTATGGAACTATAACGAATTTCAAAGATTAGTTTGCTGTAAACTTTATCGTTTTTCATATTAATTCTATTAATACCGAGTGGAAAACAATCGAGAGTAATAATTAAAATATTTTAAATCTGAAGGCTGGGAATTGTATTTCATAGATATCTACTTTTCTTTTTCGTTATCAAATACCGTCGCATTATATTCGCATGGTCTAGTTTGCAAATGCGAATATTGAAAACACGCAGGAGCAAACTGGGGTGGTGAGACAACAGTCCGATAATTGTTATATTCAGATAACCCGAAATCATAAAAAAAATCGGAAAAAATATATTCACATTTAGCGGTTCGCCGCAATAGCAGCTCTTCGGTGACTGCACCGAATTTTTCTTATGTCAGTTATAGCCCCTAAAAACACGCAACTATTCGCGAATGCAAACATGCGATACATCTATAATACGTCTATACCCAAGGTTTTGGTAACTTTTCCATTACCAAAATTTAAGGGCAGTTTACTGGTAGTCAAGTGACCTAGGTGGCCGCTTCTAAACCGGTATGTGTTGGGTTCGATATTATGGATTTTTATTAACTCTAGTCGTTAACTAACTACCTAGAGTCACTAAAATCCTTAGTATTAAGAGATCTTAAATAATAATTTTAAAAAAAAATAAGGTAGTTGTTATCATACTTCAAATTCCATGCAGGCCGACTTTAACAACTTGAAAGTAAAATATTTACAACGACAAAGTACTAAAAGAAATGAAAAATAAAACATTGATAAATATAGTCGAAAAAATAATAAAATTCATTCGTAACTGTTCACTACTTTTAAGTATTCTTTATATAAAACGTATAAAATAATGTCACATGCCACGATAATCTTCAAAGTAATTAAAGCTAATAGTAGAGTAGGTTTGATTTCGTTATTTAATTATTTTTTGAAATTAACTTATTAATTGTTATAGTCTATTTTTTTGTAATTGCGCAATTACACTTTAATTAATTTTCTTAACAAATTATTATTAAGTAGACACTGGATTACACAACAATAAAAAAGAAAAAAAGAGTTTCCGCTTAATTCGGATCTCAGACATTTGAAAATATCGATCAAAAGCCATAAAAATGTTTTAAATGGGGGTTCAATGACGGATTTAAATTATGTTTACTTTTTTACGTCTAATACGATGGGGGATTTTTCTAGCATTATGCAAAACCATGTGTACAACATATAAAACCTATATCAAGGTGAAGTACACGGTAATAAACTTGAATTGAAAATTAATATATTATAAAATTTTAGTTCTTATTAATGTTGTAAAATTATTGCATTAAAAATGTATTAATGATTATTTCATTTTGCAATAGTTGATGCAATTATTTACATATACAACTTTTGTTTTATTTTATTCAGAAACACAATTGATTTGCTGAAAAATGAAGTTTTAAATATAAACCTAACGAATAGGTATATACAGTACTGTTTTTATATAGTGTTATAAAGACCGTAATGAATTATTTAATTACCTTTTTTATTTTGCTTATCTGAAAGTAATCTAGTTATATTTACAGATTATGAACAATAAAAAAGATTAGTCGACAGTTATTTTTCAAAATTGAAAGTAGGTATTGTTAATATTTTGTTCAAAAAAATAAATAAATTTTATACATGTACCTGGTAGGTCGTGTCGTTGTTGTCGTCATTTTTCCTTTGGATTCAATCGTCTGAAATTATCGAAAACTCCAATGTTCTTTTAACAACCAAATACAATTATCTCAATATACCAACGTGGAATATTTAGCCGTTTCAACGTCACAAATTCAAAAAGTTAGCGATCATCAATTTCCAATTCCACCAACCATGCACATATTATGATATTTCTTTTAAGTAAAGTTGCTGTAATACTGTTTGGAAATGGTTCAGTTTGATAATTAACAACAATTAATTAACGCTATTATTCCCGACCAATTGCATTGAAACACAAGTCACTCTCGGTTCACAATGAGTTCTTATTTCATTTTTTGTGTTCTTTTCACTTACACTAATGAAAATGTACACAAAGTAATCATATTTTCAAAATTAATTTCCCTCTTTACTGGACAATACGTTGAACAACAATCCAACCGTTCTGCCATAATCGAAATTTGAAACTGAAATGTCGCAATAGAATTGTATTAAATATTTACGTTTCTTCTTATCATTTTATTTGCTCGACTACGATAATAACAATATGCTGGAAATTAAGTAACGAAAATAATGAATTGTATATTTTTATATTTGTCAGATAAATTTGAGTTTGTACTGTTTAGAATGTTAATAATATTAACTTTAAGTTGTGTACATACTGGCTTCTTACACTTTTTAACATGCAAACGAAAAATTTTCTTTCAGCTATTTTTATTACATTGTAATCGAAAATTAAATATTATTTTCCTTATAATAGTTTAACGTTAAAGATAGGTGCTTAGAGATTGTTTAAACATTTGCACGGTGAAAAATGTTTCTTTATTTTCTCAATACGATTTTGGAGTTGTAAATTTTCAAAGCATCAGACTTATTGAAAATAAATTACAATAAAATATTTTAAAATGTTAAATGAAAACCGTAGCAAACAAATTTAATAATACTTACAATTTTCGATTGAAAGTAATTTATTTCAAGGTTTCTTTCCCAAATAAAATGTAAACAATGTGTTGAAAATATGGAGAAAATTTGCGTGCGGAATAGTGAAAATCGTTGCCGGTAAACTGACGTAGTTTATACAGAACGTAGACGTAGTCGGGAGAAAAAGCTCCAATGAAGTGAATTGTTGCAGCGCGCGCTTCTATTTGTCGTAATGCGGCCATCCCCTGCTATATAGTTACACATATATTCACTACATCGAAAATTTTGTGCTTATAAGGGTAGTCAATATCAAAGCTTTCAAACGTTTCATTTCACATTAATTCAACTAAGTTTATCATGTTAATATCACACTTCACAACTTTAATTATATCATAATGACTTCGTTTTTCACCTTTCCAATTTAGCATTGACGATTAAACTATTCACACAAGTGAAAAAAAAAAAACAACTAATGAAAACAAATTTAAAAATAAATTCATTGCCACAATTTAATCATTCAATCCTTGAGCTTGACTTTGAGCTTAGATAACTGCAGTACAAGGCACGGATTATTCCGAGAATCATCGTGTCATAAATTAGTGAATATAAATTAAAAATTTGCATGCTAAAACCACATTATTCAATGAAATTTATAATTGTTATATATTTAGCGGTTTTATTGATTTTCATGAATGTGGAAATTTTATATTTTGTGAAAATAAGAGGGAGTCTTCACAATAGTTGGTTCATTGGATGGTGAGTCGAAGGGAAATGCACAGTGATGTCAAGATGAATACCGGTTCACGGAGGCATTGCCCGCGCTTTTGGTTGTGTTTGAAAAGGGGAATGTTTTGACATTCTATAGCACAAGGAAATTCAGACAATCAATACAAGTGTTGGGAGGATTCAATTTCTGCAGTCTAACGATCTAATGTATAATTGAAATACAAAAAATATGAAACTTATTTAAACTAAAATATTTTTTTATTTCATTACTAACAAAAGTTTTTAAAACAATTTATTAATTAAAACTTAAAAATGATTGAAATAAGATTTTTTCGCTGACATTGAAAAATTATACGGTATATACAATATATAGATTATACACATTGATGAATACACAGATTCACCTTGATGAATCATCACAAAGCAGTTACGGAGTGATCCAAACTACTTGATGGCCACTGAGGAAGATTGCTTGGCAACCGAAATACGTACCTGGGAAAAACGTCACAAATATTTTTGTTTGAACTTCTATTCAAATTTATGTTTATAGTATGATTTTTATTAATATGGAAGAGAAAAAAAATCAATAAATAAACAATTAATGCAAAAGAAAAATAAAAAACATCTTTGTTTGACTTCAAAAAATGTATTAACAACATACAAATTCATGAAGTAAAATAAATGGTAGTATCAAAACTAATTAGAAGTCTTTACGAAATATACTTTAAAATCTTAGGAAAAATGACCCTTAACTATTTTTCTTGAGAAAAGAGAGATTACAATGTACTAATAAACTACTAGATTTGTACTAGCAGAGCTCAAGAGCTGTCAACGATAGTTTTGAAATGTACTTTGATACCAGATAATGCTAGATAAGTTACTTTTTTAAAATGTATCCAAGGTTACTTTGAATATCTAATAACTCTTAAAAGAAAAAAATTAAATACTAATCTTAAGTTACTTCTTAAGATACTTAAAAATATACTTTTTTAGTTACTTTACTATTTTAATGAATAATAATGACTGCCCTACGACTCAATTTCTTTCTTGATTACAAAACGTTTCAACAGTTTTTGCTTGTCATCATCAGGTAATGATTATTTTATCAGTTGTAAACAAATTTCAAAACAACCTTTATGAAATTTGTTTGAAACTGACAAAATAATCATTATTTGATAATAACAGCCGAAAACTGTTGTATCACATCGTAATCAAGAAAGAAATTGAGTCATAGGGTATACGAGTACATTATTATTCATTAATCTATTAATTGTGGCTCGGAAATAATAAATAAAATATTTATCAATGTTTACTCCTTTGTACTTAAGTACTATGTATTTACTAAGATTTGTTAAATATTTGGTAATGTTGTAAGGTAATCAGATAATGTATTTCTTATCTTCATTAATTTAGGAAAAAGGAAAGTATGTATATCAAAGCCCCTGTAAACACAATACACTTGAAAAATTGATAAAAGAATAAGAAGGGAGGTATATATTGAATTTTATAGAGCTAAACAAAATAAAACTCTAAATGAAACTGAAAAATATATTAACACTAAAGCAAACCTACAGCTAATTTGAGTAAAATAAAATAAAACGGTTAAAATTTGTCAAAACAAAAAAAAATACAACCCAACCAGGTCCCCATTTTATTGTTTGCTGCATACTAAATTTTTGGTTACTTCTTGTTATCTCAGATACGAATCGGTATTTAAGTTCCTTTTCGATATCTAAGATACTTTTTACTAACACTACTAACAGCTCTGTCTACTACGTTAGTGGTCTTATATTAATGATCTTTCTACTTTATTAGTGCAGGATATGCATCTACTTACATTATTTATTTAAACATTAATTAGGGCACCTTTACCTTAAAAATTTCGTTATTCAGGGTGATTTCATCAGTGACAAAAATGAACTGGAGGTAGAATGATTATAACTTGTACGTACCCATGTTCCAGACTATGACTGAAATAAATTATACAAAGCATAACAGGTTATGAAGGTTAATCAAACAATTTCCAAAACTATGTTTCGCTGATTATTTATCAGCTTCTTTTGTCAACATTCAAGTTTGTCTGAAAAAGTCAATAAAGAGTTGACGAAACGTAGTAAACTTGGAGTTGCCTCAAATCCTGAGATAATTTTTAAGATTTTAAAGCATTGTGAAAAATCAGATTTATACAAATAAGTTGAATGATAATTGAAAAGTTGATTGATTAAAATGATAAGTTGAATTATATTTTTAGATCTTATCCAAAATAAACTTCTTCGTAATGTTCATGTCATACACTACGTAAATATTTTGATTTTTTTTAATAAAATTTGATAAATCTGATGTATCTATACAAAATTGAATACTTTAATTTTTTGATAAATCTATAAAACCCCATCATTTGAAATTTAAATTCAATAAAACATATAGATATTTTTATAGAACTAAAATTTGATTCAAATTGCTTCTTTGTTATAATTAATTTTTTTCTTAATTACGACAACATAAGAGTTTATCATTTATATAGTACCTAAAAGACATGATAATTAATATTGAACCACATTCAATTCCAGAATTTCATATTGAATTCAAAATTGAACTAAATTTTGTGCTAAACTTCTATTTATTATTTTTCCCACGAAAAGAAAAATTATTAAACTATACTTTTTGGTTAAGATGCAGGGTTTTGAGTTGTTTGTTTAGTCTTAGGGAATTAGGACTTAAGGGCTTGGCTCTTCTTACGATCTGATGGCTTTTCAACAATAAAATTAGTGTTTTAAGCTTATGAATCATGGCAACTTATTTTAGATAAAATGTTTTTGGTGGAATATTATTTTTCGATAATATGAATCATTTTCAGCACAGTCAATTTCATCTTTGAACTACTGGCATTTTAGTTAATATCTTATCTCTAACAAAAAGAATTAATTTTCACTAATCCTTATCTCAAAAATAATAAAAATATTATTTCTTGTTGACCATCTGATTCAATTATCCTCTGGCCTAAAAATATCGTTAGGATAACCAATAGTATGCTAAGAATCATTTTTCAACCAACCATAAATCTCTATTTTTATATAATCTCCAATTTTATAATATGTATTTTATATTCTGTGTACAAGTGTAATTGTATATTTATTAAAACATTTATATTATGTTGTGAGTCACATAATGTACCAAATCGCCAAATCTCTTGGAGATCTTGTATCTTTAGAACACATACCTAACCAATATAAATCAAATCAAAGAACAATACTTGCAATAAAATAATCAGAAGATCAAATATTATATAATTGTACTTGAAAGAAAAATAAGGATTATATATTGTGTTTAAATTTAAGCCTAATAGTTATACACAAAATTCTATGGATTCTTATACAACTCTAATTAGATAGTTATACACAATCGATCAGAACTAAATAATTCTGGTTTGTTTTTGAGTTTGGATATCAATAATAAATATAGTAATGTAAAATATTTATAACGCAATTGCTTTCAGTCGATAGATTTTTTAAGAAAATGGACGTATACATCGGTTTTGGTTATGAAAAATCTTTTGAAAAGGTATTTCTGTATTCAACTTGTTATAAATTATTTTTGTATGAGAATTTATTTTTATGCAGAAAATGCAATTCCAAAGATCAAGAAACTCCGACGAAAAGGCAAATGAAGGCAAGAAAAAGATACTTAATTTAATCAAACGAATAAAACACTATTTTTTACTTGATTTTTAGATAACTTAAGTATTGTCGATCCGGTGTGGGAAACTATTGATCCTACACCAGACATTCATTCATTGTTTGTCCTTTTTGACGATAAATTCTTTTGGAAGAAATTGCAATCTGTTGAGGTAAAATGGAGCAAAAGAATGACAAGGTAGTTCCAAATCAATTTAATATTTTAAAAATTCAAAATACATTTTTATAAATATGAATATTTTAGCTGTGCTGGTGTTTGTTCATATGATTCTCTAACCACATCATGTATCATTAGTCTTAGTGAGCCATTATTAAAGTTGCGTCCAAGAAAAGATTTAGTAGAAACTTTATTGGTATGCTTAAAATATTGTTACTTAAATTCTGAAAAAAAATATTGTTACTGAAATTATAAAAATATTTTGTTTTTTAAGCATGAAATGATCCATGCCCTACTTTTTGTAACACACAACGATAAAGATCGAGATGGGCATGGCCCAAGCTTTTGCAAGCACATGAATAGAATAAATAACCAAAGTGGCTCAAACATAACAATTTATCACAATTTCCACGATGAAGTCCGCTCGTATCAATTGCATTGGTGGCGATGTAATGGACCATGTCAATATTGGAAGCCTTATTATGGTTTTGTAAAACGTTCAATGAATCGAACTCCTGGCCCAAAAGATCAATGGTGGAACCATCATAAAATACGTTGCAATGGAACTTTTATCAAAGTACAAGAACCCAAAAAAACTGCTAATAAAAGAACTACGAAAACTTCCAAATCTAAAAATAATATTTTGAGTCCTACTTTACACGCACAAGATACCAGCAGCTATTGTAACAAAGGTTTGATTTTTTTTCAATTTTGATTTTACACAATAATAAATAAGTTCTTTTTTTCTAATCTTTCTTTAACGTAGAAAACAAAAATAATTCGGAAAATATAGATCAAAAATTTTCTAACAATAAACGAAAGAAACCAGTTTCAAAAACGGCGTCAACTGGATCATCTTCCGAAAATACTTCGAATTTAAATCTATTAGTTCCAGAGGCCGAAAAAAAAATTTCGACTTCCAAAACACTAAAACGCCCTTTGGAAGATTCAGTTTTCAATGTCCAAAGCAATAATAACTCAAATAAACGAAAATTAGAAATAACGAATGATAATACAACGAGGAAAAAAATTAAGTTTCAGACTTATGCTATCGTTGCTGAAAATCATGTTAATATGAAAAGTAAAGATGATTTTAGTACTCATTTATCTAAACCTGTTGATGAAGAAAACGCTATTGAAACAGTTACAAACCTGAGTGACGATTTAGACAATGATATTATAATTATCGAAAATAAACCACCATTGGTTGATTTAACTGAAAGTGATCATGACAATAATGGTGCCAATTAATTATTAAATTCTTGCATAATTGTTTAGATTGCTCTGGCTATGTTCAATGCAGATTAGGAAATGAAGTATCAGAGCATTTGTGTTTGCTTTATAAATTGATACAGGTACTATGTAAAAAAACCAAATGATACTCAAAATTTGTTTTGCTTAAATAATTTTATTTTAACTTAATTTTAATATTTTATAAGTTTTTTTTCGCATGAAAATTTGATATCTAACAATTAAGATTACAAATTTTTGTGTGACTAGACGTGGCTCTTAAATAAGGGATTAAAACAAAAAACAAAAATACACCCTAAATTTTATTCCAATTATTATTTTTGTTTGCATAATTGCCAACATTTTTTTTAAAGATTATTAATGATAATTTTCAATGCTAAGATTTAAAGTAAAACATTTTTTAAAGTAACAAACTTTACAATATTTAGTGACATGAGCTTTGATAACTTAGTGATATCTATACGTACTACTACTGAGCATGCGTCCAAGCTCCGGATATGGATGATCTTTTATAACGATGTTTGTAGGTATCTAGTTTTGATAAATTTATAATATTCACGCTTTTACCATTATTTATGTGTTGTGAATTATCATAGTTTTGTCAAATGTCTAAAAATTTTAGTATCAAGGCTGGTTCCTTTTTTGATTAACTTTAGTGTCATAAAAAAAACAAAAATATGCAGTTGTAAATTACCGTTCTTTTTGTCCATTTTTTTCAATCCTGTTAAAATATTTTTTTCAATTGTTTTCTTAAAGAGTTTGTCTAATTTTCCATTCTATTCACAATATAAAATGTAATATTCAAAATAAAAAAACAATATTCCAAAATGATTTCTTTGATATTAAAAATATCATCTAATCATTTTTTGCATTTCATTGCTTTGGATTGGTGAAAATTGACAGTAGTTTTATATTGAAAAACTGAGCTAGATACGAATTTTTCAATACCATTAAAAGTTAATGCTAATACCAAAACTATGCATTTTATTGAATTGAGGTGATTAAATTTTTTGGCAGTAGATTGATTTCCGCGACATTGATTTTATTTAATAAATCTGAATATTTAATAACCAAGTTCATCTTGAAAGCTAGAGTTTGCATTATACACATTTTAAACGTTCTAAATTTATTTAAAAACCATAATTGTAATAAGTATAACTGTTTTCTCAAAAATAAGTAAAAAGACGTAAAATAAGTGATTTATATTGAAATATTTTTGTAAGTTTTAAGAAACTAAAAAAAATCTGTCAAGTTAAAAATAAATAATTTAAAATTTACTTATTTTTTTTTTATTAATATACTGTAGTAATTGATTGTAGTGATGCATACGTTAATGAATCTATGATGAATCTATATACACAAATGGATACTTCCAGGAGATAAATTATGTTTAATTTTTTTAGATTTAAGGGCTGATATCCTTTTTAGAACCGTCAAATCTGGCAACCATGCATTTTCTACTTTGTTTTTTTTATTCTATTCGCGATTTTTTTGTTAATTCAATTCTAATATAGTATAATTTTCACTTTTGTAACTAAATTTTTAATTTAGACAGATTTATTCACGAATTAAATTAAAAACAAAGTAGAAAAAGCAAAATTCGAAGTTTTGACTGTTCTTAAAGGAACTTAGACTGATTTAAGACCTAAAACCAGTTGCAGATGTTTATGGACGTCTATAGCCTTATTAATAGAAGAATTTTTTTTTCAAAAATTGATAAATAATTGCAGCTTATTAAAGCTGCAGCCAGTTGTTTAGAATACTCAGTTTGTTCAGAATTGCCTTAAACTAAATAACACGGTATTCATTTTAAATATATAATTCAAAATTATATTTTTGAATTTCTAATCATAGTTTGTTGCACTTTTATTTTTCAATTTTTTCCCATAATGAGATTGACTGATTTTTTCTCTTTATATGGAAAGATACACCTACCTGGACCAAATATGGTTGAAACCACAAAAATAGGGCTAAACTTGTATAAAATATATGTAATAAGTACAGTTTCAAAATATTAGTACAAAAAGAAAAGAAACATTTGGTTAAAGGATTTATGTATTATGTACTCAATGTAGGTACTCACGGTACTCACTTCTAATTCATAAAAAAAGAAATCAATATTCCAAGTTATTAATTTTTTATATAAAAAACTAAGATCGAACCAGCGAGATAAGGTTATAAATAACCAATAAAGAAGAAAAAAGAATTTAAAAAACTGATAAGTTTGATAACTGAGGCTAGTTTTAATAATAAATAATTTAAATTCCTTCATTTTAGTTCATACGGTTCGTACGGTTCATTCTTTTTTAAATTTCCGTGCGTATTTCTATAATGCGTAGTAAGAATGCGCAATGGAATTCCCACATGTTCAAAAACATAACCTGCAAAACATTTTCAAGAACGTTCAATAGGTTAAATATGAAACATTAAAAATAATAATAGATCAATTACAAAAAAATGAAGAATAAATCAGCGAGACATAAAGAAACAAATACTTTTAAGGTGAAAAGGTAACATTTTAAATACAAAAAATAATCCTACAATTTATTTTATTTTAGTTTCAACCTTTCAATGAACGAATTTCACAAATTGATATCGATATCTTCCATCGAGTAAAACACGAAAATGAAACAGAAAATGAAAACGAAATTGCGTGTATTTTTCGACAAACAATTCAAAAGTGGAATATTTTAAATTTAACGAAGGGTTATTCTAATTTTCGTAAAGAAGTCAATGGAATCATCACTTTACCGCAACTTTTATTTCAAAAAGATCATGTGTTTAAAACGCTATTAAAACATTTACAAATCGGCAATGAATTGTCCTTGCAACCATTACTTGAGTAAAGTTTATGTGATTTTTAAACTACAAAAGCAATACTAACTTTATTTTTTTTTTAGATTAGTAGTAGCATTCGCCAAAGATTTATGCAAGGAGTTTTATCCGTATTACAAAGTATTTTTAAATCAATTGATTGAGTTATTAAATATTAAAAACACTGAAGTGCTTGAATGGACATTTCAATGTCTTGCATATTTGTTCAAATTACTATGGCGATATATGCTAAAAGATCTTCATGAAGTCGTCAATAGTTTACTACCACTCTTGGATAATTCACAACCAGAATATATCAACAACTTTGCAGCGGAAAGTTTTGCTTTTGTTGGACGAAAAATAAAAGATCGAGAAACATTCTTCTTGCTTATCGTAAATTTGATATCAACCAATCCAGATGTAAGTTTTTAAAGAAATTACTGGAAGAAATATCCTTAATATTTTATTTAAGAAAAATCGATTCATTTTATGAGCGAATATTTTGGCAAAATGACCGTCTAACTTTAAAGTATAGCAATATAAAAATACCTCATATAAAAATATATAAAATTGAGAGACCTACCATTACTTGCTTAGTTATAATTCGTACGCGAAGAAATCTAAATTTTCTCCAAACGTACCCTTTTTGAATTGCGAACCATTTTATTCAACTTTAATTATAATTAATCAATTGTATTATATTTGACTATATTTCTTTACCATGAGTTCAAATTACACATAAAATAAAAAAAACATAATTAGTTAAATTTCCTTATAGAAAAATAAAATTCTTTAATTGAACAAAATGTAATGAAAAGTGTTTACATATTGAAAAAGTAATTTAGTTTTTGTTTTATTTCAATCTGAAAATCTTAACTATCGATTTTTGGTTACTAAACCTGCAGGCCCTCGTCCCAAATTTTCTTGTCGCGTTTTTGTCGCACGCAGTGGCGTAAATCCAAGTTCTTCTTTTGGTATTCCGAATTGTTGCAGTTTAGCTTCATAAGTTTGTAGTAAATCGTCATGCATTTTAGATACACGAGCCAATTCATACTGCAAATCCTGTATAGTTGTATTCTTTCGTTTTAGTAACTCCTCTAAACGAGAATTCAATTCTTGAGGAACCAAATTCAAGTTTGCTGCCATCTCGGCAAGCATAGCGTCTCGTTGTTCTAATGAATCATTGAGCGTAGTAACCCTTTTTTGGAGTAGCACGTTCTTAAGTCCTGTTTTTTGCTGCAGTTCAAGTACAGCGGCTACGAATCGATCATGAAGCATATCACGTTCGTTTTGTAATTGTTCAAACCGTAGTTCTAACGCCTCATTTTCCCATTTTAGATCGTCATAATCTTTTTGGCATTTTGTTAACATTACTTTTGTGTTAAGTAAACTTTGTTTATCTTTTTCATAATTTTGCATTTGTCGTTTGAGATCTTTTGCTTCGTATAAAGCCTGCTTCATTGGTTCCACAAGACGTTTGTTTTCAGCCATTGTGTCAGATAGTTGTTTTCCCATTCGTTCTAATTGTCCGACTTGTTGTTCCATTTGTTCTTTAAGAGTGGCAATCAACGCAAGATTGTTTAAAGTAATATCGTTATAGTAATTTTTTAGTTCGCTAAAAGCTGATTCATGGTCTCGCATTAGCTCATTAATTTGTCGATTCTTTCGCTCCTCGACTTCACTCATTTCCATTCGATGTTTAATACCAAGATCTTCTCGAAGATTTGCAAATTTTTTTTCGTATTTCAACTCCAATTCTGTGGCCATTAAGTCAAATTTTTTACGCACATCACTGATTTCTTCGGCATGAACCATACGTTGAGTTTTAAACTCATCAGCAAAAGCTACTTCTTGTTCTTTTATTTTGTTTTTTAAATCAGTCTTATCTTTCAGTAATTGGCTCTCCATTGCTATGTGATCATCTTGGGCTAATTTTAAGCCAATCATAGCATCAGCTCGAAGTTCAGCAATTGTGTTTTGTTGTTCATAAGAAAGGTGTTTTACTTTTTGCTTGAATAGTTTAATATCGTCCATTGTTTTTTCCAAATTTTCTTCGATTTCCCGGTCTTTGTTACGCAGTTGAGCTCGGGCTTCATCGAGCTGATCTTTTGTGAGTTCCCAGTATGTACGTAACTTATCTCGTTCAATTTGGAAATAGTTTCGTTCTTCACGCTCACGATCGCATTCTTCTTTTAGTTTTAGTGCAAATTTTTCTAGTTGTTCTCGTGTCATACTGCTCGTTTTCACGCCATCAATGACGATTTCTTCCTTTTTATCTTTTTTAGGACCCATGATGGTTAAGCAGATACTAGAAAATTATGAAGCGATAAATTAATAATTTTAAAAAAAATAATATAGCACCCACTTTTAGAATATATAAAATTATTAAATATGGGGAAAGCCCCTTAAAAATAATAGTTGTCAAATCAATATGTCACATTACTGACATTTAAAAGTAAATAATCGGTCACTATGGAAACCGATAGAGAAATTAAATATCCGGTAAATCACTAAGAAAAGTTTTTCTCCATGTCTCTCATATTCTATTCACGTATTAAATTGAGAGTGAGAGAGATAGAATAAAACTTTTCTTACATTCCATTCATATAAGTTTTCATACATTACAAATACTGCATATAAATTTAATATATCTCAGGTTTCTTCCAAAGAATATAAACGCTTCTGGGAAAAGATTTATAAAATAATTTTGTATCTTCATAGAAAGACCAAAATTTCATGAGGACTTACATAATATTTACATTATTTATTGAATATTTTTAATAATCAAAGTATGATTATATTCAGAGTCGTAATTGATTCTTATTATCATAGGCCGATGTTTTTAACATATTTTTTTTACATTTTTTTTTCCAAAAATTGCTTCAAAGTTAACATTACATTAATTTATAACGTATAACCACCCCTAAAAAATTTGAAGTACATATCAGCACTACGGAGATATACGACACAAAGAACCATTATTTCTTTATAGGAGAGCAAATAGAAGTTTTTTTACCCCAATATGATTAGGGATCGTATTATTCTAATAGTTTATATCTCTGTAATTATTAAGATTAGGATAAAGTGTAATGAATTCCTGTAAAACTAGCAAAAAAGTTATAATTAGAAACATTTAAAACCAAATTTCAAATAAGTTGAACTTAGTCGTTTATCTCCAAGGTACTGCTATTTGGAACACTTGTTCTTGGTTTTATCGTTTTTCTTTTTGTATTTCTAATGCTTATATAAATCATAATCTATTTTAAAGTGTAAAAAATGCAAACATCGGTACAGGTATCATTCACAGGTATTCAGTTCGGTTTAATTTGGCAACGTCTCATCTCATTAACATCAATGTTTTAGTTTAGGGAAGGTTTTCTGAATAAAATCTTAATTTTATTCATTACACTTTTTCTTCTATTAAATAAAAAAAATTTTGTCTTGCCCAATTTTTATTTTGTTATCGGCCAAAAAATACAGTTTTTGACCATACAATATAAGTAATGCTCGTTAAATGTATTGGTGTTTCTGATGTCTTATTAGTAGCGATCATATTGCAGAAAAAATACAGTTATTTTTTTGCGTAACATGCTTCGAGAAATATGATTATGATTAACATAATGTGTGAAACTCAGCCATCAATATGTTGAATTTGAGGCCCAATTCATAATTAACTGATCCATAAATTTAAAAAAATATTAGAAATAGTATCTTCTAAATCGAAGTTTCTTAAACTTTAAACATAAGGCACTATTACAAGATTCCACAAGAACTAAGTTTATGGTATTGCAAGCAAATATTTTTGTGCAGAATCAGGCTATTAATTTTAGTTTTAAGAACTTAGACCATGATTGATAATTTTTAAATAACAAACCTAAAGGAAATGTGGGACTCCTGTTATAAGTTTGGCAATTCCAATCGGTTAATAGTTTAAAAAATAGTTTAAATTAACACATTATTTTTATAAAGTTTCAATTTTTCTCACATTAATGTGTATTTTTTTGGTTGTTTCAGACACTTGCAGGGTGTGCACGGCTTTTATTCGAAATCGTACGCGGTGTTTCTGGGCAGTTTCATAGTTGTGCTGATGAACTATTACCTTTTTATTTCAATTCACTATCCAATAGTAATTATGACCAAAAAGTAACTTTCGAATTGTTAGAACAAATTATCTACAACATTCATGAAAATATTAGCGCAAAGAAAGCAGCTGTATTCTGGTCATCAATTATTGAAGCTATTGATAATTTTCACCAACAATGGGATAAAAACAAATGTGAAAAATCAATTATTGATATTCAGTTTTTGCTGAAGTTACTAGGTCAAGCTATAGAATTGAAAAATGGAAAATTTGTGGAAGATCCTGAATCGATCATCAATTTAATGATACGCTTAATAGACTCAGATATTTCTGAGCAAGCTATGGAAATTTTATCACAAATTTCCGCGGTATTATTATTAAGTGGAAATATAATTTTGAGTCAAGAAATAGCTAGTCGACTTACGTTGAAGATTTTAGCTATAAAACATATTAAAATTCGTTTAACATTTATTGAAAATGTTATTGAATCGTCATCTTTTGAATTTTTGGTTCTTCCATGGTTTTTGGAGTATTGCATTGTTGAAAAATTAAATGCAGATCTTTTACATTTGTTGGGTAAAATAGTTTTTAAAAAATCTCCATTGTCTCTAAAAGGGGATGAACTAGTAAGCTGGACGGTTTATCCGCTTGATTTTCCTATATCGAAACAAATTTCACAAGAATTTGATATCAACAAAAAGTTTAGTGAAATTCTTCGAGTTGAAAATTTAAATGGAAATCTTGATAACAGCCTGTGTGCATTGATTTGTTTACCTCATATTAAAAACTTAAATAAAACCGAAGCAGCACAATTAGTTAATGTATTAATAAAACAAATTTGTGAAAATATTCAAAACTTTGAGGAAAACAACGAATGGATTTACGCACTTTACATTTGTATAGAAACGCTAGCTCATTTACAAGAACAGCAAATTTCTGATGAAAATTTAAATTCAGTTTTCGAATGCTTGAAACCATTTTTGAACGATTTTCAAAAAATATGTGCTTTACGTGCGTTAGATTTACTTTTATCGTCGTGTAGCAATTGTATGATTAAGGAAAATCTTCTAAAACAACATTATGAAATTTTGTATAAAAATTTATCTTCAGAATTTCATGAGGTATTGTTACATATATAGTTGTGATTTGCATATATTTTGCATTAAAAATATTTGTTAATTTCAGATACGACTGTTGACAACACACATACTTTCTTTATTTGATAAATTTTCTGAATTGAACCAACTAAAGACGGAAGACGGAAATATGTGGCAATTGTTCACAATTTGTTACAATGTAGAATCAGTTAAACCTAATGTTCAAACCTATCGAGATCAATTATTGCATTTATCTCATTTAAATTTTGATAAACCTCAATGCAGTTTATACAAAGATACCCGATATAAAGATTGTCCATTACGATATCTTCTTGGATCCTTGTATATTAATTTTCAACTACTTTGGGACCCAATTATAAAAATAATTGGTTCGCAAGCTCTTGAAATGAATGTTGATGAGTTTTGGACCATTTTCTTGGACAATTTGCATAATTCGATCAATTTAGCAAGAAAGAAAGATCAACAGTTTATAGTTAAAAATTATAGCTGCGAAAATATTAAATGTGATTTTTTGTTGAATTCATATTCAACAGTGTTTGAGATAGTCGACAAGCCTGATTACGATAACCATCGTATTCTTTTATGGAAAGCAATGGCAGAATTTACTGAAATTATTCAATCCAAAAATCGAGATGTGTCTCCCTTGTTATTAAATTTTGTTGAGTAAGTATTCTATTAAATCAATATTTAAGATATTTTTTATGAGTGACAACAACAGAACAAACTGATAATTATGTCATATTCTTACAATTTTCTCTTCGACCATATTCTTAATTCTCCGAACAAAAAGCATCTCCAGAACTTTTTTCTAGTTTTTCTTTTTATCTCACCTGTTATCCTGTGATTCACTTCGAATTCTAGTCCTTCTGATAGATAGCGACCAAAATATTAAATTGTTCCTGTTTTACATAGTCTACCCTCTGCTGTAATAATTGGTATTATACATCTTCGATGTTGCATCTTTTTCTAAAACACATACTATGTTTTTACTTACTCAACTTGAATGCATACAAATATAATAAACAAAAATAAAAATGGGATCTTGATTGTTTAAATGAGTTGCTTATTATGGCGACAACAATTAGTAAAATATTTGCACGTTCTTTACTTATTATTTTATATTCTCCAAATATTTTAAAATTTGTAATTTTATTTTTAGATCTGAGTATTTAAATTTCAATTCGGACACCGCAAAAACATGGAATATTAAAAAAAATGAAAAGGAAATTTCCGACGTTTCCGATCAAAACTTAACTAAAAGTGAAGAACAAGAATTGGAAGATGAGGATAAAGAAATTGCTGAAATTGAAACGGTGATGCCGAAAAAATCAGGGAAATTTCTTATTAAGTAAGTACTATCAATTATTGTTCTAACAATTTAGTTTTTTACTTTTTAATTTTTAGGTGCTTATTGGCTCATTTAAATGTTTTTTCTAAAATGCAAAACCCACGAACTATTCACCGTGAACCAGAACTTTATCAGCTTTATTTGGATTTATTGATGAATACAAATTCAGAGATACAAAAAAGTGCTCTTGATTGCATTATGACTTACAAACATAAATATTTAGTTCCTTATAAAGACCATTTGTATGCATTGATTGATGAGAAGCGTTTCAAAAATGAATTGGCCTTGTTTAGAATTGACCAAGAAAGTGAAGTTATTTTAGCAGAACACCGACAAGATTTCATTCCTATAGTTTTACGGTAAGCTTATTAAAAATTTATTTAGTGTATTTCGAAATGTACCTAAAATCTGTTAAGTGCTAAATAACGCCATAAATTTTAAGCGGTGGTATTGTGATAAAAATAGAACAGTAGAAACACCTATAAACGAACGATTTCAAAGTATATTAAATCACTTCAAATCTAATAATAATGATAACATTTTGAAAAAAAAAACATTCTTAATTTATAAAGTTCTTTATTTTTAATTTTTACAGAATAGCATATAGTAAAATGGTAACAAAAACAGGACTGCGTACTGGAGGAAAAGCAGGGGGTCAACTTAAACGTTCGTTAGTCATTCAATTTCTATCAGGATGCCAAGAAAACGAAATTCTTATTTTCATAAATATGGCATTTAAAATCTTTTTGCCTTACATGAAAGCAGAAAATTTTAATGAAATGATCACTAACATCGAAAATACTATTGATTTAGAAAAAATGATTCCTCCAAAAAAGCTTCAAAGTACTATAAATCTTTTAGCAGTGATTCTAGACAAATTTGGAACAGTTGACACTAACAAATTATTGCCGTATTTATTGAAAATGTTACTTTGCGTAGGATCAATTTTAAAAGCAAGTTTTGCTCAAAGCAGTTCAATTCATCCTGGATATTTATCTCAGTTACGTTTGGCTCGTAAATCTTGCACTGAAGCATTGATAAAATTTTTTGAACATTATGAAATGTACGACTGGAATGAACTAGAAATCGAAGCAGTTTTCGATATTTTCATTTGGCCATATTTGAATAAATTGGCTATAGAGGGAATACATAGTCCGATTGCTTTATTGAAATTATGTTTAATTTGGAGCCAAAATCCTCGATTTTTTACACTATTTGTAAAAACTGCTAATAATAATGAAGATCATATTCTTCCACATATAATAAAACTATTAATGCACCCAAAATCGCACATATCAGTAAAAAACGTAATAATGCAAATTATTGAACATTTAGTAACTTTACAGTTAGACGAAGAAGATAAGAGTGTTAAAGCAATTTTGGTCAAAAATACGTTTAAATTTGATTCAGAAAACATAAATGATTTGAAACAAAAATTAAACTATGGAAGTACCATCTTATTGCCTCATGTGTCATCAATTTTGGAAAAATTACAACAAAAAATTGCAATAAAGAACAAACATCTCAACAAACAAGAACTATGTATTTTGTCCAGAATATCTGAAATGATTTTCGATCAAAAAACAAACAAAAATTTGATAAATCTTCTCTTTCCTGTTTTAATGAAAAAATCATCTTTAAATATGACTGATGAAGAGCAAATTGTTCATTTTGTTACAACGTTATGTAATTTGATTCAAAATATCGATGATTCTGAGCAATATTTGCATAAAGTAGCTCCATTATTTAGTAGTGTTAATAGCCAACAACCCCGAAAATTACTTTGTCAATTGATTGAGACAATTTCTAATAAAAACGAAAAATTACGGACTACCGCAAAGATTATTAATATGATGAATGCATGGGATGTCAAATGGCTAGATAAAGCAGATAGTGCGAAAAGACTTGAGGCTTTTAAAGAAATCTATAAAAAAATTGATGATAACACAATGGAAATGGAGTTAGGTATAATAGTGATTCATAATTGCTTTTATTTATTACGTAATGATGTAACTCTATTGGATTCGATAACACATTGTTTAAGAATGTTAACAGTTTATTTAATCAAAAAATATGAAACAAATTCGCAAGCAAAAGAACTTATAATCAACGGAACGTTGTTACAATTAATTCGTAATGGGTTTAAAGAAAAAAATAACGAAACATTCAGAAATGAATCAATTTCTCTTCTGGGCCATTTAGCTCGCGAATGTCCCGAATCTCATCTTGTTTTACGCGATTTGGAATGCTTAACTAGCAAAGAGGATTCACAAGTTGATTTCTTTGAAAATTTAGTGCATTTACAGTTACTTCGACATGCTAGAGCATTGTTCAGATTTAATCAAATTGGAAAGAAATTAATCAAAGCTCCTCATCCACGAACGCTGACCCAATTCGTTCTGCCATTAGTTACACATTATTTAAATGACGAGAAATATGCGAATAAAAACAATATTATTGATGGAGCAATTGAAGCAGTTGGAATTATTTGCCGTTTCTTACCATGGCATCAATATGAATTGGTTCTTCGATTCTATCTTGGAAAATTACGAAGAAATATTGAGTTTCAAAAGCAGCTAGTGCGATTGATTATCTCAATTTTGGATGCATTTCATTTTAATTTATCAAAAGCAACTATAGAAAAAGAATCATTAAACATTGAAAATAGTAAAAAAGAAAATGAAAATAAGAATGAAGATAATGAGGATGATTTAGATTTAGAAAGTGATGTAGAAGATGAAGAGTATAAAGATGATATAAATTTACCGGAAGAAAAAACTAATGTTGATGTAATTGCAATTGAAAAAGAAACTATATTAGCCCCATCAGCCGCTAAAAGATTGATTTCTAGTATAACATCAGGACTTTTGCCTCAGTTGCACAAAACCATAAGTCAATTGACGGCACATGAAAGCTCACATAAAGTGAATCGGAAACGAACCGGGGCAGAACGAGAAGAGGATGATTTATTGCGGGTTCCCATTGCATTGGCAGTTGTAAAATTATTGCAAAAACTTCCTGAAGGGATGCTAAATCGAAATCTTCCTGGAATATTCATGAAACTCTGCACATTTTTAAAATCTCCTTTGGATAGTGTGCGTCGTGCCTGTCGTGAAATTTTACAAAAAATAATGACCACAGTTGGTCCAAAACATTTACCAATTCTTTTAGATGAAATCACTCCGTTAATGTCTCGAGGATTTCAAGTTCATGTACTAGTTTTTACAATTCATGCTGTGTTGGTTTCATTAAAGGATCAATTTGAAGCTGGCGATCTAGATAAATGCTTAAGCACGATTTTACAATTGTGCCAGACAGATATTTTCGGAGTTTTGGCAGATGAAAAAGAAGTGGCACATATTGTGAGCAAAACTTCTGAAGCTAAGTCTACAAAAAGCTATGATACATTCCAAATATTAGCTCAGTTTATTACCGAGAAATGTTTTATGGATTTATTGTTTCCAATCAAAGAAATTGTTAATTCTTCCTTGGAGTATAAAAAAGTGAGAAAAGCGGAAGAATGTTTACGTCGCATCGTACTTGGTTTAGTAGACAATGAATTTATTTCGTCAGAATCGTTAGTTATTTTCGCTTATGGAACTGCATCAGCCAGCATTGCAGATTTCAAAATTGATGACGTTAAACCAAAAAAGCTTACGAATAAAGAAAAAGCTCTAAATCAAGACTGTTTTATTATTCCTGGAGAACCGAAAAATCGGTTTGGTGAAGTTCGAAGTGGGGTCAAGCAGTTGAGTACAACAAATGCTCATATTTTAGTTGAATTCGGATTACGTTTGTGTTATTTTATTTTAAAACGTGAAAAGCTAAAAAATAGTGACTGTAGAGCTTATTTAGATCCATTCGTACCGATTTTATCGGACTGTTTGAATTCGAAGCATGTCAAGGTAACTTTTCTCTCATACTTTTTGTTTAAATGTAATTATTTTTTTTTATTTATTTTAGCTTTGTACACTAACTTTACATTGTTTGTGCTGGATTTTCAAAATAGATCTCCCTTCTATGAAAACCAATATTAAGAGTATAACAAATGCAATTTTTCTAATTTTGCATAAATATGCGGCAGGAGGTTTAAGTAAAGGTGATAATTTTGATCTAGTGATGGCTGCATTTAAGGTAATTTTTAAACTAATGTGCCTTTATGACTAATTTTTGTCGTCCAATTAAATCAAAGTCCCTTATCGCACGTTACCCTCCAGACATTCAGCGTTATATATTTTACTCCATATTAATAGTCTTTTTTTTTTAATTCTGGAAGGAATATATGTTACAGTTTAGTTTTATGAAGAAAGGACTTCATTTTAACTGGATGTCCCATGACTACTGTTTTTTTTTTTTTAAATAACCCAATCTTAATGAAAACCAAATGTAGTTGAATATTGTATCTTGTTTTATGTTATATTTAATATTTTTTTCAGGCAATGTCTACTTTAATTAAAGACGTAAAATATTTCATACTTGAAGAAGAACAACTCAAAACAATTTTATTATACGCAGAACAAGATCTTCATGATTCTGATCGCCAAGCAACTGCTTTCAGTTTACTAAAGGCAATAATTTCTCGTAAATTTATTGTGCCAGAACTACATAATGTAATGGAAAAAGTTGCACAAACGAGTATTACATCAGAATCGGCCAATACTCGTATTCAATCTCGACAAATTTTTCATAAATTTCTCATGGATTACCCGTTGAAAAAAGCACTTAAGAAGCATGTGGCTTTTTATTTAGCTCAATTAAACTACGAATTACAATTTGGGAGAGAATCGGCTTTAAAAATGGTATTAGGGCTCATACAATCATTTCCTCAAGTAAGTTAATGATAACAATATTTCATAAACGCATTGATCTAAAGACTTCACATTACTCACATGGCAAAAATAAAAATACTTCAGCCGATTGATCATCGTGGGATCAAAATCTCCCTTGATTTTCAATTAAAATAGTAAACAAAGGAAATTGGGTTCTTTAGTACTATCACCATTTAATGATAGTACAATCCCACTCTTACCGTTCTTAAACTTATGATACAAAAACTTGCATAATTTCGTACAAATTCATTTGCATTTGATGACTAATTCACAAAATATACAGATTGCTTAACTAAAACGACTAAAACTAACGAATGAGAATCTTTAATCAAAATTTGGTTTAGAGACTATATGTTTGCTATTGTATGCTAACGACAAGTTAAAGTTTAACGTGTCTAGATAGCAGCCTTGTACTATGCACACTACCTTTTTTTTATTGTTATTTACCGTTTCTTTAAAACTACTAAGATCTTTAGCGGTTCTAGAGTTAATAAAATCCGTTATCGAGAAATATTGAAAATTTGCTCGATACAAGGATTGAACCTACTACCTACCAGTTTTGGAGCGGTTACCTAGACCACTCGGTCACCTTTATAAGTAAAGTTGCCTACTTTACCTTTTATTCATAAAATACGCTTTAAAGGATCTCAGTGCCTTAAGGTTATTTAGAAGTGTGGCGGGGAATTATGAAAAAAGGGGGATTTCTCTTTGATTGTAATTAGGCATTGTAGATACGAAAAGAGCTGTCACGAGTTGATTATAATCACGCATAGCTTTCTCCATTTACCCTGTGTTAAGTGGTTCAAAATTCCGCAATTTTACGATTTTTTACTCCGTTAATGAGCCCCAGATCGAATTAAAATTTTACATAGATATGGCTCAAACAGTTGACTATCTACACTCTACAGTATTAATTTCAATTTTTTCTCATTACTTGTGATTTTCTTCTGAGCAATCTTATGGCGTTTTTTTTATATTGTTGTGAAGTTCTAAAAGCGCTCAAAGTGTGCTCGGCGAATACAGAGAAAGCGAAAGAGTATGTAGTAAGAGGGTAGTTGTCTTCTACGTTCTTTGACTTCATTTTTGATATATTTCTTTTTTAAAATGCAACCCCTTTGATTTCGATAACACTAAAACTTTTGGGCGATTTATGATCGATGATGAAGTTATGGCCGAAGTTAGTTTTTTGACCGAAGCCAAAACTTCATTCAAACCCTATTAATAATATGGCAAATAGCCTACTGGTAGCCGAGTGGTCTAGGTGACCACCCCAAAACTAGTAGGTAGTGGGTTCGATCCTCGTATCGTGCAAGTTTCCAATATTTCTCGATAACGGATTTAATTAACCCTAGAGTCGCTAATGCCAATGGGCCTTAGTGGTTATAAAAGCGACAGTAAATAACAATTAAAAAAAATATGGCAAATGACTAACTTATTCTTAAAGAAACTGTTTTAAAATAAGATTTATAAAATTTAAACTTCATAATAAATGGATACAAATCATTTTAAAATTTTAAGAATTGATTCATTTATATTATTTTTTTATTTTTAGGAAGTTTTAGATTTATACTTTGAAACATTCTTTGTTACCTTGGGTCCCAGACTAATAAACGATGATATACCAGAATGTCGAAAATTAGTTGCGACATGCCTTACAACACTACTACAACGACTAAAAAAGAAACAAATTAATGAATTAATGGAAATTCTTATCGTTTGGCTAAAAGATAAAAATGTTTGTTCAATCTTTCTAATTGTATATTTGTTTGAATTATTTATGAATATTGTTATATTTCAGATTTCCCATCGACGTTTAGCAGCCCAAATGTGTGGAATTATTGTACAAGTTGAGAAAAATGATTTTGAAAGGCATTTAAAAGAACTACTTCCTTTACTTTTGGAGCAATTTACATTTGGGGAGCCGGGAAAGTTTGTACGACGCCAAGCAAACATCACCGAAAATGATAATGAAGAACGAAAAAAAGATCATCATCTCTTTCAAGTTTTACAACTTTTACTAAAATTGTGTGTAAATTGCTCGGAATTTTTAACTTGTTCGGAAAATGTTGAAACATTTGCATTTTACGCTCAATCTTTATTGGCATATCCTCATGAATGGGTGCGCTTGGCTTCCGTTCAATTCATAGGTTTTGTTATGACAAAATTGGATCCCGATCATATAGCTCAATTGATAATTGAAGAAAAAACCGATCCCATTGGCTATTTATCGTCAAATGACCCTAATTCTACCGTTAAATCTTTAATATTAGATTTAACCGCACAGTTACAACCCGAAGTTACAAAAGCCGAACTGGCTGAACAAGTCATTAAAAATTTATTATTCTTGACAAAAATTTTAAAACATCTTCCATTAAATAATAAAAATAAAACTAATGTTAGTCTAATATGGCTTATAAAGAAAATGCGGAAAATTAACAATTTGGAGATTGCTCAAACTCCAAGTATTTCATTACTACGAGAAGCTATTTTCAAATGGATTGGTGGCGTTGCACGAATTTTAGATAAAAATCAATTAAAAGAAGTTTTATATTATTTAATGGGTCCATTAGTTAGAGAAGCAAATTTAGAAGACCAACCATGTAAATCGTTAAAACAATTATCTAAGGAAATATCATATGAATTGAAAACTCGAGTAGGGCTTGAGGAGTATACAAATATTTTAACTAAACTTACATCTAATCTGGATATACGACGAGCAGAACGAAAACGTGAACGAGCTCAAATTGCTGTGACCAATCCAGAAATAGCAGCTAAACGAAAAATGAAATTGCAAGCAAAAAAACAAGAACTGAAAAAACGAAAAATTGCAAATATGAAAGGTGTAAAGTATACGAAGAAAAGAAAATTAGAAGATATTGTCGCAGAAGACAATGATGATTTTTAAATTGTTTAATGTTTATTTTATAAGAGATGTTACAGATTAAAAAAAATCTTTATAAATAAGTTTATATTTATTCGTTATAAATCCATTTTTATAATTCAAGAACAAAAATAAAAAGCTTAAAATTATTTTCGTGAAATTTCTCCAACCTTTTTTTAAGGTTCCTACTTTAGATTTATAGATATAGACGATATAGACTATACAATTTTTTTTTTGAAAAGTTTGAGGTGGTATCTAAGTCCCGTAAGTCTTTCTGGTTTTCGGATATGAATTTTTAGTATTTTGTTAGCCAATAAATGCAATTTGTTTCTATGCAACACCATTAAGGATGATTCGTTCTAAAATACTCTGCTCAATTTTAGCGAAAAAAAAACACCCTTATATCCTTTTTTTGCAGTTGAAAATTGTCCTTTTTTAAATTTTGGGAAGCAATTGTAATTGTCCTGTTGGCCCTGTTGTGATTGTGCCTACAGGACGAAATTTTTTTCACATTACATTTCATATAAATGCCATATTTCATAAACCGTTGAGAAAAACAAGGCCTCCTAATGAAAAATAACCCCTTGAAATGGCCCAATTACTGACAAAATTACCGCATGGATTTTATACTCCTTAACTTCCCGTTTTCATTTCCCAGTAAACTATCCCGTAAAAACAAAATAATTATCGTTAACAATATTATGGATGATTCAATCAATAAAATCCTGTTAAGTTTCATCGAAAAAAAAAAACATCCCTTACATTCTTATTTTGTAGTTGAAAATTATCATTTTTGAAACTTTGTAATGGAATTATGATTGTCCAGTTATCCACAGGACTAAATCTTTTTCTAATTTTATTTTAGTTAAAGGCCTTAATTCATAATCTGTTAAGAATAATAAGTCTCATAATGAAAACTCACCCCCTTGAAATGGCTTAATTTCAGACGAATTTGTCACATAGATTTTTAACTCCCTAACAAACATTAGTAATGTCAAGGATGATTCAACGAATAATATTCAGCTATTATCGAATAAACTATCAACAATATCCTTTATTTAATGTTGAAGTTTTGAAAGGAAATTGTGATAGTCCTGTAATCCACAAGAAGAAAATTATTTCACATCATAGTTCACTTGAAGGCCTGGATTCATAATCTGTGGCGAAAACTACACCTCATAATGAAAAGTCACCCCCTTTAAATGACCCAATTTCAGTTGAAATTTGTGGCATAGATTTTCAATTCCTTACTTCCAGTTTTGATTTTCCACGCAGCTAATGAATGCCAATTTTTCTTTTATATTACCATATAGGATGAATCAATCTTAAATATTAGGCCCAATTTAAATGAAAAAAAACATCGCTTATATCCTTTTTATGCACTTGAAAAAATTCCTTTTTGAAACTTTGAAACGATATTACGGGTGTCCTTTTGCACACAGAACAAAAAAAATCACATTACAACTAACGTAAGGGCATTATTTAATAATCTGTTTATAAAAATAGTACTTTTAAGGAAAAGTCACCCCTCGAAACCGATCAATTTTAAGAAAACAATTTTGTGGATGCATTTTCACCTCCTTAAATTCCCGATTTAATTTCCCAAGGATCTAGTCTTTAAATACAGATTATTTTTAAGCATAACGATTAAAGATGATCAAGTCTTTAATATTCAGGTCAATTTCAACAAAAAAAACTTCCCTTACATCCTTTTAGTGCACTTGAAAATAGCCCTCTTTGAAACTTTGAAACGATATTGTGGGTATCCTTTTGCACACAGGCTAAAAATTCTTTCACATTAGAACTCACGTTAGGGCATAGTTTTATAATCTTACGATAGTTATTCCTTATAAGGGAAAGTCACCCCTCGAAAACGACCAACTTTATTGCAAATTTTGTGCATGCATTTTAATTTCTTTAACTTCCCGTTTAAAATTCCCAAGGTTCTTGCCGTTAAATGCAATTAATTTTTATGCATATCGGTTATGGACGACTCAGTCAATAATATTTGGGTCAATTTCAACGAAAAAAAATATCCCATATATCCTATATATGCTTTGGAAAATTGTTCTTTTTGAAACTTTGAGTCGATATTATGGGTGTCCTTTTGGACTCAGAAAAATATTTTTTTTATTTTACAAATCACGTTACGACCTTATTTATAACATTGTCGAGGAAAAGCATCGTTACCTGTAAATACAATCCTTGTTATCCGTTTTTTTAGAAAAGGAAAAGTTAGGCAACCATTTATTTCTTTATGAAATTGGGCTGCGGCGTAAGTTTACTAGTTTACAACTTATAAATTGGACGTATGATTTGTTTTATTAATTTAAATCATTGTATTATTACAGATTAAACTTTCCTTGATAGTGAGGACAAGGGCAGTTTTATTAGGGTTGAAGAAAGTTTTACACTTTTGGGAGATAAATGTTTAGTAAGTGTTAGAGTTATTGAAATTTGTAAAAATTGTTCTTACTGAAATTTTCTTTTCAGAGGAATCTTACCGAAGACAACCGAGAATATTTCAATGAATTTGAATTGTTCATCATTTCCAAATGGACGTTTGAGGAATGAATGCGGATCGTTCCAGAATCTTCCATCTAACTCATCAAGGATATCATTTCCCAAATTGGTATCCACAAGAAGAACACGAATGTATTTACTTCAACAATTAAATCAGTGCCTGTGAAGTGATAAAGTGATTAAAGTGATAAATAATCAAAATTTCAGAAAAGTCAAAAGCTTTTTATTTACTGTATATATGTATATGATTGTAACAATTGATACTTTACATAAATTATATAAATTATTGTAATAATGGAAAAACTAATATTATAGTACCTATTAACTGAACTGATACATAACATTAATATTTTTTTTAATTGAATACATTGTTTCAACTCGATTTACCACACCTATCCTCTTGAGTTTTATATTTCAGAGCTTTTTTTTTTAATAAGAATACTCATCCTCTCAACCTAGAGCACCTATGGTTGGAAAATTTTAATTATAATTATTTATATTATATTATTTATATTTATAATTATTATATAAACAATTCTAATTATTTCGATCGAAAAAAAAAACAATTTTCTACAAATCTCATTATAATTGTTTATATATGAGTTCTAACGTCATTTACATATATCATCTGATAGCCAAGTCGCTAAGGTCGCCGTCGCCGCCGGAACCCGTCGTCCCAGGTTCGCGTCTCGATTGGTCCAGGATTTTTATAATTTCTAATAATTGATTTCTCTTCCTTACAACTTATAATATATTGTAATTAACATAAATTCTTAATTCCAGACATTTCTTTAGAGAAATATTCGATCGAACAGTTCCAACATTTCGGGCTTGGAAATGATCGATCGATCGACGCGTTATATTTTTTCATTTTGTTTTTACTTACTGGCTTAGTGACATCACACAATGTCGAGTGGATTTTTTTTGTAGAAACATCTAATGATGTCAATCATGAGAAAATTCATTAAAGGGGGAGAGAACTTTGAATTTTCGATTTTTGTGAAATAGAATTTTGGGAATGACTTAGTTAGGCTCGACGATGCTCGGCAATGGTCGACACCCGCAATATTGTTTCAAAGTTTCAAAAAGGACTTTTTTTAAGTGCATATAAAGGATGTAACGGTATTTAAGAAAAACAATTTATATTTATTGACTAGATCCTTGGGAAATCAAAACAGGAAATTGAGGTGCTGAAAATACATGCACCAAATTTGCCCTCAGATCGGTCGATTTCGAATGGATTATAAAACAATGTCCTTACGTGAGTTGTTATGTGAATAAATTTTTATCCTATGTTCAAATGGACACCTGCAGTATCATTTCAAAGTTTCAAAAAAGATAGTTTCCAAGTGCATGAATTTGGTTGGTGGATGGTTTTCTTCGTTAAAATTTAGCAGAATATTTTAGAGTAAATATATTATTTGTACTTTTAAGAGATAATTTTCCTAACAAATTACAAAATAATGCCCTTATATGAGTAGTTATGTTAAAAAAAAAATTCCTGGATGTTTAAAGACTGAAGCAATTTCATTTCAAACTTCCAAAAAGAATACTTTTCAATTGCGTAATAAGGATGTAAAGAATGATTTTCTTCACTAAGATTGTATAAAATATTGATGGTGGGATTATTCTTATCGCGGCTACATAAAGAAATTTTATGTTAAAGGATAATTGCGTGGAAAAATAAAACGAAAAATTTAGGGGGGAAAAGTGCCTGCACATAATTTGGCCTGAAATTAAGTTTTCAGCTTATAAGGATATATTTTCTCAACAGATTATAAAGCAGTGCCCTTATGTAAAAAGTTATGAAAAGCATTTTTACATAAAAAGCAGACATTAGAATGAAGGTAAATAAATCAAATGAAAATTATCAGTATTAGAAATAGGATTTACTAGTTCACCGGTTTTTGGTGTCCTGATGCTAACAAGAGTTTTTATATTAAACCTTGTTTACAAGATGTAACTACCTAATTTAATAGGCTAAGATTTTCCCAATAAAAAAATAAATGTGAAATTAAATTTCAATTTTATTTACAACCGATTTGACCTAATGAAAAATTCATAAAAATAATCTCTGATTAGTTAAATAAAACAAAATTATAGATCAATATAAAAGGTGATGAATTCTCGTAAAATGTAAATTAAAAGAAAAAAAAATATAAAATTTAAATAAACTTATCACTTTATAATGAAAACATAAATTATACAAAAATTTTCTAATGTTTTTGATTCGTCAAACTATATTTCTTGGATGCAGTATGGGTGATTAAAACACTTTCTCAACGATATGAACTTATTAGCCAGCATAGGTTCGTCAATCACATGTATTATTTCTTATTAACTAGTTATCTAAGCCATTAAGAAAAAACTTCATATTCACATTTAATAAAATTATATTTTTTGGATGCAGTACAAGGGATATAAAGTATTGACTAGGGGTGTGTAAAATTAATACTGGTATGATCGGCAATAATTTTTCTTATTTATACGCTATCGACTTCGAAGAATGGGTTAAATTAAAAGCAAATACAAAATTAAAGAGCGAATGAATTGAAAGGATTTTTAGAAGCACTATTTGGGAATCGGTAAAATCTGTTGTATAAGAGATGCGAATGTAATTTTAAATTCAAGTTTCATTGTCTGCTTAATTTTTGGTACAAATTTTCAATTAAAAGATTTGAAATTTACCTAAAAATTATTTAAAATGCCTGCGATCGATTGTCGCCTTGTTCGCGATCGACTGGCGACCTGTTCGTGATCGACCGTTTGCCCACCCCTGGTATAGACGATTAAAAATGATGAACATAATGGATTTTTTTTTTCGATTCCTCAAAATACATATTTACTGCTATTTTTATGGGAAAATTAATTTAGTGAAGAGAAATCAGATTTTAAGAGTAATTTTTCTGCCTGGAAATCCATTTTTTATTTTTATTTCTTAAATATTGTATAACATTAAATAAATGTCAACTATTACATAAGATTAAAAAAATATCTTATTTCTGTGCTTACAAACGTATCGTTATGGTTTTTCTTTTATAATTTGGGCTCAGGTGGTTTCTTTTATCTGATTCTTTTATCCCTTCTTTTATTAAATTTTTCATCTTATGGAGTTTAAAGTTTGCTATGTATACCTCATAATCAGTCGGTAGACCTAATGGATAACGTGGATACATCAATGGGTATCTGACTAATTCTAGTAGAAAGCATTTGCATGAAGAATTTCCTGCCTTCAGTCAACTATCCTCTTTGGTTCAATCCAACTTGCCGGGTTGATATGAAAGTTATCTTTTATAAATAAAACTTACAACTTTATTTGTAATTTATTATGTCTTCACTTGCATTAGATTACTACGATATTAAAAAGATATCACATTTGAAAGAGTAAGCGAATTTACATTCGATTACCACATAATTGGTAATAATCTTGTAAAAATTGGACTTAATTAATAAGAGTTACTCAAAACCACTTAATAATTACGTACGATTAAAAAACAAGCGAATAAACCAAAATACGTACTCGTATATCTTCCGACTAAATACGAGTTGTTAGCTATGAAGGAATATTTTTTTTGTGTTTATTTTTTTGTAGAACTTACAGTAATTTTCTTTAATGAATAATAATGTATGTCCTATGACTCAATTTCTTTCTTGATTACACGTTTCAACCGTTTTTGGCTGTCATCATCAGGTAGGATGATGACTATTTAAAATAATTATTTTGTCAGTTGTATTTTATTTAAAATGGTAGTTTTCTAGTAAAATATTTTTACTTCGATTATCTGAAAAGAATGCATCAATAACATAATGAATAAAGTTTGTAATTGATATTTTATTAATATCCCAATTAAGTATATACATAGATCGTATCTGATTAAACAGTTTAGTTGAAAAGGTACGTGTTTTTTAAATGTTTTCAACAAATTAAAAGTTTTTCAAAGGTACAATAAAAAAACAAAAACTTATAATGTAGTAAACGGCAGAATATGTACAAGTTTTTAACGAAAACGATTTATCCTTTTTTAATCATAACAATTTTCTTCTTGATGGCTGCAAATTTGCTAGTAAATATTTTGATTTTTTTCATGGAAAAAATGAAAATATTTTTTATTTTGATATTAAGTAACTAACACATTATTTGCTAATTGGAGTATAAAGTGTTTTTAATTTCTTCACCACCATCCATGGTAATGTGGTACATCGTAATGAATAGGTTCGTGAATCACTGGCAACGGATCGTGATGAACTTCTTTGACGACCAAATGCTCGTGGACAACTGGCACGTGGACTTTCTTCACGTGGTGATGATGTACATGATGGACCTCATATGGCACATGAATTTTGTAGTGAACACTGTGAAAAAAAAATACATTTTCTCTCAATTTCCGCTTATTAGTGAGGAAAGAAATTTTGCGAACTATTTCCAGACACTCTCATTAAAATTTGCGTGTCTTTTCTGATTAGAATATTAGAAATTTGTTGGGAAAAAAGTGAAATTTCACAAATTTTCACTTTAAATAGTTCACTTACTGTTTGGGTGATCCCCACGTTGGTTCTGGAATCGGACTTGCAGCTACAACTGCTACCATTACTGCTACCAATAAGAACTAAAAAATATCCATTGGTTAATAAAAAACAATTTAAAATCACTAACTAAATCGGCTTTTAATTTTTGTTTTTGGATTAATATTGGGTTCAAAAAGAAGTAAATTTATCAACTTAAAAAATCAAAAAAAATTTAATCACAACACAAGATTGGAAAACAAAAATTAAGGATTCACCGTTTCACGTACAATATTTCTCAGACAAGCCATTTTCTGTGATAATTTTTTTTTTTACTTAGCACACTTCACTTGCTATGTGGATTTGTTGTTAAATGATTGAGCCTTTTATTTATATATATAGGTTTTTCATATTGATATGTAATAACTAAAGCATTCCCACCTATACCGTTACTGTTGCATTGATATGTCCCTTCCTTCGGTCAAGAAAAACTTATCATTGGGGGTCCTCCATGTCCAAAGCGTCCATGCAAGAATTGGCGTCGTCACACGTTCCTTTTACTTATTCACGGAAATGACATTTTTTCCTTTTACATCTTTCATCCAAACCCGGTTACACTATATTTTTTCTCTGTCGTCAGCCGTAATGTAATACATCTTATCTAGATGGGCACTAAATTTATTGAAGTAACCGCTAAAATTGCTCAAAAGTGAGAGCGATTGGAGCCAACGCATTTTTTTTTCTTCAAATATACGCATTCTCGAGGATGATATAATCAAAACGGTCATTTGCGAATCATGTGTGAAGGTTTTAAAATTCTTGGCACAGTACTTTATTTTTATACAATAAAACAAAGGGATGTTCAATGCAAGAAGAAAGGTAGATTTATAATTTTGGCAGAGCCATCAAATCGAACGATTATTCAACCAGCGTTGTGTTAACACTTTATGTAAAACCTTAAAGTGAGAAAGCGACTTTTAATGTAAACTCAATTTAGTGATATTACATCACCGATTCTCATGTAAAATATATCAAGCACTGCATTCAAATTTGATCATTTCCAAAATCCCAATTAAATTTATTAAAAAAACAAAAATGAAAGCATTTTTTTTCACTTTTCTCTTCTAGCCGAGCATTGAAATCTTTAAGATTTGTCCCGTATTTTTCATTTCAATGGCACGTTATTATTATCAGCAAAATAAATTATTTTAATTTTTGCAATGTTAACAAGAGTTTAAGGTAAAAGTCAATAATATGATAATTATTTTTAATTATTCGATATCATAATTACTATATTTATCTGCTAATGGGGGTACCAAACGGAGAAAAGGAAAGTTTGTTCTTTTGACATAGAGGTATGTATAACGATGTGTTTAAGTATAATAATTTTTTTATTCAAAACGGAAATAACTTGTAAAAATAAGTAAATCACTGAAACATATATCCACCAATTTTGAGGAATTCCCAAATAATTTAACATGAAAATAATAACGTAGGAAAACATCTGAATCAACTCAAAAATTATACCTCAAAAATTTAAATTAGATTATATAACATTTTTAAAATTGTGTCAGTATTTTTAGGTTGTTGATCTTTAAAAATCATTTATTAATTAATCTGTCGTAGCTCGAAGGATTTTTATTGATTTTATATTACCTTAATATTATTCAGTTTTATATAAATACATCAATTAATAATGTAATGCACATTAAGTAGGTATATAAATATATTCAGAATTAATTTAACTTAAGACTTAGGTACTCTATTGCAAGCTTGATATAGGTAGTTATATAAATGCTGGAAATTATTTTGTTAAAGTTTTGAAATTTAAATATTTCAGTTCTGAAATTGATGATAGAAATTGATAAGCCGCACCTTAATTTATGTCATATATACTACAAACCTACATAAAGGGACAGAATAGAAATAAATATTAATTAAAATTTCTCTAGTAACTAATTTAATAAAAATTGTCATTAAATAACATGGTTTTACATCTTAAATAGTAATTATAAATTTTACATACATTTCGAAAAAACGGAAAAAGATAAGTACGTGTGAATTTTCAGATATATTGGTTAAGAATATGGCTAAATGTATAAGTATTATAGAGCTGTACATGGATCTCATAGATCTCGAATATGCTGTTACAGTAGTATTTAAACTCAACCCTCGAAGACTTGTTCTTAATATTTTTTCCAATCCACGAAATTTATCATAATTTAACAAACTTTTTTTGTATCTTGGAATTGTGTTATAAATTTGATGAATAATTCAAAAAAAAAAAATAAACATATTATTTTATTTCCGATAGCAAAAGATTGCGGGATACTGTAACGCTCCTTAAAATATGAAAGCTTTTAATATTTAATAATCATTTACGACAGTTACGTGGAAAAATAATAATTTTTCTCTGGTTACTTAAAAAACAATAAATTTCTAAACCTAAATATCTTTAGAGAAAAACTTAACGTACTACCAAAAAAATTTCTAAAGGTTTTTTTTAGTTTTCTGAATTATATTTTTACAATATTTGAGCCTAAAGTTTCAGGAAACAAAAATAAACATTACCTTTTAAGCTCTTACACTAATGTTTCTTAACTTGGGGGCGCAGGAAGATATTTTTGGGGATGCGTGAGAAGCTCCTAACCATATAAATTATGAAATTTTTGATGATAAATTTCGCGAAAAATGCATTTTTCTAAATTGAAATTTGGTGTGGGGACCAATTTTCCGATTTAAAGGAGTGCAGCTCATTTGAAAGGCTAAGAAACACTGCCTTACACTTATTGATTAAAGCAGTAAACTTTATTTTTCCATGGCTCCCTGAAGATATTTGATCAGATGGTGCATCTCTTACATTTTATAAAATACTACAAAATATTTTGAAGCCCACTGGTGGCCAAGTGGTCAAGGTGATCGCTCCAAAACTAGTAGGCTTTGAGTTCGATCCTCATATCAAGCAAATTTGCTCGATTACGGATTTTTATTAACCCTAGAGTCGCTAAAGACTTTAGTTGTTATAAAGCGACGGTAAATAATAATTAAAACAATTACAAAAATTAGGCTCATGTCCCTTTTAGGTCGGTCAGTTTGGGTTAGTTTGTAGCTGATCTATGGTTTCGTTTGCTGTAATTTTATTATTATTTGTTCATTATCTATACTACAACAGTGTTTCTTAAATAATCAAACTTGCCCCAATAGGAGTAAGAAAACATTAAATCAGCAGTGCAAACAAGTCTTACCAAACTTGTCATAGGATATTTCATGCTAAAGATTAGAACTCTTAAGAGGGCCATTATAAATTTTATAAATGAAAATTGGATCATTTTTATTGACAACTTCCATAGAACTATTGTTTTATATGAATTCCATTGAAGATACCGATTCCCCGTTTAAAAGATTTACAATATGAAATAAATTAAAATTTACGAAATCTTCGTAAGTGAAAGAGTTCAGAGTATGGCAAGTTTATGACTTAATATATTTTAATTTTTGCTGCTCAATTTTCAAAAGGTCAATTGTTTTTAATTCGCCTCATTTAATAATGTAGCAAATTACATAAGTTGTTTAAATCTGCCCATGTTTCTGCTTACTTTCCCTCAAAAAATATTCTGTTACCTGTAAATGATATGAAGCCATTTTTACACGTACTTGCGATTGGAAGTTCAAATACGAAGCCATTCGTTTAAATATACTGATTGCAAGTTCTCAAAAGAGAATAATTCTTATTGTCATTGAAACTAATTTAAGTGTTAATTATTTGTAATTTGAAGAACAAATACGGTTAGAAATTTTTTTCGATTGAGTAAATTGAATATTTAACATCGAAGGTCAGCGAAATTGGTATTACTGCATTGATTTTAATATAATGTGGCTCATTATTTAATTGAGTTAATTTAATCTTTAGATCGTCACAATATTTAACTTTTGAATATAATAGTAACTTTATTTTACAGAATTACGTAAAAATAAGAATTATATGTACTATGAACCAATATAACGTTGTTAAAGCTATATCTTTTGAGTTATTGACGAACTTGCGATCATTCCTTAAAAGTAATAGTTTTAAATTGATATTTGAATTTATATATTCCTATACCAGTAGTTTTCAATGGGGATGGTATCACCCCATCAGTGGATTCTGGAGCTTTCCAAGTGAACGACATTAACTATACAAATATTGAAGTATTTTTCGATCAAATGAAGAAAAATTTTAACGCTTCATAATTGATCATTTATTATATTGTGTTCCATTGTGTTGTACTATTAACTGAAGATGCAAATCCATAGTTACAATATTCAATGAAAATTTGGTCTCATTAAATAATGATATCAAAATATGATCATTTTCAAAAAAATAACAATACAGTGTTTCATTAAAATTATTTTAATAAAGTATTTTAAGAAAAGGGAGTGTTTTGTTTTACGTTTTTTTCTCAGGAACAAAAAATGGTTCACAAAATGTTGGGAACCTCGGGTTTAAACGGGTTACACTATAAAATTTCAACGCAAAATGAATGAATTTTTATAATAAAAAATATCATAAACTAGAAAGTACAATAGAAAAGTATTAATGAAAACTATTTGAAAAAAAAATCCAAAAATTTCTTAAATCTTATATTGTTTATATGATAAATCTTTTATGAAGTCTATTAGATATTGGGGGTCAAAAATGTTTCTTTTTGTTTAATTATTTGTTCTTGCCTTGGGAACTACTGGACCAATACCGATGATGACCGAAAAATGAAAAGTAAGCCACGTTGGGAATCCAAATATTTTTTTTGGCTCAATTTTTTAAAATTTTTATATATTTACTAGCTGATTCCCGCAATTTCGTCTGCGTAACGTAGGTGTAGATTATGTTTTCTTTTCAAATTTGTAGTGGTATATGAAAATATGAAAATTTTTATTTTTCTTATTTCTTTTACGAAAAACATAATCATACTTAAAACACTATTTTGTCAACTTTAAAGAGACACATTTAATAAACTCTTGCAAAGAATAAAATTGTTCTAGGTAATAATCAATTAATTTTCAAAAAATATTTATAAATATCTAAAAAGAGTATGTCTATTGCGTATAGCTACGGTAGGTATACCTACCGTAGACCAAAGAATCTTTAAATCAATCAGCATCTATACATGAATAAAAAATATCTCCAAGTTCAATAAAGTTGGTCTTAATTATTAGTAAAATGGGGTGACCATGCGACATTTTTCAAATAACTTACATTTTTGAACTTGTGATATCTTTCGAATGGAATGTTCAAATTGGATAACTTAAAAAGTTATATAATGGTATTGAAGCAAACTTAAATATGAAGTCATTTATTTTGATAAGGATTAATCCCAAAGTATAAATAAAAGAGCTTTTATAACGATGTCATTTATATATATTTTTTAAAATGAAAAAACACTTATTTTGACATAACTATAATAGTTAGACATATGCTGTCGCTCTATTTTTTGTAGATAATGATATGTTCTGCAAAATCGTACTTGTTCTATAACCAATAGTTTTCGCAGCGCACGCGATAAAAGAATGTTTTTTGGTAATTTTTTCAGACCTTGGGTTACATTATTGGAGTTTTAATATGGATTCCTTACTTTTTTGAAAACTTAATATAGCCTATGTTCACCGGAAATAGTGTAGCTTTTCAACAGTGAAAGAATTTTTCAAATCGTTCAAGTAGTTTCGGAGCCTATTCAAAGCAAACAAACAATCAAATCTTTCCTCTTTATAATAATAGATAGATTACTAGGAAAATTACACATGAAAATACATAAAATATATACATTATATTCATTTTAATATACATATGGTCTTATAGAGATATGTTGGCACATTAATACATGGGTCTAGTTTATATTTGTCCTTAAAATTACAAAATATCCTGCATCCAAATAAAAATTTAAAATCAGTCAATATTTTCACGATGTAACCCTGTTAATTACATTCTATACAATTTTTCCGGTATACCTAGGTCCTAAAGAAACATTTAAGACCATTTAGTAACATATTTAAACAAATTTGGCTACATATTTTGCTTAAATTTTTGAATCTTAGGCTTTTGTTATTTTTGTGAAGGTATAATTCCAGCTCTTGACTTTCCTTTGCAATGAAGATAAAATCTTTTACAACCTTTGTAATTATACATTAAAGATTCACTATGGTAAGTATCTTTATTACCAAGGATTTTATTACTGTCATTTTGCTTATTATTTATACTTTTTAACCTAATTTGTACTTTAATAAATATCTTGGACTTCTTTAATAATTGTCATAAAACTCAATATTTTTCCACAATGCGTTTAAGCAGTGGCTAGCTGTCATCGTCAGGTCATGTTTTTATTTTGTCACTTTTTAAACTAGCTTCATACGAGGTAATTCTTGAAAATACTTTCTGGTTAAAGATATTGGCTACAACAAGTTTAAAGGCTTTTTATATTTCATATTCTTCCAAGAAATAGATAATTAAAATAGTAGAAATTTAAAGTTTGTTTGAAAATGTATATCCTTATGATTTATGTACAATTTGAAAATGTCGTTGAACCCGGTTTTTGGGTGTATTTTCCTTGTATCTTGTCCCAAAGATCTGCCAGGCGCTTGGCCAATATAAAATTTTTCACTTATTAATTGTGATTTAGAGATAATAAACTATTTGTCCTGTTAAAATTAAAATATTTTTTTGCTCATGTCCCTTTTGAGAATCGTCAAATAGGGCAACGTTGCATCATTACCATTGTATTTTATTCTATTCGCGATTTTTTTGTTAATTTTCCTTTAATATTATTCTAATATAATATAATTTTCAGTTTGTGACGAAATTTTCACTACGGATGAATTTATTCGCGAATTCAATTAAAAACACAGTAGAAATTACAACGTTGCCAGAATTGACGGTTCCAAAAGAGACATGAGCCCATTTTCTTAAAAACTTTAGAACAATTAATGATAAGCTAAAATTGTGTTCATTTTAATTACTAAATTTTTTATTAATTTCTACATTAAAAAAATCGCATAGAAAAATTTCCAAATCAAAATTTAAATATTTTTATTAACTATTATATAAAAACTATCAAAAAAATTGGTATATAATGATGGATTTTGTTTTCTACCGTGACCTTTAGATGGAACTCCCAAAATTTTCAGGTTTATTAAGCAATTTCGTCTTTTTCTGAAAATAATCCGACGACTTTTGGGCTGGATCATCTTAATATTTGCATGAAAGACAGTTTTTATTTTAAAGAATATCATATTACATTTCTTATATAATGTCAATAATAATAATAATAACAAATTGATTTCTTTGTTTTTTAAATTGAGTGAAATCTTTTAATTGTTTCAACGCTAGAAAATCTAAATTGTCGTTTAAAAGTTATAAAGATGGTCTGTGTGATTAACAATAAAGCGTTAAATGGTCAAGAAATTAT